>CAWUFW010003925.1:0-1200000 GCA_963921515.1 Calotriton arnoldi | reverse complement strand
AAGCACGGTAGGATTGAACACTAGATATGCCCCCGTAGATCTTCAAGGTCCACATTATGCACACCCAGGATTTTATTTTCTGTCCAATGGTACTTATTCAAATATTCATAATGGCACAGATGATGTTGCTTTAGGAATAGTGCTCCCTTTAGGTGTGCCTTGTAAATATAGTAAACCAAACATACGGTGGTTAAAAGGACATTGACAGCTGAATTCTGAGATGGAGTGACAGATTTGGAAGTTAATCACTATATTAATGGTATCACCTTTGGATATATTCTCTCTTCTATTATTACCTTTGGTGGTACTGCCATGGCTAGAGGTGAAAGGGCTAGAGAATATTTTGGATGTAGGTTACAGATACTGTCGAATTCCACAGTGGCAGCCCTGCATGACATCACCACCCAATTAGAAAGCATGCGAATATATTCTGAGCAAACAAGATATGCAGTTGACTTCATCTTAGCTAGGAGTGGTGGTGTGTGCGCAGTAGCAGGAGACCAGTGTGTAGTCGGGATAATTAATATGGAAAAAAATATTACCCAACACATTCTAGACATCCTAGAAAATGTAAAAGGAATGGAGAGTGGCAATTGAAGTTGGTCATTGTTCGGTGGGTGGGGTTGGATCCTTGAAAAGGTGATATATTTCATTGTGATCTTGATCTCTTGCTGTGTTTTGGTTCAGTGTCTTCCCTTATGCTGTTCATATTGCACCACCTTTCTCTCTCCTAAAAGAATATCAGTTCATGATACTAACACAACCATAATGCTCCAGAAAGAGCTTGATGATCTTATGCAGATAGACAAGGGTATTTTTGAAACCTCTTCCCTCCTTACCATTACCCCCCCACATGCTGAAGATATGGAATGCTCTTAAATGTATTCATGATTTGCTGAATTATACGTTTTCTTATTATTGCACCAAAATGGCTTAGCTTATGCTAAAAGGAGGGTCTGTTGGAATAAAAATTATGGGGCATATTATCAAGAACGGCTTAAAAAATTATCGCCGCTCTAGCGGCAGAAAACTGCAGCTAAAGCGGCGATAATGGGTTTGATAATATGCCCTGGAGAATTCCAATAGAAGTCCATGTTCTGGTGTGAACATGGGCTTCTATTGGAATTCTCCAGGGCATATTATCAAGCCCATTATCGCCGCTTTAGCGGCAGTTTTCTGCCGCTAAAGCAACGATAATTTTATCGCCGTTCTTGATAAAATGCCCCAAAGTTTTTATATTGTTTTACATAAGTTAGCATTCGCTGCACCATTTTGTGTAACAGGCACCATTTTGTATCATGTTCGAAACTAATTCTTCGCCATTTCTCAGAAATGGCCTTCTCTAGGTTATGTTTTTTCGGAACTGAGTTTCGCCACACTAATGAATGCACTGTTCTTATTAGCACAAACCTTTCTTCTGAGATGTAAGCCTTCTCCCACTTGTCTAATGGCGGGCACAGGCAGAGTAACCTTGAAAGATAGATAAGGTGTGCCCGGCCTCAGAATTGAAACATACTCCTTTGTAATTTACTATCCAGCTGCATCTTTCAGGAAAGTTCCATGATGGGCGTGTTTACTTTGGGTTTGAAAATGTACATGATGTATCTTTATGCTTGCTGATGTCAGTCTCTCTGCAGCACTCCTTAGCGGCTGGGCAGATTGGGCTCCGCTCTGAGTGTACTTTGAATAAACAATTATTGGTTTGTATTCTCTACTGTCTGTCCGACTCTTCATTTTAGTGGAAGGTTGAGAGGTAGTCATTAGTGACCCGAATGACACAATTTGGGCCATTTCCTTCACCAGACAGCTGAGGATAAAAAAGGAACGGGACTATATAGGAGATATACGTACACGGGGGTGATGAAGTAACAGCGGAGACAGACAAGGCATATGCCTTTAGCTACTTTTACCAAAAACTTTATCAAGCAGAGGGTTATAAAGCAGCGGCACAAGCACAATATCTAGAGGAGATAGAACTCCCAAAAATTTCGGCAACACAGAACGACAATCTGGGGGCACCAATAACACCTGAGGAAGTTAGTAGAGCTATAGCTAATCTAAAGCACATAAATCGCCGGGCACAGTTTTATAAAACGTATGGGGCTGAGGGTATCACACAATTTGTAGATTTATACTACTCCGTGGTGGAGATGAGGAGGATGACTAACTCTATGGGGGAGGCCTTTATTTCGGTGCTGCCCAAGCCAGGGAAAGACCCTCAACTATGTGGCTCCTACCGTCGGATAGCACTCCTCAGCCTGGATGCAAATTTATACAAAGATACTGGCTAGTAGGCTAGAATCACTAATGCCAGAATTGATTCACCCTTACCAATCTGGGTTCATTCACAGCAGGCAAACTCACGACAACTTGTGGAGGGTCTTCCATCTCGTGGAAAAGGCAAATAAAAAATTGTTACTGGCGGTCCTCCTGTCGCTGTCGAGAAGGCCTTCGATCGGGTGGATTGGCCCTTTCTCTTCCAGGTCTTGAGGAAATACAGGTTTAGCGACAGATTTATAGCCATGATAAAAGCAAATTATGCATGCGCTAGTGCCAGGGTCCTGGTTAACGGGGTGAGCTCGGCAGTGTTCGCCTTGGAGAGGGGGACTTGACAGGTATGTCCCTCTCCCCACTGCTGTTTGCTCTCAGTATAGAACCATTGGCAGTTAAAATTCGTATGATGCCTGAGATCCGGGGCATTCCGCTCGGAGGGGATGAACATGAGATCTCCCTATTTGCAGACGATATGCTCCTGTCAGTCACAGCACCGGAAATCTCACTGGCGAGGGTGATGGAGGAACTGCAGTGGTTTGAACGGGTAGCAGGGCTATGTGTTAATCTGACTAAGTTCTATCTGCTGAACCTCACATTGCCGCAGAGGTACATGGAAGCCTTAGTTAATTCCACACCCTTTCAATGGGCTAAAAAAGTAATTGTTTATTTGAGAATAAGAATAACCCCCAAGCTCCAAGACCTCTATAAGGCAAACTATCCCCCACTTTTCCAGCAAATAAAAGCGGATCTTTATAGATGGACTCCCGCGTATCTCTAGTGGACAGGCAGAGTCCAGGCGATTAAGATGATGATACTGCCTAAAGAGCTATACCTTTTCCAGGGCCTCCCGATTGAAATAGAACAGGGGTACTTCACCGCATTAAAATCGCTTACCATTCGCTTTATATGGGGAGGAAAAAGGGCAAGATTATCTTTCTGCCAACTCGGGCTCCCCAAAAATAAAGGGGGTCTTGCACTGCCAGACATGAATCTATATTACAAATCAGCTCAACTCCGAGTGATTACAGAATGGTCATCCAGGGTGTCAGACAAACACTGGCTGCATATGGATAGGGCAGTGACAGGGAGGAGTATCTGGGGCCTTTTGAGGAAACTCAAAGCGGAACGCCTGCCTAATGTTTATATAAGTACACCTACTAAAGCGACCCTCAAGGTGTGAGCCGACATACACAGGCTCTCAGCCCTGACCACTTTCCCTTCACCGTTTACCCCCATGCACTATAACCCAGCACTTCCACCAGCAGAGGCCCCAGGTCCTTTCGATGCGTGGAAGAAAGGAGGATGTCTCACGATCTCCAAGCTGTTCCATAAGGGGGACATACTCACATTTGAGCACTGCCAGTGGGAGTTTAACCTTACAGCCAACGAACACTACCACTACACCCAGCTGCGACATTGGGTCCTTACGCAGGGATTTTGGGAAGCTGAGACTAGAGAGCTCACACCAATAGGGAAACTGGCGAAATTAGAGAAGGGTGCAAAAGGCACGATTTCGCACATCTATAAAATACTTCAGTCTACACTGCATACTGAATGGCCCAGACACAGGCTCTTCTGGGAGCATTCCCTGGGGATGAGCCCCACAGACAAACAGTGGGACAAGTTATATATGGACATACACAAATTCAATTAATCAATGGGAACAAGGAAGGCTCACTATAAAGTACTTAATGACTGCTATCTGTACCCCACAAAACCTAAAAGTATTTTCCCTGAAACGTCTGACTTATGCTGGAGAGGCTGTGCTCTTCAAGGGGACTTTAGGCATATCTAGGGGGACTGTCCTACAATCCGGCCATTCTGGTCAGAGATTCTGGCACAAATCAAGGACATACTGGGTTACCCCATTCCCTCAGATCTGGGGTCGACACTGCTGGGTCTTCGGTCTGATGCTCTCAAACGCCAGACAGTTAGTGATAGAACCATCCTCTGGCTGTGTCTAGGGATAGCCAAAACGGCAGTAGCAGCTGCATGGAAGCAGAAGGAGGCTCCTTCTCTGACCCAATGGCACGCTCGCCTATGGCAGGCTCTCACTATGGAAAGAATGGCGAGCGTGTTAGCGGATACCTTTAAGAACTTCGAGTACACATGGGGACCCTTGGTGTAGTACTTATCGCAGGGCCTCCCCCTATTTGCATGCCCTACACATATCCAGGCACTACACTTCTTCCAATTTTAGCATTCAGAGGGGTGGGAAGGGAGCCCGAGAAGGGGACTTAGGGAAAAGGTCTCTTGGGACCCTCTGACCACACCAAGCAATCCTTACATTTAAACAGGCATCAACAGAACTCAGTGCATCCTTTATGTTTGGCGGGAGGGGAGGGAGGGGGGGAGTTGTGAGGGATTTCAGTTTTAATTGACTAATGTATGAACATGACCAGCAGTGCTATTTTACTGTTTACGCTGAGATCGTCTATACACGTCGTCTCTGAAAGGAAGCAAATGTACCTCTTTATAGCTTCATATTGTATGATGTAAGAGATGGGATTAGAATGGCACTATGTGATGATACGCTTTTGGAAACATTTCAATAAAAACATTGTTGACAAAAAAAATGTTCAGACATTGGTTCTTTTCCATATTTCGAAATGCATTCCATCTGGAGAGTAGTATCTATCAGAGATCTCTAACACCTTAACATCCGATACTCTTCTAAAGGATAATAGACAGAGTAAGGTTGCTAATGTTATAGATAGCTATTTTCTGGAAAGTTAAGGGTTTTCATGCCATACAACAAATAGGTCAAATATAAGGTTAACATTCCATAATGATTCATATCTGGCTTTGGGAGGGCCTCCAAGTCTTATTCCCTTCATTACCCTGCAGATTAAAGGGTCACTATCAATAGAATAATAATGTTTTATTGAGTGACCTGCTGAGATGCCCGATCTGTAATAGTTGACTGTTCTATAACATAAACCTGATCTAAATAAATCAGCAAGGTAGTTTGCTACATCCACTAAAGGAGCATCCACGGGCACCAAATCCTGTTCCAGGCACCAACTACACCATTTTCTCCATACGCTTGTGTATCTTCTCCTTGTTCCTGGTACCCATGACTCATCTAGTAGGTTTTTAGCCTCTCCTGAAAGGCCTGAATATCTTTTAGATCTTCTGAAATCCTCCAAGCAAGAAAGTTCATGTTTCCTTCTAGAACAGAGGTCTTCAAACTTTTGGGTGCCGAGACCCCCCTGTCAACATTTTCAGTCGTAAGGACCCCCTCCTGACAAACATTTCTAAACCTGTAGGCAGGGCTACTGGAATTATGAAGCAGGTGAGGACCAAATTACACGACAGGCTTGACTAAATTGTGTGGGAAGAAAATTTAAATAATGTTATGTGATGCCGCGTTATTTTGGGATAGAATTGCTTCATTATTTTGACATTATTTGCACACAGTAACACTGAGGAAAGATTTCACCCCATCAGTACCAGTTTATAACCAAAATACAGCAATTCACATCAGAAAGATGTCCAGTCAACCTCTGTGATGGGCCTTCCACTCTGCAGGAATACGTGCTGCCACATTAGAAGCTCACCTGGCCCTGGCTGGGAGCAGCAGGGGTCCCTTAAAACCCTGGCGGTCTTGTGCAGAGTTAAGCAATTTACCCATGCCGCTTTCCTCTCACCCCTCCCTTCCATCCCTCTCCTCTCCTCTCCTCTCCTCTCCCAATCCCGGATCCCTCTCTCACTTTGCAGGCCATTTTCTTTCACCCCTTTTTACAACTTCTGAACTCTCCCCATTCAACTTCTCACTTCACCCTTAATCACCTCTTGCCATTCTGTCTTTCCACTGCCCTCATCTCTAACAGTCGCTCGCATTTATCTCATGGCCTCTCTGGCCCCGTCACCTCCCGTGCCCATCTGCACTTCTCATTCACCTCAAGTCTCTCCATTCAAATTGTTGTCTATTTGTACCTTACACCTCTCCAGTCCCCCATTCATCTTTCACATCTCCCCTTTGTTCTTCCACACCTTCTTGAACCAATGTCCCTCTACCCCGTTACCTCAGCACCAGTGCTTAATTTGAGCAGGTGGTTTCCGGTGCTCCGCACTGGCACCTAATTGTGCACACTGGCACTATGATCGTCTGCCACATGGTGGCTCTGTCTGTGTAATTTAGAGACGAGCAGAACAGCTGTTTATTAATTCAATATACATTAAAAACTATAAACTCCTGACATCCATGCCATTCTTATAGCTTTGGGGGCTTGAAATAGTCTGAACAGTCACACTTGTACAAGTGTTATGGTTGGTAGTTGCATAGGTATTGTCATTGACCGCACAGGAAAGGCAATGGGTGGGTGGTTAAAGTTGCAGTGGCCTACTGGTGAGGTTCCTGGCACATGTTTTATTACAAATTAATCTGCTCAGCACCCACCCCAGTACTCCCTCTCTTCCCCTATCGCTGCTGTCCCTCACCCATGTCGCATCAAATTACTTTTTAGGTCACAGATCATCTCTCAGCTATCTTCTCTCACAGTTTAACAGTAGCCCTCCTCTGTGCCCTCAACTTTCCCTCACACTCACTTCTTGCGTGTCTGCACTTCCCTTCGGCACTTCACATTTCTCCTCATCCCTGACCTCTTCAATCGAATTCTCTCACTCCCTTGCTGTCCTTTCTCATCCTCTCATCTCTCCTCACCGAGCACACAGGTTGGACCTGTATGCTCCTCTTGGCCTGTGCCACTCTGCTTATTGTTCCCTAATTCAGGAAGGCACGAATTGTCTGTCTAGCTGTTTTGGTGCAGGCCGCACAGTTATGGAACGTGCACCCTCTTTGCTTCGCTCCACCAAGAATCTATTATTCTTTAGGAAGATATAAAAACCTGGCTCTATGCTCTGTAGGTTACCCCATTTGGCTGGTTCTCCTTCCCCTTCTGTGTGTTTCTCATTTGCCTTCAGGCAGCAGATGGCTATTAGCCCCAGGACACCTTTTGGTAACAGTAGCGCGCTACAAATGTAAATAATAATAGTAATAGGCAGAAGCAGGTGAGCCACTAGACCCAAACTTCGCGGGGGCCTACACTCCCAGGAAGGGCTGGCCCTAGCACTGGGCACACACGGTGCAACAGTCTTTTTGGTGCCCCCTCCCCAGTTTCCTCCTTCTCCATAAATTCCTCACTACCACTCACCAACAATGCACCTCATCTCTCTGTAGCACCTTTCTGACAAACATTTTTTTTTATAGCGCTACTCATAGTTTACTCACACTCAGGTGTGTGATCTGCATAGTACATGTTCTTTGTAGCAGGCACAATAACCCTCTGCACTGTGTGGGTGACAAGAGTGCCCATGTGAGTGCACAGTGAGCAATGCAACAGTGTGAGAGTAGGGAAAGAGGAGTGACTGCAGGGTGAGTGAGGTGACCATATGAATTTGGGTGCGGATGTAAGTGCAGAGTGGGACGAATGAATGCATGGTTAATGATGGGCTTGTTTGAGTGAGTTGCAAATTGAGCAGTGAGGGGGCAGGTGAATGAGGTGTCACATGAGTGCAGATGAGTAGTGTGACTGCAGGGTGAGGTACAGGGTGAACAGCGCAAGTGCATTGTGAGTGCAGAGTGATCACTGAGTGCAGGGTGAGAGGGTGAATGATGTGAGTGCATGGTGATCAGTGTGAGTGCATTGTGATCGCTGTGAGTGCAGGATGAGCGTGAAAGTGAAGTGCGAGAATGAGGAGCGAGTTGTCTGAATGCAGGGTGCATTCCCAGACACTTGAAGTGACTCAGCATATTATTGACGGCGGCGTAGGGTTTAAGATATAAGTTAAACTATTGCTATTATGGCATTAATCAGGGATCGAGGCTGGAGGAAATAAATGATATGCTAATCCTGCAACACACTTACAGTCTTATGATTAGGGTTGCCTGCTCATTATTTTGATGTCCCAGACGGTACAAAAATAAGCAGTCACCTAAAGCTGTATATTTCAGCACTCATCTGTGCGTACTTGGAACAGCAAATATAAATAGAAAGCACTTTTAATTGTGTTCTAGGGCTGCCTCAATGATCCATGACTGATAATTAAAGGGAACAAAGACAGAAAAGTCACATTATGAATGAACGCATATGATTTTATTTACAATCCTATTTAGTGTCAAGAGGAGGCCTTTGCAGGCTCTTTAAACATCAAATGGCTGGTATTTTTCTTTTGGCAACCCTACTTTATATTTCTTTTCATGAAATGCATTCTCACACTACTGCAGTAAATGTAAAATACAAATGTAAGGAATAGGCAGAGTGGGGGCCCAGGGGGTACTGGAACTAGAAAAAAGAAACTAAGCCTCAGTAACCAGTTTACAAAAGGTATGTAAACATGCAAATGGTCTTTAAAGACCTGTGAAAAACTCAGGCGTGCCGTGCTGTGCTGGAGATAAGACTGCAGACACAGCCCAGCGGAGGCCACAGCAGCTCGAGCTGAGACACACTATGGGGGAGGAGGGGGGCTGAATCCCTTGAAGTCCTATGGGCCTGGGCAGAAGTGTGACCGGGAATGAGCGACCCCCTTTCCATCACTCCGGCCCCCCTGGGGGTCGCGCCCCACACTTTGAAGACCCCTGTTCTAGAAGAAGAGGATGCTCCTCCCCTTCTTGTCCTTGGAGAAGACCTAAGCTGCCTGGGATCAAATGTAGAACGTCCAATGCTAATTCCATCCCTCCGAGAAACCAAACATAGGTATTCCAAAACGGAGTGACTAAGACGATGCTGCATCGCTCCGTCCATACCTTCAGTAAAACTCTCTGAACTAGTGCGAACGGAGGGAACGCATAACAATTCTCTTTGTTCCAGATTTGGAGCAGATCATCCACCGCCAAGGCTTCAAGGTCTGGTCTCCAACTGCAATACCGTTCTACCTGAAACGTCACTCTGCTGGCAAACAGGTGCACTTCAAATGGGCCCCACAGATCCTGATTCTTCCTGAGGAACATTGGATTCAGCTACTAGTCACTTAAATCCTTTAAAAACCGTGAGTTCCAATCTGCTTTTGCATTTTGATATCAGGGATAAACTCTGCCTTCAATATGATTATTTGATTCCAACAGAAGTACCAAATCTTCTTGGCTAGGTCTGCAAGTATCTTTAACCTCGCACCCTCCCAAGCGATTGATATAAGAGACAGCTGTAAAATTGTCTAGTTTGATGAGGACAACACTGTTTCTCAGAGTGGATTTGAAGCTCATCAAAGCGTTCAAACTCCTCACCATTTCTAAACAGTTTATGTGAAGTGGAAGTTCCTCTTGAGACCACTTCCCTCTTGTTTCTATTTCTCCCATTTTCGCACCCCAACCCAGGTTGCTTGTGTCTGACTTCACAGTATGATCCAGGGTGTTCCCAAATATTACCTTGCCATTACAGCTGTCTAAATTGTTCCACCACTATAGGAGGTCCTCCCGAGCTTCCTGTGACAAGGAAATTCTGTCTGAATACCATAGGCCTTTCTTAATCCCCAAAGAAAGAAGTCTTTGTAAAGTCCTGTAGTGTAGTTGGCCTGGGGAAACTGCTTGAATGGAAGAGGATAGAAGTCAAACTACTCTTGCTAGCTCGCGTAAGGTCTCTATGTCTTTTGATAACACATAAGCTACCTCCTTCTTTATTTTGGACAATTTCTTTAGTGGTAGTTATACTTGGGCTGTAATTGTATCTACCTGAAACCCTAGGAATTCTAGATTATGTGTTGTGGTCATTACAGACTTCTCGACATTGATAATAAATCCTAACCCCTCCAAGAGATCCACTGACCATTTCATGTGCTTTACAAATCTTCCTGACTTTGTGATATCAGAAGTATATCGTCTGTATAAATCACTAACTGTATGCCTCTTCTTCTCAAAAAGGCGACTATGGTCTTAAAACCTTGGTGAAGCACCAAGGGTCTGAAGAGAGGCCAAAGTGGAGGCAACAAAACTGGTAAACTATCCATTTCAGGGTGAACCTTAGATATTTTTGTGAATGCTTGTCCATAGGGATTGTAAAATAAGCATCCTTGAGATCTAATTTCTCAAGCTAGTTCTTCCTTTGCAGGATGTCTCTTAGAAGGTGGATACTTTCCATTTTGAAATGTCTGTAGACTAGAAAAGTATTTAGTTCTCTTAAGTTTATGACAGGATGCCAGCCTTTGTCTTTTTTCTTCACCAGGAAGATCGTGCACACAAAGTCCTGTCCTTGGTTTGTTACTCTGCATGTAGCCCCTTTTAGTAGCATCTGACTTAAATCTGCATCTACTAGAGCTGTTTAAACCTGATCTAGAACTAAATCTCTGGGTTTTCGTACTTGATAAGGTGTTAGGTTGAATTCTATCTTGAATCCCATCATAGTATCTAGTAGCCAACAGTTTTTTGTTATGAATGTCCAACTTTGGCTGAATAAGCGTAGTCTTCCCCCTACCTTTGAATGGGAAAAATCAGCGGAGGGTAAGACTCTTACCTTGCTGTCCGGGTCCCTGGAATCTGCCGCTGCCACCACCTTGTGTGTGAGTGTTTTGGCCTCTTTGTGGGAAAAAGGAGTTGTTGTTTCCTCAGAAGTATCTTCCGTAACCACGTTGTCCTTGTTGGTAGTACAAGGACCAATGTTGTCTGTGGCTGACACCCAGTCCCATCCTGTCAGCCCTTCTACAAATTGTACCCCGAACATATGTTTAATGTTCATCTGGACCTTGCTAAAGGCTGAGAAGGTAGAGACATACCTCCCTAATATGTTGATAACATTTTCTCCGAAGCGTAAGTCATTCGGGTCACCCTGAATGTCCTTATTAGCGAGGTCTCCCAATTTGGGATTTATTCTCATTAACATTGCTCTTCTATGTTTGGAGGTTAGCCCTGCATTGGCATTACCAAGGAGGCATAAGGCTCGTTGACTCCACCCCAGGAGCAGTTCAACATGCACAGGGGTGCCCTTAAGAGAGGCTTCCTCTGCCAAGTCTAGGATTCTAGCTAGTGGTCCTAGGATATTTAGTACTTTGTCTTGGCACTACTTAAGGCAGCTGTCAACCCCTTTCTAGGATCTCTTCTAGCTTTGAATAGGAAAGTCAGCAGTTCAGGGTCTAGATTTAGTGTCATCCCAGATTTGTTGTCTAGGTAGTGTCTAGGGCATTCATCCCTCATTAAGTTTTGGGTGCTTTTTCAAGGGACCTACAGATCCAAAACTTAATAAAGTACGCTACGTGGTCCATGGGCCACCAATCTGACCCTCTTGGGCGTGTGATGCGCGTGGGGGTTAAACATCTCCTCACCTGTTGGGTCTCTGATAGCCTTAGAATTGCCAGGCTGGTCTAAATCCTCATCAAGGAGGTCATTATCAAGGGTTTCCAAGGGGTCAAAAACATATTTGTCCGCCACATCATCAATATTCATTGAGAATGGACACTCATCATTATCAGTTTGAAAACTGAGGTCTTTTGTGCAATGAAGGTCAGTCAGTCTTCTTGTGCCTTGAGGGACACCTGAACTTATTGTGCCAATATGGATGCTCTTGCCAATTGTGACACTGTGGACACACAGGTCATCCATAGTGCACAGGCTATCTAGGGATAGTTCCCATTCTTTTGTAGCACACAGGCTACCATGAAGCTCAAGGTGTTAACTCTTTTTTAAGGCCTTACCTCCTTTCTTTGGTAGAGGATTTTCCTCCTCAGAGAGGGAAATTAAGTCTTCGTCAGTA
Organism: Calotriton arnoldi; assembly: GCA_963921515.1. NCBI lineage: Eukaryota > Metazoa > Chordata > Amphibia > Caudata > Salamandridae > Calotriton > Calotriton arnoldi. The sequence goes on along the minus strand of CAWUFW010003925.1, from coordinate 1,188,046 downwards.
GGGTGATCTCTTGTCCTCTTATTAAAAACTGCCTCCACTGCCACCTTTAAGGAGGACTTGAATTGTTTTTCAAAAAAGCTCATTAACATATTTTCATTAAGAGGTGTTTCCTCATCCTCTTGTATCCCATTCTCTGACATGCTCATTATAATTTCCTTCAGGGGTCTTATCTCATTAGTTTAAATACCCTTTTATTTCATTTTATATTCTCTTTTCTTTTTTGGGGGGGGGATTAAGGTCTAGACAGTTTTCTTACCAGGTTTTGTCGAGTAGCAAATTATCCCTTACTCACTCGTGCTGTGCGTTTCCATGACTATGCACAGCACGAGTGAGTAATGGCTAAGTGGCTACTCGACAAAGCCTGGTGAGAAAACTGTCTAGACCTTAAACATATTAGGGAGGTGTGTCTCTACCTTCTCATCCTTTAGCAAGGTCCAGATGAACATTAAACACGAGTGAGTAATGGCTAAGTTGCTACTCGACAAAACCTGGTAAGAAAACTGTCTAGACCTTAAACATATTAGGGAGGTGTGTCTCTACCTTCTCAGCCTTTAGCAAGGTCCAGATGAACATTAAACACGAGTGAGTAATGGCTAAGTTGCTACTCGACAAAACCTGGTAAGAAAACTGTCTAGACCTTAAACATATTAGGGAGGTGTGTCTCTACCTTCTCAGCCTTTAGCAAGGTCCAGATGAACATTAAACATATGTTCGTGGTAGAATTTTTAGAAGGGCTGACAGGATGGAACTGGGTGTCAGCCACGGACAACATTGGTCCTTGTACTACCAACAAGGACAACGTGGTTACGGAAGATACTTCTGAGGAAACAACAACTCCTTTTGCCCACAAAGAAGCCAAAACACTCACACACAAGGTGGTGGCAGCGGCAGATTCCAGGGACCCAGACAGTAAGGTAAGAGTCTTACCCCTCCGCTGATTTTTCCCATTCAAAGGTAGAGGGAAGACTACGCTTATTCAGCCAAAATTGGACATTAATAACAAACAACTGTTGGCTACTAGATACTATGAAGGAATTCAAGATAGAATTCAACCTAACACCTTATCAAGTACGAAAACCCAGAGATTTAGTTCTAGATCAGGAACAAACTGCTCTAGTAGATGCAGATTTGAGTCAGATGCTACAAAAAGGGGCGTTATGCAGAGTAACAAACCAAGGACAGGGCTTAGTGTGCACGATCTTCCTGGTGAAGAAAAAAGACAAAGGCTGGCATCCTGTCATAAACTTAAGAGAACTAAGGGGCTCATTACGATGGCGGGCAGACATCAGTCCGCCCGCCATCATAACGGTGATGGGACAGCAAGCCAGACGTGCGTTGGTCCCACCAGCCCAATTAGGATGCGCCCGCCAGTATGGCGGGCGCATCCAGGCCTTTTAACATTGCGGGCAGTGCTGCTGGCTGCAGCACCGTTCGCAATGCCAAAATGCCACGATGTGCATTCCCATGCACAACGTGGCAGGCACCATGCGGTGCCTGCTACCTTGTGCATGGGAATGCAGGGGGGTACCATGGGTACCCCCCCAGTCTACCCCCCCCCCACACACAGAGGGGGCCCGCAACGGGCCCCCAAAGCCAGTCTCCGCCTGTCCGTTTGTGGCAGGATATGCGCTGCAAAAAGACAGGCGGTAGGGCACATCATAATCATTACGGCGGTGCCTGCACGGCACCTCCGCAATGTTGCCCTGGTTCCGGATTACTCAAGGTAGGCGGACAAGGTCCGCCTTGCGGGACCATGGCGGATGGACTTTCCGTCCGGCGTGGTACCTTCATGATTCCCACCGCCATCCTAATTTGGCGGTGGGAATTTCCATTGTGATGGCGGAAGGACCGCCACCGCCGGCCCGGCGGTGGCGGTCCTTCCGCCATCATAATGAGCCCCTAAATACTTTTCTAGTCTACAGACATTTCAAAATGGAGAGTATCCACCTTCTAAGGGACATCCTGCAAAGGAAGAACTAGCTTGTGAAATTAGATCTCAAGGATGCTTATTTTACTTATTGAGCTATTTTTTGGGCTTAGTCTCTTGTCGTTTATTATTTCTCCCTCTTTCGTCCGTCATCATTCGCTGTAGGGGGTTGGCCCAGTCCTCTTTGGGTTGGAGTTAGCTTGGGCAGGGTCAAGAACATGTCACTTGACCTCCATTGCTTCTCTTTCCTACCCACGTCTAGCGAGGGAACAGGAACCGAGGAGGTCCGAGCACAGGCAGCATTGAGAGCAGTTGTTTCTGCCGTTTGTCTCCGAGGTCGGAGAAGGGCGGCCAGGCGTTTCTGCTAGTTTAGCACAGCATGACTGTTGTTCTGTGGCTAAGGAGGGTACAACTTTGACTCATATGGTCTATTATTTAATGTATTTCCATAAATGCATAGCAACCTGTTAATTAATGATTGAATGTGGAAATCTGACCATAAATTGGAAGGGAGGTTATGCCAAAACAGCATCACTTACCTGTTAGTGTAACTGGAAGGCTGCTTCTAGTTGAAGTGTTTTAAATAAATTATCAAGTATAGTAAGTCTGTAAAGCCCACCAACAGTATCATGTACCCACCTGTTGGTTGTATATTGTTATAAGCAAATATTGATAATACATATCAATATCAGATAATAAATATCAGAGTCAAGAAAACTATACTTAACTGTCCAGCACCAGCGAATAAAAGAGGATGATGCCTAGTTACCATGATGTTACCATGATGTTATACTATGTTCTAAAGTTCTTATGGAATGTTTTATCCACAATGTAACATGTTCTGTAACATGTTCTTTAAAGGGCTGCATGTGGGGCAGCAATAAAGGTTATTCCATAATGGTAGCTTGCAGTCTTGTAATAAAATTTGAAATACTTGTATCGTCACATACTATCTAAAACACACGGCATTAAACAAATAAGAAAATGAGAAGATACATAAATAAAGCAACTATAAAAAACAACACTTTAGGTCACTTTATTTCTTGTAGCATATGGCACAGGCTGGAATCCATAATCATTCCCCAACATATGTAGTGCTCTAGTCAGCTTATTCACTGCGCATAGTACAGTTTATATACTATGGGGCCGATTCCGATCTCGGCCGGTAGTGCTCCGAATCGGATTCGGCTTTACCGGATCCGATTCGGAGCCCTGTTTCCCGACCGAACAGTACGCGGGTCCGGCCGAGCGAGTACGATGCGAAATCGCCGACCGACTCGTCCGGGCGTCCCGACCGCTCCGACCGACTCGCTCCCGGCTCGAACCGCTCCGACCGACTCGCTCGGACTCGACTCGCACCACGCAATGGAGACGTTTCCCGGCCGGGTAAGTACGATGCGCGCCGCGAGCAGTCCGACCGAGCCGCGCACTCCGGCTCGTAAGAGCTGTCGGAGCCGTACTTTGGGGGTCCGTGTCGGACCCCCCTGTACGCGTAGCCGCGCGAGTCGCACACGGGGGGACCCATGGGTCCCCCCTACCTATGCGTGTACGGGCGTGAATCGCTTCGCCGCGTACCCGCTGTAGGGGGCGCCCTTGTCCGACTTCGCACCCATTGAGTCAATGGGAGCCCGCGTACGCATTGTACGACCGGCTCCCATTGACATCAATGGGAGTCCGACCGACTCGAGTCCGATAACATACGGACGCATCGTACTCGTTCGGTCGGACTGCACGGGTCCGATTCGGTCGGAAATCTCTCCGGGTCCGGCTCGGTCGGAGAAATTTCCGGCCCGAATCGGAATCGACCCCAATATCTCAATTATAAATGTGCACATATTAGTTTATGAGAACTTACGTATACGTCTCTTAATTTAGATGGAAAGCGGTAAGGTGACATATTGTGTTTCTCCTGCCAGACAACAATGGAGGAAAATAAGCCATCGTAAAGTGATGCGCTACTAAAAGAGTCACACTTCAAGGCACTTAAGAAGCTAGTCAATGTAAATCCATTATAGAAAAAGGGTGTATTAAATATATACTTATATGTACAATTTCTGGATCAGACATTTAGACTACCCCTTTCCGTCAACCTCAAGTTAGGTTATAGAGTTCCAAGTGTCCATCTTGCATTAGGATCTTACCATGCATCGTTCAATGGCATGAAGGAATCTAGAATTCTGTGAAGCAATAATAGGTTGATGCACAAGCAGTCACCTTCTGCTACTGGTGAGTACAACTATGAAAGCCCCAAGCGCTACAAAAATATAACATAGTAACCCTCTGCGAACATCATTACAATTAAGAAACAAAACACCTAACTAACCAAAGAAAACTAACTAAAGAGAATGGAAACTAAAAATAAATCAAGGCACTGACACTGAAGTAAATCAGTATGTTAACAGTAAGGGAGCATGGACAGGTAAATAAACAGGTAGACTAACAAGAAACTTACAGTGAAAAGCTGATAACAGGATACCTACACCGAAACCAGGAAACCTGCAGATATAACACTGTTAATATTTAATTGAAATTAAAGGGAAACAAGCAAAACTTAACATAAGATACAGAGAGCCTGCAGGAATCTATAATGGTTAAAAGGTAAGCAGAACTGTACAGGTTCAAAAATAAGGAAACATAATTACTGCATTATTTAAATCACTTGGTGGTGAAATGCAGCTTCCAGAATTGGAGTTTCACTAAGTGAAATCTTGAAAAACACAAGAGCCCGAGAGCTACCATTCTCTGTGAGGGAGAGTCCTACGCTCTGGGAAAGTGGTAGTCAGTCAACGCACACTACAGAAGTAAACATTGCAATAATACATTTTGACCAACTATAGTAATAAAGGACACTTTTATGGTTGATTTTGTTGGTGTCCCAAAATGTGGGAACAAATTGAGCACCTGATAACATGGCTTGAGCATGGTGTGCTAATTAAAGGATTTGCAATTTGCAGGCGATTGCTAGTTGGGGACCTCAGAATGGAGAATAGCTCACTAATAGTGCATGTAGTTCCTAATTCCAGTGCATGCATAGCACATGGCTTCTGCAATTTTAATTTTAACTTTCAATAGGTTTTAGCTGCCATAAAACGCAGAGCAAACACTGGTTCCCCAAAGAGGATTTTTGGGAACATATTAATGAGGTCTCTATAGTTGCTTTGGTCAAGAAACATTAACTTAAATTCCACATGCGAAGGTACAAGGAACTTTTGACTCGAATGACACACCTTAAAACTCCTGCAGGGGAGTAGCATAGGTCTTCATTCACAGTAGTAAAAATGTAAGAGGGGGACTCTGTGGATTACTCTTAAACTGTGGATACACCCACTATCAGCAAGCCAATTGAGAGAAGATGCGCTCTGAATCTAGATGTAGGTGCACCCAAGCCCTAGGACCGCAGGCTGCTGTCTCTGCTTGATTCTTGATTTCTTTGGAAAATAGCTCCATCAGTATTAAATATCGTGGCAGTTGAAATTTAATCACAGCACCAGAGAGGTTCAATAATGTAGATTTTAGGATCATTGTTTCTAGTAGCTCAGTGCAATGAGGACTGGAAGCGGTTGATTATCTCCGAATGCTCACAGCACTTCGATGGTGTGGAGGATGTAAAATAGCAGATCTAAGATCAACAATTTTCAGTGAACTTTGACAGATCATTTTAAGAGAAATAATGTATAGCTCTATTATAACCAACATCATGAATTATGAAATTTGAATCTGGATCCTTTAGTATGGAGGGTAAGTATGAGGTGGTGGTTACTTGGATTAGCAATATAAGAAGTAAACTAAAAAGGTAGTTTGGTCACATTCACTTTTTGTTTGTTTATTTGTGCTTGGTTTGAATAGGATTGACCTATGATAATTTTTTTAATATCAATCAATCAATCTGGATTTGTAGAACACGGCTGCATCACATGTGAGGGTCTCAAGGCATTGCAAGAAAGATGAGACTTCCCATAAGGCTATAGAGTACATTGAACAATTTAATCCTCATGTGTTTTTACTATCGTCCTTGCACTGTGAAAAATAAAGGCACTGTATGCTTATCTTATCCGAAGTTGTGGACTATTTTACAAAAATGTGTGACTGATAGATTGCAAATAGGATACATGTGAATATATCATACATATATGGAGTACATTTTCGATTTGTACTTTTCTGATAACATTTGTTCAGTGGTATCAAGGTCCATTTTTTCCAGTCCTTAAAATAAAAGGCAAGTTTCCCCAGCCGCTCAATGAAATATAGTAACCAGGAGGAGCAATTTTAGATTCCTTTCCTAAACTGCTTATGTAAAACACATTTTTTAATGTGAGTAATAAATAGAACATTGCTCTCTTTACATTATGTGAAATACAAATTTAAATATTTAATTTCATCATTCTTAATGGCACTGTTAATTCTATCATTTATCTTTACTGATGATTAAACTGTGCTTTCAATCATCAGCCCCAATGAATTTGGGGTATTGAGTGACAATTGAAGTGTAAAAATATGCATTTTCAGTGTAATTACCCCTCATTTTCCACCTTTTTCTTCACCCTATTTTTCCAGGAATTGGAGTCTGTGAGTTGTAAAATTGACAATCAGTATCACAGTGCATGTGCACTGTCCCTAAATTGATAATCTAATTTTGGTTTCAAGCAATTGGTGTATTTATCTCTACAATAAAGCCATTATATGTTGTCACAGAAATTGCACCGGTGGCATGGAAGTTAAATGTCATATGTGAGCTGCAATGTGTATTTACACCACCCAGTAATATGGAAACAATGTAAGGCACCATTGTCCTCTGGCTGGCCTCGAGTTTGTAAGGACTGTGGTGACTCAAGGTAGAGAAAGTGACCTTGACATGTTGGAAATTTAGTTTTAGACATTAGATAAGTCACCCTCTAAAGTGTGACTTTTAATACCACAGGACATAGAGCTTAAAATATGAAAATGTGGCACACTACATATTGGGAATAGTATGCCCTCACAGTGAATCATTGCCCAAAAGTTCACAAGACTGTGTCATTCACCAGGATCCAGTATCCCACTGCGGCGGTAGCTTCAAAAGGGGCAGAATGCGCATGGAGGTACCGATGCTGGCACTGCCGAGCATATTATGGGTCACATTTCCACCGCTCTTTTCAAGGCAGGGAATCCACCATGGCGGACATGCAGTTAAGGGGGCCCTAACAGTGCAACCGGGTGAATCTGGGCATGAGGGTGCATGCAGGGGACACGAATTGAACCTTCGTTCCTGCATGATGTTATATGCACAACATGGTGCATGCCACACTGTACAGAAATGTGCTGCAGGCACTCTCACAGTGGCAGTATGCTAATTAGGTAGGCTCTTCTATGAGCCTAACATACCCACTGCCATGAGACCGCCACCACACCGCCAGCCCTCCCTGAACTAAAGTAATAATCCGGTGGGTGGGTTTAAAACAGGCTTGGCGAGCTTCCTGGGACTGCTGCGATGGCGGTCCCAGACCGCCAAACTCATCATAAGGCTCAAAGTGTCATAAAAATGTTTCTTTTATGTCTTTATTGCGGAAAATGCTATCTGATTCAAAGTTATTTTCCACTAAGTTTCAAAAGTCTTATTGAATTGAGAAAGTAGCTTTTTGGTAAAGTTAGTGGAAATGTTATCCAATTAAAGAGCATTTTCTGCTGCTGAGACAAAAAATATTTTAAAATTAGTTTTGCCACGCAGTCCACCGCAGAGGCTCAATAAATAAACTTGGCTATGAGTTAATAACCCTTCTGCCAAAGGACAATGGCTTGGGTTCTGGGTTCAGGAAGGTAGGGTTGTCGGCAACAACTGGTTACATCAACAGCGATTAGCAGATCTGGAATAGGGAGGTGCAGCTGCAGACTAAATTATATTTGCACTCAGACCTTTTTTAAACCTAGGAGAAAGTGACTTAAATTTTTCCTTTACGTTGAGCCAATGCAAAGTTAATGTTTTGTTGAAACTTTCACCTACAATAGGAATATAGTAAATCATTACATCCTTACAGTGAAGCACTACCATCTCACTATATAGTCAAAAAAGAAATGGGTATATTTCCTTTTGGATGCTCCAATAAATTGTAAGACATGCACACACCATAATCAATGTACTCAAAGTTGCAGGCTTTTTGTGCAAAGGAACTGGGCTTATTGTAGCTGTGAAGCAGCAGACCTTATTTTAAGAGGCAGACAATGGCGGTTAGCACTCAAACCCAATTACAGAACTTGAGGTGACTGGGATTCAGTTAGGAAGACTCACTCACAGCAGGGGCAAGAAACACAAATGAAAAAAACTGGGGGTTTCATTGGGTCAGAATACACTCTATAACAGAAATTCTGGAGCTCATCTGTCTTTATTTAAAGTGAAAGTTTATCTCACATTCCTCTCAATGATAATGAATGAAAGGAACCAACCCCTAGCTCAGGACTTGGTGCTTGAACTCTAGGCCTGGGCAAATTTAAATTACGCTGGGGTCATTTTGGGAATTTCATGTTACTCATGTGACATGAAATTCACAAAATTACATCATTTTGTCACTTTGTGTAATTTCGTGCCATTCACAATTAATAAAACATTTGTAAACATGCCATTCACAGTTGCACTTGAACAACAGAACGTTAGTGGCTGTTGTTCAGTGTGCTTTTATCATGGACTTGGTGTCACTCATAACATTAATAAATCGATTCCGTATTGCCCGTGTAAGCATGATTAGTCACACGGTTAATGTGGAATCAATATATCAATGTTGTTAATGACAGCGGGTCCATCATAACATGGTCGCCACATTCAGTCAGCCTTTGCTCTGCTATTGCTAATGACTGTTTTCCATGTTCAGTAATGTCAACTGACCGACCAAATTGTGTAGTATTAAAATGTGAGAATGGCGCTGGTTGCATTGACATTGAGAAAGGCAGTTTTGTCGAAATGTATCTGTTCAGTGCTGTGTATTTTTAACAAATAAACTAACTGAAGAATTCTCATGAGAGCAATGTAGTATGTAAGGTCATAAGCAGTGCATTGCGCGGGCATAAGTTATACTTAGCTCAGTTAACTATAACTGCTGAATTTCTATTGTGTGAAATGAGTGAAATGAGTGAAATCTGAGCCTAACTATAACGTCCCTGTAACCTTTGTTTTTTTCAGTGAAATTCTACATTTTTTGAAATTCTATTTCCTAATTATAACGCCCCTGCAACCTTTGTTTTTTTTCCAGTGAATTTCGAAGTTTTTTCAGATTATATTTCCTAACTATAACGTCCCTGAAACCTTTGTTTTTTTCAGGGAATTTCTACGGTTTTTTAACTAGTAGTCGCTTTTGCAGAGCATTGAAGAAAGGGGGCAGGCATCCGACCAGCTCTAAAGAACCCCACTGTGTCAGACTTGTTGGAGGTAACAAGAGGGGTTTTTGCCCCCAAGGACCCTCAGCATCCAAGGGGACTTCATCACCCAACCAGTAGTGCGCCAGAAGGTGTATTTGCAGAGTGGTAGAGAAAGGAGGCAGGGCCTCTGACCAGTTCTCAGAAATTGTGCTGTGTGGGACTTACTGGAGGTGACAGGATGGGTTCTTTGCCCTCAAGGACCCTCAGCATCCAAGAGGACTTAATTTCCTAACCAGTAGTGTGATAGCAGGTGCATTAGCAGAGTGTTAGAGAAAGGGGGCGTGGTCTCTGAAAACCTCCCAGCAATCTCACTGTGTAGGACTCACTGGAGATAACAGGAGGGCTTGTTGGCCCCAAGGACCCTCAGCATCCAAGGGGACTTCATCCCCAAACCAGTAGTGCACCAGGAGGTGCATTTGCAGAGTGGTGGCAAAAGGGGGCAGAGCCTCCAGCGACTTGCTAGGCATCTCTTTTGTCCATATTTATTGGTCTATTAGGGAAGGGGGGCCTTGTGGCCCACCTTCCCAGGCCCATTTTTGCCCCACCGACCATAACTCCCCGGGGCCCAGCCTTTTATGTATTTTTTTATTTATGGAAGGGGGCCGCGTGGTTGGGACCTCATTCCCATGACCCGACATCTCCGTTGCAGACCGTGGCGGGAGCCTCAATGCCCCTGAATACCCCTGCGGGAGCCGACATTGGTTTGACACACAGGGAGCTGCTAAACATCCCTGTGTGTCAAAGCAATTGTCCTATGTTTCCCTGCCTGCATGTCTGTTGCAGAGAAACAGAGGACACCTCAGCTCTCAGCAAGTGTGAACACAGTTCCTGCTTACTGACAGCAGAGTGTCTGCTCTGACTTGGCGAGAGCTGTCAAAGCTCCTATCAAATCAGAGCAAACTGCTATGTCCTGGGAGTGGGCACCGCAGGACATAGTAGGAGCCGGCCCAGGGCCATTATTGGCTCCAGGAGGGGTGCCCCGTAACACCCCTCCTTTCACTTTAAGAGGCCGACCTGGGAAGATGATGATCCCCAGGGCTCAGAGGGGTCTGTGAAGCCCCCAATTCAGAGTTTTGAAAGCCCCGGGAAGGTGGCAGTCTCTGGTGCGCAAGAATGCAAATTAGCAGAAAAATTGATAAAAAAACTATTTTTAACACCTGGCGGTGTCACTGTGGGACCCACTCACCATATCTGGGGGGGGTGCAGAGACAGAAAATCGATGTCGAAATATCGAATTGCATGAATATCAAGTCAAGAATATCGATGGTGGAAAATATCGAGGTAAGTTTTTTCATTGTTTAAAATATCGATTTTTGTGTAAAGTAGAAATATCGATTTTGTAAATATCGCTGGCAAATATATTGTTGTAAATAATATCGACTGTTTGTATTTTTTTTGTTTTTGTTTAATGTTGTTTTTTAAATAATTTGGTAGTAGTTATTTTATATTTTTCAAGTTATTTTTTATGTGAAAATGTTTGTTTTTATTGTAGTTTAATTTATTTTTAGGAGCTGGATGTTGGGTTTATAGGGGATAAGGCTGGGGAGTAATTTAATAATATTTAGTTAAATTTTTTATATTTTGTTAATTTTATGTAAAAAATTAGGAGTGGGATGTTGGGTTTATAGGGGATAAGGGTGGGGAGTAATTTAAGAATGTTGGTTAAAAATACATTTTAATAAAAAAATTATTGATAGATATAAATAATTTAGACAGAAAGAAATTGAAATGTAAAATTTTCAAAAATGTTGAATTTATTGGGGTGCTAATATTTTGATGTAAATTGTATAACATAGTTCTTCAATTGAAAAATAATTAAATAAATATATGATTGGTTTATTATTTGTAAGTTTTTTTGCATATTATTATGTTTTATTTTAGTTTCAATTGTTTTTTTAATTGGATAATTTTGAATCTTAAAATTTTTAAATTTTATTTGTGCTTAAGAATTTCACATTTATATGTTTTTATTTTGTGATAAGGGGTGTGTCAAATTTTTAATAATAATTTTTTTAATAATTTTATTTTTTTCATCATTTTTTTTTTTTAAATGTATTGACAATTTTTTGGGGTCAAATTTAAAAACAAATTGTATTACATTTTTTATTTTGATAAAAAAATGTATTTTTTTAAAATAAGTTTTGAAATATTTTATATTTTTATATATTTGTAATTTTTAAAATATGTAGTATTTTTCTTTAGTTTTTTTGTTTTGGAGTTAGGAATAGTAGTTTTTGGGGGGTTTATTATCCAGCACTTTCTTTGAGTTTAGTTGGTTTTGGAGTTGGAATAGTAATTTATTATGGTTTATTATCCAGCACAGTTGGAATAGTAATTTATTATGGTTTATTATCCAGCATTTTCTCTGGGTTCAGTTGGTTTTAGGGTTATGAATAGTACATTTTTATTGTTTATAATGTCGTTTTTTAAAGAGTTTATATGTACATTCAAATGAAAAAGGAGATGTATGTTCGTTTTTATTATTAACGTTTTCATTTGCAAACATTTTTTCTTTTTATTCACAATTACATTATTTTTATTTAGTTTTGTTATACAATTTTTGACAATATTAAAAACATGATTCAGAAATGTTGATATCATTCTGAATTTATTATAAAGTACAATATATTTTTAACATATATTTTTCATGTACATTTACACTCTACAGAAATTGAAAACTGCACTTTGCTTAAAACCATAATTAAATGCTCATGTCACAGCAATCTGGAGCAAGATGTAAGGCATTGTCACTCCTTATAAAGATATTTACAATTGGACCATTTTGCAAAGCACAATGAAGTCACATACCACTGGTAGCTCTGAACAGTAAACCAAGGTTAGCCACAAATAGTCTATGTTTTTTGAGAAGAAATTATTTAACAAACAACTATGGGGCTCCTTACAATGGGGGAAGGCCCGCCACTGACAGCCGGTCGGTGGTGGAACTTCCGCCATCGTACTGCTGTTTGCCCCCGCCATATTATGATGGTGGGGGGAATCGTTGAGTAAGCGTGGCGGTCGTAAAGCCCGCCCGCCACGGTTCTGACAGGCGGTCCTTTTCCGACTGCCTGTCGGAACAGAAACATAGCCCAACGTAGGGATTATGATATCCCTTTCCTCCGTTCGTTTTGCGGCGGACAAACTGCTGCAAAACGAATGGCGGAAAAGGATTTGGGGGCCCGTAACGGGCCCCCCTTAATCCCTGGGGCAGGTAGATGTACCGTAGGGGGCACATATATCCCTGCACCATGTGGCAGGCACCGCAGGGTTCCTGCCATGTAGTAAAGGGATGTGTCTGCACCCTATTTTTTGCATTGTGGCTGGGACTGCTGACAGCATCCCTGCCACAATGCAAAATATAGGTGATGCAACCACCATGGTGGCGGTCGCATCATGATTCGAATTGTGCGGAGGCCACCTCATAGGCGGCCAGTCCCAAATCCGTAACGATGGCGGACGGATTGAATCCGCCATCGTAATGAGCCCCTATGTTGGGGATTGCAACATCGGAAGAGAGCTTCAAACCAAAATACTTGTTCAAACAAGCCACACATTCCGCATTGGCAAGCAGCAGGGGCCGCTGTGTCCCCTTCCACATGCTGTAGGGCTTCACATAAACATTCAGATTTAATGGGAAATGTTCCAGAAAGTATTGTCATATCAATATAGGAATAATGTAACTGTTTAAAATGTAGCTCATGAGGAAGTTGTCAGGAGCATTCAATACAGCACAGAAAGCCAGCTCGAGAACATAGTGTTGTGTCAGACAATGGAATATCATGATTAATATCCAGCTAGGCAATGTTGAGAATAAGCAACATTTTAATTAATAATAAAAGGAAGGGTGTTTGGTCCCGATTTAGAGCTGAAATTCAAGTTGGAATGCATGTAGGTTAGCACGTATGCTATGTGAAAAACACATGCTCACAATAAGACACAAGAAGGCAGCAACTCATGAAGGAATGTGGCAAGACAGCGGTAAGGAGCCACCAAGGGTGCCTAGAAGCCGTTGTCATACCAACCTTGCAGTTGTGCAGAAAGGGACACTAAGGGGCCGATTCCGATCTGGGTCGGAAAGCACTCCGACCGATCCGGATCCGGATTGTTTTCCGCCCGAGCCAGACCCATGCAGTCCGACCGAACGAGTACGATGCGGCCGTATGCTGCCGGACTTGGTTCGGTCGGACTGCCATTGACTTCATACGACGTGTACTGGAATTAATTCCCCAACTTAAAACGCGCCACAGGGCGTGTTTGCACACATGTCACCTGAGGCCCCGCCCCCTCCCTTCACCACTGTGCAAACGCGCCCTGTGGCGCGATTTAAGTTGGGGTATTAGGTCACCTTGAATCCTGAGGGTCCCAGGGGCCCAACTAGCCCACCAGGTACTTCCAGTAAGCACCACAGGCCTGCATTGCAGAGAGGTGGTCAGAGGCCACGCCCCTTTTTACACCTCTCTGCAACACAGCTCTGTGGTGCTTAATGGAGGTAGCTGGTGGGCTAGTTGCACCCCAGGGACCCTCAGGATTCAAGGGGAGTTAATCCCCCAACTTAAAACGCACCACAGGGCGTGTTTGCACACATGTCACCTCAGGCCCCGCCCCCTCCCTTCACCATTGTGCAAACGCGCCCCGTGGCGCGTTTTAAGTTGGGGGATTAACTCCCCTTGAATCCAGAGGGTCCCTGGGTGCAACTAGCCCACCAGCTACCTCCATTAAGCGCCACAGAGCTGCGTTGCAGGGAGGTGTAAAAAGGGGCGTGGCCTCAGAACACCTCTCTGCAACGCAGCCCCCTGGCGCATACTGGAGGTTCCTGGTGGGCTAGTTGGCCCCCAGGGACCCCCAGTATTCAAGGGGAATTCGTTCCCCATCTGCAAACGCGCCAGGGGGCGCGTTTGCAGAGTGCTGCAAGGAGGGGGCATGGCCTCCGGCGCGATCCCGGTCTTTTATTTAATTTTTTTTAAAAGAAGGGGGGCTGTGTGGCCCTCCTTCTTTTTCTAATTTATTGGCCCTGGGGACCCCATCCCCCAGGGCCTGCCCCCATTTTTATTTTCTGTAAAAATAAAATTTGGAAGGGGGCCGCGTGGCCCCCCTTCCGAGGCCTTCATCGGCCCCGGGGACTCCGTCCCCCGGGGCATGGCCTTTTTCTTTTTTGTTTTAAATGTTTTGGAGGGGGGCTGCGTTGCCCCCCTCCTCAGGCCACTTATGGCCCCGGGGACCCCATCCCCCGGGGCCAGCCTTTGTTTTTTTTTTTTTATTTAAATTTTGGGGAAGGTGGCCACGTGGCCCCCCTCCCGGGCCACTTGTAGCCCCGGGGACCCCATCCCCCAGGGTTGGCCCTCTCCGTTGGGGACCGTGGGGGGGTCCCCAATCCCCCCACGGTCCTGCCGGCACCCCACGTCCTGCGTGAGCCGGCATTGCTTTTCCACACGGGGAACTGCTTAGATGCAGCTCCCCATGTGGAAAAGCAATTTGCTTTGAATTTTGGAAGATAGAGCAGGTTTCCTGCTCTCTCTTCCAAAATTCAAAGCAAGTTTGCTATGACAGGACGGGAGCCGCGAGGCTCCCGCCCTGTCATAGCAAACAGCAGTGTCCCGGGGGTGGGCACCCCGGGACACTGCAGGAGCCGGCCCTGGGGGGTGGTGGTCCCCAGGGCCATCACAGGCTCCAGGAGGGGGGCCACGCGGCCCCCCTCCCAACATGTGCAAAGCCCCGGGGAGGGGGTGGTCCTTGGGGCTCGGTGGTCCGAAACGGACCCACACTTTAAAATTCTTAGTGCCCCGGGGAGGTGGCGGTCCCCGGGGTGTGTGGGGTGGCTCGAGCCCCCCCACACAGGTAATTTAATTTTTTTTAAACGAAGCCCCGGGGGTGGCGGTCCTCGGCGCTGCGGGAGGGCCGAGTGCCCTCCCGCACGATTTAAAATTGAAAGCCCTGGGGGTGGTGGTCCCCGGGGCTTGGGGGCCTTAGAGGCCCCCCCACACCATTTTTTAATAAACCCCCGCATGCCCCTGGGACTTGGCCCACCCGGGGGCCAACTAACAACGAAGCGCCGGAGCCCGCGCTTCTTTTATTTTTCTTTCACGGCGGGATCCGCGCATCCTAAGCGCATCCTGCCAATTTTTAAAAGAAAAAAAATCTTTTTTTGGCCCTGGGGGTCCTTGTGGGACCCCCTGAGCAGGCCTAGGGGGTCAGGGTGTTTCTACCCTGCCCCCTTTTTGCGTTTTGCGCACTTGTTTTAAAGATTTCTTGTGCCTCGGTTCTACCGAGGCACAAGATGGCTGCCAACACTTCCTGGTTTGGAGTGTTGACAGCCAATTAGCATACAGCTTGTGATCGGGAGGGTGCGCGGATCCTCCGCGGCCATAGGTATATATATATGTGTTTTTACTTTAGATTTTCTCAGCAACTACTGAACGGATTTACACCATTTAACAAAAAGGGTTCTTTCTGAACCAAGAACTACCTCTTTGCCAAATTTGGTGTAATTCCGTTCAGCAGTTCGAGCTGTAGCTGTGTCTAAAGTTTCCTATGGAAAATTGCATGGGGAAAACACATTTTGGGACCCCCTTTTTTCTCGGCCCCCGCTTGCCGAATCACCCCGAAACTTTCAGGATAGGAGTGGACCGGAGCGCCCCACGAGTTTTGAAAATTTCGCGAAGATTCGTCAACCGGCGCCAAAGTTATTTCAAATAGAATGTTGTGAATTCCCTATGGAAAATAGGTCCTAACTATAACTATCTACTGGCGACCGCTAGGAATTAGCATTTAAAAAAACCTTAGAAATTCACTGAAAAAACCACAGGTTTCAGGGATGTTATAGTTAGGCTGACATTTTACTCGTACAAAACTAGAGAAATTCAGCTGTTATAGTTAGCTGAGCTAACTATAACTCGTGCTCCCGCAATAAACTGCTGATGACGTCACATATTACATCACTCATGACATGGTTAGTGACATCACTGATGACATCTCAAATGACATCACTGATGGCATCACTGATGACATCATCCAGTGACTGAGTGTTTCTAAAAAGTTTAAGAATGTTATATATATATACGCCAAGGTGTATATAAGAATGAGTGGGTGTATGAGTGTCTGAACAGATGATTTAGTGGGTGCGTGACTGACTGTATAAGTGAGTGATTAAACGTGTCTTAGTAAATGCATGGGTGAATGACTAATCTGTGTGAATATCTGTATCAGTCTGTCAGTTGGTATGTAAGTTGTTGCATGGGTTGGTGAGTAGCCACATGAGTGTCTATATAGGTTAATAATTGGTTGTCTGAGTACCTGTATGGGTGCCTGAGTGTCTGTCTGGGTGGGTGGGGAGGTGTGTGACTCCCTGCATGGATGTGTGAGTGGGTGATTCACTGGGTGTATGGGTTCATGAGTGCATCTGCGAGGGGCTGTATGGGTGAGTGTACGTATGGCTGTGTTGGTGATTGAATGGATGTCTCAGTGGTATATGTCTGAGTAACTACATATGTGGAAGCCAGTATATGTGAGTGTTGGAGTATATGAGTGACTATATGTGAGAGTAAGTCATTGTGAGAGTGGCTGTATGGATGAGTGTGTGCTTGTGTCAGCGATTGTAGAAGAGAGTAAGTATGTGTTAGTATCTGTATGAATAAGTGAGGTGGTGTCTGTATAACTGTATAGGTAAGTAAATGGCAGTGTGATTGATTCTCTGGGTGACTGACTAGGTGTGTGAGTAACTCTATGGGTGAGTGGCAGTGTGCGATTTTCTGTATGGGTGAATGAGTGCATATATGAGTGGCTGTATGGGTGAGAGAGTGGATGTGTGTATAGACCTATGAATCCATGAGTCGGTATGCACTAACTAGTATTGGTATGTCTAAGGTTTCGAGAATGGTAGTCTGTATTTTAGAGCGGGTGTATGAAAGATTACATTAGGGTGTGGGGAGGTGCATCAGAGATTAAGTGGATGATGTCATCAGTGATGTCATTTGAGATGTCATCAGTGATGTCATCAGTGATGTCACTGTCCATGCAATGAGTGATGTAATATGTGACATCATCAGCAGTGCATTGCGGAGGTGCAAGTTATAGTTAGCTCAGCTAACTCTAACGGCCGAATTTCTCTGGTTTTGTACGAGTAAAATGTCAGCCTAACTATAATGTCCCTGAAACCTCTGTTTTTTTCAGTGAATTTCTAAGGTTTTTTAAATGTTAATTCCTAACTATAACATCCCTGAAACCTCTTGTTTTTTCAATGAATTTCTAAGGTTTTTTAAATGCTAATTCTTAACTATAACGTCCCTGAAACGTCTGTTTTTTTCAGTGAATATCTAAGGTTTTGTAACTAGTGCTCACATTTTTGAGTGCAACAGAAATGGTGCTACATCTTCAACCATATCTGAAGAATTGAAGTGTGTACAAGTTACAGTGCATGTTAAGAAGGCTTGTTCAAAATATTTTTGCATTCATAAATGTAACCTAATTTTTTAACCCTTTTTTAATATATATTTACTGATTTATATATTTGTATTTTTTTAAACTGTGAAAATCACATACTGGTCGCGTGTGGTGCACGAATCCAAGCATCGTGGCACCATATTTGTTTGTTCGCGTAGGATGTGCATAGGGTGCGCTATGGGTGCGCGGTTCACATATTTTTCTTTTTTTTTACATTTAAATACATGTTATATACTATATAATTTTGAAATCAATCGTATGTGTTTTATTGAAAGTTATAAAAGTGAAATTAATATAAATATTTTAAATATGTGAGTTCTTATAATGAAGTTACAGAAGCCACAATGCTCCCACGCACCCTCTTGCATGTATTTCCGGATGCGCAATAGGTTTGCGACTCCAGCGCAAATTATGTAGTTCTAAAAAACATATATATATATAATTTTATAATATATATTATACCAACAGATTTATGTTCAAATTTGTAAATCTACTATATTTGTAACTGGAATAAATATATAATATTGTTTACACATATCTTCCAGAATCGCGTCCTGTGCGTGGTGAATACGCGTCCGGTACCCGAATCCCATGTGACTTCAAAAGAAAGGATTTCATTGGTTAAGAAGCTTTCTATTCTACTACTTGGAGGACCCCACCCAATATTTTCTTTCTTTCAGGAGCATCTTTAGAAGAAACACCTCTTGTGTTCTCTCTCACTCTCCATTTATTTTTTGGGTGTTTTTACTCAACACTGGAAATGGCATCTGGAAATCTACCCACAGATGTATTTGAAGATGCGGAGGAGCTGGAAGAACCAGTCAAAAAAAGGAAGGAACGTGTTGTCTGGACTTTTTTCTCTATTCCACCTCGGGAGAAAAAAGTGAATGCCCGCAAAGTGACTTGCACTGTGTGTGAAAAAGTTTTATCATGGGGCTCTGAGAAAAAATACTCCTGTGGAACTTCATCAATGATGAAACATCTACAAACAATGCATCCAAACCGTCTCGCTCGAGAACAGCACCAACAAGAACTACAACAACTATCACAGGATGCTGAAGTTCCAGGAACCAGTAAATCTGCTGGATCTACAGTTGCAGCAGAAACAACATTGCTTGTACCTGAGTTTACTGGTTTAGAGCAACACTGCATAAAGTGCAAAAAACTACTTTGTGCTGGGGAGCAGTCTATTGCGGCAGGTATTGTGGCTGCAAGAAATCATAAATGTTCATTTTTTTGATGTTTTTGCAATGACTTTTCAATTGCAAAATGTTTTCAGTACTTTACTGCAGTTCGTTGCCTTGTTTTTTTATCTCATTTTTTTAAAAACACCAACACAATAAAAAAGAGTTAAAAACACACCAACAAAATTTAAAAGAAAAAGATTTAAAAAATGGTTTGTTTTAGAACCGCCTAGTTGGTTAAAGATAGACAAACTTGTATGTGTTGTATGAATGAGTACAAGGGTAATGCCTAGGTTATTGGATGAGTGTATGGATAGTTCCTGGGTGATTGCATGAGTGCTGGGGTACTGCCTGGTTGATTAGATGAGTAAATGGGTAGTGCCTGAGTGACTTCAAGAGTGCAAGGGTAATGTCTGGGTTCTTAGATCAGTGCATGGGTAGTGCCTGAGTGAAAGGATGAGTGCAAAGTTAATGCCTGGGTCATTGGATTAGTGCATGGGTAGTGCCTGAGAGAATGGATGAGTGTATGGGTAGTTCCTGAGTCAATGGTTGAGTGCAAGATTAGTGCTTGAGTGATTGCATAAGTGCATGGGTAATGCCTGGATGATAGCATGAGTGTGGGGGTAGTGCCTGGGTGATTGGATGAGTGCAGGGATAGTGCCTGAGAAAATGGTTGAGTGAAAGAGAAGTGCCTGAGTGATAGCATGAGTGCATGGGTAGTGTCTGGTAATTGGATCAGTGCATGGGTAGTGCCTGAGTGAAAGGATGAGTGCAAGGGTAATGCCTGGGTTTTTGGATGAGTACATGGATAGTGCCTGGGAGAATGGATGAGTGCATGGGTAGTGCCTGAGTGAATGGTTGAGTACAAGAGTAGTGCCTGAGTGATTACATGAGTGCAAGGGTAGTGCATGGGTGATTGCATGAGTGCAGGGCTACTGCCTGGGTTATTGCATGAGTGCATGGGTAGTGCCTGAGTGAATGGGTGAGTGCAAGGGTAGTGCCTGGGTGATTGAATTAGTGCATGGGGAGTGCATGAGTGATTGGATGAGTGCATGGTTACTGCCTGGGTGACGGGATGAGTGTAAGAGTAGAACCTGGGTCATTGGATGAGTGCATGGGTACTGCCTGAGTGAATGGATAATGATATACATAGTGCCTGACTGAATGGATGAGTGCAAAGGTAGTGACTGGGTGATTGGATGGGTTCATGGGTAGTGCCTCAGTGAATGGATGAGTGCATGGGTGGTGCCTGAGTGAAAGGATGAGTGTAAGGGTAATGCCCGGGTCATTGGATGAGTGCATGGGTAATGCCTGAGAGAATGGATGAGTGCATGGGTAGTTCCTGAGTCAATGGTTGAGTGTAAGAATAGTGCTTGAGTGATTGCATGAGTGCATGGGTAGTGTCTGGGTGATTGCATGAGTGCAGGGATAGTGCCTGGGTGATTGGATGAGTGCATGGGTAGCGCCTGAGTGAAAGGATGAGTGCAAGGGCAATGCCTGGGTCATTGGATGAGTGCCTGGGTAGTGCCTGAGAGAATGGATGAGTTCATGGTTAGTGCCTGAGTGAGTAGTTGAGTGCAAGAGTGGTGCCCAAGTGTTTGCATGAGTCCAGGGGTACTGCCTGAGTGATTGGATCAGTGCATGGCTAGTGCCTGAGTGAAAGGATGAGGGCAAGGGTAATACCTGGGTCATTGGATGAGTGCATGGGTAGTGCCTAGGAGAATGGATGAGTGCATGGGTAGTGTCTGACTGAATGGTTAAGTGCAAGAGTAGTGCCTGAGTGATTGCATGAGTGCATGGGTAGTGCCAGGGTCATTGCATGAATGCAGGGGTATTGCCTGGCTGATTGCATGAGTGCAGGGGTACTGCATGGGTGATTGCATGAGTGCATGGGTAGTGCCT
Source organism: Calotriton arnoldi (assembly GCA_963921515.1). Lineage (NCBI taxonomy): Eukaryota > Metazoa > Chordata > Amphibia > Caudata > Salamandridae > Calotriton > Calotriton arnoldi. Next base: position 1,167,214 of record CAWUFW010003925.1, on the reverse strand, counting down.
GAGTAAATGGATGAGTGCAAGGGTATTGCCTGGGTGATTGAATGAGTGCATGCGTAGTGTCTGAGTGATTGGATGAGTGCATGGGTATTGCCTGGGTGATTTAATGAGTGCATGGGTAGTGTCTGAGTGATTGGATGAGTGCATGGGTACTGCCTAAGTGACTGGATGACTATATGCATAGTGCCTGACTGACTGGATGAGTGCATGGGTAGTGCCTGGGTTATTGCATGAGTGCTGGGGTAGTGCCTGGCTGATTGGATGAGTGCAAGGATAGTGCCTGAGTAAAAGGATGAGTGCAAGGATAATGCCTGGGTCATAGGATGAGTGCATGGTAGTGGCTGAGAGAATGGATGAGTGCAAGAGTAATGCCTGAGTGATTGCATGAGTGCAGGGGTACTGCCATGGTAATTGGATGAGTGCATGGGTAATGCCTGAGTGAAAGGATGAGTTCAAGGGTAATGCCTGGGTCATTGGATGAGTGCATGGGTAGTGCCTGGTTGATTGCATGAGTGCAGGGGTACTGCTTGGGTAATTGCATGAGTGCAGGGGTACTGCCTGGGTGATTGCATGAGTGTATGGGTAGTGCCTAAGTGAATGGATGAGTGCATGGGTGATTGAATGAGTGCATGGGTAGTGCCTGAGTGATTGGATGAGTGCATGGTTACTGCCTGGTGACTGGATGAGTGCAAGAGTAGCACCTAATTCATTGGATGAGTGAATGGGTACTGCCTGAGTAAATGGATGACTGTATGCATAGTGCCTGACTGAATGGATGAGTACAAAGGTACTGACTGGGTGATTGGATGTGTGCATGGGTAGTGTCTTAGTGAATGGATGAGTGCATGGGTAGTGCCTGAGAGAATGGATGAGTGCATGGGTAGTGCCTGAGTGAATGGTTGAGTGCAAGAATAGTGCCTGAGTGAATGTATGAGTACATGGGTAGTGACTGGGTGATTGCATGAGTGAAGGGGTAGTGCATGGGTGATTTGATGAGTGTATGAGAAGTACCTGAGTAAAAGTATGAGTGCAAGGGTAATGCCTGGATCATTGGATGAGTGCATGGGTAGTGCCTGAGTGAATGGATGTGTGCATGGGTAGTGCCTAAGTGAATGGTTGAGTGCAAGAATAGTTCCTGATTGTTTGCATGAGTACATGAGCAGTGCCTGGGTGATTGCATAAGTGCAGGCATACAGCCTGGGTGATTGGATGAGTGCATGGGTATTGCCTGGGTGATTGAATAAGTGCATGGGTAGTGTCTGAGTGATTGGATGAGTGCATGGGTACTGCCTAAGTGACTGGATGACTATATGCATAGTGCCTGACTGACTGGATGAGTGCATGGGTAGTGCCTGGGTTATTGCATGAGTGCAGGGGTAGTGCCTGAGTGAATGGATGAGTGCATGGGTAGTGCCTAAGTGAATGGTTGAGTGCAAGAATAGTTCCTGATTGTTTGCATGAGTACATGAGCAGTGCCTGGGTGATTGCATAAGTGCAGGCATACAGCCTGGGTGATTGGATGAGTGCATGGGTAGTGCCTGTGTGAAAAGAAGAAGACAAGGGTAATGCCTGGGTTATCCTATTAGTGAAAGAGAGAATGGATGAGAGCATGGGTAGTGTCTACATGAAAGGATGACTGTCTGGCTGATTACATGAGCAAAATGATAGTAGTTTTCAAATAGTGTAAATGATCAACATTATTTATATTAGAAACAAATAACATTTAAATAAACTTTAAATATTTGTTCACGTTATCATGCATATTATATTATGTATTCTTACCTAAACAGCATTAAAACTCGTTTCAAACTTCAACAGTAGCTACTATAAGGAAGAAGAAAAACTGTTATTCAATGATATCTTACAGAAATTATAATAATATATTTTTAAGAACACAACATAAATGTAGAATTACATTACAATTTCAGTTTCCCTTTTTTGCTGTTCTCAGATTCCACCTAACTTCACCATGCACAGTGATTTCAATGTAGTGTCATCATTGAACAGCCGGAAAAAAACCAATCAAATTGATTTTAGAAAAAAAAAAAATCACCGTAGATGATCATTTTCAATATGTATAGCTATGTGTTTTTCTATGTACACTTTGTTAATTACTTCCTTCATCTACATTAACTCTATTCATTATGTCAAATACATTTGCCAAAATGTAGACTCCCATTTACATCTGGTACAATATACACAACAAATATATAAACTATTTCCTATTAAACACACTTTTCCAAATGCCATATCTATTACCGCAAATAATATTCCAAACACTAATTATAAATACTAATTGTTTGCAGTGCTGTCTACTTTCTGTTCACATCTTCCCAATAGGCCAAAGGATGTATTCAAAAGTTTGGCTTCAAAAATGTCAAATATGAATTTGGTAATTCATAAGGCAATCTAGGTTTGAATTCCAAGTGGGCATCATTGCAATGTGTCCATCCTTTATTACACATTAAATACACAGTATAGTGTCCAGATGTAGTAGGTCCATCATGGAAAATAATAGCCACTGCTATATAAGTTCTTCCTGAAATAGATATTTGACCTCCATTAAAACTTTAAATTTTGGTTTCCAATTTTCTTTCATTTGCTCTACAACGTTGTAGCATTAAAATGAGATATTTTCCAAATCTTTCTATATGTCATGTAGACAACATCTCTGATCTACAATGTGAACATTACATGTCCTGATTGACTGTTTTTATCAATTTGTTAAAAGGTTCTGATTTGCAGTCTGGTATCGTCAAGTATATGAATAGTTCTGTTTGTATTTCAGTGGTGGAAGTAAATGAACACTCTTCACATTTATGATCCCATCTGTAATTTAGTCCAAAAAAGTTTTCAATCTGTATTCCTTCATGTTCTAATACTCCAAGCATAAGCATTAGAAATTCTTGTGCATCTTGTTGTATATTGAGAGTAAATGTCAATGAATCAGTACATATATCCAAAAGATGCTGAATGCCAGAAGCAGTATGGATTTTACTTCTGTCAGTTACCAACTGTTGAAATACATGATTTTTTTTAAAACCAGATTTTATTGGTTTTCAAAGACATCATCTACAATCATAGACGTTTTGCACCTTCAATCTAGTATATAATACACACTGTTGACATTTACTGGTGCAGTTGTCTGTAACTTCCCCCATCAGAACTATCCCCCTGCCCCCTAACTGTTGAAATATATGATGTAGTACAGAACAGAAACTTTTTTGATGATTTCCCATGATTTCATGATGAGGATCTTGTAGATAAAACACAACATTCAGAATCACATTAGCATAACAATTGATACCTGAACTGTTTTCCAACTGGTATCCTACAATGTCATCAACAGTTTCCATTTTTCTTTTTTCTTTACACCTTTAAGTTTCTCTTCCATTATTTTCTTTTTTTCAACCTCAGTTGAATAATTGACATATTTCTGTTTTGGACACACTATACATTTCTCATATATGGGATATTCACCTGATTCAGGTGTATAAATTCTTCTTAAAGGATTATACTCTCTTACACAATTTGCATCAGCACTAACCTTTTTCTCATTGAAATCTATCAAATACAAACCAGAAAATGTTCTTTCTCGATATAATGCAACGTATGCTATTCCCTCTTTGAATATTGTACTTTCGATATTTACAAAAGCACTGTCTATACTTAAAACTATGAATAGTTACTGCAAATGCTAAAGACAGAGGAAACTGTTCTCTCCGAATATACAAATCTTTTACAAGCAAAAACGTACAACAGAACACCCAATCTGTCATACCTCTTTAATCAGATCAAATTTTATAATCAAAAATTCTATTCCATTTCTGTTCTGAAATTTTACAAAATCAACAACTTTTCCCATTGCTCCATTTACTAAACCATCTTCTACATTCAGATCACGCCGTAAAATTACCCAACAGTTTATACATACATGTAAAGTATTTTCTAAGCCTGCAGTTTTAGATACAGACTTTCCCAAAGAATGCAATTTAGCCTGTAGTTTGTCTGTGAGAAGAATAGTCACTCCCTGGTGTTCAATTTTATCAATAGCTTTGATTTCCACTATTTGTTGTTTTTCCAGTTTCAAAAGTTCTTGATTAAATGTAGAACACACTTGCAGTGTAGGCATTAGGCAAACTATAGACTTCTTTTCTCCAAGCATGTTGTACATTACTTCAGCTGCTAAGTTTCCAGTTCTAAACAAGTTCCTTAATAGCCGACTTCGTAAAGCTTGTTTATCATGTTTCGTCAAGACACCAGTTCTTATGTCTTGAAGAATATTTCCGTAATCTTCATCACTTGCTTGTCGCATATTCTTAATAAGTTCTTTATATTCAAAATGTTCACATTTCCAATACTTCCCAAAGATTTCCTAGTGTCTTTATGGACAAGTGTTTTAAAAACAGGTTGTCCTTTTACAGGAGTAAGTTGTAGTAGATCTCCGAATACAATTAAATGTTTTCCTCCAGACAGAACATCGTAACTAACCCTGGGCGGTGAACTACGCTCCGCTCGCGGAACTTGCGGAGTTTTCTGCACTCCGCGTTACGTGGATCTCGCGGAGTGCAGAGAAAATCTGCTATCCTACGCGTAGCGGACATTTATGCTCGCTCGCGTTCCTCAACATCAAGTTGGCGAGCGAGCAAAATCAACATCCCGGCGAGATTTTTCCTCGTTCGCGATCGGCAACATCAAGTTGGCGAGCCTGAGCGTGGAAAATAAACCTCCCGGCAAGATTTCTCAATGCGGGGGGGTCAGGTTTCTCTTTGCGAGTGGTCGCGTATGCTCGCGACCGCTCGCGATGAGAAACTGCCCGTTCGCGTTGAGAAAGCTGCCGCTCGAGTGAAAATCGACTCGAGCGGCAGAAAACGACCGCTTGCACTGTGCATGATGCCGTTTGCAATGATTGCACAGTGTGGACAAGCTGCTCACATAGCTCTGCGTAGCGCGGCGGAGTTGTTTTACCGCTTTGTGTTGCGTAGCACAACTCCACGAACTACGCCCACCCTTAATCGGAACCTGTTTTTAAAATCTGTTGCAATCTTAAATGTACCAAGGCAAGCATTAAGTTTGAGACCAAGCTCACCTCCTCAATGATTAAAAGTTTCATTTTCTTCAGTACTCTAGAGACTTCATAACAAGCTTCTCCAGCTAGCTTCTGATATTCCAATGTATTATCATGTTCAACAGGTAGCATAAGTAATCAATGTAAAGTAATCCCTTTAATGTTGTGTGCTGCTAATCCAGTTGGAGCTGTTACAGCACAAGATAAATGTGATTCTGTAGTTTTGTGTAGATAACTGGTCAAAACTTTAATTAAGAAACTTTTTCCTGTTCCAGCTTGAGCACTGATGTACATTAGAATAGGTTTAAATGATGAACATTGGCAATCTTTTTTTCCATGCAGCAAACCATGTTGTATCTGTTCTTTCACTTGTAGATATATTTCTTTCTGCTCAATATTTAGTTGTTCTTCTAACTTTTCCAATGGAATAATATCCTGTTGTGCTTGTTGCATTGCAGTTTCTACCTCATTCATGGCTATTGCTGCTTCATTTTCGACAATTGGTTGTCCCAGTGGATCTTGACTGAGTGGACCAGAACTTTGACTATCTTGGGAACTTTCTCTAGCTATTTCCACTGCAATAGTACATTCTTGTTCAATTTCATCATTTAACATTTGTATTTATGTAGGGAAAATTGTGCACTGAATACTATCTTTACTTGCATTAAAAAATCTTCAAAGCAGTCGAAATCTCCAAGTAATTCTGTATCACTACGCCAAGGCTTGAACAGTTGCAGAAGTGCTAAATAGAAAACTTCCCTCTTATCTGGATTTTCACAACTGAGTTTTCTGTGGTTAATAAGATTTCCTTTGGCATGTTTTACCAAACATCCGTCACATCCAAATACTGCATATTTGTCTTGTTTTTTATTTTCTGTAACGTTTCTTTTAAAGCAGTAATGTTGAAGTAATTCATAGAGAGATAGGTTTTCGAGATGTGGACTCCTTTTGGGATAGTATGTATCCAACATATTAGTTTTAACAATATCTGTACTTTCTGGTTCATTCTTTGCTAAGTATTCGATTTCTTGTAGAGATTTCAATATTCTATTTCGTGTGGCGGCATGACCTAGGCTTATCCAAATGATTACTCTTGACTTTGAATATAAACTAGCTGAACTCAAGCGATCCGAAAATTCATAGGATCAAATCTCTAGATCGCAAAGCATTTTCAAGCTGAAGCTGTACAATTTCTTGCTAAGACTTTTCTCTTGTGAAATATCTTCCCACATTTCTTTCATCTCTGTCTTTTCAGATTTGGTAATATATGATGTAACATAGCGAGCGACAGCAATTGAATTATCTGCAACATACTGGATGTTCATGTTTGCATTCCACATTTTCAAAATAACTGGATTGTAGTCATCAATGTACTTTGAAACTTCTGTTCTTTTTTGTTATATGTATTCTTGGGCGATATCCGAGTTATTGTATGACTTACTGCTGACAAAAACTATTTACTCTTCCTTTAGAAATTATAGGGTGTGGCAATTCAAAACGGCTTTTTGTATAAAATCTTCCTTTACACTTGTATTTTCGTTGGCAGTATATCCCACATTGGTGACTTTGAAACCATAAAACTTGTTGTCTTAAGCTCTTTAGTCCTCCATCTCTTGGAGTGGCACATGAAACATACTGTTCGATAAAAGACAAAACAGTTTCATCAGTATCAAATCCAAATTTTGGGGCATTCTTTATCCATAATAACATGTGCATATGAGGAGCACCTCTGGCTTGGTACTCCTTTCTCCCCAAAAATCTGTTACTTCTCCAAGAGGTGGATTTGTTTTATTGCAGATAAACGACATCATAGTTTGAAACCTATGATTAAAGTATCTGCACACATTTACAGGATCCAAGGAACACAGTTTCCCAGCTGTCTTCAATTCAATGTTTTTAATATTTGAATTTGCTTCTCGTAAAAATTCAAGTAAATCTTCCCATGCATATTAGGCACAGCTAAGTATTACAAACCATGTAGGAGTACCTGTTTCTTAACATGCATTTAAGTTCTTCATGACTACGATACCAATACTCATTGGTACCACATTAGCACGCCATCAAATTAATTAACTGAGATTCTAAATTCTCATATCTTTGTTCAACTTTGTCCATGAACTCTTTTGCAGAAACATGTTGAAAATGAAGTCCTGTTTTTAATATGTGATTCACTGCATATGAAAGTGCAGACAAATCGCTTTCAAACAGAAGATGAAATATATATGGAATGCACTGCCGAAATCTTGCATTTTCACAAAATATTCTTGTTGATCGGTATTCTGAAGCTGGAATCTGTACATCTCGTTCATCAAATCGTCCACCTTCTCCAGTGGGGAATACCTGGGGAAAACAACGAGCTTCTAAACATTTTTCCCATACACTCATGGGAGTTCCCTTTGCTTTTTTATTTGAAATAACTCAATACTGTTTCCAATTATTTCTTTTGAATGCAGATGATGTATTGTATAATGTTCATAAATCTGTTCCGTTCTGCACTTGTCCACTTTTTCAATTTGTCCAGCTGAAATTACTGTTTTGTCTCCTAAGCATATTATATCTTCATCAACATTCACACTCTTATAGTAAATGTTATTATGTCTCAGGTATACTGTAGCCTTTTGAAGTTTACTAACATCTACAAACTCCTGCCAGATTTTTCGACTCTTTGTTGGTACACCGTTTACTAGAATAACTACAGGTTCACTTTTCTCTCTCACTACACCAGCAGTTTCAATGTTTTTCTTAAAATCTAAAGGTAAGTAGGCAAAATCTTCCTTTCAGACCTTTTTATAAATCTGTTGGTGGCAGGTTACCTGTTTTAGGCTCCATACGAACTAGGCCCTGAAATGGGTGTTACAGATTGAATAAGAATAGACTCATATGTATTTAAATCAGTTAGTTCTTGAGGATTAGGTACCAACTCTAAGTTGTTATGTACTGCTCTAGCTGGCATTTTGTTTTCTTCTAATTTGTTGTAACAATATTTACAAATAACTTGATCAGCACCCAATTGAAACTGACCTTCTACCAATAAATAAACACCAAATTGCTGCCATTTATCATTATTTTCTTTTTCACTTTTTAAATATAAATCAGCATTCCTAGTTTGACTTCTATAGTGAGTACGACAACAACAAATACAAACAAAGTTTTTTTTCAGACTATCTTTAACTTTGTAATTTCTTCCGCAGACTCATCAATACTAATCTCTTTCTGCTGTTCTTCAACACCTACACTTATCAAACTTTCAGTTTCTCTACATTCGTCATCATCACAAACTTTCTCTAAATCTGATACAGAACCACGCAAAAGAGCTGTGTTCATTTCACTTAAACATACCACAGGCGTTTTTACATAGTACAGTCTCCTTACCAACTTCTGCATTTCAGACTGGTGTACAGCTAACATTCTTAAATGATGAAAAGTACTTTGGCAGACTTTTCTTGAAAGACAAGCTAGAGAATGACCTTGCAAATGTTTCTTATTTTACATGGATCTAGTCCTCGAAACATCTTAATTTTCTGTTTAATAATTTTTTAGCATATTGTTGTAAAAACATTCATAATATGTCAATAGACTCCTGTCGAATACTGCAAATACTGCCACAATCTCACTTAAATACAGAAGCTTTTGTACGCCTCCCTTGAACTTCTTCAGCTATTACTTCTTCTAATTCCTAGGAACAATTTTTTCTCTTGAAATCGGAGAACAATCTTTCATCTCATAGCATCGACCACTAGTATCAACTGCATGAACTAATGTGTTCTGTTTAAAATAGCTTTCTTCATTAAAGAAAGGCTCTGTACTAGAAGTGTGCTTCCATCCAGCAGTGAAAATTTTACAAAAGTTACTTCTATTAACCAGTCTTTTTCTTTTGATTTTCTCCTTCACAAACAGCATTGTCTTATTCAATGTTTTCATTCTCTTCAATATTAATATAAATAGTTCTCTTTTTATTTGAAAAGCTTTATCAACTACACTTTCAATCTGTTGCTTTTTCTTATAAGCTGCTGATCTTCTTTTATATTTTTAAAATCTTTCAATAAATGTTGTAGTACTCTACTTCTATACATTGTCTTCCTTATGTCTTTATGTTCTTTCAGCCTTATTCCAACATGCATTCTTTTCCCATAACATGATTTTCTTTCATCATCTCCTTTTTTCCTTTCCTTCTGATTTCTTGTTGAGCTTTTCTTTTTCTTTTCAATATTTTCAAATTGCTTCACATTCTGTAAAAGTCTTTTAACAAACTCTTTAGTTCACTTTTCAGAACTCTTTTTCTTCTGTGCATCATTTTGCACTTCATCTAATTTCCTCTTCTCTCTTTCCTTTAAATTGTACTGTTTTTTTCTTGTCTTCTCTTTTGATATTTTCTTCGAATTCTCACAGTTCTTTACCAATAAATGTAAATATCTGAAAAACAAGGATAAGTTTCAATAGTTTGTTAAATAATTTTATACTTTTGAAATAATTATATATTAATATTCATAACAATAAATAAAGAAATACGTTCAATTACATTACAAATGTCTCCATAACACGTAAATATTTTAAATGTTGTACTTTACACAATAGCAAACCTGTCACAAGAATACGCACCTTTAAACAGTAACATGGTTCAGATTGCTGCTTTAAATTTGGCTGGTCTCAAGATTCTCAACAGTTGGTGAAAACTGAAGCTTTAAAAGAAAAGTGAGGCTTCAGACATGTTGACAAAAGAATTAGAGATTAGGCTACTTCCTATGAGTTTGTGGAAAGGGACACTTGAAGTAGGCCGTATAAGTTTATTTGTCTGCAAATTTATAACTCTGCGTGCTCTTGTGAGTGAGGCATGTATCTACTTCTACATCTATTGTCTCATGTATTATTTATCTGAAAATGGTAGTTTCAAAACCTGGTTGGTTTGGCTACCGGTGGACAAATCTCTCAGTTCTCTTCTATCATTCGGTCGCACATCCTCTAATGTCTTCTATATACAGGTGTTATGGAGCCTCTCAAATAGCCTATTCAATACTCGTGTGCCATGTTTTACAACTTGAGAGGAATACATAGACTTGTTTTTACACAAATTTAGAGACCATACGCTGTGAAACACAGGTATACAAAATGCACAGACTGATGTATGTATGCTTTAAGATTTATGGTGAGACTTATAACAGTGATATAGTTGAATACCTGTGTTTCAGAGCACATGCTGTCTAAATTTCCATTAAAAAAAGTGTATGTATTTTCTTCTGCTCATAAAACAAGGCATCTGGGTATTGAACAAGCTATGTTGGAGGCTCCACAATACCTTCATTCAGAAGACATCGCAGACTCTGCGATCGAACGAGAGGGCAGAGCTAAAAGATTTGTCTACCAGCAGTCAAACCGACCAGGTTTTAAAGCGACCATCTTCAGATGCATAACACATCAGACAATAGATATAGAAGTAGACACATACATCATTCACAGACCATGAAGTCCCTTAAACTTGACAGACTGCACTTCCCATTTCAAGGCGGCGTACTTGAATTGTACCTTTCCACAGACTCATAGAAAGTAGCCTAATCACTAATCCTTTTGCCAACATGTCTTAAACCTTACTTTTCTCTTGCAGCTTCAGTTTTCAACAACTGCTCAGAATCTTGGGCCTAGCCAAATTTAAAACAGCAACCCTTCCTATTTCACTGTTCTAAGTCTCACCATGTTTCTCAAAGCATGCATGCATGTGACTGTACCTTTTGCTAGTGGCATCATATATAAAAGAAACATACAAATAGATGTATACCTGTGTTTTATATGTCTAGCATCTTAACACGTGTAAGAATATATGAGCAAGTAGAAACATACCTCAGTCACAAGACCATGAAGTCCCATAAACTTGACAGACTTCACTACCCATTTCAAGGAGACACCTAACTTTATGCGGCATACTTCAAGTGTACCTTTCCACAGACTCATACAAAGTAGTCTAATCACTAATCCCTTTGTCACTTTTATGTGGCAGCTTCACTATTCAGCGACTACTCAGAGTATTGGGCCTACTAAATAAAAAGCAGCAACCCTTCGCATGTCTCTGTTGTAACTCTCACCATATTCCTGAAACCATGTATGCCTATGTCTGTGCCTTTTGCTAGTGGAATCGTATATCAGTAATCCCTCTACCAACATGTCTTCAACCTCACTTTTGTGCTGCAGCTTCACCATTCTACGTGTACTCAGAATGTTGGGCCTAGCGAAATACAAAGCAGCAACCATTTGCATGTCTCTGTTGTAAGTCTCACCATATTCCTGTAAGCATACATGCATGTGTCTGTACCTTTTTCTAGTGGTATTATATGTAAAAGAAACATACAAATAGACGTATACCTCTGTTTTATACATCTAGCATCTTCTGATTCTTAACATGTATGAGAATACATGTGGAAGTAGTGAAATACCTCAGTCACAACACAATGCAGATCTTACAAGTTGACAGACTGCACTTCACATTTGAAACACACACCTAGAGTTATGTGCAGTACTTCAAGTGTACCTTTCCACCGACTCCTACAAAGTAGCCTAATCAGTAATCCCTCTGCCAATATGTATTAAACTTCACTTTTGAGCTGCAGCTTCACCATTCTGTGACTACTTAGGTTGTTGGGCCTAGCCAAATGTAAAGCAGCAACCCTTTGCATGTGTCTGTTGTAAGTCTCACCATATTCCTGAAACAATGCATGCATGTGTCTGTACCTTTTGCTAGTTTCATCATATATAAAAGAAACATGCAAATAGATGTATGCCTGTGTTTTATATGTCTAGCATCCTCAGATGCATAATACTTATGAGAATAGATGTGCAAGTAGAGAAATACCTCAGTCACAAGACCATGCAGACCTTAAAACTTGACAGACTGCACTTCACATTTCAAGAAGACATCTACAATTATGCAGCGTACTTCAAGTGTACCTTTCCACAGAATCATACAAAGTAGACTAATCAGTAATGCCTGTGCCAACATGTTTAAAACCTCACTTTTCTCTTGTAGCTTCTCTACTCTGCGACTATTCAGAGTCTTGGTTCTAGGCAAATATAAACAACCAACCCTTCAAATGTCTCTTATATAAGTATTATATTAAGTATATATTAAGTATTACTGAAAGGATGCATGCATGTGTCTGTACCTTTTGCTAGTGTTATGATATATAAAAGAACATACAAATAGATGTATACCTCTGTTTTATACATCTAACATCTTCAGATACATAATTCATATGACAAATACATGTGCAAGTAGAAACATACCTTAGTCACAAGACCATGCAGACCTTGAAACTTGACAGACTGCACTTATAATTTCAAAGAGACACCTAAAATTATGCGGCATACTTCAACAGCACCTTTCCACAGACACATACAAACTACCATAATCACTAATCCATCTGCCAATGAACACATATTACTATGCACAAACTATTTCAATCGTCATTTCAGTACAATAAAACAAACTACAGTACACATCTGTACATTTCATAACATATTTCAAACATCACACTTCTCTAATAATTTCAAAACTTTGAAAATAATGTTTTTCAAATCTAAAAATATCACTACAACGAGTGAAGCACTACTGCATAATGCGTAATACATAACACACATATACATATTTGTAACTCACCTTTGAAATAGTATTGCAGAATATGAAATATCAGAAACTCATAAAAGATTTTCTTTTGCACACAATAAATGTAATGCAGCACTCTCAACAAGGTAAAACCAGTAATGGCAAACTTTACCTGTCTTTCTGCACACAAATAAATGTAAGTAACAAATTACATTGCTTCCTACATTATTTCAAATTGTGAAACACATTTCTATTGGTTAGACATATTAACCCTTTTAACTGTCTTGAAATAGTGCGCAAACTGGTTCTGTAATTTTCTGGAGTCGCGGTGGAACCGCGAACCCTTACAGGAGTTCAAAAACCTATTTCTAATAATAATAGTATTTTTTTAACAGCACACTACTTATACATATACTACTGACTTAGAAAAACTTAATTTAGTAACATATCACTTATATTTAAGTTACCATTTCACATTTTAAATCCACAGTTAAGTTTCAACCCTTTCCCTATTCTGCTTAAACCCAGTTTCCATAGTAACAGTTTCTGCAACATTCAACTGAACTGGCAGGTCACAAGTTCACCATATTTTCAAGTTCAGCACACTAGCTTACAAATGCAAATAGCCGATGTGGTTGACTTTTGCAAAATATTACCTTATCCTATCTATTGTACCTTTCAAACATTTTTTAATATCCAATCAGAAACATGATTCCTCAGGAAAGTAACATGGGTCCAATTTTTGAGTGTGCAATGTTGATGAACAGCTAATCATTTATCGGCTTTTTCAAAAACAGCATCTTCTCCAGCATTTTAGATACCTCTCATACTACCAACTGACTACCTCAGCTACAGATATCTTTTCATTCCTTCCAGACATCCCTTCAAGATGCTTACAGTATGGATTGTAGGGCACAGCTATGTTTTCTGATGCAAAATGTATGCTGAACACACAGGTATTGACAAAGACCTAGGTTTGCAAAATGTGGATATTAAATGGATTGCACAGAGAGGATTAAAGTGGCACCAATTGATGCTTTTAGTTAAAACCTTTTTGCATCTCCAACCCCCTGACCTCATGATTGTGCACTGTGGTGGCAATGACCTAGGCACATTGACTGGGGTAGGTCTGGAAATGCTAATGAAGGATGCCTTTGCACAATTGATGTTGCTTTTGCCTCAAACTGTCTTTGTATACTCTAATATACGCCAAAGACAGAAATGGAAGTGGTCAAATCAATTCTGTCCACAGTTTGAGAAAGCTAGGAAGAATGTCAATAAAGCTGTTTCTGCTTACCTCAGAGACCATGGGAGGGGCTCTATCTATAACAACAATCTGCCTTTTGATATGGATGACATCTACCGAAGTGATGGAGTTCACTTCACAGAACAAGGGAACAGAGTATTTCTCAACAACCTTAAGCTGTGCATCCGCACTTACATGTAGTTCCAACAAAGTCATAATGAAAACAAGGGCCCTTTTTAGAGCCACCCTATAACCCAACAGTGAATCTTATTTTTTTTTACATACATAATCTTTTACATTTTATTATGGATTTGCGAACCCGTCGCGGGATCCACAAGCACTAATTCAATGTACTACAACACCATACACTTTTCAAGTTTAACTTTTACTTTTTATTTTGTTATATAATTACTAAATCTCTCAAATTTAATGTGATTATTAACTTCAATGTCACTAAATCTATAAAAAAAGTTCTCAAATGCAACACTACCTTCTGAATTATATACTATTAAATTATTTATTTAAGGTAGATCCGTGAATCTACCGCAACGTTACACTCGGAGGCCACGCTGAGAGAGGCAATGGGATCACAACTCCCCATCCACCGGGGCCCGGCCATTTTTGATTTTTATTTTAAAAAGGGAAAGGGGCCGCTTGCACTCCCCCTGGCCATTTTTGGCCCTGGGGACCCCATCTCCCGGGGCTTGGCCAATTTTTTTATTTTTGAAAGTAAAAACAGAGGGGGGCTGAATGGGCCCCCTCCCGGGCCATTTTGGGCCCCGGGGACCCCATCCCGTGGGGCTTAGCCTCACATTGGGGACTGCGGGGAGGCCCAATGCCCCAGCAGTCCCTGTCACCTCCCAGCCTCCTGCGGGAGCCAGCAATGCTTTTGGACAAAGGGAGCTCCAAACATGCAGCTCCCTTTCCCCAAAAACAATTCTGCTTCGCTTCAAGGAAGCAAGAGCAGTTTTCCTGCTCTCGCTTCCATGAAGGGCGGGAGCAGAACACCCGCCCTGCCATAGCAAACTGCAATGTCCCGGGGGTTGGCACCATGGTACATTGCTGGAGCTGGCCCTGGGGGGTGACGGTTGCCAGTGCCATTGAGAGCTCCACGAGGGGGGCTGCGCAGCCCCCCTCCAACATGTGTGTAGCCCCAGGGAGGTGGTGGTCCCCGGGGGTCTGCAACAGACCCCTATATTTGAATAATTAATGCCGCGGGGAGGTGGTGGTCCCTGGGGCAGTGCGGGGGGCTCAAGCCCCCCCACACATTATTTTCAAATTAAGCCCCGGGGAGGTGGTGGTCCCCGAGGCTTGGGGGGCCTGTGAGCCCCCCACCCTTAATTAATTAAACCCAACGGAGGTGGCGGTCCCCGGGGCTGCGGGGGCCACGTGCCCCTGCATTTAAATGAGTATAGCCTGCTACATAATTAAATATTTCCCCGGGACCTGGCCCATCTGGGGGCCTAAAACAAATGAAGCGCTGGAGCCCGCGCTTCATTTTTAAAAAAACTTTCTGATGGATTCGCGGACCCTAAGCAACTCCCGCCAAATTGCTTACAAAAAATATGCTTTTTTTGGCCCTCAGGGTCCTTGTGGGACCCCCTTAGCAGGCCTAGGGGGTCAGGGTGTTTCTACACTGCCCCCTTTTTTCAATCTTCCTTCTTTTTTCACCTTTTTTTTGTGACTTGGTTCAACCGAGTCACAAGATGGCTGCCAACATTTCCTGGTTTGAAGTGTTGGCAGCCAATCAGAAGTCAGCTCGTGATCGGGAGGGTTCGCAAGTCCACTACTGACACCAGATACTAATTTTTTTTATTTATAAATTTCTCAGGAACTACTGAACGGATCTACACCATTTTAAAAAAAGGTTGCTTTCTGAACCAAGACCTACCTTTTTGCCAAATTTGGTATAATTCCGTTCGGCAGTTCGGGCTGTAGCCTTGTCTAAAGTTTCCTATCGAAATTAACATGGAGAAAACTCCCCCTTTTTTCTCAGCCCCAGCTTGACGAATCATCCTGTAACTTTCAAGACAGGAGCTGACCTGAGCGGGCCATTAGTTTTGAAAATTTTGCGAAGATTCATCATACAGCACCAAAGATATTGGCAAAAGAAAAAATGCTTTTTGAATAGAAACAAGGTCCTAACTATAACTACCTACTGGCGACTGCCAGTAGGTAATACATACATATATATATCTATATATCTGTATCTATCTATCAATATATATCTATTTATTTATGTATATATATCCTACTGATGGTCGCCAATAGGTAGTTCTAGTTAGGACCAAGGTTCCATAGAAAAAGCATTTTTGTTTTGCCAATAACTTTGCCACCGCTTGACGAATCTCCACGAAATTTTCACAAAACTTCCCCTTTTTGGTTCAGCTGCTGTGATGAATTTTTTGGGGTGATCTGTGAAGTGGGGGCTGAGAAAAAAGGGGGTCTCAAAATGTGTTCTCTCCAGGTTAAGTCTATGGGGATATTTTGTTTTTTGAACACAACTACAGCCTGAACTGCTGAATGGAATTGCACCAAATTTGGCAGAAAGCTAGATGCTGAACCAGAAAGCGTGCTTTTTGTGACTTGGTATCAATCTGTTCAGTAGTTTTTGAGATACTATCTTTAAAAAACATAGATATCTGAGGGCGAGAGTCCTTGCATCCTACTAAAATTTGATTGGCTGTCAACACTTCACCAGGAAGTGTTGGCAGCCATCTTGGGATTCGGCTTAAAGCAGAGTCTCAGAAAAATAGTTAAAAATAAGAAAAAGGGGGCAGGGTAGGAACACCCTGACCCCCCAGATATGGTGGGGGGGGGGCTGCACAGGCACCACATCACGTTTTAAAAGCATTTATTTTTATTTTGTCTCGCGAACTCATGGGTGGATCCATGCAGCAAAATTAAAACAAAAATGATGTGCAGTCTCCCACGCTCATTTTTAAAAAAGCCTCCAGATGGGCCAAATTCTGGGGGCTTGAAAGAGGGGGGCTCATGGGGCCCCCTTTTTTGCCTCTGCCAAGCCCTGTGGACCGCCGTCTCCCTGGGGCTGTAAACAAGGAAATGTGGGGGCGCTTGTCCCCCCACTGCCCTGGGAACCGCTACCTCCCCATGGCACACCCATTAATTAATTTAAAAAAACCAATCAGATAGGCATTTTGGACTCCACTGTAGCCCTGGGGACCGCCACCTCCCCGGGGCACAACCATTATTTTTTTTTTAAACATGCAGTGGAGGCACTGTGGCCCCCCACAGTCCTGGTAACCACCACCTCTCCAGGGCAAAAATAGAATAATGAAGGGGCTCCGTTGCAGAACCCAGGTCCAGGGGACCACCACCTACCCGGTCCTATACAGAATATGGGAGGGGGGCCATGCAGCCCCCCTCCAGGAGCCCTATATGGCCCTGAGGCCCAACACCCCCCCGGGCCGGCTCCAGCAGTGTCCCGGGGTGTCCACGGGTCATTGCAGTTTGCAAGTGGAGCAGAATTGCTTTTAGACAGAGTGAACTCCATGTTAGCAGCTCCCTCTGTCCAAAAGCAATGCCAGCAGGGACCATGGAGGCCTTGAGGCTCCCCCTGCAGTCCCCAATAGAGAGACCAGGCTGCTCTGGCCCCATCCCCATTTTTAAAAAAAAGTATATAAAGGCCTGGCCCAGGAGGATGGGGTCACCGGGGCTGAAATCGGCCTCAGGAGGGGGGCTCGTCCCCCTTTTTAAAAAATACATAAAAATAAAAAAAGCGCCATGCCCCAGGGGATGGGGTCCCTGGGGCCAAAAATGGCCTGGGAGGGGAGCCCCCCTCCCTTTGATTATTAAAGAAAATAAATAAGGGCTGGGCACCAGAGGATGGGGTCGCCGGGGCCGAAATCCGCCTGGGAGGGGGATGTGCGGCCCCCTCCCATTTCCATTTCTTTTTAAAAAATGGGTCAGGCCCTGGGAGATGGGGTTTCTGGGGCCCAAAATGGTCGAGGGAAGAGGGGCCACATGGCCCCATTCCTAAAAAATAGAAAAAGCTGGCAACTCACCGGAGGCCCAGCCTCCTTTCTCCACTACTCTGTAATTGTACCTACTCACTCACCCATAGAGCCAATCACACAGCCACTTACTCACCTATACAGTTATGCACACACCCACTCACTTATTCATACAGATACTAACACATACTCACTCATCCATACAGCCACTCTAACAATCACTCACTAACACTGCCTTTCACATACGCAATTACTCACCCATATACCACTGACACATCCATTCACTCACTGACACAGCCATACACACACTCAGTCACCCATACAGCCCCTCACAGATGCACTCAGTAATCCATACAGCCACTGACTCACCCACTTACGCATCCATGCAGGCAATCACACACACCCTCACACACCCACACAGACACTCATACACCCATACAGGTACACAGACAACCAATCGATCACCCATACAGCCACTCACGTACCCACTCACCAACCCATACAGCAACTTAGACACCAACTGACAGACTGATACAGACATTCACACAACCTATTCACTCACCTATACATTCACTGAGACACCTAATCACTCACTTATACAGTCAGTCACACACCTACTGAATCATCCACACAGACACTCATACACCCATTGATTCACCAATACACCTTGCTATATATATTTAACACTCATAAACTTTTAAAAAACACTCATAGTCATTGGATGATGTCACCAGTGATGTCATTTGAGATGTCATCAGTGATGACACTGACCATGTCATGAGTAATGTAATATGTGAGATCATAGGCAGTGCATTGTGGGGTGCGAGTTATAGTTAGCTCAGCTAACTATAACTGCTGAATTTCTCTGGTTTTGTACGAGTGAACCCTGAGCGTAACTATAACGTCTCTGTAACCTTTGTTATTTTAGTGAAAAAAAAACTATATATATTATATATTATCTACTGGCGGTCACCAGTAGATAGTTATAGTTAGGACTTATTTTCCATAGGAAATCCGCAACATCCATTTGAAATAACTCTTGCGTCGGTTGACGAATCTTCGTGAAATTTTCAAACTTTGTGGCCCGCTCCGGTCCGCTCCTATCCTGAAAGTCTTGGGGTGATTCGTCAAGCGGGGGCCGAGAAAAAGGGGGGTCCCAAAACATGTTTTCCCCATTCATTTTCCCATAGGAAACTTTAGCCACGGCTACAGCATCTGAACTGCTGAACGGAATTACACCAAATTTGGCAAAGAGGTAGTTCTTGGTTCAGAAAGAACCCTTTTGTTAAATGGTGTAAATCTGTCTCAGTAATTGCTGAGAAAATCAAAAGTAAAAACACATATATATCTATGGCCGCGGAGGGTCCGCGCACCCTCCCGATGACCAGCTGTATGCTAATTGGCTGTCAACACTCCAAACCAGGAAGTGTTGGCAGCCATCTTGTGACTCAGTAGAACCGAGTCACAAGAAAACAGTAAAAACAATCGCGCAAAACGCAAAAAGGGGGCAGGGTAGAAACACCCTGACCCCCTAGGCCTGCTCAGGGGGTCCTACAAGGACCCCAAAGCCCCAAATAAAAGTTTTTTAAAAAAAAGAAAATCGGCAAAAAACACGCTGGGTGCGCGGATGCTGCCGATAAAAAAAAAAAACGAAGCGTGGACTCCCGCGCTTCGTAATTAATTGGCCCCCGGGTGGGTCAAGTCCCGGGGGCATGCGGGGTTTTATTTAATAATAATATGGGGGGGCCTCTAAGGCCCCCCAAGCCCCGGGGACCGCCACCCCCCGGGGCTATAAAAAAATAATGGTGGCGGGGGGGCACACGGCCCACCCGCAGCCCCGGGCACCGCCACCCCCGAGGATTCTTTTTTTATTTTTTTAATTACCTGTGTGGGGGGGCTCGAGCCCCCCCACACGCCCCGGGGACCGCCACCTCCCCGGGGCACTAAATAATAAAATGTGGTGGTCCATTTAGGACCCCCGAGCCCCAGGGACCACCACCTCCCCGGGGCTGTGCACAGGATGGGAGGGGGGCCACGCAGCCCCCCTCCTGGAGCCTGTGGTGGCCCTGGGGACCGCCACCCCCCAGGGCCGGCTCCTGCAGTGTCCCGGGGTGCCTACCCCGGGACACTGCTGTTTGCAATCACAGGACGGGAGCCTCGCGGCTCCCGTCCTGTGATTTCAAATCTAGCTTTGCTTCATTGAAGCGAGAGCAGGGAAACCTGCTCTCGCTTCAATGAAGCAAAGCAGAATTGCTTTTCCATAAGGGGAGCTGCATGTCAGCAGCTCCCCTTATGGAAAAGCAATGCTGGCTCCCGCAGGACGCAGGGAGCTGGTGGGACCGTGCGGGGATTGGGGACCCCCCCATGGTCCCCAACGAGTGGCCAGGTCCCAGGGGATGGGGTCTCCGGGGCCATTAGTGGCCCGGGAGGGGGGCCACGCGGCCCCCTCCCCAAAATGTAATTGAAAAAAAAAAATACAAAGGCTGGCCCCGGGGGATGGGGTCCCCGGGGCCTAAGGAGGCCTGAGGAGGGGGGCAACGCAGCCCCCCTCCATGAAATTTTTTTTAAAAAAAAGGTGGCAATGACCCGGGGGATGGGGTCCCCGGGCCAAAATTGGCTATGGGAGGGGGGCCCACGCGGTCCACTTCCCGTTGCTTTTTTAAAAAAAAAATAAAAGGGGGTCAGGCCCTGGGGGATGGGGTCTTCAGGGCCCAAAATAATTAAAAAGAAGGGGGGCAACACAGCCGCCTTTTTTAAAAAAAAAAAAAAATACGGCATCGCGCCGGAGGCCACGCCCCTTCCTTGGCAGCACTCTGCAAACGCGCCCCCTGGTGCATTTGCAAAGGGGGAACGAATTCCCCTTGAATACTGGGGGTCCCTGGGGGCCAACTAGCCCACCAGGAACCTCCAGTATGCGCCACAGGGCTGGGTTGCAGAGAGGTGGTCCAGGCCACGCCCCTTTTTACACCGCTCTGCAACGCAGCTCTGTGGTGCTTACTGGAGGTACCTGGTGGGATAGTTGGACCCCAAGGACCCTCAGGATTCAAGGGGACTTAATCCCCCAACTTAAAACGCGCCACGGGGCACGTTTGCACAGTGGTGAAGGGAGGGGGCGGGGCTTCAGGTGACATGTGTGCAAACAGGCCCAGTGGCGCGTTTTAAGATGGGGAATTAAATCCCCTTCAATCCTGAGGGTCCCTGGGGGCCAACTAGCCCACCAGGTACATCCAGAAAGCGCCACAGAGCAGCGTTGCAGAGAGGTGCAAAAAGGGGCATGGCCTCTGAACACCTCTCTGCAACGCAGCTCTCTGGCGCATACTGGAGGTATCTGGTGGGCTAATTGGCCCCCAGGGACCCTCGGGATTGAGGAGGAATTAATTCTCCAACTTAAAACACGCCACAGGGCGTGTTTGCAGACATGTCACCTCAGGCCCCACCCCCTTCCTTCACCATTGTGCAAATATTCCTCTAAAATCAGCCGAACTACAAATTCCGATTTACTCACCTGTTATCAGGAGGGACCTCAGTGCTGCATCTTTGAGCCCAGTACTGATCCTGAAAAGTAATTTTAACTGTACTTACCAGTAACTTGAATTTCCTTCCATAGGATATCATTGCCTGCTTTTTGCTGAAAAAGTTTCTAAGTGTCGATTTTTGAAACATACAAATATTCCTCTAAAATCAGCAGAACTACGAATTCCGATTTACTCACCTGTTATCAGGAGAGAACCCAGTGCTGCATCTTTTAGCCCATCACTGACCCTGAAAAGTAATTCTAACCGTACTTACCAGTAACTTGTATTTCCTTCCATAGGAATCCATTGTCTGGTTTTCAGCAGAAAAGTTTCAAAGTGTCGATTTTCACAAACTACAAATATTCCTTAAAAATCGCCTGTATGACTTAAACGCATTCTTTCAACTGTTTACAGGAGATGCACCAGTGATGGATCCAGGATCCACCACTGAGTAAGAAAAAGTAACGATAACACTACTTACCTGGTAAGTGAATTTCCTCCCATAGGATAACATTGGTGATTCTATGTGAAAAAGTTTCTAAGTGTCAACTTTTAAAATACAATAATATTCCTTAAAAATCACTTTTCTAACCAGTCCTGTGGTTAGAAAAGTAATCCATAAAGTAACTAATTGCATTTAACTAGAAATTCACATTGAGCTCAATGTTGCATTGTGTTTGAAATTGTGTTGCCCATTGCAACAACTGTAACTACTGTACTTAAAAGTCTATTGCCTACTTGTAAAGTATTTAAACTAAAGTAATTCATTCTGAGAAAGTATATTTTGTAATGTAATGTATAATGTAATTACAATGTAATTTAAAAAATAAAATATCTAAAAATAAATAGTTTAAAAAAATGTAGTAAATCAGTATCAAAAAATAAATATAACAATTAATACATTTAAAAATTGTCATTTACAAAACCTTTGAAATTCACTGAAAAAAACCATAGGTTTCAGACATGTTATAGTTAGGAATTAGCATTTAAAAAACCTTACAAATTCACTGAAAAACCATAGGTTTTAGGGACAGTTATAGTTAGTTGGACATTGCACTCGTACAAAACCCGTGAAATTCCCCCGTTATAGTTAGTTCAGCTAACTATAACTCGCGACCCCGCAATGCACTGCTGATGATGTCACATATTACATCACTCATGACATGGTCAGTGACATCACTGATGACATCACTGATGACATCTCAAATGACATCACTGATGACATCATCCAGTGACTGTGTGTTTCTGTAAAGTTTAAATATTTTAATATATATAGGGAAAGGCGTATTGAAGAATGAGTGGGTGTATAAGTGTCTGTATGGATGATTTAGTAGGTGCGTGACTAACTCTATAAGTGAGTGATTAAACGTATCTTACTGAATGCATGGGTTAGTGACTAAACTGGGTGAATGTCTGTATCCGTCTGTCTATTGCTGTGTAAGTGGTTGCATGGGTTTGTGAATAGCTACATGAGTGACTATATGAGTTATTGATTGGTTGTCTGAGTATCTGTATGGGTGCCTGAGTGTTTGTGTGGGTGGGGTGTGTGCGACTCTGTGCATAGATGTGTGAGTGGGTGATTCACTGGGTGGATGGTTTCAAGAGTGCATCTGTGATACACTGTATGGGTGGGTAAGTGTGTGTAAGAGTGTGTTAGTGAGTGAATGTATGTCCCAGTGGTACATGTGTGAGTAGGGCGGGGATCAGGATTCAATACAGGTGCTGGAGAAATCGCTGTTTGCCTTGCCACAGTTTTTAAGCCGAAAGCCCATGAGGAAGTGCTGGGAAGCACGAAATGCGTGGGGCTGGACTTTGTTTTATTCTTTTAGTGAGGCATCAACTTTTGTGACCCATGCTGCAACCACCAAATAAATGAGAAAGCGTTACTTACCTGTTAGGGCCCCTTCGCAGCAGGCAACTTTGTGTTTGGTGGATATATATATATATATATATATATATATATATATATTATCTACTGGCGGTCGCCAGTAGATAGTTATAGTTACAACCTATTATCCATAGGAAATCCGCGACATTCTATTTGAAATAACTCTCTTGCCGGTTGACGTATCTTCGCGAAATTTTCAAACTTTGTGGCCCGCTCCGGTCCGCTCCTACCCTGAAAGTCTCGGGGGATTCATCAAGCGGGGGCCGAGAAAAAGGGGGGTCCCAAAACGCGTTTTCCCCATGCACTTTTCCATAGGAAACTTTAGACACGGCTACAGCTCGAACTGCTGAACGGAATTACACCAAATTTGGCAAAGAGGTAGTTCTTGGTTCAGAAAGAACCCTTTTTGTTAAATGGTGTAAATCCGTTCAGTAGTTGCTGAGAAAATGAAAAGTAAAAAGTTAGTGATATCTATGGCCGAGTAGGGTCCGCGTACCCTCAGCGCACCCTGCGCGCACCGTCCCGATCACGAGCTGCATGTTAATTGGTTGTCAGCTGGCTGTCAACATTCCGATTCAGGAAATGTTGGCAGCCATTTTGTCCCTCGGTAGAACCGAGGGACAGAAACAAGTGCGCAAAGCGCACAAAGGGGGCAGGGTAGAAACACCCTGACCCTCTAGGTTTGCTCAGGGGTCCCACAAGGACCCCCTGGGCAAAAAAAAAAAAAAAATTTTAAAAAATCGGCAGGATGCGCTCAGGGTGCGCGAATCCTGCCGAAAAAAATCGAAGCGCGGTCTCCCGCGCTTCGATAGTTAATTGGCCCCCGGGTGGCCCAAGTCCCGGGGGCATGGTGGGGTGGGGGGATTATTTAATGTGTGGGGGCCTCAAGGGCCCCCAAGCCCCGGGGACCGCCACCCCCCGGGGCTTTTTTGAAAAATGGTGCGGGAGGGCTCTGAGCCTCCCGCAGCCCCGGGGACCACCACCTCCCCGGGCTTTTTTTTAATTAAAAAGAAAACCAGTGTGGGGGCTCCAGCCTCCCACACGCCCGGGACTGCCACCTCCCGGGGCACTAAACATTTTAATATGGGGGTCCTTTACGGACCCCCAGAGCCCTGGGGACCACCACCTCCCCGGGGCTGTGTACTGAATGGGAGGGGGCCGCGCGGCCCCCCTCCTGGAGCCCTTGATGGCCCTGGGGACCACCACCCCCAGGGCCGGCTCCTGCAGTGTCCCGGGTGCCTACCCCCGGGACACTGTAGTTTGCTATGGCAGGACGGGAGCCTCGCGGCTCCCGTCCTGCCATAGCAAACTGCTTTGGATATTGGAAGAGAGAGCAGGGAAACCTGCTCTCTCTTCCAATATCCAAAGCGATTGCTTTTCCACATGGGGAGCAGCATGTCAGCTGCTCCCCATGTGGAACAGCAATGCCGGCTCCCAAGGGACGTGGGGAGCCGGCGGGACTGTGGGGGGATTGGGGACCCCCCCCACAGTCCCCAACGGAGAGGGCCAGCCCCGGGGGATGGGGTCCCCGGGGCAAGTAGTGGCCCGGGAGGGGGGCCACGCGGCCCCCCTCCCCAAAAAAGAGAATTTTTTTTTTTTTTTTAAATGGAAAGGCCGGCCCCGGGAGATGGGGTCCCCGGGGCCTTAAAATGGCCAGAGGAGGGGGGCCACGCTGCCCCCCCTCAAAATAATAAATATAGAGGCCATGCCCCGGGGGATGGGGTCCCCGGGGCCAATACAGGCCCAGGGAAGGGGGGCCACGCGGCCCCCTTCCCGTTTTTTTTTTTTGTTGAAAAATTAAAAAAAGGGGTAAGGCCCTGGGGGATGGGGTCCCCAGGGCCCAAAAAGAGAAAAAAAGGAAGGGGGGCTACACAGCTCCCCTTCAGGGGACAAAAAAACAAAACGATCGGGCCCGCAGGCCCCGCCCCTTCCTTCACCACTCTGCAAACGCGCCCTGGCGCGTTTGCAGAGGGGGAACAAATTCCCCTTGAATACTGGGGGTCCCTGGGGGCCAACTAGCCCACCAGGAACCTCCAGTATGCGCCAGGGGCTGCCTTGCAGAGACGTGTAGAGAGGCCACACCCCTTTTTACACCTCTCTGCAACGCAGCTCTGTGGCGCTTTTGGAGGTATATGGTGGGCTAGTTGGACTCCGGGGACCCTCAGGATTCAAGGGGACTTAATCCCCCAACTTAAAATGCGCCACGGGGCGCGTTTGCACAGTGGTGAAGGGAGGGGCGGGGCTTCAGGTGACATGTGTGCAAACAGGCCCCGTGGCGCGTTTTAAGATGGGGAATTAAATCCCCTTCAATCCTGAGGGTCCCTGGGGGCCAACTAGCCCAACAGGTACATCCAGAAAGCGCCACAGAGCTGCGTTGCAGAGAGGTGTAAAAGGGGTGTGGCCTCTCTACACGTCTCTGCAACGCAGCCCCCTGGCGCATATTGGAGGTTCCTGGTGGGCTAGTTGGCCCCTAGGGACCCTCAGGATTCAAGGGGACTTAATCCCCCAACTTAAAACGCGCCACGGGGCGCGTTTGCACAGATGTCACCTCAGGCCCCGCCCCTCCCTTCACCATTGTGCAAATATTCCTCTAAAATCAGCCGAAATACGAATTCCGATTTACTCACCTGTTATAAGGAGAGACCTCAGTGCTGTATCTTTCAGCCCAGTACTGGTCCTGAAAAGTAATTTTAACCGTACTTACCAGTAACTTGAATTTCCTTCCATAGGCTAACATTGACTGGTTTCAATTGGAAATTCTTCTAAGTGTGGAGTTTTGGAACTTTAAAATATTCCTGTAAAATCAGCCGAAATACGAATTCCGATTTACTCACCTGTTATCAGGAGAGACCTCAGTGATGCATCTTTCAGCCCAGTACTGGTCCTGAAAAGTAATTTTAACCGTACTTACCGGTAACTTGAATTTCCTTCATAGGCTAACATTGACTGGTTTCACTTGGAAATTCTTCTAAGTGTAGAGTTTTTTTTAACTTTAAAATATTCCTCTAAAATCAGCCGAAATACGAATTCCGATTTACTCACCTGTTATCAGGAGAGACCTCAGTGCTGCATCTTTCAGCCCAGTACTGATCCTGAAAAGTAATTTGAACCGTACTTACCGGTAACTTGAATTTCCTTCATAGGCTAACATTGACTGGTTTCACTTGGAAATTCTTCTAAGTGTGGAGTTTTGGAACTTTAAAATATTCCTCTAAAATCAGCCGAAATACGAATTCCGATTTACTCACCTGTTATCAGGAGAGACCTCAGTGCTGCATCTTTCAGCCCAGTACTGATCCTGAAAAGTAATTTTAACCGTACTTACCGGTAACTTGAATTTCCTTCATAGGCTAACATTGACTGGTTTCACTTGGAAATTCTTCTAAGTTTTGATTTTTGAAACATACAAATATTCCTCTAAAATCAGCCGAAATCCGAATTCTGATTTACTCACCTGTTATCAGGAGAGACCTCAGTGCTGCATCTTTCAGCCCAGTACTGGTCCTGAAAAGTAATTTTAACCGTACTTACCAGTAACTTGAATTTCCTTCCATAGGCTAACATTGACTGGTTTCACTTGGAAATTCTTCTAAGTGTGGAGTTTTGGAACTTTAAAATATTCCTCTAAAATCAGCCGAAATACGAATTCCGATTTACTCACCTGTTATCAGGAGAGACCTCAGTGCTGCATGTTTCAGCCCAGTACTGATCCTCAAAAGTAATTTTAACCGTACTTACCGGTAACTTGAATTTTCTTCCATAGGATATCATTGCCTGCTTTTTGCTGAAAAAGATTCTAAGTGTTGATTTTTGGAACTTTAAAATATTCCTCTAAAATCAGCCGAAATCCGAATTCTGATTTACTCACCTGTTATCAGGAGAGACCTCAGTGCTGCATCTTTCAGCCCAGTACTGATCCTCAAAATTAATTTTAACCGAACTTACCGGTAACTTGAATTTCCTTCATAGGCTAACATTGACTGGTTTCACTTGGAAATTCTTCTAAGTGTGGAGTTTTGGAACTTTATAATATTCCTCTAAAATCAACCAAAGTACGAATTCCAATTTACTCACCTGTTATCAGGAGAGAACCCAGTGCTGCATCTTTTAGCCCAGCACTGACCCTGAAAAGTAATTTTAACCGTACTTACCAGTAACTTATATTTTCTCCATAGGAATCCTTTGTCTGGTTTTCAGCAGAAAAGTTTCAAAGTGTCGATTTTCACAAACTACAAATATTCCTTAAAAATCGCCTGTATGACTTAAACGCATTCTTTCAACTGTTTACAGGAGATGCACCAGTGCTGGATCCAGGATCCAACACTGAGTAACAAAAAGTAACGATAACAGTTTTTACCTCCTAAGTGAATTTCCTTCCATAGGATAACATTGGTCATTCTATGAGAAAAAGTTTCTAAGTGTCAACTTTTAAAGTACAATAATATTCCTTAAAAATCACGACTGTAACCAAAACGCTTTTACTCAACTGTTTACAGGAGATGTCCCAGGACTGAATCTAGGATCCAGTCCTGTGGTTAGAAAAGTAATCCATAAAGTAACTAATTGCATTTAACTAGAAATTCACATTGAGCTGAATGTTGCATTGTGTTTGAAAATGTGTTGCCCATTGCAACAACTGTAACTACTGTACTTAAAAGTCTATTGCCTATGTGCAAAGTATTTAAACTAAAGTAATTCATTCTGAGAAAGTATTTTTTGTAATGTATAATATAATTACAATGTAATTTAAAAAATAAAATATGTAAAAAAAAATGTTTTCTAAAAAATTTCGAAATCAGTATGAAAAAAATGTATATAACAATTAATACATTTAAAAATTGTCATTTACAAAACCTTTGAAATTCACTGAAAAAACCGTAGGTTTCAGACATGTTATAGTTACAAATTAGCATTTAAAAAACCTTTGAAATTCACTGAAAAAACCATAGGTTTTAGGGACGTTATAGTTACAAATTAGCATTTAAAAAACCTTTGAAATTCACTGAAAAAACCATAGGTTTTAGGGACAGTTATAGTTAGTTGGACATTGCACTCGTACAAAACCCGTGAAATTCCCCGTTATAGTTAGTTCAGCTAACTATAACTCGCGCCCCGCAATGCACTGCTGATGACGTCACATATTACATCACTCATGACATGGTCAGTGACATCACTGATGACATCACTGATGACATCTCAAATGACATCACTGATGACATCATCCACGTGATAATCTGATGCAGCTCTTCACACCCTAATATAACCTTTGATACACCCAATCTAAATTACAGACTGCCATTCGCAAAACCATAGACACTCCAACACCAATAACTACATACCCACTCACTGATTCTTAGGTCTACACACACACATCCACTCACTCACCCGTACAGTCACTCATACTTATGGTCACTCAATACAGGACTATCATATGCACTCTTACTCCTATATAGACACTCAAACACCGCCACTCATCCATAGAGGTACTCACACACCTAGTCAGTCATGCAAATAATTAAACACACTGCCATTTACTCACCTATACAGTTATACACACACCAGCTCACTTAATCATACAAATACTAGCACATTGTTACGCTCTTATACAATCACTGATACAAGCACACACTCATCCATACAGCCACTATCACAATCACTCACTCTCGCTTATAGCTATTTATATACTCCAACACACATATATACTGCCTTTCACATATGTAGTTACTCACACATGTACCACTGGGACATACATTCACTCACTAACACACTCTTACACACACTTACCCACCCATACAGTCTATCACAGATGCACTCTTGAAACCATCCACCCAGTGAATCACCCACTCACACATCTATGCACAGTCGCACACACCCCATCCACACAAACACTCAGGCACCCATACAGATACTCAGACAACAAATCAATAACTCTTATAGACACTCATGTAGCTATTCACAAACCCATGCAGCCACTTACACAGCAACAGACAGATACAGACATTCACCCAGTTTAGTCACTAACCCATGCATTCAGTAAGATACGTTTAATCACTCACTTATAGAATTAGTCACGCACCTACTAAATCATCCATACAGACACTTATACACCCACTCATTCTTCAATACGCCTTTCCCTATATATATAAAAAATATTTAAACTTTACAGAAACACACAGTCACTGGATGATGTCATCAGTGATGTCATTTGAGATGTCATCAGTGATGTCATCAGTGATGTCACTGACCATGTCATGAGTGATGTAATATGTGACGTCATCAGCAGTGCATTGCGGGGGCGCGAGTTATAGTTAGCTTAACTAACTATAACGGGGGAATTTCACGGGTTTTGTACGAGTGCAATGTCCAACTAACTATAACTGTCCCTAAAACCTATGGTTTTTTCAGTGAATATATATATATATATATCACGATCGCCGTCGTCACTCCAAATCCTCTCCGAAATACACGGACACGGACCACTTGTGTGTGAAAGTTTACTGCTTTATTCTGCCGCCATTACGCGTTTCGACTCCTCAAGAGCCTTGATCACATGACATGAAGTTGCGGTAAGTTTTTTTCGCCTTTTAAAGTGACATCGTGCATAGTGGAGAGTGCAAAGTTCAACGTGAATCATGGACATAAACAAAGTATAAACAATGCATCATGACTTGGAATATTTTTTTGACTTTCAATGATTGATTTCAATAGTGGTTAAATAAATATCATTAGCTTTGCTTTGTTATAATTATCACATGCTAATTCTCATTCAAATATGATGTATATCCACATATATATTTATCGATAAAAAGTCCTAGCTAAGATTTATAAATATAAAACCACATTTAAAAAGTTGATGTTATATAAAATTGCATTATATACATAAAATATGGTTTCATACTGGAAATATATAGCCCACATGTTCTGTTTACATTTATAAGTTTTCAAATTTTAAATGCATTGGATAAATCCTTATAAATACATTATCCATGTAAACATGTTTAAGGTCATATTGAATTTGTCATTGTGCCTCATGGTTTGTATATATGTCATTCATATATGTGTATGTCCAGGATGATTAAAAGTGCCTAAAGTGCTCAAAGGGCTGTATGTGCTACCTTGCGTGTCTATAATCAGGATTATTTAGTTCACTTAAATCTCATTTAGATAACATTATTAACTGCCTGATGTTTCATATGTATATCACACTAATTTATGTCATCTATCTTACGTGTCTGCCATACATCTTGGTATGAATACCTTGTGTTACCCCTTCATCCTGAGGTTAGTAGCTTGCATGGGGGTGGCTATGTCCATAACCACCCAATTGATAAAGGTGATGTGGGTCAGATATCACTCATGTTTTTGTTTGCTGGAATAGTCACAGAGTAATACAGTAATCAACATTGAGTACTGGATATTGAACATTGAATATTAAATACTACTCGTGAAGTATAAAACATAAAATATCATAAATATATCATATAGAATATTAAACATTAAATATTAGTCTTTATATGTATAAATAAATAAATATTAAATATGCAATATAAAACATGAAACACATAATATAAAATATAAAATATAAAATATCCTTGCGACTCATTGTATGTTTCGATTTAATTCCTGTTATCCGTGTACACTTTGTATATTATTTGTTTGTTTGATTTAATCATGGTTCAATCTCATCAATTAAAGGCAAGTGTGCAAATCCTCCGTTACATTAAGCCCTCCTGGATGTTTAGAGTCCATCTCAAGGATGTACCTGGTTTCTAGTTTACGTAGTTTTGCTTCCCTGTTACCACCTCTTCTACTTTGGGGTACTGAGTCAATGAGAAAGTATCTTAGTTCATGACTCCTAGATCCATGGTACTCCTTGAAATGTCTCGCCACTGGATACGTGTTGTCTTGATTGGTAATAGCCCTCAAATGCTGGAGAACCCGTTTATGTGCCTGCAGCTTTGTGCTGCCTATGTATTGTAGGCCACATGGGCATGACAGCACATAGACCACGTATTCAGTTTTGCATGTCAACAATTTGTTAATGTCATGCTCTTTTGGGCTGAAGGGGTAGTATATTTAGTTTTGTTAATCCCCTGTTGGCATGCCTTACACGTTTTGCATTTAAAAATCCTTTATGAGTCTGAAGCCAATTGCAACTCTCAATGATTTCAGGACTTGTTTTAACCAGTTTGTCCCTCATGCAGGAGCCCTGCTATGAGTGATAGAGACTTTGGAAGGTAATGGTTTCCCAATTATTGGATCACTCAAAAGTAGTGGCCAGTTGTGGGTAATGATACCACGTAGTTCCTTGTCTTGACTGCTGAATTCCATGATAACTCTAAATTCGTAAGTAGAAGAGTTAATGGGAGGTGGTACTGACTGGTCTATTCCTATCTCCAGTTTATCTTTAATCAGTTCTGTTCTACTGTGTGTCATAGACTTTGTTATGGCCCCTCAATGGTTTTGAGTGAATAACCCCTCTCACGGAACCTTGCTTTACTTTCATCTTGGGCTATATATATATATCAATCATCCGAGGTTGGTTCACTTTTGCCCGGATTCTCGGCGCTCAAAAAGGTGCGTGACCATTGCGGTTGAACCAAACCGCTGCACATCCAAACAGCTCCTTTGTGTAGAAAGAAACAGGTCGCACTCCAGCAGTAATGATTTAGCAAGTTAATTTATTCTTAAATCCTTTTTCGACAGCATGCACAGACCCAACCAAAGCGTTTTGGTATATCGTAATACCTTGCTCACGGCTGATTTTTGGCGCAATTCACCTTATTTTTACATTTAAACTACAGGAAAAGCTAATGCATCACTTCCTGTTTGTTGTCAGGGGTCCCTCCACAGCCTACTGGGAGATGTAGTCCCCTGTTATTTTCTGTGAAAAAATTGTGCAAAAGTAGTAGTGCAAAACACAATCTTTACAGATTATGTGAATTAAAATCAGTATCCAATTATATCACCAATCAGCAACCATCAACTCTTCCATTTCTGCATGGTTCAAAAATAATAGGTGTTCCGCTATATTTATAGTTCCCAACAACATTATATCCCTTCAGTGGGAATATTTTTAGGTCCATTCCTTTTCCGACTCCTCTTTAAAGCCTCCAATGGCAGTCTGTTTCATCTATATTCACAGAAACCAATTGGATTCACTCGAGTCATAGGTTTCTTTGGACCCCTTTAACCCTCTAGTGGGGATATGTTGCCGAACTCTAACTTGAATGAATTCACTCCATTCTTTTTGGAGTCTTGCCCATTTTGACCCTCCAGTGGGTCTGTATTCCTTTTGGAGTTTCACCCATTTTCTAACCCTCCAATGGGTGAAGAATTCCCATGCAGATTCCAGTATTTATGTTGTCGATGATGTCTTCTTTGGTGTTTCTTGGATTTTATTGCACATTGTGGGAGACTGTGGGGCCGATTCTGATGCGGGTTGGAAAAGCTTCCCGACCGAATCGGTTGGGAAATGGTGTCCGACCCACTCGGATCGGGAAAGTCCGACCGGCGGAGTAGGATGCATCCGGATGCTTCCAGATACGATTTGGTTGAACTCCCATTGACTTCAATGGGAACATTTGTTCCTAACCGCATCAGAATTGGGCCCTCGGTTGGGAAGACACGTTCCCGATCCGATTTGGAAGGAGCAAATGCCGTTAGGAGGCCTTCCTAACCGCATCAGAATCAGGCCCTCGGTCGGGAAGCTTTTCCAACCCGCATCAGAATCGGGCCCTGTATGTTTGATTAAATGTATATGTACAATTCCTCTGATTGATTTAAACCATGAGGCGTCATGGTCCTAAGATTTAAAATATGGCGTGACTCTTTTTGTCGCAGTCTTTTCTCTCTATTTCCTCCACGTGCATTGGCTGGTACAGTTTCTCTCCCATAAAATATCAGAGTTTTCCAGTCTCCATTGTGGTATAGCTCCATGTGTTTGGCCACTGCATTATTTCTGTCTTTGTTTTTCGTGGCCCGGACATGCTCCAGTATTCTTTTTTTTAATTCGCAAATTGTGCTGCCCACATATTTTAGCATACAGGGACACTCAATCACATACACAGTGTATGGACTTTTACAGGTGATTAGATCTCTGATCTGCCAGATTTTGTTGTTAGCCATTGTGATTTCTGTAGTGGGTTTTGCTATTTGACATACTTTACAGCTGTGGCATTTGATGAACCCTTTGGTTTTGAGCATGTGTCCCTTTGTTTTTTTGTTTTAAAATGGCTGTGCACCAAACTGTCCTTCAAATTCTTGGCTCTACGATATGTTATTATTGGATGGGATCCCATTTTTTCACCTATTGTTCCGTCCAGCTGGAAGATCTTCCAGTTCTTTCTTATTATACCAGCAATTTCCTTAGAGTCTTGAGAGAAATCCATAATTAGTCTAATTGATTCCTTTTCTGAATGGTTCTCACAATTTTTTGGCACGAGACATTCCTCCCTTGATTTCCCATTGGCTCTAGTCCAACATCTATTCATGATGCTTTTGTTGTACTTTCTGTTTGTGAATCTTTCTGTTGTTTGAGCACTATGCTTCTTCCATTCCTCCTCTTCACTGCATATTCTTCGCAGCCGGAGAAACTCACCATATGGTATGCTGGATATTAGAGATGGCTGGTAGAACCTTGTTGCTTCCAAGGTGGCATTGGTCGCTGTGATCTTACAAAGAAGTGTAGTCTCCAAATGGTTGTTTTTAACGTAGATTTCTACATCCAGGAAAATTACCTTTTCCTTATTGATCTCATATGTGAATTTAAGATTAGGTATACTGGTGTTCAAAATTTCGAAGTAATCCTGGAAATCATCCTCATTCCCGTTCCAGATGATTAAGAGATCATCTATGAAGCGCTTCCAGCTGACTATCTTTGTTGTGTGTTTTTCATTCTTGATGTTCCAAGCGATCTCCTTCTCCCACCACCCCATTGCCAGACAGGCATAACTTGGGCTGAAAGAAAAACCCATAGCCGCTCCGTTTCGCTGGCGGTAAATCTCATCACCAAATAAAAATACATTGCTTGTCAAACATGATGAAATCATTTCTGTCAACATCTCGTTGTGATATTTATAGTGAATATTCCTTTCCTGTAGGAAGTGGTTGCAGGCTTTTAAGCCCAAAGTGTTATCAATGTTAGTATATAGTGCTATCACATCCATTGTGATCAGGTGGTAAGTACTCTGCCAGGTTATTTTCTGCAAGGTCCTAAGGAGATCCGTAGTGTCTTTTATATATGACCTCAAATCTGCCACATATGGGATAAGAAAGTGATCAATGTAGTTTGCCATCGGTTCCAATAAGGAGCCCTTAGCTGACAAAATGGGCCTCCCTGGTGTTTTTTTTTTATTTTTATGTAACTTTGGGAGGAAATACATAGTTGCCAATATTGGAAAATCTAGAGATAGATATTTACATTCTTCCTCATCACTCAGATTTTTGGTTACCCATGTTCTGAGTTTTTTGTCGATTTCTTTTATAATTGACGTTGTGGGATTTATTTGTAGTTTTTCATAATACACGCAGTCATTCCATTGATGGGTTGCCTCCGCAGTGTATAATGCTTGATCCCATAACACCACGTTACCACCCTTGTCTGCCATTTTGATTTCTATTTGGTGGTCATTGGCCAATTTTTCTAAGGCTTCCCTTTCCATCCTTGTTAGATTATCTTTATACTTAGGTTTTTTCATTTTATAAAGATCATGTATGACTGCTTCTTGAAAAATGTCTATTTTATTTCCAGGGGCAAATTGTGGATAGAACTTTGATCTGGGATGTTTTTCACTCAAACCTGCCCCTAATTGAGGGCACGCTGTCTGTAGAGATATGTCTTCTCCATCTTCTGCATTTAAGTTCAGTAATGTCAAAAAATCCTTACATTCTTTTGCCAAAAGCAAGGATGTTGGTTTTACCACTGTTCTTGATGGTTTTTGTCTATTTTGGTCTTCCATGAAGTATTTTGCTAGTTTTATTTTGCGGATATATAAATAGAGATCTATCCTTGTTTGTGCAAGGTCCATTCTTTGCACTGGGCAGTAATTTATGCCACGTTTTAAAAGTGAAGTTTCTGCTGAGGAAAGTTCACGTTCTGAAAGGTTCACTACTTGGAGCTCATCAGTCACTGATCCTTCCTCTGTCTCATGCTCCTGGTTTTCGTGCCTATCCTTTCGGATGAACTGTTTGCATCTTCGTCCCCTTCGCCGCGATTTCTTTGACGCCATGGTTTTCCTCTTCCCCCTCCTCGGGATTGTCGTTGCGCCGTTTGATTTTGTTCCCATTGACGCTGTTGAAGGACAAGGCGCATGTCCCCTAAAAAAGCTGATCTTGCATCATCCACTGGGGTTTCTGGTTCCCCTCCACTCAAGTCAGTGGAGGTCAGGGAAGAGAGGCTGCTTGATGCCCCCGCCATGTTACTTGCAAATCCTTGCTGCTTAAAGGGGTCAAATTTTTGCGCGAAAGTGAAGATCCGTCCTTCAGCGTAAATGATGGTATCTCGTACAAATTTATTGTGCTTCCGCTGCCTTACTATATCCTCATGTTTATCTATTTGGTGTTCCAAATCATCCTTGAATTTTGACATTTCAGTGTTTAATTTGAGGGATTCAAGTTCCTTCTCCACTTCCTGCAGTTGTTCCTTAATTTTTTGCAGTGCAATTTCAATGTGCTTTACGAGTATTTTTATCTAGCCCAGAGATGAATTCAATGTGTGTTCACCCCATTCTTGCAAGAGATCATTTGTTGCATCCTGGTGACTGGGCATTAGTATGATTCGCAGTCCTCTAGGGACACGTTGCACTTCCAAGCATTTCCTTAATGTTATTATTTCCCAAGACTTATTAATTTCTTTCCTACTTAATTTTTCCCAAAGTCGTAATTTACTTTTGGTGTCAGTTTTACCGGATGTATTTTGTTTATCCGGTTCCTTTGCATGTTTCCTTTTTCAAACATTGTTGTTAGATGTTCTTGTCTTTTAGCCTCCATCTTTTCCATTTTGTGTCCCTGCTCTTGCTCCTTTGATTTATATCAATTATTGTTTTCAAACTTGCTTTTTAAACTGCTGTAGGGGTTCCGTTTTAAAACCAAGAAATAGTTTGGGCTTAAAAGCCTGCAACCACTTCCTACAGGAAAGGAATATTCACTATAAAGATCACAACGAGATGTTGACAGAAATGATTTAATCATGTTTGACAAGTAATGTATTTTTATTTGGTGATGAGATTTACCGCCAGCGAAACGGAGCGGCTATGGGTTTTTCTTTCAGCCCAAGTTATGCCTGTCTGGCAATGGGGTGGTGGGAGAAGGAGATCGCTTGGAACATCAAGAATGAAAAACACACAACAAAGATAGTCAGCTGGAAGCGCTTCATAGATGATCTCTTAATCATCTGGAACAGGAATGAGGATGATTTCCAGGATTACTTCGAAATTTTGAACACCAGTATACCTAATCTTAAATTCACATATGAGATCAATAAGAAAAGGGTAATTTTCCTGGATGTAGAAATCTACGTTAAAAACAACCATTTGGAGACTACACTTCATCGTAAGATCACAGCGACCAATGCCACCTTGGAAGCAACAAGCTTCCACCAGCCATCTCTAATATCCAGCATACCATATGGTGAGTTTCTCCGGCTGCGAAGAATATGCAGTGAAGAGGAGGAATGGAAGAAGCATAGTGCTCAAACAACAGAAAGATTCACAAACAGAAAGTACAACAAAAGCATCGTGAATAGATGTTGGACTAGAGCCAATGGGAAATCAAGGGAGGAATGTCTCGTGCCAAACAATTGTGAGAACCATTCAGAAAAGGAATCAATTAGACTAATTATGGATTTCTCTCAAGACTCTAAGGAAATTGCTGGTATAATAAGAAAGAACTGGAAGATCTTACAGCTGGATGGAACAATAGGTGAAAAAATGGGATCCCATCCAATAATAACATATCGTAGAGCCAAGAATTTGAAGGACAGGTTGGTGCACAGCCATTTTAAAACAAAAAAAAAAGGGACACATGGCTCAAAACCAAAGGTTTCATCAAATGCCACAGCTGTAAAGTATGTCAAATAGCAAAACCCATTACAGAAATCACAATGGCTAACAACAAAATCTGGCAGATCAGAGATCTAATCACCTGTAAAAGTCAATACACTGTGTAAGTGATTGAGTGTCCCTGTATGCTAAAATATGTGGGCAGCACCATTTGCGAATTAAAAAAAAGAATACTGGAGCATGTCCGGGCCACGAAAAACAAAGACAGAAATAAAGTAGTGGCCAAACACATGGAGCTATACCACAATGGAGACTGGAAAACTCAGAAATTTTATGGGATAGAAACTGTACCAGCCAATGCACGTGGAGGAAATAGAGAGAAAAGACTGCGACAAAAAGAGTCACGCCATATTTTAAATCTTAGGACCATGACGCCTCATGGTTTAAATCAATCAGAGAAATTGTACATACACATTTAATCAAACATACAGTCTCCCACAATGTGCAATAAAATCCAATGAACACCAAAGAAGACATCATCGACAACATAAATGCTGGAATCCGCATGGGAATACTTCACCCACTGGAGGGTTAGAAAATGGGTGAAACTCCAAAAGGAATACAGACCCACTGGAGGGTCAAAATGGGCAAGACTCCAAAAAGAATGGAGTGAATTCATTCAAGTTAGAGTTCGGCAACATATCCCCACTAGAGGGTTAAAGGGGTCCAAAGAAACCTATGACTTGAGTGAATCCAATTGGTTTCTGTGAATATAGATGAAACAGACTGCCATTGGAGGCTTTAAAGAGGAGTCGGAAAAGGAATGGACCTAAAAATATTCCCACTGAAGGGATATAATGTTGTTGGGAACTATAAATATAGCGGAACACCTATTATTTTTGAACCATGCAGAAATGGAAGAGTTGATGGTTGCTGATTAGTGATATAATTGGATACTGATTTTAATTCACATAATCTGTAAAGATTGTATTTTGCACTATTACTTTTGCACAATTTTTTCACAGAAAATAACAGGGGACTACATCTCCCAGTAGGCTGTGGAGGCACCCCTGACAACAAACAGGAAGTGATGCATTAGCTTTTCCTGTAGTTTAAATGTAAAAATAAGGTGGATTGCGCCAAAAATCAGCCGTGAGCAAGGTATTACGATATACCGAAACGCGTTGGTTGGGTCTGTGCATGCTGTCGAAAAAGGATTTAAGAATAAATTAACTTGCTAAATCATTACTGCTGGAGTGCGACCTGTTTCTTTCTACACGAAGGAGTTGTTTGGATATATATAGCTAAGAAGGAAAGCCCTGTTATGTTATGCTATTGTTTGTAAAGTTATTTTACATTATGTTATGTTACCTTATGTTACATTATATTATGTTATGTTATGTTATGTTACATTATTTAGCTTGTAGAGTGCACAATTACCCAAAGGCGACCTGGCGCTAAAAGTATAAGTGACACAAGTTTCTAGAATGCAGAGACTATTGAAACAAATATGGTTTTAGCATTTTGCAAAATTTGCGAAGGCTTGCTCACCGATCCAAGTTCTGCAAAACCTCTGAACCACTACAAGGAAATCCAAAGCAGGAGTAGCTCAAAAACAAGGAAGAGATGCAGTTCCCATGCATGATGTAGTGGACAGCCTTTTGGCAAAAGTAAAGCACCTTTATAATGCATATTTGTTTTATTGGAAGCTAATGTAAGGTTCAGATATGTAACAAGATTCAAGAATGTTTCTAAATGGATGGAAGAAACCATGCTGCCACATGCCATGCTGCCATATCTGCTTCCTGCGTTCTAGGCAGCAGTGAAGACCTGCATAAAGAGCATTACAGTAATCCAGTTTATTTAGCACCATAGCCTGGACTAAATGTTGCTTTAAAGTGGTGAGTATGAGAGGTAAAATAGGTTTTAGGATCTTCATAATGAAGTAGTAGGTAGATGTCAGTTGTCACTATTCCCAGTGTAAATAGAACTGCTTGATAGATTAACCTTTAGACACACAAGGGTAAAGAAAATAGGAAGAGGTGGTTTATTATACGTGCCCCCACAATTGATTAAAAATTGTACTGTGATTTGGAGAGGTGGACTGGAAAAT
Source organism: Calotriton arnoldi (assembly GCA_963921515.1). Taxonomy (NCBI): domain Eukaryota; kingdom Metazoa; phylum Chordata; class Amphibia; order Caudata; family Salamandridae; genus Calotriton; species Calotriton arnoldi. The sequence goes on along the minus strand of CAWUFW010003925.1, from coordinate 1,127,825 downwards.
CCCACTCTCTATGGTTCATTTTATTCAAAATAACCCAATCACAAAAGTGAGCAATCACAAAAAACAAAACATTGAACAATGGAAAGTGGACCAACATTGATTTCAATTTTATTACAAATATTTTAATATGTCACAATTAAATTAAATTAACATACATTATATAAACACTGAAGACACTAATTACCAGTTAACCTATATGGTGCTAAAAACAGAAATTCAAGCTAGTTTACAACCAATCAATCAAATTGAACATAAAACAGTTAACAAAAAGAAATGCTTTTCCAATCAACAAACACTATAAAAAGGCCTTCGGAATGCACAACAAAATGCTTCCTTAAAAATAAACTAGCAGGAAATAATCACTCTGCAGATTGCATACCAATGTAAGAACACTGCAACACTTCAACAAACTAATGAACACTACAAAGTACGTTTGACAGTATATGACAGCTAACAACATTAAAAAATAACTAAATGTATGCTAATATGAAGAATACTAAAAGTGTGCTACCTGATTATTTTTACTAACCACAAGCGTAACCCCTGCTAGAAAAAAATGCTAAAAGGAAAATGAAGATACATACATCAAATTACTTGAAATTCAAACAGGACCGCCACAAAAGTAAGTATAGTAACAAAAGCACAAACTAAAATTAAACTAACATTCAAAATGTAACATATTTAAACAATAAAACTAAACAAAACTAAACAAACAAACCCCATCTAAATTGTAGATTAAAAGGTAAACCTACATAACTAACATATTTTTCCTCTCAACAGACTGCAGCAAAGTGGAACTCTACAAAAAAACAACATCAAACAAACCTGCAAGGAAAAATGTACACCTAAAACGGAGTAAAAGCAACATCCAGAATGAAAGTTAAAATGTGAACCTGCAATGTAAAAATATTAAAATAAATATAAAATCGCATTTTATTTTATAAAATGAATGTATTTTTGCATACTCTAAAACACACAAATAAAACATTGGAAACAGAAAAATACATCAAATCTTAAAAAGGGAAGCTGTTATGGAATTATGGAAGATATACTTATTTTAAAAAGAGCACCACCAGTGACACAACACACTGGAAATACACCAAATATCATTCAAATAGATTCTATGGCAGCGCTACCACAAGAAATGAAATCATTAAAAGCATTAAGAAACCTAACAATCTCCCTAACATTACTGATATAGAGGTCAAAAATATTTTATAGGATCTAAAAGAGGCCGGTCTGAGCTTATAAGAGTACAAAGGAATGGTACTTTAAAATAGTATATCAAACATTCCTCATCAAGCAACTGGCTAACTCCCTGATTAATTGTCAGAAAGTATATGTGAGAAACTCATCCTTTTTGCCCATTTTGTGGCTTGGTAATGGTGTTGACCGACTCTGCTTGCACCCAGGGCTCTGCTTACCAGGCCCAGGGCCAGTTCTATGTTTATAAGGATATACAAATTAGATGTAATTATAATTGGTACTGACAGCCTAGCTGTAAGTCCCTAGTATATAATAGGGCGTGTAGGTATTGAGGCCCAGTAGACTTAAGTGTGCACTACTGTAGTGCCTGCTGCCTTTACCTTACATTTATATGCTTCCAAAGACTCAAACTGCCTTATTTTTACATATACGTTACCCTTAAGGTCTTCCCTAGGTGCTGCAGGGGGTAGGGTGCATTGTAACTATGTGCAGGGAAATTATATATTATGTTTTATAAGCCATGGTGAGGGGAAAACTGGAAATTCAATTTTTCCCTATTGTAGTGAATTGCTACATAGGCTAACATTGAGATATTTTATTTAAGTATAAATATTGACAGGAGACACCTAAAATATACTTCAAGGTATCTAATTAATAGTTAAGATAAATCCAAAAACTTGCCACTGTTAGATGTCTAATAACTATTAGAGAAAATAAGTTATTAAAGTTTCTTTTCTGTGAGCCAAAATCCAGCTTTCCAGTTGCCTTCTCCTAATTTGGCCAGCCTTTCCCAGGCTAAGCCAGAGCAGCTTGATGAGGTGTGAAGTGTCCTGGTAGAGCAGACAATGGATTTCCTGTGGGTGGAGAACTTTAGCTGCAAACGCCAAAAGGCAGGAAGAGGATGGAGGAGCCAAACTGGTCTTCAAAGAGAGAATGACAGTTTGGGACCAACACAGGCTAACACCCCACATCCTGCACCCCAACCACATAGGAGCCTCAGTAATTAGATTAGTCCGAGTTGATCCATCAAGGGGGTTGAGAAATGAGAATACAATCAAAGATCATTCACTGCAATGCATTAGTTCCAAATGTAGTTTTTGTAAAGGAAATTTGGAATAAGGATTTTAGGATTTGTATGGGCAACTCAATGATAGTCGATAGACTTGAAGCTAGTAATATAGGCGATCTGTTTTAGTGAAGTGCAATGTGAATGCATTTGCCTGTCATACCAATTTTGTAGAGATTAACTGACTCACTAATCTATTTTTTTATTTTCTTCATTCCTTACATCAGCACTCTAGTGCAAGAAGAGGGACGTTATAGAGATGCGTCCGGGAGTAGCTGGTCAGTAGGAGGTGCCGGCCACCAGCGCCGCTGCTGAGGGCTCAGATAACCCCAGTAAGCTCTAACATTTATTAATATAATTTCCCTAATGTTGGATTTTATGATTGTTGTGGGCTTAGGGTAGAATCTTGGGGTATTTTAAAGTTGGTGCTGGGTTCCAGGACAGGAGTTGCTGCCTGGAAGCTAGTGTTGCAGGCAAGAAATAAAATTGCTCTGACACCCTTTTCTGCCATCTTTCTTTCATGTGGCAATGAGGATGGGATACAAACCCACTCATGCAAAGCACAATGGATTAGCTCTTTTTCCTCTGCCCACTATCCTACTTTTACATTTTGCCTTGTTTATTTTTTTATACTGACTCCCTTTTTCCAATTCCCCTATTCAATTTTCATTTCATTCCTGTTATCTCTGCATTATCTTTTTTTCCTTATTACATGTTTTTTTTTTGGTAGCTGACTTTTTCCAGTCTGTACTAGTCTCTAGTTCACTTATCTTCTGCTTTGTTGGTAATGATCTTTCCCTCTCTTGTTTTTATGTTGTGGTACTGTAAGACTTAGAATACATTTTTGGTACTCTACTGTGAAGATTGTGGCTCAAGTAAGCTAGTATTATAAATAATATTCCCCATATATGTTTGTTGAGAAGGCTTTCTGTTTTCTGCTATTGTTCTAACAGTTGCAAACCGAACACACAAGGTGTGTTTCCCTTTGCACACTCATTCACCTCTTAGTACTTCATTCCTTTCTTTTTTCCTAAGTTCTTCCATGCCAGACTACCATAAAAGTGAAAAATCAATTCTTGGCATGTGCCACATGTGACTGTATAGCCATGTGAAGTGATTCCCAAATATGTTTCATGGTTTTCCATAACGGATTTATTTTATGACTGTTCAGATTTTTCCCATTCGACTTCTGTCAATGAGTACAGTGACTGAATAAGCCAAAGATAACAAATGGATGATCAGTGTAGTGACAGTGACACCTCTATTCTATATCAAAAGCTCTACCCTACCTGCCTAATGCCTCTACCCTACCCTGCAGTAGAGCAAGTGCTTTCCTTACTGCCCAGTGAATTAATTTGTTGGAAATAATATGTGGTGGTGGGCAAGGCCAGTGAGTACAATGGGAGTAAGTGCATGATTTGATGTCAAGTTTGGCGTATTGAATACGCTGTGACGAATGTGCCAAATACATTCTATATAGCCCGTTCCTTTCGCTGTAGTGCAGTGCATCATTTTACCCAGTGTAGACTTACGGCAGACAGGATAATATCCGCATTTTATACTTGAGGGGTGTGACATAATATCTTATTGTTAATTCATCTGCCTCTTTGGAGTCAGGGTAGAAAGAGAAAGGCATTTGGATAAGAGCAGGGCCATTGGAATTAAAAATAGATAATTGTCAACTATAGCTGCCCCAGCTGCAGACAGTAGCAAAATGAATTGCCCAACACGCTGGCGAGCAATGAGAATATTTCCATTAATTTAGCACAACACATAACTTGTACTCATTAGTCCATAATGCCTTACTCATTAATGAGAGGTAATTTATTTTTCCACTCAAAGTGTCTGTTTAGTTACTTGAAAAGCATTTAGAAGAAAAATAAATCGAATCACAGTGGTATTCTTATTCTGCCTTAATACTTTTCAGCCTCACAGTTAGTGCTTTTTATCCTAATCATAATCACAGTAAATTCCAATGGCCCTATGGGACCAGCAATGCACTGCTACTGGGCTACCCACTAATTTCAAACAATTGTTTGCGCAGAGCATTATTAACAATTTGTCTTTTTTCTTTTTGTTTTTCTCAATATAGCTACTCCTGCTGGTCCACCTGCACCACCCACCAGGCAGGAGATAGCGGCCTGTCTGCAGTGACAGAGGCTGGAATGTATACAGCAGACATACTGGCGGCTGGTACCTCCCTCTCAGCTGGGCCTCAGAGCAGCCAGTCCCCCTCAGCCTCCTGGCCATTCCATCGCTGCCACCAGCTGACAGCAGCTGCTACCGCCCACACCCACTCTGACAGTAGGCCATTGCTACAGCACATTCTGCAGTGGCTGGACACTATAGAGAGATGGCTCTTCAGGATGAAGCAGAGCCTGGACCAGCTCCGGACCCAAATGGACAATGCTCTCTTCTAGTCCTTTTTTACATTTTTTGTTTTTGTGGGAGAGACTTGTTGAGGGTGGAGAGGGTTGGAAGGGAGTTGGGACCAGGTTTTTTTGTGTAAAACAACAAAGGTGAAAATTGTTATATTTCATTGAAATGTATGCCTGAAGTATTTTTTTTGTGTTTTACTTTTACTTTGCACTTCTGCCTTTAGTTTTTACGCAGACTGTTTTTCTGCTTGTAGGAGTGTATGATGCCGCTTAGTTATAGTTAGTTATACCTTTCTAACTATGTTGCCCATTAGAGGGGATGCTGCCATGACCTATATTTTCTACAACAACCTAGATAAATAATTACTTGCAATAGTAGCTAGTTATGTAATTACTAACTTAACTAGTTCACTTCACACCATAGTTGTCTTACCTGAATATAGAAGAAGCAATAGCAGGGAAGGCATCACAACATCATGAGTGAGGGCCCACTCCCACCCAGGTGAGCTGAGCTCTAACTGTAGGATTAACAGAAGGATTATCCATTGCAGGCAAGTAAATGGAAATAAAACACAGAGCTATTGGGTTATATCAAAGCTTTACAAAGAATTGAGACACGACTACTACATGATAACACAACAAAGAATTCCTGATAGTGACAAAATAACAAAAAATAGTAATAGTAGCAACTTGACCAATGGGGAGCTACTATTTAATAAAAATTAAATTTATGAAATCTTTGAGTCATTAAAACTGGAGTCAAAGTCTGCAGTGGACAAGATTAGGCATTTACGGTTATGCAACACAAGGCCTGAAAGATGATGCTGACGACTGATGTTCTTTGCTCAATATCTAATATATGGATCACTTTTATGCGTGGGTGGTACATGGGGCCAGTGTGGGTAATAGAAGATCCTGTAGTGAGTTGGTGTTGCTTTCACCACATCTGCCCCACCTAGTGCATAATCCATTGATGGTGTAAATTAAGTCACACCTCAGTAAATCACATAACCCGGGAGAAGAGGGTTAGGGGCTTGATGAATGGCTGGGAAAGGGGATTTGGGGAAAGGTTTGATAAAGACAAACACTACACAAGTACAACATTCATCTGGGCAATGAGCAGCACATCAACGTCATCAATCTGTTGTGGAAGGAAACGAAAGGAATGAGTATGACACTGTACAGTTAAAGGCATTGCAAACTTTAATTCTGCCCCCGAGATCCAAGTTATCAGATATCTAAATGCTCTGTCTTCTAGGTTGGAAAAAATAAAATTATGGGGGTGTGAACCCATCCACCCAGTTTTCCAAATATGATTGTTAAAAGAAAAATGATACTAAATTGTAAAATTAGGTGGTGCATCTGCATTCTCCCTGGGAATGTCCATCACACTTGGGTGCCTGTCTGAACTGGTTTCATAGCTTTTGCCTATCATTCATGCAGGAGACTAGAAGGCCTGCAGATTGTAAAACAGAAACTGTAGTTTAGAGTCAAAGAGAAGGACACCAAGTAACTCCGTCCCAGTCATGACCCGAGCAAGATAGACTTGTAGTGCACTGCTGTTAAGGAATATGCAGAAATGTAGAGAACCAGAAAAAAGGAGAGGACCCTGCCGGTAAATCTGACGTAGTGTGAAAGGGCCAATCATCGACAGAAAAAAATGATTGCCCATCATTCAGGCCCCAAACATTGCAAATCATCTCAAGCAAGTTCCCAAATTACAGTACAATACCCTCCCTCACTGTCTGCCACCATATGAATCATCAATCATCACTCACAATCACTCAATAATCACTTGTTGTTGCAATGGTTACCTGTTGCAAACCAAGCACGGTGGTAGGTACACTCTCTCCCCTTTGATGCAAGCAACAGATTGGAATTTGGCAATCTTGTAAATCAAATGATTGTCAGGGATAGTCCTCCTAGGTGACCGAAAAAACAGAAGGATCACAGCAGTGGACCATACAGGTTAATTTTCACTAAGTAAGTTTGTAAAGGCCAATCACCTACAGGAAAAAAGATCATCCATCATTTGGGCCCCAAACGTTGCAAATCATCTCAACCAAGTTCCCAAATTACAGTTCAACACCCTCCCTCACTGTCTGCCACCACATGAATCATCAATCACAATCACTCCCTCACTGTTGCAATAGTTGTAGTTACCGCTTCCAATCCAAGCACGGGTAGGTTAGGTAGTAGGTACAGAATTCCTCTTTGATGCAGGCAATACATTGGAATTTGGTATTGGCACTCTTGCAAATCAACGATCTTCGGGGGCAGCCCTACTAAGTGATGCAAAAAAGGATATACATGCAAGGGAGCCTGGCATTGTCTCCAATGTTATGAAGGAATTGTGGGGGCTTCTTCAATGCACATTGGTCCAACTGCAATCCCGCAATATATATGTGATGAAAAAATGGTGGGGCAACATAAATCTGAAGCAAAAATAATAATGTTCCATTGGCTACTGTGGAGAAGTGTGGCTCAATGGTTAGAGCGGCAGACCCTGATGCAGAGGTCTAGCCCGGGACCAGGGTTCAATTCCCGCCTCGGCGGGTCTTGGGCTCAATTTCCTCGGACCTGATAATTCTCGCCTCGGTGCCTATTCTGATCATGGGTCCCACTCTGCAACTCTGGGCAATAGCTTGCTTAATCTCCACAACGGCCCCCACAACGCTAGGATGCCTGGCTTCACCTTGGGGGTGCCCAGGAGTGGGCATCTCACAGGGAAAGGCCAGGAAGGGTTCCACAGCGGTATGCGTACAAGCGCCTGAGATACCCCTTCGGGGGTCGATTCGGGCGCTATACAAATACTACTACATTTACATTTACATTTACTTATTTTTGGTTTATTTGGGCACAGATAGAAGTTCAACGTGAAATAATTTAAAAGTTCTATGGGGGCACTGGCAAACACAGTCCAGGAAGTAGAGTTCATCCTCAAACTCAGGTGGTTCACTCAGAAGGCGTTCAGCTAACACACTTAAATATGAACAATCCTCCTCCTCCTCCTCCTCTGCTGCTTCAGGAACAGTGTAATTGTGTGGTATAAAATGTTGGTTCATTTTGATCATAGCCAATCTCTCCACATTTAGAGGTGAAAGACTGGTCCTTCTCACTGTAACAACTGCACCAGCTGCACTGAACACATGCTCTGTAGACTCACTGGTTTCAGGACAAGCCAGATACTTTATTGCCAGCCTGCTGTGCTCTGGCCATTGGCGCATCTTCCCATACCAATTTATCAATGGGTTTTGATCCACATAGACCTCTTTTGGATCATCCAGATACTTCTGGAAAATCCTGTGGATGGTCTTTGGTGCTGCCACTTGCTCAACATCTTTTGGCATCATCTGTGCAGTGGACTGAAGCCCTGCCAATTGTAACCAATACAATGCAGAGGTTGGACCCAGTTCTACTGTTGCTGTTGTTGCGGGTGTTCTGGTTGATGGTGTTATTGGCTGCTGTGAGACAAGACTGCCTTCTCTCTGGAAGTTGAAGGCGGCACCCTAGAACTTCTTTTTCCAGGTCTCCAGCTTGCTCAACAATCCACTACTTGTATTTTAAAACATCCCGTTCAGAAAATGTAATAAAAATGGGCAGAATTGTTTTCTACCATGGATCTAGTAGTGTGGCACAGATGCACTGTTTGGATGAGATGATGTCATGTTGCAGCCTTCTATTACAAGCCAAGCAAAGGATTAAGCTCTCAACGAAGGCATGGGCTTCTGTGTTTTCATTTACACCTGCGGGGCGAACCTTTCAGCCACCTCCTTTACCTGGTCCAGTAGCAAGTGCAACAACAGGATAGCTTGGCCCATTGTACGGTCCTCCTGGCTAACTTTCCGAGTAAAAACCTCAAAAGGGAGTATGGCTATAATGCGTGCAGATTCATCTGCAGGTGGTCAGTATGTTGCTGACTATATCTTCTTTTTTGAGAAAGTCTTGCACCACCAGGTTGATGCAATGGGCCAAACACAGGACCCTTAAATAGCCACCGTTTGACATGGCCTTGACTATGTTACCCCATTGTCCATGGCAACAAATCCAATTCTCAAACCACTGAGTTGCCGCCATTCATACACCTTGCTTTTAAATTCACCCAAGATGTTTACAGCTGTATGTGATTTCTCCATTGCAGACATAGCCACTGTTACATGCCACCAAACTTTCTTCAGGGCCAAGACCTGTAGATATCTTTTGCTATACCCCCACAAAAGAGACCAGTATGCAGTGATGCACATGTACCCAGTCACACTCCACATGTCTGTGATCAGGTGGATAGTGTGAACAACACTTTGCTGTAAAGCTTGTCCAGCCAATTGCAGCACATCGTGATGCAGCACTGGAACAGCAACTCTTGCAAAATAGGTATGACTTGAAACCTTCCATTTCGGGCAGATGGCTGCATACTACAATATGCTCCCCCACTTTGCTAACCATAAAAAAGTCCTAAACTGGGGAGGATTACTTTACCACTGTGCCACTGCTAAAGCCTGAATTAGAACTGGAGGTAGGTGTGCAAGTCATCGATTGCTTCTCTGCAGTGCATACTTCTACTGAGGTAGTGGTTAATAGTGCAGGTCTCTGCTGGGGCTTTGCGAATATGGGAGCTGGTGGTGCTACCTGTGCCACATCCCTTGGATCAGGTTGAATAGCAAAGTCAGACTCCTCTGTGTCACCTTTCACAATGACTGCCTCATCGTTATCATCCTTCTCATCATCCCCTTCCATAAGTCTAAGGCTTTCAGGAACTTTTCTTTTCCCTTGCCTCTCCTGGAATCTTAGACTCTGCCGGGGTCCACTCCATGTCCCTATCATCATCATCAGAAGGGGTGTTTGGAGAAGATGGTGGAGTAGTACCGTTCCTTTTCCTTGCTGGAGATCTGGGAGCCAATGATCTAAAAGAGGAGGTTCTTTCTGGAAGAAAGCTCAACCTCCTTTCATGCTCCAACATCAGGAAGATGTACTATTGCTGGCTGTGTCTGCTGTCCACTTTGCTCTGTTTCCTGAAATGATTGGGTACTACTTTGCAAAAGGGACATATCCAATTCAGTGTCACTGCTCACCGGCGTCACTATGATTGCAGTGGCTGCCTCACTGACAGACATGGTCTTGGGCTTAGGTTGGGGTGCTGCTGTTGATGTGGGAGTTCTGCGGGTTGGGGTGACGTGCCACTGGTGGGAAGCTGCTTATTTTCACTGGCCACTTTCTTGAAAACATCTTTCCTTTGGGGTCATCCTAAAGCTCTCAGTTGGCAGTTTCAATAAGCTGCACACGCGGAAGAGATTGGAGGACTGACTTGTGACTGCACAGGCCTTCTGTTTGGCAGTAATGTGGGGGATGTCTCTTCTCTCATGCACCTAAAAGAAAACAAGCAAGAAAAACATTTAATGTGAAACATGGCATTGTTACAGTTTGAATTACTACAGACAAAGGCAATATTAGTGTGATTGTTTACTTAGGTAATAATAACCACTATAGTGTCAAACCACACCACCATACCATAAAATGTAATTACTCATCAGAATAACATACAATATCCAGAATGATAGAGCTCTTTCCTTTATGTCCAAATATTCTAAAGGAGACAACTGTGGCACTCAGGGAACTACATGGGAAAATTAAATAGTAATCTTGTAAAAAAAAGGGAGGTTAGTGTGCTCCTATGGCTGGCAATGTGGTCCTGGGGAAATGGAATAATCACCATTACACAAAAGAATAATGCTGATGTGTCTAAAGGGCACCACAGCCAGGGTGTCCAGGAAGAAGTGTAATAATATTCATTACAAATGAATAATGCTCATCGACCAAGACAAAATGGAAAAAAATAAAAAAATTAAAAGAAGAAAAATAAGTGGGGGAAAAAAATAAAGAATAAACAAATGAAAATTAAAAATGAAAAAGTTAAAATTAAAATATATAATTTAAAAAAATTAATTATTCCCGCAGTTTATATGTAATACCCCCAAACCGGTCCCAGGATGCTTGTTTCCAGTCCAGGGAGGACCTGGCCTGGCAGTTCGAGCTAGACTGTTCCCATGAGGAAAGGTGTCAAGACTGATTTGCATATGGCTGGGTCCAAACTGGGGTGGTATAGTGAGCAAAAGAACGATGGATTAAACTCAGATCTGTGATTGGGGTGAGTGGTTGAAAAGCCTTCAGCACTCCGCCCATCATCTTGTTGTGCTTGCTATGCTCGCCCTAATTGGTCAAGGGGTATGCCCAAATGTGGGTCCCTTGCTTGCTGTGCCACTGGATTCAAGCTAGCCTGGCTGATGAGGGTTAATACCCCAAAACCGGTCCCAGGATGCTTGTTTCCATTCCAGGGAGGACCTGGCCTGGCAGTTCGGGCTGGACTGTTCCCATGAGGAACAGGGTCTAGACTGATTTGCATATGGCTAGGTCCAAACTGGGCTGACATAGTGAGCAAAAGAACAATGGATAAAACCCAGATCTGTGAATGGGGGTGAGTGGTTGAAAAGTTTCAGCAATCCGTCCATCATCTTGTTGTGTTTGCCTCGTCCCACCCAGGGCACCCTCTCTGTTGGGGACCATTGGGGGAGCCTCAAGGCCCCTACGGTTCCTGCCAGCTCCCCACCTCCTGCAGAGAGGGAGCTGCTGAACATGCAGCTCCCTTTCTGTCAAAGCAATGGTGCTCTGCTTTGAGCAAGCAAGAGTAAAATGCTCTTGCTTGCCCAAAGAAGAGCACAGTTTGCTATGGCATGGCAGGAGAGGTAAAGCTCCTGCCAAGCCATAGCAAACAGCTATGTCCCGGGGTGGGCAACCCAGGACATAGCAAAAAAAAAAAAGTAAAATCCGTATTTGTAAAGCGCAAACTACTCACCCTTACGGGTCTCACGGCGCTGGGGGCCGTCGTGGAAATTAAGTGAGCTATTGCCCAGAGTCACATGGTGCTGAGCTGAGCTGCCGCCGGAGCCGGGGATCGAACCGTGAGCCCTGTGCTCTGAAATCAGCTGGCCTGGCCGCTGCACCACACCTCTCCACCGCAGGAGCTGGCCCTGGGGGTTGGTGGTCCACAGCACCATTGATTGCTCCAGGAGGGGGGCTACACAGCCCCCTGTCTTTCAGGTTATTTGGGCCACCCAGGGGAGGTGGTGGTCCCCAGGGACATATATGGCCCTGGAGGGGGGCCACACAGACCCCCTCTTTCTTTTTAAAATTATACGCTGGGGAGGTGGTAGTCCCCGGGACACGGAGGAGTCTGTGAGGCCACAATGCATTTTAATTTAGCCCCGGGGAGGTGGTTGTCCAAGGGGCACAGATATTGGAGAGGCCCCCATTTCTCTATATTTAGACCCAGGGAGGTGGCAGTCCCCGGGGCCGGGGTGGGGTCAGTGCACCCCACTGATTTCTTTACATATAGACCTGGGGAGGTGGCAGTCCTCGGGGCTGTAGGGGATCCATGTGGGCCCTTGCATAATTTATTAGCATTACTCTGGGGAGGTGGTGGTCCCTGGGGTTCTAATAAACACTGGGAGGGGGGCTCCATGAACCCCCTTCCTCTATTTTGTACATGTCCCCGGGATTTGGCTCACCCGAGGGCTTCCTGAAAAAGATGCATGGGAGCCCACATGCTCTTTTTTTCAATTTTGCTGCAGATCCCCCTATGAATTTGCGACAAAATTGAAAAAAGAAAAAGCTTTTAACCCCTGTGGTCCACCATATCTGTGGGGTCAGGGTATTCCTACCCTGTCCCCTTTTCTTTATTTTTTAAATTTTTTGTGGTACTCGGCTTCAGGCCAAGTTCCAAGATGGCTGCCAACACTTCCCGGTTGAAGTGTTGGCAGCCAATCAAATTTCAGTAGGATCCATGAATCCACTGTAAGGGTCCATGGCCCCAGATATCCATATTTTTTAACCTAGAATAGCTCTGAAACTACTAAATGGATTTACACCAGATCAAAAAAAGCATGCTTTCTGGTTCAACATCTATCTTTCTTTCAAATGTGGATACATTCCGTTCAGTGGTTTGGGCTTTAGTAGTATTCAAAATACCAATGTGAAATTGCAAGGGGAAAACACGTTTTGAGACCCCCCCGTATTTCTCAGCCCCTGCTTGACGGATCACCCCGAAACTTTCAGAACACAGCTGAACCAAAAAGGAAATTTCTTTGACCATTTTGTGAAGATTAGTCAAGTAGCACCAAAGTTACTGGCAAAACAAAAAATATTTTTCCTATGGCAACATGGTCCTAGCTATAACTAACTGGTATAGTTAAAAACATTAGAACATTTAAATATAGATCATCATTATTATATTTTTTAAATCGTTTTCTATTATATATGTGTATATAAATATAAATACACATTTGTATATGTGTGTTGTGTGTTTGATTAAATAAGTATATATTTATATGTATATATATATATCTTTAAATAGTACTCAAACATGTTTAATTTACATTATATCGATGTTATTGGTTAAAATATTTAATATTTACTGTTTTTAACTATATATATTTATATATACACATATTTTTTGACATTAGTGTAAAACAAATTTCTTTTTCAATATTCTTGTAGTTACCATTATATGTATAGAAAAATGATATTTTCGTGATCAATATTTTTGACACAATATTTCTGCATCACAATATTTTTGGTTTCTATATTGTGGCTGAGAAAAAAATTCCCAATTCTCTATTTGTTACATTAGAACTGCCACTGGAAAGCCAAAAAATTACCATAGATATGTGTTAGTTTTTAAGAATTTGAGGGGTTTTAAGGCTTTCACACTTTTGAGAGTCTGCATTAAGTCAGCTTCTAATATACCTCTTTGCTGTTACCACTATTTCTACCTTATAGAACATTCTTCACTTTAACGGTCTGAAGCAGGATAGTTACTGCTTTATCAGAGGGATCATGCCTACTGTCTTTATCTTGTGTCCGCACTTGAGTGGCCTGTCTGGTATCGCCTCTTTTAAGTATGCTCTGATTTAGAATGCCTGACCTTAGTTGGTATCTGCTGGTCACCATCTGTGCTCCTGACCATGTTTCTATGGGGCTGATTATATTTGTTTCTGCCGAGATGATTAGTAGACTTGCTTGTGTGTTGTTAGGGAGTTTATCCAGAATATATGTGGGCTAGCCTATTGCAGAATCCCCCTCCCCCAACATTCGAATCCCTGCTGAATTTTTTTAATGTAAAAAAATGACAGTTACCTCCTTCCCTAGATGCTTTTTTCTCGCAAAATCAATAGAGGGGCCAGGGCTTCAGCATTGTTTCCCCAGTCTCTCATTTTCTTAAGCAAGAATCATACTGCATTCGACTAGAGCTGATGCTGCTGCTGATTCACTGGTAGGAGATCCTCCTGGCTGCCATCCTATCCTTTAGTATGGCTGTTGCAGCCTCTGTCATGCAATTCCAGGTTTAGGAAAGCATTTGGCACAGTCTCCCACCCATCATCATCATGTGCCTGCACAAGATTGGTATCCAAGGACATGCTCTCCAATGGATCTACTCCTTGTAGAAAACAAGCTGTCTGCCTGGCACCTTACTCCTCAGAAGCCCGGAAAACTCATCTGTTGAATGCCTCAAGGCTCCTCACTCAGCTCCATCCTCTTCAATGCATACATGATTCCTCTGTCCAACGTGATCCACACAAACAACATCAACATCCTCTCTTCTGAAGATGACATGCAACTCATACTCTCCCTCTTGGACACGACCACCAACACACAGGTCCACTGCCTGCATGACCAAAGTTGCTATATGGATGAAATCCAACTGTCTTAAGATCAACACCAACAAGAGAAAAGTAGTGATCTTCAGCAAGAACTCCTCACCATGGGACTCTAACTGGTGGCCAGTTGAACTCGGACCCTCACCCACCCCCAAGCCCAGAACCTATACCAGGAACCTCAGGTTAATCTTCAACATTAAATTTGACATGACTGCCTTAATCAACGTCATCACTGCATCCTGCTTCCTCACCCTGAAAATGCTGAGGAAGATCATCAAATGATTCCCAAGAAAAACTGTCATACGCGCCCTAGTTATCAGCAGGTTGAACTATAGGAACACCCTCCACACCAGGATCACTAAGCAACTCGCTAGGAGACTTCAAACCATCCAGAACTGGCAGCCAAACTCATCCTCAACCTTCTACACAGAATTCGCAGCAGGCCATACCTCAGTGAACTACAATGGCTTCTTATACATAAACGCTCTCAATTCAAACTCCTCACACACACATACAAGGCACTATACAACTCAGGTCCCACCTACTTAAACAGTTGTGTCTCGTTCCACCAACCACTCAGACACCTCCACTCTTCAGGACTACGTCTTGCACTAATTCTACGCATATACAGAGCCAGATCAGGAAAACAGATGTTCTCTTATATCACTCCTAAAGCATGGAATGACCTTCCATTCCACATCAGAGGCTCCTACTCTTTTCTTGACTTACACAATTAGCTGAAGAACTGGCTTTTCAATTAAGAAACCTATCATAGGCAGGGCTAGGCACACACACCTGCATAGCACCAACGGGACTTCTTCAGGGCTACAAAACACACACAATTTATAAAACTTTAAAATCAGTGTACAAAACAAATTGACATAACTGCAGCAAAAAGTGCATGCATTAAATCACCTTATCAAATCATAAGTGAGCGATATTGTACAGGCAAAGGAATTACACAAGATGAAACAAGTTGGGTCTTGACATATTAAACATATTCACTGTGCACTACATCCATGGTTATTTAGTTGTCAACCAGGGTTACCATGAGGCTAGTGGCCATAAAGCCATTTCCATACAAATGTTCAACTATTATCTTAATTCTAACCACAGCTAATTTAGTCATGAGGGGAACGATATAGGAGCAATCAATTTACCTATGTTTTGTAGCCCTGAAGAAGTCCTGTTGGGACAAAACGTGTTGGCTAAGGCAAAATAAATGAAGAAGGTTTTAAACAAATGAGAAGATCATGAATAAAGAAATCAACGCTTTAAGAAAAATTATCTTTTTAGTCTGTGCATTATATGATTCAGCTGTGATTTAACTCCATACCGTGAATTGATTTGTATATCATTAGAAATCATGACAATGTGTGGGTGCTGAGCCACGCTTTTTGATTATATATTTTGTGCCCGACTTATGCAGCCTCACCATTTAGGCACATGTATGGCCGGATTGGAGTTCAACCAGTGTGCAGTGCAGAAGCCACCCCATTCCCTTTAAGGAGATTGGAGACAATGACAGCCTCCGTCCCAGACCTGTCCTTTTTTTTATTCCCTAGCAGGGCTGCCCCAGTAAAGGTAACTTAGTTTAGAAGACTGCCAATGTGTTGCTTCCATGAGAAAAGAGGAGATACAATACAGCAATTGTGTACCACCATGCTTGAATTGGAACAGGTAACCATTGCACCAATGAGTGATATATAATATTGAGTGAGTGTGAGTGATGATTCATGTGGTGGCAGACAGTGAGGGTGTTTAACTAATTTGAAAACTTGATTTAGAGTTTTGCAATGTTGGAGGCTGATGGGTGATTTTGGCTAAAGGAGATTGGCACTTTTACACTTAGGTAGATTTACATGCATGGTCCACTCCTTGCTGTACTGTTTTCTGGTTCTTCAGAGACCAGACCAGTGAGTTTAGTTAACAAATACAAATCTACACAAAATGCACAAGTTCTTTTGCTATTCTTGCTCATCAACAGCAGTGCACTACATGTCTATCACTCTCAATCTCATATAGATCAGGAGTTGGACTGATTCATTACTTGGAGTCAGGACTCAGGGTGGACAACCTCAACAACCAGAAGAAGAATGTTATCTACTTCAAAGGGAAACCAATATGATGATGACTCTAAGAGGCATACTCAGCCCTGTGGACTAGAGAGAAGTGATTTGTTTTGAAAATGCTGAGTAGTGTGTGCAGGCTCAAACGTCAAATTCCTCTATTATGTGATTGTGGTCGGGAGGCCATGTAACTGAAGACAGACCAGTGATGTCACATCATCACATGACGGATGCACTCAGCTAAATGGTATGACAGTTGTGAGATTGATCAGCCAGGTACATGCAGAGACTTGTCTGGGATCGGTTGCAAAATTGGTCTAATATCTCAGTTAATCACACATGAGTCACAAATGAATGATTGCCGCAGCCTATGCTCTTGCTCTGCTGCTGGATTCATTCCTCATGAAGCTTTTTTTCTGTCCTTCTACTTGACTCTATAATATTGTTTCTGTTTTACAATCCGCAGGCCTTCTCTTCTCCTGCACAAAAGGCAGAAGCTCCATAATATAAAGCTTTTATACTAAAACAAAATACCTTATGGTTCCAACATACAGAAATTTCTAACCCACCATTATGGCTTCGTATTGAACACATTTTTATTTCACCATTTCCTTTCTCTGCGTTGCTTACTATGACTAATTCAGCTCCTCTGCTAAAAATATCAGTTATACTGAAATCTACTAAATTAATATTACAAGTTTGGATTTGATTTTTCAATCTCCTTTGTCATGTACATTAAATTTATTGCTATGGTATAATCCTAAATTAAAGTTAGCTCGTCACTCGAAGTTTTGGCAATCTTGGATTAAGTCAGGAATTTTTTATTTAAAAGATGTTTATCATAACAATGCCTTTTTAACCTTCTATGAATTACAGCTAAGATTCAAATTAAAGTTATCGGATATTTATAAATATGAGGTTTTATGTAATTCCATCCTTGACTCATTTCCAAATAATTTTCCTGGTAGTAACACTTCGGATTTAGAATTGTATATGCAAACAATTGCTTCATCATACAATGCTGTGTCATTGCTGTATAAAAAATCAAACGAAAGTGCAGGAGATGATATTGATTATCTCTCTTCCTTTTGGAATACAGAACTAGATTTGTTGTTATCTCTAGATATTTGGCAGAAAATTTGGTTGAATAGTATCTCGGGATGGTTGCCTGTTTCTTTACACCAAACTAATTTCTTTATATTATAGAGTTGATTATGGACTCCATTACAGTTATTTGATGCAAAACATTTAGATGTACCTACTTGTTGGAATTGTTCTTTACATATTGGATCGTTAAAACGAGTACTTTATGAATGTCATATTATTAAGAAGTTTTAAACGAGGTTTGTAAAATTATTACCAAAATACTGAATATTTCAAAAGATTTATCATATCAATTAATTTGTAAGTCAGCTTCAATTACTTCCAATTTATCTGATATTAACGGCAAACTTTTAGATTTCAAGATTTCCGCAGCTTTAAAATCAGTTACTACCAACTGGATAAATGCCTCATTGTTATCAAGTCATGCATGGTGGGATTGAGTTGTTTTTACAAGAAAAGGTGCAAATTTGACATTATCTGGCATAGTCCATAATACTAAAATTATCAACTATTCTGGAAACCAATGGATTACTATATTGCATTCTATTTTTAAATAGGTCTTATTTATAATAGTTAGTGGTTTTCTCTAAGAATAAGTGTGTTGTTTGAATTTGTAGCCCTGCTTAGAAGTATTGTATTGTTAAATCTATTAACTATTTAAAAAAAAATTTTTTTTAGCATTGGTACTTTATTTAATTGACTATAATTGTCTGTACATTATATTTGATTGTTTTATATTTTAGTTATTTTATTGATACAGTTATTATGTACCTTCTTTGGGGTTCTTTTTTGTATGGTCTTTTTGTGTATGTACTTTGTTCTAAAAATGGAATAAAATATCTTGAACACAAGAAGCTCCATAATAGTCCTGCTTACCGTTCAGCCAGGCACCCAAGATGGACATCCCGAGAAGAATGCAGATGCACAACCCAATTTGGTATGCATTTACAGTATTATTTTTCTTTTAACAATCATAATTTTTAGAACTGTGTGGGTTCACTCCTCCATAATTTGTATTTTTCAAACCTAGATGACAGAACATTTAGATATATAATAACTTGGGTTTCTGGGGTTGAAGGACTGTTTGCAATTCATTTAGTTCAACTGTCATTCCTTCATTTCATTCCACAACAGATTTGATGATGATGATGTACTGCTTATCGCCCTAATAAATATTGTTGTTGTGCAGTCTTTTTCTCTGTCACACCTTTCCCCAACTACCCATTCCCATCCACTCATCAAACCCCTAACCCTCTTACTCCAGGCTGTGTGATATATTGAGTTGTGACTTATGAATTTACACCATAAATGGATCACACACTTGGTGGGGGTGGATGTTGCGAAAGCGACACCAACTCTCTGCAGAATCTTCTCATACCTGAGCAATAGCCCATGGCAGCCCCACTTACCCACCCACTCTTAAAAGGGATACATAGTCATATTGCATCATTCGTCAACATCATCATACAGAACTTGTGTTGCTTAAATGCTTAACCTTCTCCTGTCGTGAGTCCACTCCTCTTGGAGGAGTTCATAAGTTTAGTTTTAATTGTCTTAATAAATTAATTAAATACTAGCTTACGTTGCTCAGCTAGTTTTAATATCCGGTCTTAATGTGATGGTGGTAGTCTTGTCTCAGTCTTTGATAGGTTATGATATAAATAGCCCACTAACTCTGTGTTTTCTTTCAATCTAGTTGCCTGTGATGGATAATCCTTCTGATTAATCCTACAGTTGGAGTTCACTTAGGTTGGAGTGGGACCTCACTTGTGATGTCTTACTGTTAGCGCGCTAGCCCTCTACTACTACAACCACCTTTAGGAAGGCAACTTGGGAAAACCTTCAATAAGGTTTTGGAAGATTGTGAGAGATAGCAGTCATCGCTTTTTCCGTTCAGGTAAGAGAACTAAAAAGTGAAGTTTAGTTAGTAACTTCTACTGAAGATGAAGATTTTGTATGTATGTTGTAGGCAATATAGCCAAAGGCACCCCCCCCCCCAAGTGGTCAATGTAGTTATAAAGGGTAGTAAGATAAGAGTATAACTAACTGGTATACACTTTCATAGGAGGCTGAGTTCTGCAAAAGTGGCAAAAGCTTCATCCTCAAGCAATAAAACAGACCTAGTCTGATTTTGTTCCCACTCTGGTAGGGGGGTATAGTTTGGGTATAAGTAATCTAAGTAACCTAGAAAATAAATAAATATATGGCAAGAGACTTCAGAATTAGCTAGGGAACGTCTAGCGAAAAAAGGTTTCTGAGCAGTTTGTGACAGATCAGAGGGCATCTTTTTGTCAATAAAAACAAGCTGAGCTAAAAGCAGTGCAAAGACAAAAGACATATGAAGAAACAATTCCCATTTATTTTCTTTACAAATAAAACCCACCATCTCCACCCTCAACAGGCCCACCCCTCTCTCTAAACAAATAAATAAATTGCCCCAACCAATGTCCCAAGTAAGTCCAATAAAGTCTTCCTTGCCCCAACTGCCTTTCCCAATTCACCACCCTCTCCACCCACAACAAAAGGCCCTTCCACCAAAGAAAGCATAGAGATTTTTTTAAAGTAAGTAATAAAATCATTACAATATATAAAAACTAAAATTACAACATTTCTCACAACACTACATCAATCAAAATCAACACTACTCACAACAATACATCAATCAGAATCAAAATCAAACCATGATAAAAATAACCATATCTTATCTGGAAAAGTGAAGAGGAGAGATTTGCAAATTCATCAAGTCGGTATAAATGTGCTTTTAAAATATTATCAATCTATTTTCAGAGATTAGTGCAAAGTGACGCTAGAGTGCCTCAGAAGTTACACACATATATATATATATATATATATATATATATATATATATATATATATATATATATATATATGCAAAACAACTCCTTCCCTTCTCGCTCACATTGTCGGCTGAAGAAAGAGCACGGACCCGGTAAATCTTTACTGTTGGCTATTTTATTATTGTTGCTCCCAACAGACCATGGCAGCCATGACGCGTTTCGTCCCTCACAGGGGACTTGATCACATGACGCGCTAATAGCACAGTGGTTCGTTTAAATAGTTGCCATTTTTTTCTTTCTTTTTTTCTCAATGCACACGTGACTTAGTGCTTAAAGTGATATAAATGAATAAATTAGTAACACTTAAAAATCATGGACATAGAAGAATTGCAGCGTGTGGAAATGCAATTTTTGTTTTTGAACATGACCTAAGTCTATTTTTTCTCCTTCTTGTTTATCATTCCATCTTATTACCACTTTGTCTATTGCCTGTTAATCATGAAGGTAATGTGGAGATATAAATAATTATTGTATAAATACATATAATCACATTATTAAAACATATAAATATATAAATAAATAAATATATATATAAATATGTATACAAATAAACGATAAATAACTGGATAAATCCTGTTTGTTATAAATACATACATATTGGCTTGTATAAAAATGTATGAATGCTCATACCGGTATAAATACCCGATTTCATACAATACCAATTCTAAAAAAAAATTCACAATCCACATATAATCAACAATTCCATATTGCTTTACCACTAAAACTAAGATCAAAAGAATCTGTTCTTGTTCACTGTATCGCTGTAGTTGTCAAATAGTGTTACCTTGTGCAAAATTGAATAAAATAAAGTGTCTGGTGCCTATAACTTATCAGTGCTTAAGAACCTATCTAGCTAAAATTTGTTAAAAAGTATGAGGAGGATGTTGGCCTTGATATATAGCATATTGCTATTTAATATTAGATATTAAGATGACCCCTTGAGTGATAAACCTGATATTGTTAACTATACTTTCCATCATTGCAATTTATCCAAGCAAGCTGGCATGTAATTCCTCTGTAGCATTCAGCCCTTTTGGGTGTTTGGTGTCGAGATTCAATATATAAAACATCTCTAGTTTGCGAAGAGCTTTTTATCGATCACCTCCCCTTTTAGTTGATGGGACTGAATCTATAAGGAAATATTTAAGATCTTTAGAGTTACCCCCATGGACTTCATTAAAATGGCGTGCTACAGGATAAGCCTGATCATTGTTTTTGATGGCCCTTAGGTGCTGGAGTACCCTTTTGTGTCCCTGCAGGATAGTACTTCCTACATATTTTAGTCCACAAGGGCACTCCAGCACATATACCACATGATCTGTTTTGCAGTTCAAGGACTTCTCAATTTTTCTAATTTGGCCGCCAAACGGAGTTTTATAGGATGTAGTTTTTGCTCCGTGTTGACAGGCTTTGCAAGTCCTGCACTTATGGAACTCAGCTCTTTGATTCAACCATGTACTGTTTTTTACTTGAGTACAACAGGGGTCATTTTTGACTAAGACATCCTTCATTGAAGGAGCCTTACTGTAAGTAATAAAAGGTTTTTTCGGAACAGCTCCCCCAATTACCGGATCTGCACGAATAAGATGCCAATTTCTATTTATGATGCTTTTGACTGCCTTTTCTTGTTTGTTGAATTTCAAAATAAATCTAAAATTCTCAGCATCATTTGCTAGTTCGTTTATGTTCGAATCTTGTTTAGTCAATAAGACCTCCCTAGATATCACATTACTTTTTGCCAGAGCTAGCTCTAAACATTTTTTGGTGTAACCTCTTTCCTTGAACCTTGATATACAATCATTTTGTGCCAATTTTAAATCATGGTCATTGCTGCATATTTGTTTTAACCGCAGCAATTCACCGTTGGGAATACTTTGTATTAGGTGACCCGGGTGAGCACTGCTGGCATGCAAAATTGCATTGCCAGCAGTGGCTTTTCTATGAAGTTTGGTCTCTAATCTGTCTCCATTTGTGTATAGCTCTACATCCAAGAAGTTAACCGTAGTTTTACTAATGGATGCAGTGAATTTCAGATTGAGTTGGTTAATGTTGAGCTCTTTCACAAATGTTTCTGCTTCCTTCTGGGTACCCTGCCACACTAAGAAGAGGTCATCAATAAATCGCCACCAGGTCTTGACATTGTGGTTCATGTACTTGGTGTGTTCCTTCATGAGAACCAGCTCCTCCCACCAGCCCATGTGAAGACATGCGTAACTGGGGGAGAAGCTGGCTCCCATGGCCACACCTCTTAACTGCTGAAATAGTGAACCTTGGAACAGAAAAATGTTATTATTTAAACAAAATTCAGTCATATTAATCAACATGTCAGTATGCCTGGTGAAATTGGAACCTCTACGAGACAAATAAAACTGTATTGCCCTTAGGCCATCCATATGTCGGATAGATGTATAGAGTGAGGTAACATCAAGTGTAATGAGTAAATAGTCCGTTTGCCACTTAAAATCCAGCATTTTTGCCAAAAAGTCTCCTGTGTCGCGTATATAAGATTTTAACTGCTGGACATGCTCCTGCAGGAAGAAGTCAATATAGACCGATGTTCTTTCCAATAGGCTATTTCTAGCAGAAATAATTGGCCTTCCTGGGGGTTTGTTTATATTCTTGTGAATTTTTGGAATCAAGTATAAAATCGGAATCACGGGTTTATCAGTCCTTAAATATTTGTATTCATCCACTGACAATAAGCCTGCATTTTTCCAGGCCACTAATTTCATTGCATAAATGCTGCAAATATTGTTAAACGCCTGTTGGTTACTACGGCAATAACATAAAGTGTCATTTAGTTGAGACATAGCCTCCTTGATATATTCCTCTTTTTTCCATAAAACAACGTTTCCGCCCTTATCTGCGTTTCTCACTACTATCTCACTGTTGTTTTTGAGCTTAGTCATTAATTGTTGATATTGGATCTCCCTTTTGTTGATCTTTTCCCTGTTGGTATTAAGTATCTTGCGGTTGAGGTTCTTTAAACCACCTACCACTTTGTCATGGAACGCATCAATTGTATCCTTTAGCATAATGGGATTAAAGGTGGAAACTGGTTTAAACGGAGTAATGACTGGCCTGTGTGTTACCCCCAATCGTTCAATGGCTTCAATGCTCGGACTCAATTACGCTTCTTCATTCATTAAATCCTGCATATCTTGTAATAATCTTTGATCGTCCACATCCAAATTCGTTGATTCTGTGGTTACATCCACTGAATTGTCAGGTATGATGTTTATTTGTTCTTGAGTTTTTGTAACACTCCTTTCTTTGGTATTATGTTTAGCAGTATTTTGTAACATGAAATATTTTTTTAATTTTAGTTTTCGCACGCTCTTATAAACGTCAACTCTGGTTGCAGCATAATTAAAAGCGCTTTCCGGACAATACAATAGTCCTAATGTCAGGAGTTGTTCTTCAGCTTTATTTAATATGATGTCTGTTAAATTTATAACTGTTTTGTTTTCAGTTTTGTTGTGGTCATTTTGTATCATTTCTTCCAGTTTTTCTTCGGTTGACGTTTCTGATATCTTTTGTTCATCTCTTCGTTTGCTTGCCCTCCGCCTCTCCCTACATTTTCTGGTTCTTTTATTGCTTGATTGTTCATTTGTTTTCTCGGGCATAGCGATTGAAGGCGCTCTAGGCATAAAAAATCTATTTCATCCGTTAGTGATATTTTTCTTGTCAATTGCCGTGTTGCATTCAATCGCGCTTCAGATTCCGATTCACTTTCAATGGCTGAGCTAGCCTCAGAGACGGATGTTAATTCAGGTACCGCGTTGCTTGTTACTTTGCCAAATTTGCTGCCTTGACTTTGTCCGAATTTTGTTGCTTTCAAAGAGTCAAATTTTTTCGCAAAGGTGAATATACGGCCATATTCATAATCACATCGGTCCCGATGAAATTTGAAGGCTTTCCTTTCTTCTTTCTTTAACCGTTTTTTCATTTCCAGCTTCATTTTGTCTATATCATCAGTGTGTCCCATTGCATCTATTTCCATATTCAGATTATCTATCTTTTCCGCCAGTACCACCCGATCTTTTTCTGCATATTTTACCAAAATGCAGATCAGTCTGCGAAAAGAGTCCAAATTGGCTTCCGCCCACTCCTTCATCATTTCCCTGTTCGGTGTCTCGTAACTTGGGGCCAATAAGATTCGAAGGCCACGAGGTACTCGCTCAACGTCTAGATATCTTTGAAGAGATTTGGCCTCCCACCACTTTTTTTGTTCACTGCGCATTAATTTTTCTAATTGTTTCATCTTTTCTTTTGCGCCACAGTTTTTAGTACTGGCTGATGCATTCTGGGACATCGAGTCCACATTGAGTATTATGTCATCATTAAACATTGCAGCCGCCGCTTCCTCTCTTTCCTTCAGCGCGTTGGCTGACATTTTCTTGGTCCTCGGAGCTAATTATTATCGTGCCAATAACGTGATTAGGTGTTCTAAGCGATGCACTCATGTGCGCTTGTACTCCATATCACTTTGTGTAACACTCTGAACCCAGCCTGGAGTTAACTTGCTGGCGCTCCCCCGTATTCCGCCCACCACAGGATCGGCACACAACGGGTCCTCCGACTTGTTTTACGCCTACCTGATGGTGTTTGTGCTGCAAGGTTCCGCTGCCATCATCTGTTGCATCCGCTGGGGGGCTGGTTTGCCAATAAACCTCCCGGATTTAGTTTCAAAGTTCGTTCCCAAGCCGTGGCTCCTTTGTGGCAGGTTAGCCCTGTTGACAGAGGGGTCCGTGTTTGAAGCTGGAGGAGTCAGAACCGGCTTCCAAGTATGCAAAACAACTCCTTCCCTTCTCGCTCACTTTGTCGGCTGAAGAAAGAGCACAGACCCGGTAAATCTTTACTGTTGGCTATTTTGTTATTGTTGCTCCCAACAGACCATGGTAGCCATGACACGTTTCGTCCCTCATAGGGGACTTAATTACATGACGCGCTAATAGCACAGTGGTTCGTTTAAATAGTTGCCATTTTTTTCTTTCTTTTTTTCTCAATGCACCAGTGACTTAGTGCTTAAAGTGATATAAATGAATAAATTAGTAACACTTAAAAATCATGGACATAGAAGAATTGCAGCGTGTGGAAATGCAATTTTTGTATATATATGTATATATATATATATATATACACACATATATATATATATATATATATATATATTCACTAAAAAAATATTCACTAAAAAATATTCACTGAAAAAACAAAAGTTTACAGGGACGTTATAGTTAGGCTGACATTTCACTCATACTAGAGAAATTTAGCAAATATAGTTAGTTGAGCTAACTATAGCTCAGGCCCCCGCAATGCACTGCTTATGACCTCACATATTGCATCACACATGACATGGTCAGTGACATCACTGATAACATCACTGAAGACAACACTGATGACATCACTGATGACATCTGAAATGACATCACTGATGACATCATCTACTGATTGTGAGTGTTTTCTAAAAGTTACTGAGTGTTAAACAAATATACTAAGGTAACTCGCTGTGAAAGTGCTTGTACGAGTAAGTGAGTGGATGTGTAAGTGGTGTATAAAAGAGTGACTAGGTATATAAGAGGCTGAATACATGAGATAGTGCGTGTGTGAGTTTTTGTATAGGTGAATGAGTGAGTGTGTCAATGTGTGTATGAGTGAGTGGCTGTGTGAGTATCTGTTTACTTGACTGAGTTGGTGTATCAGTTAATGTAAATGATGAATCAGAAGGTGCATGAGTGGCTGAATGGGTGTTTAGGCAAATACATAAGTGTTTGTATGGGCGAGTGACAGTTTACATGAGTGGCTTTCTCAGTGCATCAATGGGTGTGTAAGTGGGTGTACAGGTGAGTGAGTGGGTGCATGAGTGGCTGTATGTGTGAGCAAATGGGTACTTGAGTGGTTGTATGGGTGAGTAAGTAACTGTGAGAGAGATTGTATGGGAGAGTATGTGGTTCTCCCAGTAACTGTAGAGGTGAGTGAGTATATGTATTAGTATATGTATAAATAACTGAGTGGCTGTATGAGTAATTGTATGGGTGGGTTAGTGGCTGTGTGACTGACTTTATGGGTGAGTGAGTAGGTGTGTGAGTAGTTATAAGGTTAACTCATTTACTGTGTCAGTAGCTGTATGGTTGCATGAGTGGGTGTGTAAGTGTGTCTATGTCTCTATGACTGGATCTGTGACTGGCTGTGTTGGCAAGTGAGTAGGTGCATGTGTGGCTGTATATGTGAGTTAGTGGTTCTGTTACTGGCTGTATGGATGTGTGACAAGATGTGTGAGTGTTTGTATGGGTTCTGTGAATGAGTTTGTTAGTGATTGTGTGGGAGTGGGTGTATGCCATGTTTCATGGGGGTGTAAGTGGGTGTGTCAGTGTTTCTCTGGATTATATCAGCAGTGATGTCATCAGTGATGTCATTTGAGATGTCATTGACCATATAGTCAGTAATGTAATATGTGAGGTCATAAGCAGTTAATTGCGGGGATGTGAGTTATAGTTAGCTCAGGTAACTATAACTGCTAAATATCTCTGGGTTTCTAGGGGTGAAATGTGAGCCTAACTATAACGTCTCTGTAACCTTTGCTTTTTCAGTGAATTTCTAAGGTTTTTTTTTAATGCTAATTCCTAACTATGACGTCCCTGTAACCTTTGTTTTTTTCAGTGAATTTCTATGGTTTTTTAACTAGTAGTTGCATTTGCAGAGTGGTGGAGAAAGGGGGCTGGGCTCCCGAACAGCTCTCAGGAATCCCACTGTGTAGGACTTACAGGAGGTACTGGGAGGGCTTCTTGGCCCCCAAGGTCCCTCACGAGAAAAGTGGACTTGACCTCTGAAGACCTTTTAGCAATCCCACTTTGTGGAACTTAATGGAGATAACTGGAGGGGTAGTTGGGCCCTAAGGGCATCCTGGGGAGCCAACTACCCCTCCTGTTACCTCCAGTAAGTCCCACACAGCAGGATTGCTGACACCTGGTAGGAGGCAACACCCCCTTTCTTCACCACTCTGCAAATGTGCCTCCTGGTGCACTACTAGTAGGGGGATGAAGTCCTCTTGGCTATTGAGGGTTTTTGGGGGCCAACTACCCCTTCAGTTAACTCCAGCAAGTCCCACACAGTAGGTTTCCAGTGGCTATGCCCCCTTTCCCCACCACTCTGCAAACGCACCTCCTGGTGCATTACTAGCTCGTGGTTGAAGTCCCCTTGGCTTTTGAGCATCCTTGGGGGCCAACTAGCCCCCCTGTTACCTCCAGTAAGACCCACACAGCTGGATTGCTGAGATGTCATCTGAGGCCACACCCCCTTCTCCACTACTCTGCAAACGTCCCTTCTGGCGTGCTGCTGCTTGGGGGAAAAGCCCACTGTAGTCCTGAGGCCCTCAGGAGGCAATAGGACCTCATCCCCCGACCAGCAGGGCAACAAGAGGCGCGTTTACGGAGTGATGGAGAAAGGGGCATGGCATCCAACAACCTCTCTGCAATCCCACTGTGTGGGGCTGACTGGAGGAAAAAGGAGGCCTTGTTGGCCCCTAAGGACCCTCAGCAGCCAAGGTGACTTCATCCCCCACCCAAGAAGCGTGCCAGGAGGCACGTTTGCAGAGTGGTGGAGAAAGGGGGTGGGGCCTCTGGTGAGTTGCTGGTTTAAAAAAAATGTTTTCTATTTTCTAATGAAAGGGGGCCGCGTGGCCCCCTTCCCTGGTACATTTTGGGCCCAGGAGACCCATCCACGGGGTCCGGCCCTTTATTTGATATTTGTTTTAAAAGGGAGGGGGGTCGCACGGCCCCCACCAGGGCAATTTTTGCACTGGGGACCCCATCCCCCAGGGCCCGGCCTTTCTTTTTTTAACTTATTATTTTATTTAAAGGGAGTGGGGCCAAGTGGCATAGAGTTTGCTATGGCTTGGTGGGAGCTGGGCTCCCACCAAGCCATTGCAAACTGCAATGTCCCGGGGATGGGTACCCCGTGAGATTGATCTAGCCGACCCTGGGGAGTGGGGATCCTGGGCCGGGACTGAAACAGGTGCCAGATGCAGGCACTTACCTTGATGAAGGTTTGACTACAGGTAAACGCCCCCCACCAGGATCCATGGGGTATCGCATATTTGTGATCAACACAAAGTCATTGATAGCAGAACCGTAAGTTTGCGGTTCATGTCTCACTGAATAAGTGCACCTTTAGCGAGTGCACTTGTTTTTCCACAGGTCCTGAAGAAAGCCTAGCTACTAAGCATTAAAAGGCTGAAACATGTAGACCAAATCACGACTGTACCATGGTTGTTTATGATCAATTGAGTCACAGATAATATCCCTTTGTTTTTAAACTTTGCCCTACGAGCCCACCAATAAATTTCTAGGTATCATAGAGGAAATTTTAAACCTAATCACTTGTCACTCCCTTTGCACTGTCCATGAAAAAACTAGGGGTGGGCGGAATTTGCGTAGTCGCGTTACGCAACGTTCCGCGAAACGGTAAAAAATCTCCGCGAGCTACGCAGAATTACGCGAGCACGCGGAATTGCTTGTCCCGCCCGTTCGCGGTGCGTTTTTCCTGTTCGGGGACACTGTTTGCGTGCTCGGGGGGAAATATCTCGCGAACTTGCCCATGCGGTCGCCAATTGGCGCGGCCATCTTGTTTCACTTGTCCCGCCCGCTCGCGATGCGTGTTTCCTGTTTGCAAACGCGGATGTCCGATGGCGCGTCCAAATGACGTGTTCGCGATCGCACACTCTCGCGGGATTGCGCGGCCGGCTACCAAAATCTCGTGGCACACGCGAACGGATAGGAAAACTTGTCGGCGAGCGCAGGGATCCCGGTAGGTCACTCCCGCACGCGCGAACACGCATTTTGAAAGCACGAACAAGGAAAAAATTCCACTACGCCGCAGATCGCAGATTTTTTGGCAATTCCGCGTTCTCTGCGGAACGCGGAATTGCCAAAATTCCGCAAATTCCGCGAGCAAAGCGGAATTTACCGCCCAGGCCTAGAAAAAACCTGCTCCGCTGTAACTCATGTACTCGGCCTCTCCGGTGGGAACCCAATGATGAAGTATTCCATCAACTAGGTTGGTGGGTGAGGGTTCTTCTTAAAAAAGGAATCTTTTTCCTTTTGTTTCTTCCATCTAAGCAGATGTAAATCCGGTATTGCTCCTTCTTTGTTAATTGTGTTTAAAAAAATATATACCCCCTTAAATCCAGGATCCTAAAGGCTGATAACATTAATTAATTGTGACGCTAAGCTGTATTCTAAAATGTTGGCAAGCTGTTTAAGCAAGGTAATTGCTTAATTAGTATCCCTTACACAGCATGGGTTTATCCCTGGTGGTGGGACAGTAGATCCTATCAAAAAAGTGATCACACTTTTTGACATCACCGAAGCCACCGGGGGAAAATGGGCCTGATTTTATTAGATGCCGAAAAGGCATTTGATGGGGTGTCCTGGCCTTTTCAATGGGCAGTGCTAGAAAAGTATGGTTTTGACCCAGGATACATCAGGGCTATTAAATCATTGTATTCGGACCCAAAGGCCAAACTGCGGATTATGGGGTTAGAATCCGAAGAGATTTTCATCTCCAGGGGAACAAGGCAAGTTTGTCCATGCTCCACATTACTTTTTGCATTATACATCAACCCCCTGATAGTCAAATTGGAAAGTAATTGCCAAATTAACCCGGTGGTAGCAGGGCAAGTGGAATATAAAGTATTAGCATACACGAACGATATAGCGATAGTTACAACACACCCACAACAAGCTTTGGTCGAGATCGAGGGATCAAAAAGGACATTCGGGCTCTCCTCGGTGTATAAGCTAAATCAGGGGAAAACACAAGTAGTCTGTACTAGTAATATTGGGGACATTGACTCCCGGGTAGTGAGCGAGGCAACTTACCTTGGGATACATATCTCTTCAGCAGTGCAAGATATAGTAGAATTAAACTTGAACCCTCTGTTACATTCATTATAACAAGATCTTAGAAGACTTAATCACCTCTTCCTGTCACTGGTGGGAAGTGGAACATAATAAAAGTGACGGATCTGCCTAAATTGCTATATTTATTTAAAGATATCCCGTTAGAAATCAACCGTAGGTGGTTAATGAAGATAGAAAGCTTTTGCTATGGTTTGCTTTGGGGTTTTAACAAGACAAGAAGTGCTTCTAAATTCATGACACTGCCCAAGAATCAGGGGGGCTGTGGGGTACCAAATATAATGATGTGCTATTGGGCATGTATGCTACAAATTATGGGAATTTTGATTGATTACTGGAAATACACACTTGCTCAGTGCAGCAGAATCCCCATCAATATATATATGTGGGGGAGAGCGCCAAAGGGCTATTGCTGAAAAATTTGGAATTTAGCTATCACAAAAAAACCAAATTTAAGGTCCTGCTACAGGCATTTAGAGTACGGTGATAATGTAAAAAGATAATAAAACTACCCAAATATAATTACCACACGCCACTTTGGGGGACACCCAGTTTACCAGTAATATTCCACGACCCGATAGTAAGAAATTGGTTGTTAAAAGGAATCCTATAGCTCGGAAGTCTCTTGTCTGAACAAAATATAAGTTAGTTTGATTATCTTCGGGAGAAATTCGGGATTACCACTCAACAGTTTTTTTAATATTTTCAGGTTCAGGACTTCTTGAATAGGCTGGGGAAGACATCCCGGCCAAAGATTCAAAGAGCTATTATTGAGGCAATTGGTAAGAGAGTTAAGATCGGCGCTATTTATGACATTGATGCAAAATGGATGATCTAGAATCTCTAAATGTTAAATGGGAAGGTAGGGTGGGGACAGACGGCCCATTATTGCAAGAGTCCTTAGACATTGGTGACAAGAAAAACTGTTTAAATGAGACAGGAGAGTTGACAATCACTGTCCTTGATGTGGGGATTCAGGTGCTGAAATTTTTCACATGTTTTTCTCTGCCCGAAATTAAGTCCTCTTTTTTACAAGATGGATACTTTTCTAGAACAGATTATTGGAGGCCAAATAACAATCAACTCTACATTGGCGGTTTTAGGAGTCGTAGAGGACTCAGTGGGAAATGAGTAGGCAAAAAAGAGGGCTATTTGTTATTTATCGCTATGGCAGTGGCACGTATGTGTATTGCTACAGGCTGGCTCAACCCAGAAACCCTCACTTTCTACGAGTGGAAATCTAGATTCCTGGCTATATACAGCTTGGAAACAAAGTTGTATGAGTGTAAGGGGCTAAAGGATCAGAAATGGGGGATTCAGATAAGCCGGTCAGTTTCTCATTGGTTAAATCATGATGAACTGCACACTCTGACAATGTAGGGCCAAATATACAACCCTTCCAATTTGCGAGTCGCAAATTGCTTCGTTTTGCGACTCACAATTTGCTACATGCAAATTGGAATTTACAACAGCATCTCAGACACTGTTTGAGATTCCTAATGGGGTCGCAAATGGCACGTCTCATTAATATTAATGAGGCAGGTGCAATTTGTGACCCCATTAGGAATGGCTAGCACTCCCCGGGATGTGACTGCTTTTTAAATAAAGCATGCTTATTTTTTAATGCAGCCCATTTTCCTTACAGGAAAACGGGATGCATTTAAAAGAGAAAATGTAAACATTTCTGTTTAATTTTTTAAGGGCAGGCAGTGGTCCCTAGGACCACTGCCTGCTCTTAAAAAATATTTTTGCATCCATTCATAAAGAGGAAGGGGTCTCCTGGGGACCCCTTCCCGTTTGCGAGTGGCTTACCACATACTTGAAGTAGGTGGTAAACTGCGAGTGTTTTGCGGCCGCAATGCAGTTGCAAAACAATGGTACATTCCATTGTGACTCGCTATTAGGAAGGGACGCCCCTTCCTAATAGCGAGTCACAAACGCTATTTAGCGAGTCACTGACTTGCAAAATAGCGTTTGTACATGCCAGGGCCCTTTTTTGCTGTTGCAAACAGGCTGATTTCCCATTTGCGACCACAAAAAATGGTCGTACATGTGGCCCGTAGTTTTAACAGCAAAATATTCAATCTTGTTATCTATTGTGCTAATGGAAAGGTATGTTATTTACATCATATGTCTAATCTTATAACTTGCCCTTTTTCCGGTAAACCAATCTGAGTCTCTCTTTTAAACCTGTAATATGCCCCTGAATCATCAAGTATTGCACAAGCACTTTATCTCAGATCTGTATTGTGGTTGTAGTAATCTCTGTCCTGTGTGGCCAATTTGCACAATTCTTAGTTTTTAGGGGTCTAATGTCTATTTGCATGACTGTCTAGCTGCAGTGTTTGTTTTGTTTTACATGAATTAACGATGAATTTAGTCAAGCTGCTGGACCTCTAATGTATGCTCCTTTTTATGGTCTTTTATATACAAAAAAACCATTATGAATGGAGGGCCATCTGGCCCCCCCTGCAGCCCTGGGGACTGCCATCTCATAAGTTCACTAATGAAGGGGGTCCATTGCGGACCCCCAGGGACCACCACCGGGGCTTACTTTACAAAAGAAAGGGGCAGGGCAGCACCCCCTCCAGGAGCCGTACATGGCCTTGGGGACTGCCACTCCCCTGGGCCGGCTCCAGCAATGTCCTAGGGTGCCCACCCCCGGGATATTTCAGTTTGTTATGGAATGGCAGGAGCACAGCTCCCACCAAGCCATAGCAAACAAGTGCTCCGCTTTGAGCAAGCAAGAGCATTTTGTTCCAGCTTGCTGAAAGTGGAGCTCCCCCCGTGGTCACCATCATGGAAAATGTAGTTGCCCTGGGTACCCGCACTACAGGCCGGGCCTAGGGGATGAGGTCTCCGGGGCCAACATTGGCTCAGTAAGGGGGTTGCACTGCCCTCCTTCCATTTAATCTTTTATACACCCACTACCATTCCCACACAACCACATTCACAGACACATACCAGTACTTACATACCCACTCACTGATTCATAGATCTACACATATCCACTCGCTCACCCATACAGCCACTCATACACCCACTCACTCACTAATACGGCCATTGACATATCCACTCATATACCCATACAGACACTCACACATTGAGGGAGTCACTCAAAGAACTACTCACACACCTAGACACTCACCCATACAGTCAATCACACAGCCACTTACTCACCCAAACAGTTACATACAACCCTGCTTACTTACTCATCCAAATATTAACATGTATTCACTCACCTATACAGTCACTGACAGAAGCACACACTCACCCATATAGCCATTCTCACATTCACTCGCTCACGCATACAGTCACTCATATACCCCCATTACTCACCTATACTGCATTTCACATACCCAGTTACTCACCTATACTGACACATGCACTCAGTCACCGACACAGCCATATACACACTCACTCACCCATACAGCTTCTCACACATGTACTCACTACCCCATACAGCCACTGACTAACTGACTCACTCATCCATGCAGGCAGTTACACACACACTCACCCACCTGCACAGACATTGAGACACCCATACACATACTCAGACAACCAATCGCTCACCCATACAGAAACTCACATACCGACTCACACACCTATACAACCACTTAGATACCAACTGGCAGACTGATACAGACATTCACACAACCTAGTCACTTACCTATGCATTCAATGAATCACTCACTTATATAGTCAGTAATGCGCCCACTGAATCATTCATACAGGCACTCATACACCCACTGAATCATCATTACACCTTTAACATTCATAAACATTTTGAAAACACTCACAATCACTGGATGATGTCATCAGTGATGTCATTTGAGATGTCATCAGTAGTCACCAGTGATGTCACTGACCATGTCATGAGTGATGTAATATGTGAGGCCATAAGCAGTGCATTGCGGGAGCGCAGGTTATAGTTAACTAAGCTAACTATAACGGCTGAATTTCTCTGGTTTTGTACGAGTAAATTATGCACCACACCTAACTATAACGTCCCTGTAGCCTTTGTTTTTTTCAGTGAATATATACATATACATATATGTATGCCAAACACTGGTAATTCCGATGAGCAGCACTCGTAGAGTAACTAGGTTACCAGCCTTCCTCAAGGGTATCGACATTGTTCAGACGGCAGGTTGAATTGTGCAGCCTGTTCGTAGCCTGACGCGTTTCGATTAACATCTTTATCAAAGTCTATTGGAAAACAGGAAAGTGCTGCACTCACCCCCATGCTATATTTATACTATTGACACGCCCCCAGTAGGGCCGCTTGAATAAGACAATGTCCAGTTGCATGTTGGGGATTGTAGTGCCTCTTTATTAAAAACAAAAATCTTGATGCACTCATGACTGCGTTGATGAAGCCCAACCTTTGGCCCCCGCCGACGAAAAACGTCCTAAATCCCAGTTACTCCACCGTGACTAGGTAGGTGAATCCATCCTCACGGCCCCCTTTAGATCCGGGGTGGTGCTTGCTCTGACGGCCAGAATGCTGCCATTATGATGCCAAACACTGGTAATTCCGATGAGCAGCACTCGTAGAGTAACAAGGTTACCAGCCTTCCTCAAGGGTATGGACATTGTTCAGACGGCAGGTTGAATTGCGCAGCCTGTTCGTAGCCTGACGCGTTTCGATTAACATCTTTATCAAAGGCTATTGGAAAACAGGAACGTGCTGCACTCACCCCCATGCTATATTTATACTATTGACACGCCCCCAGTAGGGCCGCTTGAATAAGACAATGTCCAGTTGCATGTTGGGGATTGTAGTGCTTTTTATTAAAAACAAAAATCTTGCTGCACTCATGACTGCGTTGATGAAGCCTAACCTTGGGCCCCCGCCGACGAAAAACGTCCTAAATCCCAGTTACTCCACCGTGACAAGGTAGGTGAATCCATCCTCACGGCCGCCTTTAGATCCGGGGTGGTGCTTGCTCCGACGGCCGGAATGCCGCCATTATGATGCCAAACACTGGTAATTCCGATGAGCAGCACTCGTAGAGTAACAAGGTTACCAGCCTTCCTCAAGGGTATGGACATTGTTCAGACGGCAGGTTGAATTGCGCAGCCTGTTCGTAGCCTGACGCGTTTCAATTAACATCTTTATCAAAGGCTATTGGAAAACAGGAACGTGCTGCACTCACCCCCATGCTATATTTATACTATTGACACGCCCCCAGTAGGGCCGCTTGAATAAGACAATGTCCCGTTGCATGTTGGGGATTGTAGTGCCTCTTTATTAAAAACAAAAATCTTGCTGCACTCATGACTGCGTTGATGAAACCCAACCTTGGGCCCCCGCCGACGAAAAAAAACGTCCTAAGTCCCAGTTACTCCACCGTGACAAGGTAGGTGAATCCATCCTCACGGCCCCCTTTAGATCCGGGGTGGTGCTTGCTCCGACGGCCGGAATGCCGCCATTATGATGCCAAACACTGGTAATTCCAATGAGCAGCACTCGTAGAGTAACAAGGTTACCAGCCTTCCACAAGGGTATGGACATTGTTCAGACGGCAGGTTGAATTGCGCAGCCTGTTCGTAGCCTGACGCGTTTCGATTAACATCTTTATCAAAGGCTATTGGAAAAAAGGAATGTGCTGCACTCACCCCATGCTATATTTATACTATTGACACGCCCCCAGTAGGGCCGCTTGAATAAGACAATGTCCAGTTGCATGTTGGGGATTGTAGTGCCTCTTTATTAAAAACAAAAATCTTGCTGCACTCATGACTGCATTGATGAAGCCCAACCTTGGGCCCCCGCCGACGAAAAACGTCCTAAATCCCAGTTACTCCACTGTGACAAGGTAGGTGAATCCATCCTCACGGCCCCCTTTAGATCCAAGGTGGTGCTTGCTCCGACGGTAGGAATGCCGCCATTATGATGCCAAACACTGGTAATTCCGATGAGCAGCACTCGTAGAGTAACAAGGTTACCAGCCTTCCTCAAGGGTATGGACATATATGTATATATATATATAAATATGTATATATATATATATATCTGTATCCACACCAGAAAGTCAAAATACGTATTTTGACTTTCTGGTGTGGATTCTACTGCCAGTGCGCTCCGCTGGCGTGTGCGCCACCTTCCATGGGTGTCCGCTGTCCGGAAGGAGCAAGGTTGGGTGATATATATATGTATGTATGTATGTGTATATATATAGTATACCAGAATATTACGTGCAAATGACCTAGAATCAATACAAGAATTAGTGCAAAATGCAGCTAAAGTGCTTCAGTAGTTACGGTCTGCTCTAGAATATTAAGTGCGATGGGTCTAGAATCAGCTCGATATAGCCATTATTTGCTACAAATTTGAAAGTTCATGAGTTAGAACAAGTTGGCGCGAAGGAGCAAAAGTTTTTAAGAGCATTCAAAACATTAAATACTGTGAAACAATAAAATACAAAAGTTCTTAAAATTTGTCAGATCATTCTAGGCATTAAAAAAGTACCCAATTGTAAGAACAGTAATAAAACATATACATAATAGCACCAAATTGATAAACTTCCTCTCCATAATAATCCATAAAGATTGGCCAATTATGAGACTCATTTCAACATATTATCCACGCAAAGCAAAATCTTGATAAGTCAACAAATTAAAGGAATTCATCTGCCAAATATGCAGAGCACAATCACTTGAAAGCTTGTTCTCACACCTTCTGTGTCTGCAGCTTAGGACACCACAAGAGGACTGACCATACTTTCTATCATCCTGAACCATCTTTGTGGGTCTTACAGTGGGGCCAGGACATGATATTAACATTCTGATGCACCCTCCTCCTGTTAAGCTCCTTGAGCTCCACAACCCTACAGGGAATAACTAGCCTGCAGTTTGTACTTTCTTTCCTTCTTTTCTAGCACCTTAGTTGTATCTCCACAGCACAAAACTGTTAACACTTTGTGGACTCATTTTTATCGTTCCAACCTAAAAGAATTTTAAACATTGTTTACAGGACGAAACTCACCTTTTGAAACATTATCGAATGTAGTATACATCTTCCTATAAGCTTTTATCAAAAATTATTGGTAACTGTATTTATGTGTAATTGTTTTATACGATTGCACACATGTAATGATTTTAATTGATTGATCATGAATAAACTAAACTACGCTTTGATTCTCTAAACAATGGTTTCAGGAAAGTTCATCATCCATGAAGTAGACGAGGGCAGACACAGACTACATGCAATAAAGATTCTTTTGAGTAGCTGCAGAGTCTACAAGTATTTGCTGCCCATTGATACACCCACCTTGGAGTGCCATCCTTAGTTGAATACCTGCTGAGTCTTAATTAGAGGAATTGGTCCCTCATACAAGGTGGGAATTGTGCTGATAGAGAAGGCTGGACCTTGAGTTTTTCAAATTAATAAATTACCGTCTAAGCATGCTTTTCTCCCGCGAAGGCCTCTTTATCCAATCTAAATGATACAAGATTTGTTACTGGATTTAAATGGTTCCTAAACAAGGCTTTATTTGTTTCTGAGAGCCCAGATGGCTGGAAGTTGAATGTATGGAAACACACTGATAAATAGGATTTGCAAACACTTGTAAAATCAGGATTGGTAAGCACAAATTTTCTAAAGAGCCATGTTTGGATAAAAACAAGACATGAAGACTTTTAAAAAAAAGACTTG
Source organism: Calotriton arnoldi (assembly GCA_963921515.1). NCBI lineage: Eukaryota > Metazoa > Chordata > Amphibia > Caudata > Salamandridae > Calotriton > Calotriton arnoldi. The sequence goes on along the minus strand of CAWUFW010003925.1, from coordinate 1,089,857 downwards.
TCTCACTAGAATCTGGCTTTGTAGACCAAACTCCAAGCGGATTTCCACATGGCCTATGTTCTTCAGTTTCTTGAAGATGAATTTATAAGCCTTAATTTGAAGCTGGTCCAGTAGTTTAGCATCCAGGACTAGAAAGATTACTGAGCCATAGACTAGTGCAGGAACCAGTTTGCCTTCATGATGTTTGCTAAAAGCTCACAGCTAGGGCATGTTAGTTTGTTATCCTGTGATCTAAAAGCAAAGCTGAGAGAAGCAGTTTCAACCCTTAAAAGGTTGAAATGGCCCTTAAACGACACTGTATAATCAAACAATATGGCAAGATATTTGTAAGACCTGACCGATTCAATCGACATCCCCCGTAGTATCCATTAACAACGGGGTCTAGGACTGAATTGCTCTATTGACATTATTTTAGTTTTCTTTATATTCAACTCTAGATGGTTTGCTGTTATGTATTCATCAAAGGACTTGAATAACCGCTGTAGGCCTATTGGTGTATGACTAAGTAATATGGTATGTAGGAAGGTAGGATCTTTCTGCATAGTTACACCCACTTTTTGCCTGGTGCTGTGCTGGTTTTTGACTAGTCTGACTGAGATCCTGCTAATCAGGACCCCAGCCTATCTGCTTTCTCCCTAAACTGTTATGTTATGTACTTAGGTACACTCCAGATTGGATACTGGTGTACCCTTGTCAGTCCCTAGTATATGGTACCCATGTACCCAGGGCATAGGTACCCCAGTGGCCTCCCAAGGGCTAAAGCATGTATTATGCCACCCATGAGAGGCCATGCAAAATGGAACCTACAGGCCTGCCATTGCAGCCTGTGTAAGTTGGTGCATCCACCACTTACTTAAGGTATAGGTTTACTATATCTAAGTGTCACTACACTTAAAACCTATGTCACCCTATAACAGGCTTTAACACTCCTGAAGGCAGGGTGCTTGGTTCTAAGTGAGAGGGTGCCAATGCATTAGCAGGACACCCCTGCAGCCTACGGAGTCCATTCTACCGGGTTGTTAGTGCTGCAGCCATTTACGACATATATAGTGGCATTATGCGACCGCGTGATGACCAACTCTAAAATGGCTGAAAGTAACCCTATTGTGTTTGGTGTCAAACATTGTGAAATCATACCCCCACACCGGTAACCGGTGTGGGAGGTATGATTCCACCCCCCTGAAACGAGCTGTGTGAGGCCCCTGGTGTTCCCGGTACCAGCCTTCTAGTCCCGGGCAGCCCAAAAGGGTTGCTGCTGACCAAAGACACGTTTCTGCCCTCCTGCTGCTGAGCCAAGCTCGAGCAGGGGAAGGCAGAACAATAGGCATCCTGTCACAGGGAGGTGCAACCACCTCCCAAACAGGATTTAGGGTATTAGGGTATTTAGTGTATTAGGACTGGGTGGGTGCGCTTGCCGTGACCGAAAGTCTGCAGGAGGGGCACATTTGGTGTCCCTGTGCATAGTCCAGTTCAAACCAGTCCTGGGAGCATTGGCTCCTGCTCTGTCCCACTGTCCAGACCCTCCCCTGGGATTGTCCCCATAATCTATCCAACCCTCTCCCGTGGGTACAAAAGGGCTTACCTGGCTGTAGGACCCTAGATTCGATGTGGTCAAGATTCTGATCAAGAAACCACTGACCTTCCGACCGTCTGGACACTCTGGACTTCGCTGGACTTTGTTTGGGCCTGACTTCATCTCCCTCTCTGTCCAAAGCATCGTCTGTGCCTGTGTACACCATACAGGCTATGTGTAGGACCTGTGGAGCATCAAGGACAACTGAAGATATCTCCCTTGGAGTGAAGGAGTCACTCCCCTGCAACCGCAGGCACCACATCTCAACTGACCAGTCTGCTGCTCCTGAGCCCCTACGGACTCCGAAGGATCCAGCAACCCAGGACATGGGTTTTCAAGTCCCTTGATGTTAGAGCTGCTTTCTTACCAAGTTTCAGGTCAGAATCCTTTGTGGGGGCTGCAATACCCGTACCCCTGTGCACCGCATACGTTTGCAAGTGCATATGCTTGTTGGCATTTCCAAAACAAGTGCACTGGGCTCCAAGTAGCCCCAACTGCTGGCACCATTTCCACCAAAGGCCTCCGGCCTCCTTGCACCGAGTGCTCCATGGGCTGTTGCTTTGTGAAACTGCTCAATGTCCCCTTGCGACTCCTTTGCCTCTAGCCTGTGGGTCCTCTTGAGAGTCAACACTGCTTTTCTTGGGCTCCTCTGGTTGCTCCAGGCCTGCCCTGACTTCCCTGTGTTTGGTGAGTCTCCTGGACCTTGCTGGTCTGAATCGTAACCTTCTTCAACCTTCTATGTGGGTTGCCATTGCCAAGGCTTGTTGGTGCTCCAGGCGGACACCGACCCCTCAGTACTCGCATCCTTTGTAGAACAGCTCGTATCCAGCTCCTGGTTGTCCTCAACATCTCCTGGTCCTGGTGGCTGCAGAGTCAAGAACCCCCTCAACGCACCTGAAGCACCCGATATCGGTGGGCATTCATCTACCAAGCCCCTGGTCACTCCTGAGTGACCCAGACTCTGTACCCTCTGCTTTCAGGTACTCTTCACCAAGAATACACCTTTGGATTCTGACAGACACTTTCCTTCTTTCTAGCAGTGGCTCTTCTTCGAAGTCCTCCATAAAGATCAACGGCGGTTTCCGACGCCACTTCAGACCTATGCACCCTGCTTCCCTGGGATAGGCCACTCTGGTACTATGGAATCCATGGGTAGGGTGGCTCTCCAACCTCCTAACTTCCACGGGGTTTCTTCGAAGTCCCCTTAGAAGGGCCGTTAAACTTTAAAACTTCAACCGCGACTCTCCCATAGAATTGTACGTAGCAGGCGGTCATGTGCCCACACTGCACCCGTACTCCGTGGGGTCCCTACTTACTTAGCTTGGGTGGTTCCTTGGGGTCCCAGCGATTCTACATTATCTAGACACTGTCTTTATTCGAGTCGTGGTTTTTATACCACTATTTTAGTATATGGTTTGGTCTCACCCTGGAGCCCACTGTGTATTAGTGCTATTTACTATTGTTTCTCTGCTACAGTATTGTGTGCTTTGTGAGTATCTTCATGTGGAAGATACTGTGTCGTATTTAAAGAGTGTTATATCTATAAATACATATTTTTATAACTACTGTCTGGTTCATTTAACCAATACTATAAGGTTGCATTCTGGTAAAACAAGCTGCTGAACATTCCTTCAAGACTAAGCTTGAAGGCTGCTCTCCGCAGCTACCACTTGGATAGCTTTCTAAGGTTATCTTTGACCTCTTAAATCCCCATAAGGGCTGTTTGGACTGGTACAGGGTGCCCACTTTAATTAGTGGACAGCATATACCAGGCCAACTTCTCACATGGTATCATAAGCATATTGTGTAAGTACTTTACATTACAATCTGCAAAATTTGGGGAGTGTGTGTTTAATTTATGCAGGTGGAGAGGTAGGTCCACCATGAAGAGGTTGAATAGACATGGTACAAGCACACAGCCTTGCTTCAGGCTACTAAAGGTGTTAAATAACCGGGTCAAGCTGGTACCATCTCCCTACTTGACCTTGACCCATATGTTGGTATATAGGAGGATAATCATATCAATACATTTATGCGGCATGCCCCATGTCACTTCCTACGACCATAGCTTTGACCATAGCAGCTGGCATGGAACAATGTCCAAGGCTGCTTTCAGATCAACAAAGCAGATGTATAATTTTTGCCTTTTCTAAATTGCTCTTTGGTACATTCAAGTAAGAGACAGTAAATTTGTAGTTGTTGACTGGCCTTTTCATAATCCTGATTGGTAAATAGGTATTATGTGATGCGATGCTGCCATCTCTTCGAGATCCTTAAGTAAGCATGATGCAAAAACCTTCGCCTTAACATCTGTTAAAGAAATAAACCGGTAGTGTGCTGAATTACATGAGGGACCGTTCTAGTAAATGGGCTGCAGTATGCTCCCTTGCCATGATTCTGGGACCAATCTTGTTGATAAGATCTCATTGAATAAAGGAGTCAAGATTGCTGCCAATAGTTCTGGGTTGGCTTTAAAAATGGAATTGTGGAGTTTGTTCAGGCCTGGTGTTCCATTTGGTCTAATCCCACTACGAAGGGTTGAAACTATTTCCTTATTTAATGGCTCGGTATATGGTGTTTTTTCTGTGTGGGAGCTCCAGCTTCTCAGACTATATTTATTTAAGTCGTCAACCTTTTCCTGATGGTCACTTGATGCGACGGGTTAATATTTTCCAATGTCCGCCTTGTTCTACCTTGCATTCAGAAGGCTCACCGTACAGGCTAGAGATGAAAGTCTAATGATGTGACTATTCACGTCACCCAAAATAATTAGACTTGCAGCTGGGTAGGTAGGAGTTCTAACAACTTGCCAAAAGTGGTAAGCTCGGTCATATTATAGATCTCTTTGTACTCAAATAAATGTTCAATAGAATTACTGGAATATAGAAATTTAATTTTACGCATTGCAGCCAAGGCAGTTGTAAATCATTTTCTTGGGCCTTAGTATCTATTTCCAAAGTTATGTATATTGAAAGCCCTCCTTTTGCACGGCCGAGTGGAGATGAACGAATGGATAAGATGGAGAATTCTCTTGGTATTCAAATATTGAGGTATTAGCTTCCTTCCAAGTTTCCTGGAACATCAAAATTTTGAAATTATGTAGACAAGTTGTTGTATCTCGATTTTCCAGCAGCCTTGTAAGGCCGTGGACATTCCAGGAACATATACTAGTGGACAATTGAGAATTGTATGAGGTACTTAACCATCAATTTTCTCCCCCAGATTTTGCTTTTGTAAGGATTGCTGGAAGCCAAGCCCAATCCTTCATTAGGACTTCTCTTTGGAATTTGTTCACAAGTACGTGGACCAGAAATTGAACTTGTAATTCTGAGACTTGATGATATTGAAAGATTAAAAAGAGGGCCAATGGCTCCTCTTAGCAGTGCTGCATCTGTTTTGGAAATCTTGTTTGTAATGATACCTGGCTGCTAGTTATTCTTTGTTGGCATTATAGGAATAGGTAATGTTGGTTAGTTTGTATTTTCACATTTCCTAACCTCAATTCCCCATTCTGTAAAATACGGTCTCCATTCAAATACCCTATTCACAATATAATTATTTAGCCATGTGGTAGAGGTAATTTTTCATGAAGAGATGGAGAAGTCTTGTTTGAATTGGACAGATTGGAGATATTCAGACGTAAGATGTGAGAGCAATGGAAAAGAAGCAATTAATTTTCATATATTGTGACAATTGAGAATTTCGTATGTTCCTCTTGAATCATACAAAGGGAGAAAGAGGATCTTTATAGAATTAGTGGGGTGATAAGCCTGATTTGTACTTCTCTTTTCCCAATGGAATACTTAAATCCTGCTTTCGAGGCTCGTATCACTAGTTACATAGGGAATCCTCTATGCAAGGAAGAGGTTCAAATATTAACAGGATTTCTTTCACTAGCAATTAGGGAGTTTTGTGATTGCTCTAATTTATTTATTTGTGAGGAAATGCAATTAATTGTTGATTTAGTCTCATTTACAATGTTTTGTTGAAGTGCTGAGGATAACCTTTATTTCCTACCTCCTTTTTTCCAATGGAGGCACATCCACATCTTTCTAATCGAGCAATAACATTGCCTCTTTTCGGGTACCCAGATGATGGTTGATCAAAGCAATGTCACTAAGATTTAAAGAAACATCTCCTATTTCTTTCTCAGGTGGAATAGTCTGGCTGAGGTTTGGTGGAACTCTGCGCATCTCCACCACAAGAAATTTAGTCTGTTTTTTATCCTGTATGATAGATTAAAAAACTGGGTAACATTCGTTTGGCCTATCAGATGTAACAGGCTTAGCTGATTTCTTAACTTTGTTCTGTGCCTTTCTTAGCTTTTTCCTGGCTCTTTTTGTTAGCCCATTTACTTTAGAGGAGGTTAATAAGTTTGAGATGTTTGTTCCAGGAATAACTTAACTTTCTTGCTTCATCAGTAATGGCACCACTTCATCCTCATTAGATTTGTCAATCACCAAATTATTCTGAACATTAAGTGAGTTGTCTGACTGCACCATGGGGATATTATCACTCAGAACCAGCTGGATGGATTGTACAATTGACTCATTATGGACTTTGTCTTAGACCCAATGTTGTCTGTTGCATTTTTGTTGTATGGACACAATTTTAACTTTGTCCACAAGGGTGCTAACTATATTTGGAAGGACTGAGACTTTATCTAAACTGTGAGCACAAGTGCAAGTGATTGACTGTTTCTATCTGATTGAGATTTTACAACTAAATTGGTCAGTTTAAGTAGCTTAGAGTCTATCCCAGCAACATAGAGAGCAAGTGTGTTAGGTAACTTCACTTGTATAATCAGTTTGTCGGAGTGAAAATTTAATGCTGTGGATATCGCATCAATAGTGTTAAGCATATTTCCCAAAATTCTGGTGTAGGCCCGGGGGATCTCTTTAGGGGAATTAACATCTGCAGAGTTGCCTATGCCATATTTTGCCAGAAAGGAGAAATTGGCTGAATTTAACGAATTATTCATAGAGTCCGGGTGATCCTCCTCCAAAGGGCCTAGCTCTGGCTGAGAGGGATCAAAGTTTATTTTCTGTGGAGTGAGGGCCAATTTTAAATGAAGCGGTTTTCTTCCAATTATGGGAACTGGACTAAAGGAGTCTATATGGGGCTTCTCATTTGGCCAGTTGAGGTCTATTACATCTTCTACCTCCTGAACAAAGTTAGCACTCATTGTATCCTTATCAACCAGTGGCAGCATTGGCATCAATAAGGGTAAGAGTGCCTGTTGGCCTATATCTGGATCAGTGTCAGATGATAATTCAATGACAGTTTTATTCATATTCATACTCAAATCCAGACTTATTGCATCCCGGTCGGCAGATCCATTACCTTCTTTCAGTTTCGCTTTCTGCGATTTTTGTACAATCAATTTTGACTGCAATTTAGCACTTAATTGGGAGAGGGTTGAGAGGCAACAACCTGGGTTGATATGGACTTGAGTCTTTACAATCATCGAGTGAGAGCCCAACTCAAATGCTGGTGTTAAAAAATTATCCACCAGTTGTTTGCTTTTACTGCCTACTGGATTACATTCAGATGTAAACCTATTTGCGGGGACAATTCCCTGGGTGGTAGGGCCATTGTTTGTTTTTGAGTCAAGTTCTAAAGGACTTATCTCAGTCATTATAGTGGTGTTTGAAAGCATTCCATCTACTTTAGGTAATTATTTAGGAAATCTAAAGTAATCCACAATGGAAGGTTGAATATAGCACCATTACAATGCTTCGGTGAGACTCTGATGACTACTATGCTTCGATGAGACTCCCATGACTTCAAACAAGGCGGGTCCCTGCCTCGCAATTATAGAGTCATTGTCGATCTGTGAGGAGAATTCTAGGACAGTTGTTAATGTAGATTTGCATTTTTTCATTTTTCTCCCCTTTATTTGCTGTTGTAGGGCCTCTCTAAATCCAGAATCATGACTCAGAAGCTAATAAGATCTTTAATTAAACTACTTTTTATGGCTCTTGCTGCTTTATAAGGGGATAGGGATGTATCAAAAACAGAGAGCTCATGCGGGGCCTGCAAACCGCACCAGGACCTAGCCAGGCCGTTTCAGCTATCCCACGGCTCAACCCTATGTTAACAGTAATTAAACTGCACCACACCTTGATTATTCCCTTAACACAGTCCCGTAACTGGGCCCTTTTGCTTTGCCTTTTGTCCTTCCACAGACAATACTTCATTGCTGACAGACTTTATTGGATTTCACTGTTCACAACATGAGGTGCAGCTGACTCATTAAAGGTATTTGATGCCCTTTCAACTTATCTCCTTTTTTCTGGATGTTTTCTGCCCTTCTAGAGGACTGGGCAACTGGGGAGGGCCAGGAGGAATAAATTGATATGGCCTGAATACAAGCCGTCACCTTATTCCCGAGGCTCCATTGAGGGGACCTGCCCGAAAGTGATGCAGTCTGTCAGGGAGGCACAAGCCATCAGCCACCTATCCCTGCTCCTCAGATCCTCTAGATACGCCTCCTATGATCATGCAACGCTCCGGTAAGTCGATCAGATGGTGGGAATTGAATGGAGTATGCAGGCTGGGAGGATTTGAATCCATCATTTATAGCATCAATAGCATCAGTTACATCACCATTTGATGTCATCTACCGCTTGCCACCAGTCTTTCACTGTGTTGATACCAGTCCCACCGGTGGTGGTGGCTCCAGTGGCTCAGCAGCAGCTAGCAGTACACAGCACACAGTTGATGCTGGTGCCCGAACCTCTTCCCGGCCACCTCACCTCACCTCACCTCAGAGGTTGCCAAGCTCCAGGGTCGACAGTCTACAGTCTGCTTTCAGCTCCACTGAGACAGACTCCCAGCATGCAGCCAGCAGTCACAGTACCAGTACTGTACTATGGAAACTAGTATTAAACAGAATGGGGGAAGGGTTGAAATGTAACTGTGGTTTTAAAATAAGAAATGCTAAGTTATATACAAGTGATATGCTACTAAAGTAAGATTTCCCAAATCAGTACTATGTTTAGAAGTGGTGTGTTCTTAAAAAATAATACTAGTATTATTGGAAATAGGTTTTTGAACTCCCATACGGATTTGCGGCTCCATCGCGACGCTACACTGCGGCACCGTGGATGAGTCGCTACTTCAGAAAATTACAGAACCAGTTTGGGCACTTTTAGAAGACAGTTAGAAAGGGTTAATATGTCTAACCAATAGAAATGCGTTTCACAATTTGAAATAATGAAGGAAACAATTTGATTTGTTACTTACATTTATTTGTGTGCAGAAAGAGAGGGAAACTTTGCCATTACTGGTTTTACCTTGTTGAGAGTGCTGCATTACATTTATAGTGTGAAAAAGAAAATCTTTTTTGAGTTTCTGATATTTCATATTGTGCAATACTATTTGAAAGGTGAGTTTCAAATGTGAAAGGTGTGTTATTTATTATGTACTAGTGCTTCATTCTTTGTAGTGATATTTTTAAATTTGAAAAGCATTATTTTCAAAGTTTTGAAATTATTAGAGAAGTGTGATGTTTGAAATATGTTACGAAATGTACAGATGTGTATTGAAGTTTGTTTTACTGTACTGAAATGACGATTGAAGTAGTTTGTGCATACTAATATGTGTACTTTGGTAGATGGATTAGTGAATATTGTAGTTTGTATGAGTCTGTGGAAAGGTACATTTGAAGTATGCCACATAAATTTAGGTGTCTACTTGAAATGGGAAGTGCAGTCTGTCAAGTTTAAAGGTATGCATGGTCTTCAGACTGAGGTATGTCTCTACTTGCATATGTATTATCACATGTGTTATTCCTATGAAGATGGTAGACATATAAAACACAGGTATACATCTATTTGTATGTTTCTTTCATATATGATGCCACTAGCAAAAGGTACAGAGACATGCATGCTTTCAGGAATTTGGTGAGAGTTACAACAGACACATGCGAAGGGTTGCTGCTTTATATTTGGCAAGGCCCAACACTCTGAGTAGTTACTGAATAGTGAAGCTGCAGCAGAAAAGTGAAGTTTAAAAGATGTTGGCAGAGGGATTAATGATTAGGCTACTTCGTATGAGTCTGTGGAAAGGTACATTTAAGTATGCCACATAAATTTAGGGGGAAACATCCTTTACATCGCGGTGATTACACCGCGATGCATTTAGAACGCTGCCATTACAAGGCAAGCGTTACATCGACTTACACTGGAGGGCGCTATAACCTAAGGAATAGTAAGATTTACTATTCCAACACCTTCCCTACTGTACATAGACTGGTGTTGAAATAGTAAATCTTACTACTCCTAAGTCCAGCGCTCTCAGCGCAAGTCGTTGTAACGACTTGCGTTGTAAAAACTGCGATGTTACATACCGCGAGCATTTTGATCGCATTGTAACATCACATATTCAAATTTAGGTGTCTCCTTGAAATGGGAAGTGCAGTCTGTCAAGTTTAGGGGACTTCATGGTCTTGTGACTGAGGTATGTTTCTACTTGCTCATATATTCTAACACGTGTATGCATCTGAAGATGCTAGACATATAAAACACAGTTATACATCTATTTGTATGTTTCTTTTATATCTAATGCAACTAGCAAAAGGTACAGACACATGCATGCATGCTTTCAGGAATACGGTGAGAGTTACAACTGACACATGCGAAGGGTTGCTGCTTTATATTTGGCTAGGCCCAACACTCTCATTAGTCGCTGAATAGTGAAGCTGCAGCAGAAAAGTGAAGTTTAAAAGATGTTGGCAGAGGGATTAGTGATTAGGCTACTTCGTATGAGTCTGTGGAAATGTACAATTGAAGTACGCCACATAAATTTAGGTGTCTCCTTGAAATGGGAAGTACAGTCTGTCAAGTTTAAAGGACTTCATGGTCTTGTGACTGAATGTCTCTACTTGTACATGTATTCTCACACATGTTATGCATCTGAAGATGCTAGACGTATAAAACACAGGTATACATCTATTTGTATGTTTCTTTTATATATGATGCCGCTAGCAAAAGGTACAGACACATGCATGCGTGCTTTGAGAAACATGGTGAGACTTATAACAGTGACATGGGAAGGGTCGCTGTTTTAAATTTGGTTAGGCCCAAGATTCTGAGCAGTTGTTGAAAACTGAAGCTGCAAGAGAAAGGTGAGGTTTAAGACATGTTGGCAAAAGGATTAGTGATTAGTCTACTTGCTATGAGTCTGTGAAAAGGTACACTTGAAGTGTGCCGCCTAAATTTAGGTATCTCCTTGAAATGGGAAGTGCAGTCTGTCAAGTTTAAAGGTATGCATGGTCTCCAGACTGAGGTATGTCTATACTTGCATATGTATTATCACATGTGTTATTCCTATGAAGATGGTAGACATATAAAACACAGGTATACATCTATTTGTATGTTTCTTTCATATATGATGCTACTAGCAAAAGGTACAGAGACATGCATGCATGCTTTCAGTAGTATGGTGAGAGTTACAAAAGACACATGCGAAGGGTTGCTGCTTTATATTTGGCAAGGCCCAACACTCTGAGTAGTCGCTGAATAGTGAAGCTGAAGCAAAAAGTGAGGTTTAAGACATGTTGGCAGAGGGATTAGTGATTAGGTTACTTCGTATGAGTCTGTGGAAAGGTATACTTGAAGTACGCCGCATAAATTTAGATGTTTGCTTGAAATGGGAAGTGCAGGGAGGACCTGGCTTGGCAGTTCCGGCTGGACTGTTCCCATGAGGCAAAGGGTCAAGACTGATTTGCATATGGCCAGGTCTAAACTGGGGTGGTATGGTGAGCAAAAGAATGATGGATTTAACTCAGATCTCTTGACTGGGGATGAATGTTTGGATTTCTTCTGCATTCCGTCCATCAATTGTGTGTCTTTTGCTTTCTCGCCCTAAGTGCGCCGGGTATGCCCAGACGTGGGTCCCGGGCTCACTGTGCCACTGGATTCAACTATCCTGGCTGAAGAGGAGTGAAACCCCAAAACCGGTCCTAGGATGCTTGTTTCTGGTCCAGGGAGGAACTGGCTTGGCAGTTCGGGCTGGACTGTTCCCATGAGGCACAGGGTCAAGACTGATTTGCATATGGCCAGGTCTAAACTGGGGGGCATGGTGAGCAAAAGAATGATGGATTTAACCCATATCTCTTGACTGGGGGTGAATGGTTTGATTTGTTCTGCATTCCATCCATCAATTGTGTGTCTTTTGCTTTCTCCCCCTACGTGCGCCGGGTATGCCCAGACGTGGGTCCCAGGCTCACTGTGCCACTGTATTCAAGCTATCCTGGCTGAGGAGGGGTGAAACCCCGAAACCGGTACTAGGATGCCTGTTTCTGGGCCAGGGAGGACCTGGCTTGGCAGTTCTGGCTGGACTGTTCCCATGAGGCACAGGGTCAAGTCTTATTTGCATATGGCCAGGTCTAAACTGGGGTGGTATGGGGAGCAAAAGAATGATGAATTTAACCCAGATCTCTTGACTGGGGGGTGAATGTTTTGATTTGTTCTGCATTCCGTCCATCAATTGTGTGTCTTTTGAATAGTGAAGCTGCAGCACAAAAGTGAGGTTTAAGACATGTTGGCAGAGGGATTAGTGATTAGGCTACCTCACATCAGTCTGTGGAAAGGTACACTTGAAGTACGCCACATAAATTTAGGTGTCTCCTGGAAATGGGAAATGCAGTCTGTCAAGTTTAAGGGACTTTATGGTCTTGTGACTGAGGTATGTTTCTACTTGCACCTGAATTCTTACACATGTTATGCCTATAAAGATGGTAGATGTATAAAACACAGGTATAAATCTATTTGTATGTTTCTTTTATATATGATCCCACTAGCGAAAGGTACAGACACATGCATGCATGCTTTTAGGAATATAGTGAGAGTTACAAAAGAAACATGCGAAGGGTTGTTGCTTTATATTTGGTTAGGCCCAACACTCTCAGTAGCCGCTGAATAGTGAAGCTGCAGTAGAAAAGTGAGGTTTAAGACATGTTGGCAGATGGAATAGTGATTACGCTTCTTCGTTTCCGTCTGTGGAAAGGTACACTTGAAGTATGCCACATAAATTTAGGTGTCTCATTGAAATTGGAAGTGCAGTTTGTCAAGTTTAGGGACTTCATGGTCTTGTGACTGAGGTATTTTTCTACTTGCTCATGTATTCTCACATGTGTTATGCATCTGAAGATGCTAGATGTATAAAACACAGGTATACATCTATTTGTATGTTTGTTTTATATATGATGCCACTAGCAAAAGGTACAGACACATACATGCATGCTTTCAGGAATATGGTGAGAGTTATAACAGACACATGCGAAGGGTTGCTGCTTTATATTTGGGTAGGCCCAACACTCTCAGTAGTTGCTGAATAGTGAAGCTGCAGCACAAAAGTGAGCTTTAAAAGATGTTGGCAGAGGGATTAGGGATTAGGCTACCTTGTATCAGTCTGTGTAAAGGTACACTTAAAGTACGCCACATAAATTTAGGTGTCTCCTTGAAATGGGAAGTGCAGTCTGTTAAGTTTAAGGGACTTCATGGTCTTGTGACTGAGGTATGTCTCTACTTGTACCTGTATTCTCACATGTGTTATGCCTATGAAGATGGTAGACATATAAAACAAAGGTATACATCTATTTATATGTTTCTTTTATATATGATGCCACTAGCAAAAGGTACAGACACATGCATGCATGCTTTCAGGAATATGGTGAGAGTTACAACACACACATGCAAAGGGTTGCTGCTTTAAATTTGGCTAGGCCCAACACTCTCATTAGGTGCTGAATAGTGAAGCTGCAGCAGAAAAGTGAAGTATAAAAGATGTTGGCAGAGGGATTAGTGATTAGGCTACTTCGTATGAGTCTGTGGAAAGGTACATTTGAGTATGCCGCATAAATGTAGGTGTCTCCTTGAAATGGGAAGTGCAGTCTGTCAAGTTTAGGGGACTTCATGGTCTTGTGACTGAGGTATGTTTCTACTTGCTCGTATATTCTAACACGTGTTAGGCATCTGAAGATGCTAGACATATAAAACTCAGTTATACATCTATTTGTATGTTTCTTTTATATATAATGCAACTAGCAAAAGGTACAGACACATGCATGCATGCTTTCAGGAATATAGTGAGAGTTACAACTGACACATGCGAAGGGTTGCTGTTTATATTTGGCTAGGCCCAACACTCTCATTAGTTGCTGAATAGTGAAGCTGCAGCAGAAAAGTGAAGTTTAAAAGATGTTGGCAGAGGGATTAGTGATTAGGCTACTTCGTATGAGTCTGTGGAAATATACAATTGAAGTACGCCACATAAATTTAGGTGTCTCCTTGAAATGGGAAATACAGTCTGTCAAGTTTAAAGGCCTTCATGGTCTTGTGACTGAGGTATGTCTCAACTTGTACATGTATTCCCACACATGTTATGCATCCGAAGATGCTAGACGTATATAACACAGGTATACATCTATTTGTATGTTTCTTTTATATATGATGCCACTAGCAAAAGGTACAGACACATGCATGTGTGCTTTGAGAAACATGGTGAGACTTATAACAGTGACATCGGAAGGGTTGCTGTTTTAAATTTGGCTAGGCCCAAGATTCTGAGCAGTTGTTGAAAACTGAAGCTGCAAGAGAAAAGTGAGGCTTAAGACATGTTGGCAAATGGATTAGTGATTAGGCTACTTGCTATAAGTCTGTGGAAAGGTACATTTGAAGTGCGCCGCCTAAATTTAGGTGTCTCCTTGAAATGGGAAGTGCAGTCTGTCAAGTTTAAGGGACTTCATGGTCTTGTGAGTGACGTATGTGTCTACTTCTATATCTATTGTCTGATGTGTTATGCATCTGAAGATGGTAGCTTGAAAACATGGTCGGTTTGGCTACTGGTAGACAAATCTCTTAGTCTCTGTATAAACTGTCGTGTAATTCTGCAGCGTAATTTGAATGTAGAAGAAGGTTTAGTAAATGGAGCAATGGGAAAAGATGTTGATTTTGTAAAATTTCAGAAGAGAGATGGAATAGAATTTTTGATTATAAAATTTGATCAGATTAAAGATGTAAGACAGATTGGGCGTTGTGCTGTACGTTTTTTGCTTCTAAAAGATTTGTATGTTCGCATAAAACAGTTTCCTCTGTCTTTAGCATACGCAGTAACTATTCATAAATCTCTAGGTTTAAGTATAGACAGTGCTTTTGTAAATATTGGAAGTACAGTGTTCAAAGAGGTAATGTCATATGTTGCATTGTCTCGAGAAAGAACATTGTCTGGTTTGTATTTGATAGATTTTGATGACAAAAAGTTTTGTGCGGATGTAAATTGTGTAAGAGAGGACAATCGTTTAAGAAGACTTTATACTCCTGATTTAGGTGAATATCCCATACATGAGAAACGTATAGTATGTCAAAAACGGAAATATGTCGAAGATGTAATTGAGGTTCAAAAAAGGAAACAATTGAAAAGAAACTTGTTGCATAAAGAAAAAGAAAATGGAAACTGTTGATGATATTGAAGGATACTAGTTGGAAAATAGTTCAGGTATCAACTGTTATGCTAATGTGATTCTGAATGTTGTGTTTTATCTACAAGATATTCATCATGAAATCATGGGAAATCGTAAAAAAGATTCTGTTCTTTACTACATCATGTATTTCAACAGTTGGTGACTGATAGAATAAAATCCATACTGCTTCTGGCATTGGGCATCTTTTGGACATATGTACTGGTTCTTTGACATTTACTCTTAATATACAACAAGATGCACAAGAATTTCTAATGCTTATGCTTGGAGTATTAGAACATGAAGGAATACAGATTGAAAACTTATTTGGACTAAGTCACAGATGGGATCATAAATGTAAAGAGTGTTCATTTACTTCTAGTACTGAAATACTAACAGAACGATTCATATACTTGAGGATACCAGACTGCAAATCAGTACCTTTTAACAAATTGATAAAAACAGCCAATCAGGACATGAGATCTTCACATTGTAGATCAGAGATGTTGCCTACATTACATATAGAAAGATTTGGGAAATATCTGATTTTAAAGCTACAACGTTGTAGAGTAAATGGAAGAAAATTGGAAACCAAAATTTAACATTTTAATGCAAGTCAAATATCTATTTCAGGAAGAACTTTTATAGCAGTGGCTATTATTTTCCATGATGGACCTACTACATCTGGAAACTATACTGTGTATTTAAAGTGTAATAAAGGATGGACACATTGCAATGATGCCCACTTGGAATTCAAAGCTAGATTGCCTTATGAATTACCAAATTCATATTTGTTATTCTTGAAGCCAAAGTTTTGAGTACATCATTCGTCCTATTGGGATGATGTGAACAGAAAGTAGACAGGACTGCAAACTATTTGTATTTATAATTAGTGTTTGGATTATTATTTGCTCTAATTGATATTGCATTTGGAAAATTGTGTTTAAAAGCAAATAGTTTATATATTTGTTGTCTAAATTGTACCAGATGTAAATGAGAGTCCATATTTTGGCAAATGTATTTGAGATAAATAATCGAGTTAATCCAGATGAAGGAAGTAATTTACAAAGTGTAGGTAGAAATACACATAACTACACATATTGAAAATGATGCTCTACGCTGATTTGTTTTTTCTACAATCAATTTGAATGTTTTTTTCCCCGCTGTTCAATGATGATACTACATTGAAATCACTGTGTATGGTGAAGTCAAGTGGAATCTGAGAACAGCAAAAAAGGGAATCTGAAAATGTTATGTAATTCTAAATTTATGTTGTGTTCTTAAAAATATATTATAATTTCTGTAATATATTATCATTAGATAACAGTTTTTCTTCTTTATAGTAGCTACTGTTGAAGTTTGAAAAGAGTTTTAATGCTGTTTAGGACAATACTACTCTAAAATACTTCTACTGAGTAATGTATCTAAATTACTTGAAAGGTAAGAATACATGATATAATATGCATGATAACGTGAATTTTTTTTAAAGTTGATAACGTGATTTTTTTAAAAACTTTAATTATATGTTATTTGTTTCTAATATAAATAATGTTGATCCTTTACACTACTTGAAAATTATCATTATGTTGCTCATGTAATCAGGCAGGCAGTCATCCTTTCACGTAGACACTACCCATGCACTCATCCATTCTCTGAAGCACAAGTCTTGCACTAATAGGATAACACAGGCATTACCCTTGCATTTTTTCTTTCACACAGGTACTACCCATGTACTTATCCAATCACCCAGGCAGTACCCCTGCACTTATGTAATCACCCTGGCACTGCACATGCACTCATACAATCACTCAGGCACTACTCTTGCACTCAACCATTCACTCAGGCACTACCCATGCACTCATCCTTTCACTCAGGAACTACCTATGTATTCATCCAATGACCCAGGCATTACCTATGTATTCATCCAATGACCCAGGCATTACCCTTGCACCCATCCTTCCATTCAGGTACTACCAATACACTTATCCACTCACCCAGGCACAACTCCTGCACTCATGCAATCACCCAGGCACTACCCATGCACTCATGCAATCACTTAGCCACTACCCATGCAGTTATGCAATCACTCAGGCACTACTCTTGCACTCAACCATTCACTAAGGCACTACCTGTGCACTCAGTATTCCCTCAAGGACTACCCATGCACTCATCCAATGAGCCAAGCATTAGCCTTGCACTCATACTTTCACTCAGGTACTTCCCATGCACTCATACAATCACCAAGGCACTACCCCTGCACTCATGCAATCACCCAGGCACTACCCATGTACTTATGCAATCATTTAGGCACCACTCTTGCACTCAACCATTCACTCAGGCACTACCCAAGCACTTATCCATTCACTCAGGCACTACCTATGCACTCATCCAATGACCCAGGCATTACCCTTGTAGCCATCCTTCCAATCAGGCACTACCCATGCACTCATAAATTTGCTCAATGACTACCTGTGCCCTCATCCAATGGCCCAGGCATTAGCCTTGCATTTATTCTTTCCCTCAGGCACTTTGCATGCACACATACAATCAAAGAGGCTCTACCCCTGCACACATGCAATCACCCACCACTACCCATGTACTTATGCAATCATTCAGGCACTACTCTTGCACTCAACTATTCACTCAAGCACTACCCATGCACTCATCCATTCACTCAGGTAGTGCCTATGCACTCATCCACTGACCTACGTATTACCCTTGCACCCATCCTTCCACTGAGGCACTACCCATGCAGTCATCCAATGACCCAGGGATTACTCTTTCAGTCATTCTTTTAATCAGGTACTACGCACCCACTGATCTAAGCACCTAGTCATTACCCTTGTACTCAGGTAGTACCCATGCACTCATCCAATCACCTAGGCATTACCTGCACTTATGTAATCACCCTGGCACTGCACATGCACTCATGCAATCACCCAGGCACTACTCTTGCACTCAACCATTCACTCAGGCACTACCCGTGCACTCAGCTAGTCCCTCAAGGACTACCCATGCACTCATCCAATGACTCAGGCACTACCCATGCACTCATCCAATGACCCAGGCATTACTCTTGCAGTCATCCTTTTACTCAGGCACTACCCATGCACTGATATAAGCACCCAGTCATTACCCTTGCACTCATAAAGTCACTCAGGCACTACCCATGCACTTATCCAATCACCTAGGCAGTACCCCTACACTTATGTAATCACCCAGGCGCTGTCCATGCACTCATGCAATCACTCAGGCACTACTGTTGCACTCAAGCATTCACTCAGGCACTACCCATGCAATCATCCATTCATTCAGGTACTACCTATGCACCCATCCAATGACCCAGGCATTACCTTTGGACCCATGCTGCCACTGAAGCACTATGAATAAACTCATCCAATCATGCAGGCACTACCGCTGCACTCATGCAATCATGCAGGCACTACCCATGCACTCATGCAATCACCCAGGCACTACCCATGCAGTCATGCAACCATTCAGGCACCACCCATGCACTCAGCCATTCCCTCAAGGACTACCCATGCACTCATTTAATTACTCAGGTGTTAGTTTTGCGCTCATACTTTCACTCAGGTAGTTCCATGGACTCATACAATCACCAAGGCACTAAGCCTGCACTTATGCAATCACTGAGGCACTACCCATGTACTTATGCAATCATCCAGGCACTACTCTTGCACTCAACCATTCACTCAGGCACTACCCATGCACTCATCCATTCACTCAGGCAGTACCTATGCACTCATCCAATAACCCAGGCATTACACTTGCACCCATTCTTCCACTGAGGCACTACCCATACACTCATCCAATCACCCAGGCACTACCCCTGCACTCATGCAATCACCCAGGCACTACCCATGGACTCATGCAATTACTTAGGCACTACTCTTGCACTCAACCATTCATTCAGGCACTATCCATGCACTCATCCATTCACTCAGGCACTACCCATGCACACATCCAATGACCCAGGCATTACCCATGCAGTCATCCATTCACTCAGGCACTACCCATGCACTCATCCAATCACTCAGGCACTACCCATGCAGTCATGCAATCACCCAGGCACTACTCTTGCACTCAACCATTCACTCAGGCACTACCCATTCACCCATCCATTCACTCAGGCATTATCCATGCACTCTTCCATTTACCCAGGCACTAAGCATGCACTCATTCAATCACCCAGGCAGTACCCCAGCACTTATGCAATAACTCAGGCACTACCCATGCACTCATGCAATCACTACTCTTGCACTCAACCATTCACTGAAACTCTACTCATTTACTCATCCAATCACTCAGACACAAATACGCACTCATGCAATCTCACAGACGCTTTCCATTGACTCATGTATTCATACAATATATAGCTTTTCTCCTTTAAACCAGAATAGGTGGTCCCATAAGAACCGTTTCTCTCTTCTTTTTTAAAAACTATTTTATATATATTTTTTAACAATTGTGTGGTTTTTGGGTGATTTTTAGATGTCATCAATAAAAAAGTAAACAAAAAAACAAGCACATAACAGCGTATATATGGGGGAAAAAAAATTACAACGATGATTGTTAATTGTGTCCAACATTGTTTGGACAACCTGTTCCCCAATGCTCAGCACAGTAATGCACTTTGGACAAAAAAGTCCAGCCTTTGCAAAATCGGGAAGAGCCGGTGGTATGGACTGCAACCTGTACCCAACTTGAGAAGCAGAAGGTTGAGGATTTTGGCTGCCTTCATTTGCTCTTGCAAGTTAAGCTCTTGCAAGCCTCTTCTCATGCATTGTTCTGAGATGTTAGTACACTGATGATGTACCGCAAGAGTATTTTTTGGTTCGATCCTTGGGACAGCACCTTTTTGCTGATGTTGCACAAAACGTTTTGTGCATTAACCTTCTTTTGTCCTTCAGGTATGGAAAAGAATTCCCATACCACACTCTCCTTTCTTTTGTGGCGTGTGTCTTATTATTCCTCCTGAAGGATCTCTTCCTCCTTCTGCAGATCCTGTGCAGTTGCCATTTTTTATTTTATAAGTAAACCTTCCAAAACACCCCAAAAAATCCAAAATTGATAGCGCCTCAAAAAAGAATGGCTATAGCCAACCACACCCAAAAGTAGAAGAAAGAGGGTGGGATCTAGCAAAGTTTAGGATGACAGAATCTTTAACCAATCAAATCTCTTTTTTTTGTGTCACATGGGGTGCGGGACTCCTACGCGATGCCACTGCGTACCAGGAGCGATTCCGTTTTTTTTTAAATTTTGCATTTCAACAATATTTGGTTGTATGTTATAATATTTCAATTACAAATAACTGTACGTCCTCATTTAAATAGTAAATAAATCTATATTTATATATAATTATTATTATTTTTTAAACGTTAGATTCGCGTCCCGTATGTCAATCCGGAAGTTGCGATCTACGCGGACGTACTGCGACTCCTGAAATTACAATAAAAAAAAATGTTTTAATAACTTTCATTTATTAATATACAAGTTTATTAACTATCGTAACAAACCTCTAACCTTGAACTTAATATTACTATTGTCTATATATATGAAAAATATGTATGTGAAAAATCACGCTGGAGCCGCGTTCTGTACGCGGATCCGGAACTAGTGCTAGGCAATGTACAGGGACTTGTGTCCGGTACGCGGCTCCATGTTCATATTTAAAAAAAATATATATATATAAATGCACATATTGTATATATGTGTGTATATATATATATATATATATATATATATATTTCTTCAATTCCTTCGTGCTCTCTCCCTGCGAAAGTCACGGCACCACAGCAGGGTAATTTCAAAGTGATTTATTATTCACACCATAAAAAAGTGAACAAACCGGACGGTCTACGCGTTTCGGCTCCACTAGCCTTCTACTGGACCATAGAGTCCCTCGCGTCTAGACTGTATTAAATAAAGTGCTTGTGCTTAAACCCTCATTTGTGTTTACTGTTTTTGGCAACTAGACTGTCAAACTTCCATGACTGAAGTGGAATCATTTGTCCACCATTTTGCAAGTTTTTGTAAAGTACATTGGATGGCAGATACAAAGTGCAAATGCTAAGCATTACTATTTTTGTACAGTACATTCAATGTCAAGAAAGATGCAAATTATTTGTCCGCCATTTTGCAAATTTTTGTAAAGTACATTGGATGGCAGATACAAAGTGCAAATGATGAAAAAAGTGCTGTTCTTGTACAGTACAACCGATATCAAGAAAAGTGCAAATGCATGATAAACTGTATATAAAAAGACATATTAAAAACACAGAGTCAATACATATATATATAGGGATATATTTTAAATGTAAAAATATTCTAATTAAAAATAATTAAATACCTTTAAAAAATATTTATTATATATATATATTTTTATATATATATTGATATATATATATATATTCACAGTACAAAATAGAGTAAAAACATATTATAGTTAGTAATTAACATTTAAAAAAAACTTAGAAATTCACTGAAAAAAACAGAGGTTTCAGGGACGTTATAATTAGTAATTAGCATTTAAATAACATTAGAAATTCAAAGAAAGAACACAGGTTTCAGGGACATTATAGTTAGGAATTAGCATTTAAAAAACCTTAGATATTCACTGAAAAAACCATAGGTTTCAGGTACTTTATACTTAGGCTGACATTTTACTTATACAAAACCAGAGAAATTCAGCCGTTATAGTTAGCTGAGCTAACTATAACTCGCGCCCCTGCAATGCACTGCTGATGACATCACATATTACATCACTCATGACATGGTCAGTGACATCACTGATGACATCTCAAATGACATCACTGATGACATCACTGATGACATCATCCACTTAATCTCTGATGCCCCTACTCACACCCCAATATAACCTTTCATACACCCACTCCAAATATCAGACTACCATTCTTGATACTATTAAAACACCAATGCCAGTGCATACATACCCACTTACTGATTCATAGGTCTACATACACATACACTCACTCACCCATACAGGTACTCATACAGCCAGTCACTCACCAATCCTGACGCTGATATATATACTCATACACCCATACAGCCACTCATGCACTGTCAGTCACCCATAGAGCTACTCAAATACCTACTCACTCACCAAAACATTCAATCACAGAACCGGTTACTCACTCATACAGAAACACACACACACTCACTACTCATATAAATACTAAGAAATACTTACTCTCCTATAGATTTGCTGACACAAGCAGACACTCACCTATATAGCCACTCTCACACTCACTCACTTACACATACAGTCAGTTATAAAGTCCAACACTCACATATACTGCCTTTCACATATGCAGTTACTCATCCATATAGTACTGAGGCATCCATACACTCACCAACACAGCCATACACACATTCACTCACCCATATAGCTCCTCACAGATGCACTCATGAACCCATACACCCAGTGAATCACCCACTTACACATCCATGCAGGGAGTCACACCCCCCACCTACCCACACAGACACTCAGGCACCCATACAGGTACTCAGACAACCAATCATTAACCCGTATAGACACTCATATAGCTACTCACCAACCCATGCAGCCACTTACACACCAACTGACAGACTGTTACAGACATTCACACAGATTAGTCAGTCACCCATGCATTTACTAAGACACATTTAATCACTCACGTATACAGTTAGTCACACACCCACTAAATCATCCATTCAGACACTCATACACCCACTCATTCTTCAATACACCTTGGCATATATATATATATATATATATATATATATATATATCAAACATTCTTAAACTTCTTAGAAACACTCACACTCACAGGATGATGTCATCAGTGATGTCATTTGAGATGGCATCAGTGATGTCATCAGTGATGTGACTGACCATGTCATGAGTGATGTAATATGTGATGTCATCAGCAGTGCATTGTGGTGGCGCGAGTTATAGTTTGCTCAGCTAACTACAACGGCTGAATTTCTCTGGTTTTGTATAAGTAAAATGTCAGCCTCACTATAACGTACCTGAACCCTATGGATTTTTCAGTGAATATTTAAGGTTTTTTAAATGCTAACTCCTAACTATAACGTCCCTGAAACCTGTGTTTTTTTCAGTAAAAATACATATATATAATATTACCTCCTGGCGGTCGCCAGTAGGTAGTTATAGTTAGGACCTAGTTTCCATAGGAAAAGTGTTTTTTGATTTGCCAATATCTTTGGTGCAGTTTGACGAATCTTCGCAAAAATTTCAAAACAAATGGCCTGATCCGGTCAGCTCCTGTTTTGAAAGTTTCGGGGTGATTCATTAAAAGGGGGGCCGAGAAAAAAGGGGGGTCCCAAAACGCGTTTTCTCCACGTTAATTTCCATAGGAACGTTTGTCCCGGCTACAACCCGAACTGCTGAACGGAATGACACCAAATTTGGCAGAGAGGTAGCTGTTGTTCCAGAGTGCACTCTTTGCTTTAAGTGGTGTAAATCCATTCAGTAGTTCCTGAGAAATTTAAAAATAAAAAATATTGATATCTGGTGACCGCAGTGGATTCGTGAACCCTCCCGAGCACAATCTTCATTCTGATTGGCTGTCAACACTCCAAACTAATTAGTGTTGGCAGCCATTTAGTGACTCTGTACAACTGAGTCAGATTAAAAAAGGGAATAAAAAGTTGAATAAAAAGAAAAGGGGGCAGGGTAGAAACACACTGACCCCCTAGGCCTGGTCAGGGGAGGGCCATAGGAACCACCAGGGCCAAAAACAATATTTATTTTTTAAATTTTTTGACGGAAATCGCACTATATGTGCGAATCCCGCTACAAAAAAAAAAACAAAGCGCGGGTGGGCCAGGTTCCGGGGGCAATATGTAAAATATATGTGGGGCCACACAGGCCCCCGCAGCCCCGGGGAGTGCCACCTCCCCGGGGCTTTTTATACTATGGGCTGGGGGCTCCCAGGCCCCCCAAGCCCCTGGGACCACCACCTCCCCGGGGCTTTATTAATTATGTGCGGGGAGGCACGTGGCCCCCCGCAACATTGGGGACTGCCACCTCCCCGGGGCTTTACTTAATTATGAGGGGGGCCTTGCAGGCCCCCCAAGCCCTGGGGACCACCACCTCCCTGGAGCTATTTTAATAAGTAAGTGTGGGGGGGCTCGAGCCCCCCCACACTGCCCCGGGGACCACCACCTCCCCGGGGCACTAATTATGTTAATGCAGGGGTTTGTTGCAGACCTCCGGCCCCGAGGACCACCACCTCCCCGGGGCTTTAAACTTGTTGGGAGGGGGGTCGCATGGCCCACCTTCTGGAGCCCTTCATGGCCCTGGGGACCGCCACCCCCTAGGGCTGGCTCCGGCAATGTCCAGGGGTGCCCACCCCCGAGACATTGCAGTTTACAATGACAGCGCGGGAGCACTGCTCCCGCCCTGTCATTGCAAACTTCTGCTTTGCTTCATGGAAGCGAGAGCAGGAAACCTGCTCTTGCTTTCATGAAGCAAAGCAGTATTGCTTTTGGACAAGGGGAGCTGCATGTCAGCAGCTCTCCTTGTCCAAAAGCAATGCCGGCTCCCGCAGGAGACGGGGAGACGGCTGGGACCATGGGGGCGCTGGGGCTCCCCCCGCGGTCCCCAATGTGAGGGTATGCCCCGGGGGATGGGGTCCCCGGGGCAAAAAAAAAGCCCTTGGGGGGTAATTATTTTTGTTTATATATAAAATGGCAGGGCCTCGGAGGATGGGGTCCCCGAGGCAGAGTTTGAGTTATAAGAATGGGGGGCATTTGTTTTTTCTCACGTGTTTGGAGTTGCCACTCCATCGCGGCACTCATCGCTGCCCCCCCATGTAACCGTGATGGGTTCGCGACTCCAGGCAAAAATTTTAAAAAGAGTATGTATGTTTTTTAAAAAGTAAGATTAACTGTTGGGCTATAGGGTGGCTCTAAAAAGAGCCCTTGTTTACATTATGAGTTTGTTGTAGCTACATGTAAGTGCGGATGCACAGCTTTAGGTTGTTGAGGAAGACTCTGTTTCCTTGATCTGTAATGTGCACTCCATCACTTCTGTAGATGTTGTCCATATCAAAACCTAAATTGTTGTTGTAGATGGACCCTATTCTATGATCTCTGAGGTATGCAGTAACAGCTTTATTGACATTCTTCCTAGCTTTCTCAAACTGTGGACAGAATTGATTTGACCAGTTCCATTTCTGTCTTTGGCATATATTAGAGTATACAAAGACAGTTTGAGGCAAAAGCAACATCAATTGTGCAAAGGTGTCCTTCATTAGCATTTTCAGATCTACCCCAGTCAATGTGCCTAGGTCATTGCCACCACAGTGCACAATCATGAGGTCAGGGGGTTGGAGATGCAAAACGTTTTTAATTAAAGGCAACAATTGGTGCCACTTTAATCCTCACTGTGCAATCCATTTAATGTCCACATTTTCCAAACCTAGGTTTTTGGCAATACCTCTGCATTCAGCATACCTTTTGCACCAGAAAACATAGCTGTGCCCTACAATCCATACTGTGAGCATCTTGAAGGGATGTCTGGAAGGAATGAAAAGATGTCTGTAGCTGAGGTAGTCAGTTGGTAGAATGAGAGGTATCTAAAATGGTGGAGAACATGTTGTTTTTTTAAAGTTGATAAGTGATTGGCTATTCATCAAGATTGTGCACTCAAAAATAGGATGCATGTTACTTTGCTGAGGTATCATGTTTGTGATTCGTTATTAGAAAATGTTTGAAAGGTACAGTAGATACCATAAGGTAATGTTTTGCAAAAGTCAACCACACCTGCTGTTTGCATTAGTAAGCTTGTGTGCTGAACTTGAAACTACGGTGAACTTGTGACCTGCCAGTACAGTTGAATGTTCCACGAACTGTTACTATGGAAACTGGCATTAAGTACAATGGGGGAAGGGTTGAAACTTTACTGTGGACTTAAAATGTGAAATGGATACTTAAATATAAGTGAAAAGTTAGTAAATTAAGGTTTTCTAAAACAGTAGTATGTGGAGAAGTAGTGTGTTGCTGAAAATCTATACTAGTATTATTAAAAATAGGTTTTTGAACTCCCGTGTTGATTCACGGCTCCACAGCGGTGGTGTTGCGACTTCAGAAAATTACAGAAGCAGTTTGGGCACCATTTGAAGACAGTTACAAAGGGTTTATATGTCTAACCAAGAGAAATGTGTTTTACAATTTGAAATAATGATGGAAGCAATGTGATTTGTTACTTACATTTATTTTAGTGCAAAAAGAGAGGGAAAGTTTGCCATTTCTGGTTTCACCTTTCTGAGAGAGGTGCATTACATTTCTTGTGTGGAAAAGAAAATCTTTTAAGCGTTTCTGATATTTGGTATTCTGCAATACTACCTCAAATGTTTGTAAGGTGTATTATATATTATTCAGTACTGTTTTAGTTTGCTGCAGTCATAGAATGACTCTGGCAGTACCCATGCACTTTTTTTCTTCTTTCAAGCACTACTCATACACTTTTGTTTCCAAGCATGTGTTATTCTTTCAGGCACTACCCACTACCCATGTATTTGTATGTTTCTTTGATATATGATGTCACTTTTCAAAGGTACAGACACGTGAACGCATGCTCTCTGGAATATGGTGAGACTTTTAACAGAGCCATTGAAAAAGTTGCTGCTTTGCATTTGGCTAGGCCCAACACTCTGAGTAGTTGTTGAAGCTGCAGCCCAAAAGTAAGGTTTAAGACATGTTGGTTGAGGGATTAGTGATTAGGTTAGTTCGTATTGGTCTATGAAGATGTACACTTCAAGTATACCGCATCATTTTAGGTGTCTCTTTAAAATGGGAAGTGTAGTCTGTCAAGTTTAAGCGACTTTTTAGTCTTATGAGTGAGGTATGTGTCTTTGTGCACATGTATTCTGTCACGTGTTATGTCTAAACAGATGGTAGAGGTATAAAACTTTGGTATACATGTATCTGTATGTTTGTTTTATATATGATGCATCTAGGTAAAGGCACAGACACATGCATGTCATGTAATCCCTCAGACATTAACCATAGATTTGTGCAATCACCCATGCACTACTATCCCACTCAAAGATTTAGTCAGGCACTACCCATGCTCTCATCTACTCGCTCTGATACTACTGATGCAGTCATAGAATGGTCCAAGCATTACTCTTACACTCATAGTTTCTCTCTGATGCTTTCTATACAGTCATACAATAATCCAGTTACTACCACTGTAGTCATAGAATTATTCAGGAAGTACCCATGCACTATTTTATTCTCTCAAGATCTATTCATACACTCTTGTCTTCATTTATGTGTTAGTTTTGTATTCATGATTTGTCTAAGGTATTTCCCCTGCACTGATCTAATCACCTATTGAGTACTGCTGTTCTCATGCAATCACCCAGGCACTACTCTAGTACTGAACTATTGACTTAGGGAGTTGTCATTTAGTGATGCATTTTGTTAGGCACTACATATGCACTCATCAAATGATCCTACTATTACTTTTATATTCATCCTTTTACTCAGGCGCTACCATGCAGTCATACAGTTAAGGATAAACTACCTATAGACATAGTAACCCTTTTCCCTCTTTTAATACCTCTCTTGTTTCTTTATGAAGTTCTCTTGCTTCTTTCTACACCTCTCTTGCTTCTTTCTGCACCCCTTGCCTCTTTCTGTACCCTTCTTCCCTCTTTCTGCATCCCTCTTGCCTCTTTTTGCACCTCTCTTGCCTCTTTCTGTACCACTCTTGCCTCTTTCTGCACCTCTGTTGCTTCTTTCAGTACTTCTCTTGCCTCTTTCTGTATCCCTGTTCCCTCTTTCTGCACGTCTCTTCCCTCTTTCTGCACCCCTCTTGCCTCTTTCTGCACCTCTCTTCCCTCTTTCTGCACTTCCCTTCCCTCTTTCTGCACCCCTCTTGCCTCTTTGTGCGCCTCACTTGCTTCTTTCTACACCTTTCTTGCCTCTTTCTGCATCTCACTTGCCTCTTTCTGAACTTCTTTTCCTTTTTTCTGCACCTTTCTTGTTTCTTTCTGCAACTCTCTTGTCTGTTTCATCACTTCTTTTGCTTCTTTCTGCACCTCTGTTGCTTCTTTCAGCACTTCTCTTGCCTCTTTCTGCACCCCTGTTCCCTCTTTCTGCACATCTGTTCCCTCTTTCTGCACTTCTCTTCCCTCTTTCTGCACCCCTCTTGCCTCTTTCAGCACCTCACTTGCCTGTTTCTGCACCTGTCTTGCCTCTTTATGCATCTGACGTGCCTCTTTCTGCACTTCTCTTCCTTTTTTCTGCACCTTTTCTTTTATTTTTGCAGTTGCTTTACTGATTTTTGTACTTTCCTCTTTTTATGTGTTATATATGTAATATGAATTTAATTGTAATTTTGTGCTTGGTTGTTATTTTTAAAAATGCATTGTTATTACATTTAAAATTTTAATTAATGTACCTAAATAATTAATTTATTATTTGTTTCTTAGGAAGATATTTTGATTGGATTATAAATAAAAGATGGCAAGGAAACATGAAAAGAGAAGAGAACAAAGGAAAGAGAAGTACTTAATGAAAACTAAAAAGAGTGGAGTAGAAAAACACCAAAGGGATGATGAGGATAAAGTGGCTTCTGGTAAGAGAACTAAACAATTTATTAAAAAGTTGTGGAGAGATTGAGCGAACAAAATACTAATCAAAGGAGGAAAGAAATTTTTAGAACAAAGGAGAAGCAAATAAAGAAACACAATGGAAAACAAACACATGTGAGAAAAAGACAGAAACAATATAAAGACATACGTCTACGTATGTTTTGTAATTGAGTTATTCAAAATTTATTAAAAGATTGTAAAAAGTATAGAAAAAGATCAGCAGCACATAAGAAGAAGCAAGAAATTGAATGTGTAGTAGATACTGCTTTTGAATTGAAACGGAAATTATTTATATTGGTATTGAAGAGAATGAAAACATTAAATAAAACAATGCATTTTATGAAGGAGAAAAGCAAAAGAAAAAGACTGGTTAATAGAAGTAACTTTTGCAAAGCTTTTTCTGGTGAATGGAAGCATACTTCTAGTACTGAGCCTTTTTTTAAGGATGGTTGTCAACTTGAAAAAGAAAAGATGGTTCTTAGAAATGTGGAAGAAGTAATAGCTGAAGAAGTTCCAGGGAGACGTGCACATGCTCCAGAGTATAAGTGGAATTATAGTAGTATTTGTAGTATTCAACAGGAATCTATTGATATATTACGAGTTTTCTTGCGACAATATGCTAAAAAAAAGTGTTAAACAAAAGATTAAGATGTTGCAAGGACTAGATCCATGTAAAGTAAGAAAATATACAAAGTTGCAGGGTCATTCTCTGGCTTGTCTTTCTAGAAAAGTGTGTAAAAGTACTTTTCATCATTTAAGAATGTTAGCAGTACATCATTCAGAAATGCGGAAGTTAGTAAGGAGATTGTACTGTGTAAAAAGTCCTGCATTATCTTTAAGTGAAATGAACACAGCTCTTTTGCATGGTTCAGTATCGGATGTAAAAAAAGTTTGTGATGATATACAGTTTTGTTTCTTTGATTCACAAGAGGAGTATAGAGAAAGTGAGAGCTTGATGGTGTAGGTGTTTCACAACAGTTGGAAGATATTAGTACTCAGAAGTTTGAAGAAGAAATTACAAAGTTTAAGATACTTTGATGTGAAAAACCAAACTATGTTTGTATTTGTTGTTGACGTACTTACTATAGAAGTCAAACTAGGAATGTTGATGTGTATTTAAAAAGTGAAAAGGGAAATAATGATAAGTGGCAGCAATTTGGTGCTTATTTGTTGGTGGAAGGTCGTTTTGAGTTGGGTACTGATCAACGTATTTGTAAATATAGTTACAACAAGTTAGAGGAGAACAAAATGCCAGCTACAGCAGTACATAGCAACCTAGAGTTGGTAGCTATTCCTCCGGAACTGGCAGATTTAAATACATATGAGTCCATTCTTATTCAATATGTGCACCCGTTTCAAGCTATAGTTTGTATGGAGCCTAAAACAGGTAAGCTGCCTCCAACAGATTTACAAAGAGGTCTGAAAGGAAGAGTTGTGTACTTACCAATAGATTTAAAAAACAATATTGAAACTGTTGGTATAGAGAGAGAGGAAAGTGAGCCTGTAGTTATTCTAGTTAATGGTGTACCAACAAAGAGTCGGAAAATATGGCAAGAGTTAGTAGATGTCACCAAACTTCAAAAGGCTACATTATATCTTGTACAAAACAATATTTATTATAAAACTGTAAATGTGGAAGAACAAGAAATATGTTTAGAAGAAGATACAAAATTTCAACTGGCCAAATAGAAAAAGTGACCATTAAGATATAATGGGGTAACCCATAGAAGTCAATGGACCTGGGTAGTGATTGGTATAGGAAAACAATGGTCCTGGACTTATATTGAATTAAAGCTTGGTTGCATGGAACATTCATAAACAGCATATGGTACATGTATTGTTTATATCAATAATGTACCATTAGTTTATTTGTAAAGCATTCAAATATATATATCCTCAGAATACAAAAAGGCACACACTATTGCTTTATAGGTGACTCTTATTTTATTCGGTCACTTTTCATAACATATTATCATATTCAATGTTCAGGATAGAGAGGGGTTGCTCCAAGGGAGAGTGTGAAGAAAGAAGGTGCTCATGAGGTAGGATAGAGTACACAGGAAGGGAATCCAATCAGGCAAATCAATGGTTCATCATTTTATACATTGCAATCTCATTAGTAAAACTGGTAGTGATTCATGGTGGCACCAGTTCTACATTGGAGCCTGCCCCTTAGGTAATTCATGGTTATTCATTTTGTTCTTTTCAAATGTTAACAAACAGCGTTTGTCTGTAAGCGGGCAGGACTGGGATAATGTCAGGTACAGGCCCCGAACGGGGGAGAGTGTCGACATTTTGACCCTAGTGCAGTGAGGGCAGTTTGAATCCTCTGAAAGCCGGTCTTCCTCAGGACAGAAAGAAGGGATGGGGGGAGCAACTGGTCATGGATGATGTACAGTTAAGGTACCGCCCCTAGGCATGGGTATAAAGGTCCGCAATTGAATTGCGGCTTGATAGAGGCTATTCAGCAATTTATGGTGGTGCAAATTCAATCATAGGGTGAGAAAAATCGCCCACGGCGTCTTAATAAATCATCTTCGCACAGCCCGGGGGAATCCAGCTGGTCTGCTCGAGTAGATGCTGTTTATGAATGTTCCATGCAACCAAGCATTAATTCAATATAAGTCCAGTTCAAATAGAAAAAGTGGACAAGTCCAGGAGTGAAGAGATTTACGTACATTACAGTATACATTCTCTACATTCAAAAGAAGTGATTGGAAACATTATTGAATTATTTCAAATGAAGAAAGCAAAGGGAACTCCCATGAGTGTATGGGAAAAAAGTTTAGAAGCTGGT
Source organism: Calotriton arnoldi (assembly GCA_963921515.1). NCBI lineage: Eukaryota > Metazoa > Chordata > Amphibia > Caudata > Salamandridae > Calotriton > Calotriton arnoldi. The sequence continues at coordinate 1,058,370 of CAWUFW010003925.1, read as the reverse complement.
TGTTTTCCACAGCTGTTCCCCACTGGAGAAGGTGGACGATATGATGAATGAGCAGTACAGATTCCAGCTTCAGAATACCGGACGACAAGATTGTACTCAGAAGATTCACGATTTCGACAGTGCATTCCATATATATTTCATCTTCTAATTGAAAGTGACTTGTCTGGACTTTCATACGCAGTGAATCATATATTAGAAACAGGAGTTCATCTTACACGTGTTTCTGCAAAGGAATTTATGGACAAAGTTCAACAAAGAAACGATCATTTGGAATCTCAGTTAATTAATTTGATGGATGTCAATGTGGTACTAATGAGTATTGGGAAACTTAAATGTATGTTAAGAAACCTAGGTACTCCTACGTGGTTTCTAACACTTTGCTGTGCTGAATATGCTTGGGACGATTTACTTGAATTTCTTCGACAAGCAAATTCAAATGTCAAAAATATTGAATTGAAGACAGCTGAGAATTGTGTTCTTTGGATCCTGTGAATGTGTGCAGATATTTTAATCATAGGTTTCAAGCTATGATGTCTTTTATCTGCAATAAAAATAATCCACCTCTTGGAGAAATTACTGATTTCTTTTGGAGAAAGGAGTACCAAGCCAGAGGTGCTCCTCAAATACACATGCTATTATGGATCAAGGATGCACCTAAATTTGGAACTGATTCTAATGAAACTGTTTTGTCTTTTATCGAAGAGTATGTTAACTGTGCCATTCCAAAAAAGGAGGAGAAGAGAGCTTAAGAGAACAAGTTTTATGTTTTCAAAGTCATCGATGTGGAAAATATTGTCGACGTAAAATACAAATCAAAGGGAAAACTTTATACAAAATGTCGTTTTGGATTCCCACGTCTAGTAATTTCAAAAGGAAGAGTCAATAGTTTTATGTCAGCAGTAAGACATACTATAACTTGAAAATCTCCGAAGAATACATCCAACATAAAAAGAACTGAAGACTCAAAGTATATTAATGACTACAATCCAGTGATTTTGACAATGTGGAATGCAAACATGAATATCCAGTGTGTTGCAGATAATTCAATTGCTGTTGCCCGCTACGTTACGTCATATGTAACGAAATCTGAAAAGACAGAGTTGAAGGAAATGTGGGAAGAAATTTCACAAGAGTCTTAGTAACAAATTGTACAGCTTTAGTTTGAAAATGCTTTCCCATCAAGAGATTGGATCCTATGAATGTTCGGATTGGTTGAACTCTGCGAGTTTATATTCAAAGTCAAGAGGAATCATTTGGGTAAGTCTAGGTCTTGCAGCTACACAAAATAGAATTTTGAAATCTCTACAAGAAATTGAATACTTAGCATTGAATGAACCAGAAAGTACAGATATTGTTAAAAATAATATGTTGGATACGTACTATCCCAAAAGGAGTCCACATCTGGAAAACGTATGTCTCTATGAAGTACTGCAACATTACAGCTTTAAGAGAAATGTTACTGAAAGTATAAATGAAGAAAAATATGCAGTAATTGGATGTGATGGATGTTTGGTATAACATGCCAAAGGAAATCTTATTAACCACAGAAAACTGAGTTGTGAAACTCCAGAAAAAAGGGAATTTTTCTATTTAGCACTACTGCAACTCTTCAAGTCTTGGCGTAGTGAAGCGGAATTACTTGGAGATTTCGACTGCTATGAAGATTCTTTTGATGCATGTAAAGATAACATTCAATGCACAATTTTCCCTACTTATCTACAAATGTTAAATGAAGAGATTGAACAAGAAGCTACTATTGCAGCTGAAATAGCTAAAGGCAGTACTCAAGATAGTCAGAGTTCTGCTCCACTAAGTCAAGATCCACTAGGACAACCAATTATTGAAAATGAAGCAGCAATAGCCATGAATGAAGTAGAAACGACAATGCAACAAGCACAACAGGATAATATTGATTTGAGAAACTTGGAAGAACAACTAAATATTGAACAAAAAGAAATATATCAGCAAGTGACACTACAGATACAGCATGGTTTGCTACTTGAAAAAAAGAATGCCAATGCACATCATTTAAACCTATTCAAATGTACATCAGTGGCCAAGCTGGAACAAGAAAAAGTTTCTTAATTAAAGTTTTCAACAGTTATCTACACAAAACTACTGGATGCCATTTATCTTCAGTTGTAACAGCTCCAACTGGATTAGCAGCACACAACATTAAAGGGATTACTTTACATCGATTACTCATGCTACCAGTTGGACATTAAAATGAATTGGAATATCACAAGCTATCTGGAGAAGCTTGTTATGAAGTGCCAAGAGTAATGAAGAAAATGAAACTTCTAATCATTGATGATGTGAGCATGGTCTCAAACTTATTGCTTGCCTTTGTACATTAAAGAATGCAACAGATTTTAAAAACAGATTATGATGTTCTATTTGGAGGAAAACATGTAATTGTATTCGGCGACCTACTACAACTTACTCCTGTGAAAGGGCAACCTGTTTTTAAAACACTTGTCCATGAAGACACTAGGAAATATTTGGGAAGTATTGGAAATGTCAACATTTGGTCTCATTTTGAATATAAAGAACTTATTAAGAATATGCGACAAGCAAGTGATGAACATTATGGAACAAATCTTCAAGATATAAGAATTTGACAAAACATGGCAAAGAAGCTTTACAAAGTCGGCTTTTAACGAACTTGTTTGCAAATGAAAACATAGCACCTGAAATAATATACAAGAAAATTGGAGAAAAGAAGTCTATAGTTTGCCTAATGCCTACACTGGAAGAATGTTCAGTATTCAATCAAGAACTCTTGAAATTGGAAAAACAACTAAGAGTGAAAATGGAAGCTATTGATAAAATAGAACACAAAAGAGTTACTATTCTTCTCTCAGAGAAATTACAGTCAAAATTGGATTCTTTGGAAAAGTCGGTGTCTAAGACTGTAGGTTTAGAAAAGACTTTATATGTATGTGTAAACTGTCGGGTAATTTTACAGCGTAATTTAAATGTAGAAGAAGGTTTAGTAAATGGAGCAATGGCAAAAGTTGTTGATTTTGTAAATTTTCATAAAGAGATGGAATTGAATTTTTGAAGATTAAATTTGATCAGATTGAAGAGGTAAAACAGATTGGACGTTGGGCTGTTCGTTTTTTGCTTGTAAAAGACTTGTATGTTCATAGAAAACAGTTTCCTCTTTCTTTAGCATATGCAGTAACCATTCTGAAATCTCAAGGTTTAAGTGTAGACAGTGCTTTGGTAAATATTGGAAGTACAGTGTTTAAAGAGGGTATGGCATACGTTGCATTGTCTCGGGTAAAAACATTATCTCGTTTGTATTTGATTGATTTTGATGAGAAAAAGATTAGTGTTGATGTAAATTGTGTAAAAGAGTACAGTCGGTTAAGAAGACTGTATGCTCCTAACTTAGGTGAATATCCCGTGTATGAGAAACGTGTAGTGTGTCCAAAACGAAAATATGACAAATATTCTACTGAGATTCAAAAAAAGAAAACAATTCAAGAGAATGATGAAACTGCAAAGAAAATTAAAATGGACACTGTTGATGATATTGTAGGATACCAGTTAGAAAATAGTTTAGGCATCAACTGCTACGCTAATGTAATTGTAAATGTTGTCTTTTATCTAGAGGATCTTCATCATGAAATTATGGAAAATCAAGAAAAAAGATTCTGTTCTTTACTGCATTATATTTTTCAAAAGTTGGTAACTGATAGAACTAAAATCCAGACTGCTTCTGGCATTCGGCATCTTTTGGATATATGTACTGGTTCATTAAAATTTACATTGAATATACAACAAGATGCACAAGAATTTCTTATGTTTATGCTTGGAGTATTGGATGATGAAGAAATAGAAATTGAACATTTATTTGGACTAAGTTACAGATGGGATCATAAATGTGAAGAGTGTTCATTTTCTTCTACTACTGAAATAGACACTGAACAATTCATATACTTGACGATACCAGATTGCAAATCAGTGTATTTTAACAAATTAGTAAAAACAGCTAATCACGATATGAAATATTCTCATTGTAAATCAGAAATGTTGTCAACATTATATATAGAAAGATATGGAAAATATGTAATTTTAATGCTACAACGTTGTAGAGCAAATGGAACAAAATTGGAAACCAAAATAAAAAATTTTGTGGCAAGTCAAGTATCAATTTCAGGAAGAACTTTTAAAGCAGTGGCTATCATTTTCCATGATGGACCTACTACAACATTTGGACACTATACTGTATATTTAAAGTGCAATAAAGAATGGACACACTGCAATGATGCCCATTTGGAATTCAAATGTAGGTTGCCTTACGAATAACCAAATTCATATCTCATATTTTTGATGCCAAAGTTTTGAAAACATCATTCGGCCTATAGGGAAGATGTGAACATGAAATAACGAGTTTATTTTGGATATTTTCAATGCAAATGGATTTGGAAACATTATTCGGCCTATTGGGAAGATGTGAACAATTAGTGTCTGGATTATTATTTGTGCTAATTCATATTGCATTTGGAAAATTGTGTTTGAAATAAGTAATTTATAAATTTGATCTATAATATACGCAATGTAAATGAGAGTGTATATTTTACAAAATGTACTTGAGAGAAACAAAAGACGTAATGTAGTTGAAGAATGTAATTTAGAAACTGTAGATAGGTAAAGAGATAGTTACACTTGTTCTAAATAATGCTCAACGCTGATTTTACATTGAAATCACTGTGTATGGTGAAATTCAGTAGAATCTGAGAACAGCAAAAAAGGAAACTGAAAATGTTATGTAATTCTAAAATTATGTTGTGTTCTTAAAACTATAATATTATATTCAATAACAGCTTTTTTCTTCTGTTTTACAGAAGGTAAAGGTGAAGTTTGAAAAGATTTTAAATTCAGTTTACAACAAAACTACTGTAAAATAGTTCCACTGAGTTTTGTATCTACATTAGTAAAAAAGGTAAGTTGAAATAATGTAATAAGCATGATAATGTGAAATAATGTTTACAGCCGCTTTTACTGCACTCATCCATTCCTTCAAACACTACCCATGCACTCATCTATACAGGTAGGCACTATTCCCACACTCCTCCAATCACCCAGTCACTATCCATGCACTTCTCCATTCACCTAGCCAGTACCCATATACGTATAATATCACCCAGACATTACCCCTGCACTAATGCAATCACCCATGCATTAGTTATGCACTATTCCAATCACCCAGGCACCACCCTTGCACTCCTCCAATCAACCAGGCAGTACCCATGCACTCCTCCAATCACCCACACATTATCTCTCCACTCATGCAATCACCCAGGCATTGCCCATGCACTCCTTCAATCACCCAGCCACTACCCATGCACTTATATAATTACCCAGGCACTACCCTTGCACTCTTCCAATCACCCAGGCACTACCCCAGTACCTATGCACTTATAAAATCACCCAGGCACTACCTTTGCACTCCTCCAATCACCCAGGCACTACCCTTGCACTCTTTCAATCACCCAGGCAGTATCTAAGCACTCCTACAATAACTCAGCCAGTACCCATGCACTTATAAAATCACCCAGTCACTACCTATGCACTTATGCAATCACCCAGGCACTACCACTGCACTCATGCAATCACCCAGGCTCTACCTATGCACTCATGCAATATTCCAAGCACTACCCTTACAGTCATGCAATCATCCATGCACTAGCTATGCACTCATAGAATAACCTAGGCACTACTCTGCACTGCTCCAATCAACCAGGCACTATCCAGGCACTCCTCCAATCACCCAGCCAGTGCCCATGCACTTATAAAATCACCCAGGCACTACTTATGCACTCCTCCAATCACCTAGGCACTACACTAAACTCATGCAACCACCCAGACATTACTCCTGCACTCATGCAATCACCCAGACATTACTCATGCACTCCTCCAATTACCCAGACATTACCCGTACACTCTTGCAATCACCCAGGTATTCCCTATGCACTTCTCCAATCTCCCAGACATTACACCTGCACACATGCAATCACCTAGGTATTACCCATGCACTCCTTCAATCACTCAGGCAGTACCCATGCACTTATAAAATCACCTAGACACTACCTATGCACTCCTCTAATCACCCAGGCACTACTCCTGCACTTATATAATCAAGCAGGCACTACCTTTGCACTCCTCCAATCACCCAGGCACTACCCTTGTACTTATGCAATCACCCAGGCACTTCCTATGCAGTCATGCAATAACCCAGGCAGTACCCTTGTATTCCTCCAATCACCCAAGCACTATCCATGTACTCCTCCAATCACCCAGATATTACCCCTGCAGTCATGCAATCACCCATGCATTGGCTATACACTCCTCCAATCACCCAGACATTACCCCTGCACTAATGCAATCACCCATGCATTAGCTATGCACTCATGCAATCACCCAGATATTACTCATGCACTCCTTCAATCACTCAGGCAGTACCCATGCACTCCTCCAATCACCCAGACATTACCCTAGCACTCATGCAATCACCCAGGTAGTACTCATGCACTCCTCCAATCACTCAGGTAGTACGTATGCACTCCTCCAATCATCCAGAAATTATCCCTGCACTCATACAATCACCCAGGCATTACCCATGCACTCCTTCAACCACCCAGCCACTACCCATGCACTTATAAAATCATCCAGGCACAATCCATGCACTCCTCCAATCACCCAGGCACTACTCATGCACTTACAAAATCATCCAGGCATTACCCATGCACTCCTTCAATCACTCAGGCAGTACCCATGCACTCTTCCAATCAGCCAGACATTACCCCAACACTCATGCAATCACCCAGGCATTATCCATGCACTCCTTCAATCCCTCAGGTAGTATGTATGCACTCCTCCAATCACCCAGACATTATCCCTGCACTCATACAATCACCCAGGCATTATCCATGCACTCCTTCAATCACCCAGCCAGTCCCCATGCACTTATAAAATCATCCAGGCACTAGGTATGCACTCCTCCAATCACCCAAGTACTACCCATGCACTCATGCAATAACTCAGGCAGTACCCATGCAATCATATATGCACTAAGGCACTTCTGCTGCACTAATGCAATAATAGAAGCACCACCCATGCAGTCTTCCTATCATCCAGGCACTACCCGTGCAATTATGCAATCACTCAGGTACTACATATGTACTCCTCAAATCACCCAGGCACTACCTATGCACTCTTGCAATAACCCAGGCACTACCCGTGCAGTCCTCCAATCATCCAAGCGCTATCCGTGCACTCCTCCAATCACCCAGGCACTACCCATGTACTCATGCAATCACCCAGACATTACTCATGCAATCCTTCAATCACACAGGCAGTACCCATGCACTCCTCCAATCACCCAGACATTACCCCAGCACTCATGCAATCACCCAGGTACTACTTATGCACTCCTCCAATCATCCAGGCACTACCTATGCACTCATGCAATAACCCAGGCACTATCCTTGCAGTCCTCTAATCACCCAGGCACTACTCATGCACTCATTCAATCACTCCGGTCATTACCCATGCACTCGTGTAATAACCCAGGCACTACCCTTGCACTCTTCAAATTATCCAGGCACTAGCCATGCACTCCAACAATCTCCCAGGCAATACCCATGTACTTACAAAATCATCCAGGCATTACCCATGCACTCATGCAATGATTCAGGCACTATACAAGTTGTCCTGCAATCACTCAGGCAGTATCCTTGCACTCATGCAATCACTCAGGTAATTTTTCTATTTTAACCAGTATATGTGGTTCCGTAAGAACCGTTTTTTTAAAGAATTTACAACAACAAAAAATATTTTCTAACAATTTTTTCTTTTTTGGTTGTTTTTGACTTTTTTTAAACAAAATTGAAGACTCCAATAAAACTGTTTGGAAAAAAAGAAAAGAAAACTTGAGAGCAGATTAAATAAACAAATTAACACTTATGTGTTTTAATTGCATTGTTAATGACGTCAATGCATTGCTCCCCAATGCAGAGTTTTGCATCACATTTCTTGCAACTAATTGTGGCATCCAGTAGTTCTGGAACAATGTGTGGCCTTGGTGTAGGTGGAAGTTCTTGTGAGGAAGTTGATGGAGCATTTGGGTCTTGTTGTGCTGCTTCATTTCTCTCTCTCTGAGAAACTTCTTTCGCCAAATGCAAGGGGTGTATTGTCTCCAAATATTTTTTCATGGATGACGTTCCACATGAGTACTTTTTGTCTGAACCTCTCGAGAGTACTCTTTTGCAGACCTTGCATGTAACTTTTCTTGCATTGACCTTCTTCTCTCCCTCCGGCACAGTGAAGAAGTCCCAAACCACACTTTCATTTCTTTTTTTAACTGCCTCCACTATATCATCTTCCTCTTCCAAAGGGTCTTGATCAGGATGACTGGATACCATTGTTTGAAAAAAAAGTCAAGAAACACACTCAAAGAAGAAATTGCAAGAAGCTACAATACACAGGTCTTGCCAGGAAGACAGACAAATAATAAGAGAAATAAAATAGGTTTTAGATCCTCCCTCTAACAGAATGAAAAGGTTTTAAACCAATCAGAAGCTTTCTTTTCAGGTCACATGGAGTCGCGTAGGGTGCGTGCACCCGTCGCGCACAAGTCGCGCACCCGTAAAATTTTGTATACATAATTGTAAAGTATAAATAGGTGTCTATAAAATATTTTAAAAATTATATTAGTGAAAGTGTTTATACAAATCTGATATTTTCACTTTGTATAGTGATATTTCAAACTTTGAAAATTACGCCGGAGTAGCGACCCCTGCGTGACCCCGGAAAGACATGCCGGGAAGGGTCGCGCACCCTATGCACATACCTCACGCACTTGTGAAATTTCGTACAGTTCATAGTAAAGTAAAAAATACTGTTTATAAATTGTTTTCTAAATTATCTTAGTGAAAGTCTTTAACCAAAACTGATATTTATAATTTCTACAATGATATTTCATACTTTTGAAATCACGCCGAAGTCGCAACTCGAGCGAAACTCCAGAAATGCGCGCCAGCAGGGTTTGTGCACCCTGAATCCGCACACCCATTGAGTATGTTCGCAAAGGGTGCGCGACTCCTTTGTAAAAAAAAATTGAAAAAAAGAAAGCATAATGATACAATAAACAACTTTCACAGTATTAAAAGCATTATTTCAAGAAAATATAAATGTAAGTTGTACATATAAAAACAGAGTATATTTTTAGTAGTGTATGATATATATATTTTAAAAGAGTGATTTTAATTGTTGAAGACGATTTTAGAAAAACTAAGTATATTTTAAAAAAATCAAAAATATAGTTCCAATCATGTTTTAAATAAAAGAAATTCAATAAAACACTTAGAAATATTGTAAAAAAGGTAAGGTTAGAAATAATTTTATACTTAAGAATTACAATTTAAAAAACCTTAGAAATTCACTGAAAATACCATAAGTTTCAGGGACGTTATAGTTAGAAATCAGCATTTAAAAAACCTTTGAAATTCACTGAAAAAACCATAAGTTTCAGGGACATTATAGTTAGGATTTAACATTTAAAAAACCTGTTGAAATTCACTGAAAAAACCATAGGTTTCAGGGACTTTATAGTTAGAAATTAGCATTTGAAAAACCTTTGAAATTCAATGAAAAAACCACAGGTTTCAGGGACGTTATAGTTAGGCTGATATTTCACTCGCACAAAACCAGAGAAATTCGGCCGTTATAGTTAGTTGAGCTAACTATAACTCGTGCCCCCGCAATGCACTGCTGATGACGTCACATTTTACATCACTCATGACATGGTCAGTGACATCACTGATGACATCACTGATGACATCTCAATTGAATGAATATCTCGCAGTGCCACTGTTATCCCCTCAAACCTAAACAGGGGGTGAGCAGTTCTGGCAACCACTGAACATGTTCCCTCAGGAACCGTGGTGACAGACTTCCGACTTTTTGCTCAGTCGATCGTGCTCTCTTTCACTCAGAGGAATATACAAAGAATACACAGAGGGGCATTTTCAATATTAATTGAACCGTAGTGATTCTTGCATAGAATATATGAGCTGTGATGATTAATAGACAGAAGCAGACAACAGTTATACTGAATGTCAGAACAGTGAACAAAATGAATAGCTTGATCACAACTTATGTATACATATACAATAGTACAACTATGTAGCGCACTCCTAAAATATGAAACCCTAACGTACGTTTCTAGGGTGCAAATGTATGTTTTGCAAAGAAGACCTTTCCTGGATGATCTAACCCCATTACCTGATGGATAACAGTGTAAGACCCTGTCTTGGTCACAGACTGGACACCCCTCAAGGAGATGTCGGTCAGCTGCTAAGCAAAAGCTTCAGCATGCAGGGACCCATCGAATTCAGCAGAAGTGTCTCCTCTGATTATGCCAGGAAATAAAAGGTTGTATATAAAAATTGTATCCTTGCCTCCAGCAGCGATTGTGATCGGCCTGCCATTGATTGTATTTCACAGATAGTGGCGTTGTCACAAAGACACCACTATCTGTGACACGTTTGCGTCATGCACGTGAGGGCTATGTCCCTAATGTCAAGGCAGTGTGTTAGAGTGTTCATGTTGTGTTCTATGTCTGCAAGGCCAGTGTTTCCAAGAAACTAGTCCAAGAGTCATGAATGCAAATGTGTGCCAAAGGTTAATGTGGCAAAGAGAAGGCAAATTTAGGAAAGGACAATGTGCATGTAAAAATGGCACTAAATCCTACGGGGCCTAACTCAGACACATGACAGTTGACCTTTTAGAAAATCCAGTTAGTCAAGCCAACCAAAAAACATTTTTCATGTCATGAAGGGACAGAGCTATGATGAGTCATTGAAGAGCAATGAAAGGGTGGAATCGTCAATGAAAGACATTTGGTCTTGGTTGGCAAATGCAATGAAATGAATGATAATACAACATTTAAGGGGGTCCATGACCATGGCCACTCTCTGGTTTTTACTGTTCAAGCATGAGCAAGAAAGCCTTCTCAAAAAACATGTGTGGTTAATAATAGCTTACTTGGGCCTGCAATCTTCACAGTACCATAAATCTGATCTCTTAGTCTTACAGTACCACAAGACATATAAGGGCATAGGGAAAGCTTACTAAAAAAGCAGAAGAAAGCTACAGACAGAAGGAAGTCAGCTACAGGAACATGAAATGTAGAAAAAAGGATAATGCAGGGGTAACAAGAATGTAACAAACGTTGGATAGTAGAGCTGAAAAAAGGGAGAGAGTGTAAGAAAATGAAGAAAGCAAAATTATTCTACTAGTGGGGAGAGGTAAAAGTTAGGGAAATAATAATAATAGGACTTACTGTGGCCAGCTGAACCATCTGCTGTAGCACTGGTGGTGGTGGTAGTTCCACCTGCTGCAATGCTGGTGGTGGGCAGCCCCTTTGCCCTACTCTGATGATGTCCTTTTGCCCTTTAGTGCTGCTGTAAGAAGTAAAGAAGATTCAAAAAAAGATTAGTGGTACAGTTAATTTCTAAAAAAATATTTGGACAGGCAGACATATTAGCATTGTACGTTTCTAAATCAGATAGTCTATTGCCCCATTCCAAATTTCCGAAAACGAAACCCTATTCCTAATCTACTAAACCTAAGCTACATTTTGAACTACTAATGCATTGCAACAAATGATCTTTGCTTCTACACCCCATTTGATGGGCAAACTCAGTCTCCCTTTTATAATACATCCTACACATCACTGGGAGATTGGGACTGTATGATCTACATAAAGAAAGGCACAGAGAACACTAACACCCTGATATATGACTATCTTAGTGATAGGACAGAGGAGTCTTCATCACTTCTTAAATAATCAGACGAAGCGAGCACCGAGTAGGTAGTGCTGAGCGCCTGGCTACCTCAAGCTGGATCAGATATTATTTGTAACGTAAACATAACTCACCTCTGAGTGGGAGCAGCATGCTATTTGAAACAACACTATTAGCATTTTTAGTAAACAAAAAATAATTACTCACTGAGCCCGGCAACATCGACACCCGGAAGGTTGGGCAGGTCCTGTTCTGCAGCACATGCACAGATGCACTCTCACCTAAAGCAGCTCCTGCAGGGTGTACCCTCTCCCAGGCCTGCTGCCTGCTACCAGCATGGAGGGGAGATGGCACTGGACCCAAAAACCCAGCCTGGCCACTTCTGCCTCAGTAAAAATGGGCTCGGGCTGCACCCCTGAGAGGCGCCGGCACCCACAGGTGGTGCGACTTGTGGCACTGGTGCCGCCACTTGTTGCTTGTTCTGCCATGGGTGGGGGGATGAAAAAAAAGAGGTAGGACAATACAAAGCAGAAAGGAAGAACTGAAGGAAGTGGAATACAAGGAAAGAGAAAACAAAAAAATACAAAAAGTCACAAAAAAGTAAACAAAAAAAGACAAAAACATAAAATACACAGAGAGAAAAGCACACACTGATAAAAAATAAGTAAATGAGGAGTGTGAGTGGGATGGGGGAGGATTGGCACAGATTAAAACAGATTCAAAAATAGCCCCATCACCATGCACAGAACAGCAGAAAAAGCAGGCAAAGCAAAATTGGGCATGCCCATGCACACCACATGGTGCCATTTACACTGATTTTCAGTGTTAAATGCAGTTTTTGGGTAACTTTTGGGAGCTCCGTCCAGGCTAATTATCAACAACGTATTCCCACAGCAAAAATGTATTTGCACACCTCCATTTGCACAGGTGAAGCGTGTTTCTGTTACATATAAATATAATTATCAATTTATGTGCATGTCCTCTTCAGTGATTAGCACAGAAACACATATAGCAGATTACAACAGTTGGCTACATTTAATTAAGTTGTCCTTATGTGACAATATAACAAAATTATAAGCAATGAATTGAAATAATGCAACACATTTGTTGCAACATTTTTAGGCACAATTCCATAAAATGAACACAAACAAATGAAAAACACAATTTGCATATTCAGAGATCAGTTGTGCAAATGGATAATTAACCATAAAAATTGCTGAAATTTGGCAGAACTGGTATCATGAATGTTTACCCTGGCCCAAAGCAAAGTTGACAAGGTTTACAATACGCAACACACACGCCGCGCTGGGAACTTGGAGAAGCCGGCCCGTACTCAGGAGGTACAAGTCATACCTGACTTTAACCGAAATTTCTCAGAAGATGCCACGATAGGGAGAAGCTTGTAAAGGTTTAATAAGCAACTACATGCTGTATAGGATATAGAGACATACTGCATAATAACGAAGATTTTGTCTGACAGGCCTGAGGAAGTCATAGGGTGACTCACCCAAGGACGAAACACGTGTTGGGTGGTGCAAGTGGAGATAACCGATTAAAGACAAGATTGGTTGAATTTGAAGACTACTAGAGAACTTTCTTTCGGACTGTAAATACGGACGTGCTCGGAGTTTTGTTTCAATTCAAAGTTGATCAACTGTTTGCAAGACATTGCACTGTATAAAGCACATACAGTACACTTAATTTGGAAATTGTCCGAGCAACAGTGATTATTCGATGCCTCTGCATATTTTCCAGCTATGCTGTTCTGCAGCTTATGCAATAAATCAGAGAATTTCCAAGTTAATTTCTTAAATTGTATTGCATTGTACTGTATTCTTTGTATGGAGCTTCATACCCCTATTGAGATGCTGAAGCTCATTTTCGGACTACACTGTGGAGAAATGTAAGATTGGCAGAATGTTGTATCTTTTGATACGCTATATGGAAAAATATTCTGGTGTCATGCATGAGTGATCAGAGAAATTATCTTATCTTGCACTGGGAACACTGCCTTGCACTGCTGTGAGAGATAGGAACCCACATTACAAATAAAGTTAGGACTTTAATTCTTGGTGGAGGGCAGCTCGGGGAGCCCACCCCCGGCTCTCCTCGCCGGCTCCCTGCCCCAGCAGCACCCATGCGTGCTGCCTCAGTCAGGAGCCGGCAACAGTGGGCAGACGGCAGCCCTCTTAGGTCGCCTCCTGCTCCCCTCAAACGCGAGCAAGGAGGAAACACACGGGGCGGGGTTGGGGTCCCGAGGACGCAAGGAGTCCAGACGCAAGGAGGAGGGCAGCCCGACACCAGAGCAGGCCCCGAGCTGCCCTCCACCAAGGATCACTGTTGAACTGCCCGGTGGGACGGGCACATCCATCAGACCCACCAGACTTAGAGGAAACCATTCCTCAAGCCGCAGCTGCTCTCCCCGGCTCAGCAGGAGAGCCGATACTATAATATTCACTGCATTCTAGAATCTCGTCCCATAATGCTTTGCGGGGCCTTTGGTCGGGATGGTATTTTTGCCCATAACTTTGCTTGGGGTGGTCCCAGGAAGATGGGACCACCACCTTATTGTTCAGCATGATGTGCTCTTTGTGGTCAAGGCATCTGCTTGGTCCTCTCCCTAGGTTAGGGGGGACCCCAAAATCATCACCTCTCTCACTGCTGGCTATATTTCCAATTTCACTTTTGTGAGATAACTATATGCTCTTTAGCATGTAAAGGTAGAGTTGCTTGTTGCTTTACCAAAGGTGTGTGAGGTTTCCTTTTATTAATTGGGGTGGAGCGGAGCGGAACGGAGCAGAGTTTTTACTGAGTTTTTTTTCAACTCCGCTGAATTCCGCGTAGTGGTACTCTGCCAACTCTGCCTACCCTTAGCTATATGTTAATGGTTTAACTGTAAAACACTCAAAATGCAAATTTGGTGCCACTTCAGTTGTATATTTGGGAAATGTGCTTTGTGAAGATGGAATTAAACCCAAACCTGACCTTGTAGAGGCCATTCGTTTAGCACCGTCTCCGAGCTCTAAAGATGATGTAAGGTCATTTTTGGGGTTAACTGAATTCTACTCCAAATATATACAGAATTTTTCATGCAGAATTTTCAAAATTAGGCAATTATTATAAAACAAGAGTAAATTTGTGTGGGATGTTGAGTGTGAAAATGAGTTCCAGAATGTTAAGATAGCAATTGTGGAAGCAACTGCTCTTAACAGCTTTGATCCTCCGCTTACTTGTGTTATCACGACTGATGCCAGTTCAAAGGTTTGGGAGCTGTGCTAGCACAAAAACTTGAAAAAGGTGGTGAAGCTATAATTGCGTATGCTTCAAGGGCATTGTCCCCTACTGAGGAGAAGTACTCCACCATGGAAAGCGAGACCTTAGCTTGTGTGTGGGCCGTGGAACATTTTAGAGCTTTCGTTTGGGGCAAACAGTGTGAAATTAGAAGTGATCACAAACCTTTAGTATGATTACTTACCACCGATGGGATGATTAAGGCTTCTGCAAGAATCGCTAGAATGTCTATGAGATTACAGGACTTTATTTACAAAGTAGTTTACATTCCTGGTAAAGATAATGTTGCAGCTGATTTGTTGTCAAGACTGCCTTTACCTTTGAAAGAAAAAGTCCAGGATAAGTGGGATGATTTTCACATCGCCTTAGTACATGATGAAGGTGCCATGCCTATTATGAATGAAACTTGGTTTGAAGAGTATTTGAAAGATGAGACTTTGCATGAAGTACAGAGGTGTATAGTTGAGGGTTGGCCTTCCAAGAAAAACTTTAGTCCCGAAGTTAGGAGTTTTTGGGAGGTAAGGAATGAGTTATCTTGTGTCAAATGTACTATATGGAGAGGTGATAGAGCTGTTCCTCCCACAGGGATGAGACACTATAGTTTTGCCTGGCCATGAAGGACACAATGGTATTGTCAGAACCAAACAGTCGCTAAGAAAACGTTTTGGTGGCCAGGTTTGGATACTTTTATAGAACGAATAGTTAGAGATTGTATTAGTTGTGCAAATTCTGATAAGTCATTATAAACCTTGAGTCCCAATATGGGTGAGCATTCTATTCCTGATGGCCCTTGGGAGACCATTGCCATGGACATCATCGGATCTATTGGTTCCAAGAGCAAATATATTGTGGCAGCTATTGACGTGTTTTCCAAGTGGCCAGTCATAAAAGTGGCAGAGAGAGTAAACACTGATGCAGTTTTGTTGTTTTTGGATGAAGCTTTTACAGAAGAAGGCCTACCTATACTCATTATCACCAACAACGGGGTGCAGTTCTTATCTAATAAGGCGAAAGATTATTTTCAGAGAGTTGGAGTCATACATTGTACCACCTCTTTGTATAATCCCAGTGGGAATGGTATTATTGAAAGATTGCTGGTGTGTACGATGACAGATGGGAAGTACAAGTGTTAAAAACTACGTGGAAGTATAGAATTACCTCAACCAATATGACTGAATGCTCTCCTTTTGAGATCATGAGAGGCAGGTTACCTAGGACCAAAAGTAATCCGTCATGGTTAATAGCATCTACAAAAAGTTCTGTTGATTTGGACAAAATCAAGAAAAGAATTGATAGAACCCATATTGTCAACAAGAATAGGTTTGACCAAATGAAAGGATCAAAGAAGGATCCCGTGATCCAGAGAGGCATGCTTGTGAAAGTAAAAAAGCCACGGAAAGTGTTCAAAGGGGTAAGCCAGTATATGGAAACTTTTGTTGTGAAGGATGTTTTAAACAATTCTGTGAGACTCACAAATGGTATAGTATGGAATTTAAGCATAATTTCTGTCCTCAAGGGTAAGAAAAAAGTGTATAAAGAGGAACGTGTTACACTCAAGCAGGATTTTGATGTAGGAGAATTTGTCGGGGAGGATACAATTAAAAGTAGACGTAATGGAAGTGACATAATACCAGATGGTAGCCAAGATTCTGTGGTTCATAGTCCCACGAGCAATGTAGATGATGCTATTCCTTGTAATGAGAACGGACACCGCGTCCACAAACCGGGCGATGAGTCTATGCCTCATGTATTAGAAACCAAACGTCTACAAAAAAAGGCCTGTGTGGTTATCAGATTTTGTTGCTCGCATTAGAGATACGTTGTACATGTAAATTTTAGTTATGTAGTATTCTCATTTTTGTTTTTTTGTTTTTTTTTTAAAAGGAGGAAGATGTGTTGTGTTGAGGTATGTAACTTGTATCTCGGCACCGACCCCTGATTCTGGTCTAGAGCACTCGAGTCCATGCCGTGCTAACTATGGGCAGTTGGTGGATGGTGACGGGCTGGAGTGGATGTGTTCTGGTGGTGCTTTCCATTTGTACCATTAAACTTCGTTTTTCACATTAATCGACTACGGATCTTCTTTAACAACCATGCTTACAGATAAGCTGGAAGAGATGTGAAAATTCCCTTCTGTTAATGTAATTAATTTTGTGAACATTACCATCTCCCATACACTCATTTCATAAGGTGGCTTATTGGTAAAGCAGAATAGGAGATTATGTTCTTTTGTCCAGCAGAATAGGAAATGGGAACATAAAAGGCAAAGGGGTATATTCACAAGAACGTGTGATAACTACCACAAGAGTAGCGTAACGCAACTTTAAATAACGCAGCCTATCGCGGGAAAATAACCCCGTGTCAACGTGGAATTCACAACAAGGCGGTAGCATGCGATAGTCACCAGATAATGCGTCAAATCTCAGCGTGAAAATCAACGCCACGCTGAAAAAATGCGAAACTCGAAAGCGAGAAATCATGTGATGAGGCCAATCGCGGTACAAAAAGTAGCGAAAAGCTGCCTCAGGCCTGCAAATCCCACTCGTCTGGCGGGAAAGTGCACTATAAAAACCACAGAAACAACACACCAGAAACAAGCCAAAGTACGTAGCAACATGGATGCATCCTGACCCAGCGCAGAGGCCAACGCGAAGCCCACAACCCCCACAGACCACCAGCAAGGAACAACTGGGTCCGGGAAGGCCAAGGAGAAAAGGGAGAGGAAGACGGGGTGCAGACCGCAGGAAAACAAGACCAGCGCCACGGAGGTGACAGAGCACTACCAGCAACTGACCCACAAGCAGACCACCTGGAATGCAGTCGGAGTGCCCAGGAGGCCAAGAGGCGCCGGCAGGACGTGACAACATAAACCAGGTACAAACCCGCTGCCAACAGGAAGGCAGCAACGGCGACAGGAGGTGGCAGTCCAGCGCCACAGGAGGAGCTGGAGGAAACCCAGGCCACAGTCATCAGTGTGGAGACAGTGCAAGGAGTAGGGAGTACGGACACAGCTCGAGAGGACCTGATACAACATCAACAGGGTGAGGATCCAACAGGGACTAGGGGGACGGGGGGTGATGGGCACAATGCCACACATGCACAATGAGGTGTAGCACACTGCACACCCATAATTACCCAGGGACATGTCCCCCATCCCCGTGGCACACTGCAGCACACACACATAGCAATCACAGCACATACCATGACAATGTGGCACAAAGTGCAACACCCACACTGCAGAACCGGGGACACAACTGGGTCTGCCCAGGCGCAGAAACAGAACAATCACATTGGACAGAGCAGGGAACTGTGAGATGCATATCTACCCCTACAACCCCACATCAGCAATGCAGGCCAAATGCACACTGTCCCAACTCAAATAGCCACCACCGCCCAAACAGTCACAATGTACATTGTCACACAGTCTGCATGTTGACAAGAACAAGGCGCCAACACAATGCCAACATGCACCTCCCCTTCACAATGCAGAGGGACAAGCAACACCTCCAGCAGGTCAGAACAGACAACCCATCAGTGATGCCCGAGACGAACACCACACCCCCGTCACCCACGCCCTACAACAGCCCATGGACATCCCACACAACCCACCACCAGGACCAGGGCAAGAGGAGAACCCAGCCCCTGCAACAGACCACACAGCAAGAAGCACCCGCAATAACAGCTGCCACTTCACCGACCCACACATGGCACCCCAATGCCAGGTGGCAGAACGCCAAAAGGAGGTGGCCCAACAGGTGAGCGTGTTGCCTAACCCATGGAATGCGAACTAGAACACATACGTGGGTGTCCAAAACCCTCCAGGGACCACCTACACCCAACAAAGGAGACCCACACTTCAGTAGAGACACATGCAGATGCACATACCCAGTACAGAACCATGCCCAGGGGCACGCACATATCAGTCACACACCCACGTTGGCTCTGCCTACGACGGCACATTCCACTCCCCTTATGAATTGAGTGGGTGACGACAAAGCTACATGTCCAGGTTCTAGCTCGCTGCCTGCGGTGACTTGTCTGCGTCCGCTGTACACAGCACAATGTGATGTCGTAGGGCCCAGGGCCCCCATGCATACAACAAGACCACAGGGACACATATCATGTTGAACTGGCTACGGGCACATGCGCCCAGCCCCTTTATTGGCAGGGCCACATGTACAGTGACGCCTGTGCTGGATGTGTGTGGGGTGAGTATAAGCCAGCCCGCACGGAGTGCTTGGTGCTGGCAACAACCTGAACAGTGGACACGAGTGTAATGGAAACAGAAAACACCAGCATAACAGAGTCAACTGCAGAGCAACATGGAGGGATCCGGAGTAAGGACAGAGGTCACCCAATATTCAGTCAGGAGGTTCCGTGAGTTGCAGTGCACTGAGGCAGGGGCACTAGAGAAGAGCGCGCTCATGTGAAGAAATTGCTAGGATTGTGTCCCTTCGGGTTAGTCCTGATGCAGATGCAGTGGGGTGTGTTACACCTGCATCAACTTCCTCATCAGCGTCCCAGGTTTCCCACACTGCCTGAGGTGACAGTTGCGTCCGCAGTCCACAGCGCAATACCCAGTATTAGATCCGGGTGTGTAGCTTGACTACCACCACCAGTCTGCATTCCTGCCTTGGGGCTGTTGCCTCCTGCCCTCCCATTGTCTGTGCCTTCTCCCGTATGCACACTTGACACATCCTCCTCATCATGGTCCCAGGTCTTCCCCACTGCATGAGGTGACATTGCTGCGCAACCTCACAACAGCACAAAACTCAATCAGTAATGGACAATGGCTTGCGGTGCACTGAGTCACTGGCACCTGGAGTGCTGAGCAGGGTATCAGGCCGATGATGGCATCCACGACAGGTCTGAGCAACTCCGTAGGTCTGTCAGGACCACTGTTTCGACTCTGGCAGATGGCGGTTGGAGGTGGTCCTTGCGGTGGTGGCGTGTGCCTCCTGCGGTGATGCGACGTCCGGGCCGGTCAAGACTCGATGCTATGTGTGGGCCCTGGTGGCCCGCAGTTGCGGCCGGAGGATGCGGACAGCGCAGGGCCACAGACACATGGCGTTGATGACCCCAAGACCATCGCTACAGAGGCCATTCAATGTTTCAGAAGAAGGGGTCCCAGGCCTGAGCAGCGCAGAGTTAGTGGCCCCGGATGCACTGCAGCCGGCACAGGCACCCAGCCACGGGACGGTGACTTGCGGTGCAGTCAGATGGGCCATGCGACCTGAGCGGGTCCCCATCAATGTCCGAGGTGTATGTTGCGGAGGGTTTCTGGGGACAGTGGAAGGTGTCCTCCAGGGCATTATGCGGAAGGTCTGATGTTATCTGGAAGCAGCAAATGGAGGAGTGGAAAGCTCAACCCTTGTTTTCACCAACAATTCGGTATCAGCTACATGAGGATGAAAACTAGCCCCTAGTCCATAGACTCAAACGCCACCAATGTGCGACCAGTGAGTGTCCATGAATGTCGGGGAACACACTTAGTGGCACAGGTGCTGTGAGGGGATGCAGTCTGCGATGATGCCGGTACACAGATGTGAACTCCAACATTGCCAAATCAAGACTCTGTGACCTACTGGACCACAGTGTAGGCCGGAGGCAGCGGTCAGCATGGGCCCACAGACACGTGTTGTGTGCTTGTGATGCATTTGTTTGCTTCACTGATAGCAGGGAGTTTAGTGATATCACCCCTGCAGTAGACATCTGGTCACTGCCATTCATGACTCAGGACACGGTTTCACACATGGGACCTACTGGGCCACAGTGTAGGCCGGAGGCAGCGGTCAGCAGTGGCCCTCTGTGCCTGTCGTTGGCTCGCGAGGCACAGAGTTAGTGACACAGTGGCAAGATGATCCTGTTCCCTCCGGACTGCAACGCGTCATCCTCTTACGCCTCTCCGTGCATGCGATGAAATGTATTCTGCCTTTTGAATTACCGATGTTCAGTTCCAAATCTGTGATCCCACTCGTGCGCAGCGTAGGCCGAGGGCAGTAGTCCGCGTAGGCCCACAGACACGTGTGGTTGTGATGCCATGCACAGACTTGCTGCCACCACATCGAAGGGTGTATAGTGAATTGTTCTCTGCCTTCAATAATGTTCACTGCCATGTTGTAATCAAGACTCAGTTCCAAATGTGTGACCTACCTGACCGTGGTGTAGGCCTGAGGCAGCGGTCAGCACGGCCCATTCACCGAGTGTCGCCGGCATAGGTTGGATGGCCCCACCGGCCTGCGTAGTTCAGGTTCAGTGGCACCACGTGTAGCCGGCTGGCGTTGAACAGGGTTACTGGCACCACGTGTAGCCGGCTGGCGTTGAACAGGGTTAGTTGCACCACGTGTAGCCGGCTGGCGTTGAACAGGGTTAGTGGCACCACGTGTAGCCGGCTGGCGTTGAACAGGGTTAGTGGCACCACATGTAGCCGGCTGGCGTTGAACAGGGTTAGTGGCACCACGTGTCGCAAGATGCCCATATGGAACTATGCCTCAATGATCGGGGGTCTGGTGCTGTGGCCGCTGGCCCGGATTTGGGGTCACTGCCATTCATGACTCAGGACACAGTTTCACATATGGGACCTATTGATCCGAAGAGTAGGCCTAAGGCGGCAGTGGAGTATGTCAACGAGAAAGGAATAAAGCGGGCCTGTGTTGTGGAGGCCGTGATGGTCTGAGGTGGCTGCCAAGGTCGTGGAACTCAGGCTTGGAGCTTGCGCAGGCATGTGGTGGGCCCTCCTTGACCTTGACACACGCTGGTGTCGGCGGGTGATCAGTGTGGCCTGGCTGCGCAGAGGCGGGCCTGACGGGTTCGTGGTCCAGCGTGCTGGGGTCCGGCAGGCGCACAGCATCGCTGGCAAGTCCTCTCACGGGGACGGCGTCGGCCTCGTGGTGGGGTGAGAGGCGCCGCCCTGGCAGAGACGTGGGTCTTTCCGGAAGAGGACCACGCCCAGGCCTACGTGCTTTTTATTCACACCCCTACGCTGGTGTGGCGTACGCCGGGCCATCCCACTCTGGTGACGCTTGGGGGGGCGTAACAGGCAACATTTCCGAGGAGGTCCACCACTGGCTGGGGTGACATGGTTGCGTCCACTGTCCACTACACTTAATGCACCAGCGGTGTATGTCGCCATGGATAGGGGTGTGTTCTGCATACAGCGGTGTGTCCAGCACATCTCCGCCACCCATGGCATTGTGTACTTTCCCAATCATGGTTCTACTGCATCCTTCACACATGCCTGGTTGCCACCTCTCCACACATTCAGCTATTATGTGGCTGTGGTGCCATGCCATTGCTGGCTCATGTTCAGGGCTTGCCCATGTGAACATTGTAAGTTGTTCTGTCATGTTTGGTGGGTGGGCATGTTGTTGTGCCTGTTGTATGTGATTTTGTGACGTGTGCATTGCCGGAGTTGTGAGTTGCATGGTTGTGGAGTTGAGGTGTGTGAGGTGTTCATTTGGATATTGCCAAGGGGCTGTGCATTTCCCTTGTTGCCATCCTGGGAACGCTGGTTGATGATGGACTGTCGGAGGATGAAGGTGTCATGCACACTGGCTGTGTATTTGAAGGTGACATTGTTGGGGGTTCCACGGTGTTCTGTTATTGCCTGCACATTGATGTGAGACGTGTGCTTCCTGTTGCGGTGATTGTGTGCTGTGTCACCAGGGGTCACAGGTAGTACATGTGTGCTGTGTTTTGCCCCCAACACGTGCGTGCATCCTGCTTGGGCGTATGGTCCTTGCTTGGTCTCCAGCGGATCCTGCGCATTGTGTTGTACGTATGGGGACTGGGGTGCCAGGGTGATGGTGATGTCCAGGACAGGTGTGGGGGACTTGGATGTGGCTGGCTGTGAGACTCCTCCGACTCTGGTGGGTGTTGGTTGGGGGTACCAGGGGCCAACAGGTGCAGCCATGCCAGCAGCTTTGCGTGGGGTGAGATGTTGGTTGTCCGCTGTGTTGGTGCCGTAAGCCTGTTAGGCGATGATGGTCAGGATGCGTAGGATGTTTATCACTTTCAGCCTATAGTGGACGGTGACATTGTCAGATGTTGGGTCTGTGAGGCTGGTAAGCTTCCTGGGGGTCCGCTGTCTTTGTCTGCGCTGCATCTGTGGTGGTCCGTGGGGGGGGGGGTGTTCCGGGTGTGGGTTGGGGCCTGGGGTGGTGGCGGTGGGTGTTGTGGTCCTCTTGGGTGTCCGGGCCGCATGATGAGTGGCTCCATGGCATCTGTTGCCCTTCAGTTCTGGCCCTGGGCTGTGCTCCCTTTTGTGGTGCTGGCTGCCGTCCGACTTTACACCAGGTCAGGGCAGGTGTAGATTTCCTGGTGCTAATGCGCCTTATCGCCTGTTTTGTGTTTTTATCGCCGATGTGGCTGGTCGTTGTGAATGTTGAGGTGTGATGTTGCCGCGCCTTTTGGCACGGGAACGCCCACTCTGCATCTCATTAGCGATAGTTGCGCGGGTCCTCTGTGGCGATGTTTTTTGCGGCTGCTATCGCGGGTAAACTGGTGCTGTGGGCTGTTAACACCGGCTTGTGAATGGGGGGGTAAATTTATCACGACTTTGGCTGCGATAAAGTGCCGTTAATTCGGCGATAGCTCCTTGTGAATATCCCCCTCAGTACCTTGTTTAATGTTTGGAGGTCAGGGTACTGTGCCAAAAACATGGTGGACTATTCTGTCCTCTAAACTTGTGGTTTCCGCGCCTTACTTAAGGGGAAACAACCATGTTGCTGACAGTGAACCCTACCCTGGTTCTGCAAGCGGAAACCTTTGACCGATAGCCCGAAATACATTAGGCCATCGTTTAATGACAGGTTACTTACTGGTAATATTCATTACTCCGAGTCTTAGACTGGTGTATAAGGTCTGGCGAGGAGGTAATGGACATCAAACTATCTGACTTATTGTGGGTGGACATTCCAATGTCCCTTTTTCGGCCAGGCAATCCTGAATAGGAAATGGGATTAATGAACCCCATGTGCTGGGAAAAAGGCCATTAACTTTATTTTTTTCAACTACAGACTCCAACTTTGAGAGTTTGTGTTTTAAATACGCACATTGAACATGGCTCCACAGCAAATACGGCTGGCTGTACTCTGCTAGGACAGAGGAGTACAACACTCCGCTGCCCTGTTGACATGGAATACAGCCTGAAATGATTTAAATACAAATGTTGTGCATGTTTGAATGAATTTGGTAAAGTTCCAGGTAGAGGAAAAGGTTTATGGAGGCAAAAAGTTAAAAAAATAATTCGCAATGCTTCATTAACGCTTAGGAAAAAGATGAAGTAGCTAGAAGTTAAGTTTACTCCAAATCAAATTTCTTTGAAAGATAAAATCAGGCAACATCTTGTCATAGGTAGGCACTTTTGAGTCAAAATTTACAATGAGCAAAGGAGAAAATCTTCATGAAAGGCCCCCAATTTGTATTTGGGCAAGCTGTGTGGCTACAGGCTGGAGCTTTAACGTGATATTAATAAATAAGTTCAAACTGTAGCCAGAACTGGAAATTATATGATATTTACTTATTATGCACAAAGAGACAATTTTACATAGAAAATTAGGCTGACTTAAAATTGTCCATAAACAGAGAGTGGATGAGCTCCATAAAAATAAAATAGCCCTGTGACAGTGTTGGGTACTAACCCCCAACTCTCTGTGGCCTTACAAACACAGCGTTATGGATCATCTGCAAATTTTCAAAAAAACGTCTCCCTATATCATCTTAGTAGTCATGCTTAAAGGTTTCTACTGAGCCAGTGCATTTGAGATAACAATCGAAACAATCAGAAAATGGTAACAAGAAAAGGAATTTTGCATCTACCCGATTAGAATTAAAGGGCCAGATGTATCAAGTGTTTTACCGTTCGCAGAATTGGCCCGTTTGCAAACGGTAAAAAGCCTTTTGGGATGTATCATCTCAAAAGGCATTCGCAAAATAGGGAATCGAAACTTTTGCTTTTACCTTTTTTGCAAATGCATTTAGGGAATCGCAATTTGCGATTCCTTAAATGCAATACTGGAAGCAAAAAAATATTGCAACCTGGTTTTAAGGAATCGCAAATTACCACCAACTTCAAGTTGGTGGTAATTTGCAAATTCCTAGGAAAATGCACTTTTTTGCATTTTTCTACGTGCCATATGGCGTACATACATGCCCCTAGGGCATGTATGTGCACCACATACGCCACATGCATATTTCAGGGTGTCCTTTTGGCCCCCTTGCACCCTTGAAATTGCATGCGCAATTTGCGAGTACCTATTGGGTACTTACAATAGACCCCCGCAGCACAAAATTAATTAAACACAAATATATACATTTAAAAAAAAAGAATTTAATATAAATACAAAATAAAATATTTTAATGAACTTAATTTAAATTAATTCAATACATATCTTTTGTAATTTTCAATACATAATAAGTATATAAAACCTTTTTAGTTGGGTGGCTTTTTAAATGAATTTTTAATAATTATTTTAATTGAATTCAATGTATTTAAGTTAAACAAATATTTAATTAAAAAAATTAAATTAACACTGTAAAGTTGCTACTACTGACTTTTCACATGTAGACAGGGTTCTCCCCCACTGGGTTGGAAATATCCCTGTGGCAAAGCATTGGAAAAATGCAAAAGGTTTATTACACTACAAAAAAAAAGTAAAAATATATTTTTATTTAAATATTTCTTTTATTTATTTATTATAAGTGTAGAAAAAATGCAACTACACTATTTATTTATTGTATGTGTAAAACAAAACGCACAGAACTATTATTTTAATTTTGAATTAAACACTTTATTCATTTAAATACATTAAATAAAAATCCCACCTAAAGCAAAATCTTTATGTTTACTTATTAAAATATACAAAGAATTGTGTGTAGAATTAATTTAATATAATGTCGTTATTTTTAAGCAAATTAAATTACATTTAGTTTTAAATTCAAAAAGGTTATCAAAATATTTTTCCATATGATAATATCTATTTTTTAACAATATATAGTCTTAACATTAAATTGCATGTGTATATATTATAAAAAGTCAAAATAAAGTGATTTATTTTAATATTTTTTCCTATGGAGTTCTGTTTTTAGTCCCTTTGTCCATTATTTTCTATGGTAGGGTATTGCAGTTCAAGTGGTTGGCCATGTGTGGTGCTGGACTTACTCCAGGTCTGAGCTTATTTTTTGCTTGGTCGGTTTTCTTCTCTTCCCTAAACACCTCCTATTTAGTAATAAGAATTCCCATTTTTTCAGCCATTCCCTATGTTCCTCCCAGATTTACTACTAAGGAGCCAATTTCGATGTGGTCAGAAACTACTCCGAACATTGGTTGGAGCCGTTCCGACTGCATCAAAATGTCCCGTTCAGATTCCTTTCCAACCGACCTATTATGATGTGGTTGGTCGGAAAGGATTCTGAACGGGCTTTCCGAATGGCTTCCGACGGGCTTGGAGAGCCCGTCTGCCATTCGGAAAGGGACCAGTAATCCCAAGGATGGCTCTTTCCGCCTGAGGGATTACCATGGTGGATTCCTACAGCCTGTCTGTGCCAGCCTTTCCGACACAGAAAGGCTGTCGGAATCTGACTTTGGGGGCCCCCAGCAGGGCCCCCATGGGTGCAAGGCCTCCGGATGGTGGCCCCCCTGTTGATCCCTGCACCCGGTGGCAGGAACCTTGAGGTGCCTGCCACCGGGTGCAGGGATGTACTGCACCTCAGCGCTTTACAATGAGAGCATGCATTCCGGTCGGAATGCATGCTGCCATTGTAAAGAATAGTTTTGCATCCTGATTGCTGGTTTGGGACCGCTGACTGGAGGTCGGTCGGTCCCAGTTCCTGATCAATGTTGGACGGACTCAGGTCCGTCCGACATCAAAATCGGCCCCTAAGTAGGAAACTTATATGTGTGAGAATAGCCCCATAAAAAATATAGGCGTGTTGAAGGCGGTAATTTTCACACATTGTTTTGTAAATAGCATTTTGTAGTAATTAGTACTACTGTAGCACTACGTTACATACTACAGTTTGCCCCAGATGTTCACAGATAAGGAAAGCACCTTTGCTGAGTTGCTGCTGTGTCACTCTGCAAAGTATCAGACATTTTTTATAACCAAAATGTGTGACTAGTAAGGAAAGTGTATTAATCAAATAGTGGGGAAAGTAGGGCAGGACATGGTTACTTTGTGAGCTTGTTTTTGGTTCTGAAAGAGACCTTGGTGGTCCGAGGTCAGTATCAGGAGGAGCGTGGACTCTAGGCTCTACATAAATCAATAAAAACTATGTGACCTTCACAAAGGCACATATAACTTCAAGTGCTCAGTTGTGGTCTGTATTTTATGTACTGGGCAAGTGTTGGTTGTGAATTTCTGTATCTATAATATCGCTAGGCAAACTGAAACAGCCTTAAATCTAACTTTTGGGTGCTATGTAAAAAATATAAATGTATATTCAGACAGAAAGACACACTGAACCTTAAAACAATCACGAAAAGTATGTACACCTTGAACTTCTTATTTACGATGCAAAACCGTTCTAGAGCCCACTTTATGTTGGTGCTATTTTAAAACACAATAAATATATGAGCAGTGACTTCACAAAGATCACTAACTGTATATTCCACTGTACTGTTTTTGTTTTTCTATTTGTTACTTGTATCTCGCAAACTCTTGTGGTTTGTTTTGCATTACTACAGGTGTACAGAGCCTGAAAGCAGCCTGAATGTAGTATAATTGTGCAATATCACAAATACAACAAAAACACAAATGATAGATCAGTCACCAAATCATAGTGGGCCTTCACTTGATCTGAAAATATATTTCCTATACTTTGTTCACATTCTTGCTTCACAGCAGAGCCTAAAAGTACTTGAAGACACAGGGGTCGATTCCGATTCGGGCCGGAAATTTCTCCGACCGAGCCGGACCCGGAGAGATTTCCGACCGAATCGGACCCGTGCAGTCCGACCGAACGAGTACGATGCGTCCGTATGTTATCGGACTCGAGTCGGTCGGACTCCCATTGAAGTCAATGGGAGCCGGTCGTACAACGCGTACGCGGGCTCCCATTGACTCAATGGGTGCGAGTCGGACAAGTGCGCCCCTACAGCGGGTACGCGGCGAAGCGAGTCGCGCCGTACACGCACAGGTAGGGGGACCCATGGGTCCCCCTGTGTGCGACTCGCGCGGCCTACGCGTACAGGGGGTCCGACACGGACCCCCAAAGTACGGCTCCGACAGCTCTTACGAGCCGGAGTGCGCGGCTCGGTCGGACTGCTCGCGGCGCGCATCGTACTTACCCGGCCGGGAACGTCTCCATTGCGCGGTGCGAGTCGAGTCCGAGCGAGTCGGTCGGAGCGGTTCGAGCCGGGAGCGAGTCGGTCGGAGCGGTCGGGACGCCCGGACGAGTCGGTCGGCGATTTCGCATCGTACTCGCTCGGCCGGACCCGCGTACGGTTCGGTCGGGAAACAGGGCTCCGAATCGGATCCGGTAAAGCCGAATCCGATTCGGAGCCCTACCGGCCGAGATCGGAATCGGCCCCACAGTGTTTGTTTTAGAGATGTTATGTAAGTATTACACAATACTACTCTATGGTCTGTTAATATGTGCAATGCAGAGATAGCCCCTGATGTGATCCCTTCCTAGAAGGGGAGAATCAGGCATCGTGAGGGAGACTCGTGGTCTCCCGCATATGGTATAGATACAGAACAAGTTTGGTTTGGTTCCTTTTCAAGTGTCCTTCTCAGTCCCCCTGCCTTTGTGTAGAGTTATGCTTCTCTCAGTAGGTAGCACTGGGGTTGCTCCGAGCAGGAGTATCCACCATATGGGAACAATGGAGTATAAGATCTCTGCACCTGGCTGTCATTAACCCTTATGAAGCAGCAATTAAGGGCTGATAGAGGGCAGGCTTGGCCTAGAAACTTACTTGCCTTGAACAGAAACTGCAGTCTCACCCTTGGCATCTATCATCTACCAAATTGTAAAAAAGTAGCCCTGTCTACATCTTTCTCACTTCATTGCCTGAGTCTCCAACCTCCAGCCACAGGAATGCAGGATAACATACTTCTATTGTCTCGGAAGGCTATCCTCACCCCCATTTTGTACTATGCTACAACCAGAGACATCCATAATGAGTCTCACTTTGTTTTCTTACTTAATACTGTGAGCCAAACGTTAAGGGTAAACATCAGTAGGCATCCATTCTATCATTCACAGAATCTTCTTTTGATGTTTGAATTATTTACCTGCATACTCTGTCATGCTGCTATGATCATGAGGTTACTGCTGCGTACCTATACGTTCAAAGAGGGGTACTGTTTCTTTAAACAGGCTCAAAATGCTAGTCAATGAGGGCAAGACTTAGCTGAGAAAAGAGACGGGTGACATCCGGAAGAAGAAGAAAGAAGAAACACGGAGATGGAGAGCAGAGAGGATGACGAGACAGGAAGCCGTAAAGATGCAGAAGCAGAAAGCAGCCGAGACGCCGAAACGAAGAGCAGAAAGGACGCGGAAATAGAGAAAAGCATCAACTGCCACCAGGACCGGCACTCCCACGAGGACAGGAGTCTCCACTGCAAAGAAGAAGCTGCCTTCACTTACGCCAAAACTGAGAGAACGGAAGCCGAGCAAGAACCCGACGAATCGGGCCCCAAGGTCTGGTGGATGCCCCCAGAGGCAGTGAATCTGCGTTTGGTGAAAATCAAAATATTGAAGAGATTTCCTCATACCCTAGGATGCACCGAGCTGTTTCATATATAGATATATTGGCTCCCCCTCTCTGCAAGAAAGTCGCTTATTCAGGCACTGCTAGTAAGCAGGTTGGATTATGGTAATTCCCTACTGGTAGGGATCAGTGAAGATCTTCTTTCTAGATTGCAGGTCGTGCAGAATACTGCTGCTCGTCTTGCCCTTAATCGCCCATCACGGTCACCGTCGGAACCTCTCTTGCGCCAACTTCACTGGCTCCCAATTAGGAAGCGAGCATTATTCAAGCTTCTGTGTCTGGTATTTAAAACTCTACAGGGGCATGGCCCAGCATACCTCAGCAAAAAGCTAATACCCTACATCCCAAGTCGGCAACTGAGGTTGAGTAATCGGCGGTTGTTGTGCCCAAGGAGAATCAACAAAATTAGAATGGGGGGTCGCTCATTTTCTTACCTTGCACCCTCCTACTGGAATAAGTTGCCGGACGACATTCGTGATAGCCCTACTTTAGGGCTATTCAAAAAAAGTCTCAAAACATGGCTGTTAAGTCACTAATCAGTGGTTCTCTCTTCTGTTATTGTGGCGCTGAGAGATCCCCGTGGGGATGATTCGTTTTGCGCCTAATACATGCTAATAATAATATATATATATAATCACTGAAAAAAACACAGGTTTCAGGGACGTTATAGTTAGTTGGACATTTTACTCGTACAAAACCAGAGAAATTCGGCCGTTATAGTTAGTTGAGGTAACTATAACTCTCGCCCCCGCAATGCACTGCTGATGATATCACATATTACATCACTCATGACATGGTCAGTGACATCACTGATGACATCACTGATGACATCTCAAATGACATCACTGATGACATCACTGATGGCATCATCCAGTGACTGTGTGTTTCTGTAAAGTTTAAATATGTTTTATATATATATATATATATAGGCCAAGCTGTATTGAAGAATGAGTGGGTGTATGACTGTCTGAATGGATGATTTAGTAGGTGCGTGACTGACTGTATAAGTGAGTGATTAAACGTGTCTTATTGAATGCATGGGTTAGTGACTAAACTGTGAATCTCTGTATCAGTCTGTCTGTTGGTGTGTAAGCGGCTGCATGAGTTGGTGAGTAGCTACATGAGTGTCTATATGGGTTATTGATTGGTTGTCTGAGTATCTGTATGGGTGCCTGAGTGTCTGTGTGGGTGGGTGGGGGGTGTGTGACTTTGTGCATAGATGTGTGAGTAGGTGATTCACTGGGTGAATGGGTTCAAGAGTGCATCTGTGAAGGGCTGTTTGGGTGGGTGAGTGTGTGTATGGGTGTGTTCGTGAGTGTTTAGATGTCTCAGTGGTACATGTGTGAGTAACTACATATGTGAAATGCAGTATATGTGAGTGTTGGAGTATATAAATGAATATATGTGAGAGTGAGTGATTGTGAGAGTGCCTGTATGGATGAGTGTGTGCTTGTGTCAGTGATTGTATAAGAGAGTAAGTATGTGTTAGTATCTGTATGAATAAGTGAGGTAGTGTGTGTATAATTGTGTAGGTGAGTAAATCGGAGCGTGATTGATTCTTTGCATGACTGACTATGTGTGCGAGTAACTCTATGGGTGAGTTGCAGTGTGTGAGTGTCTGTATAGGTGTATGAGTGTATATGATAGTGCTGTATTGATGAGTGACTGCATGTATGAGTGACTGTATGGGTGAATGAGTAGATATGTGTGTAGACCTGGGAATCAGTAAGTGGGTATGTAGTAACTGGTATTGGTGTGTCTTTGGTTTCGAAAATGGTAGTCTGTATTTTAGAGTAGGTGTATCAAAGGTTATATTAGGGTGTGAGGAGGTGCATCAGATTATCACGTGGATGATGTCATCAATGATGTCATCAGTGATGTCATTTGAGATGTCATCAGTGATGTCACTGACCATGTCATGAATAATGTAATATGTGACGTCATCAGCAGTGCATTGTGGGGGCGCGAGTTATAGTTACCTCAACTAACTATAACGGCTGAATTTCTCTGGTTTTGTACGAGTGAAATGTCCAACTAACTATAACGTCCCTGAAACCTGTGTTTTTTTTTGTGAATTTCAAAGGTTTTTTAAATGCTAATTTCTATCTATAACATCCCTGAAACCTATGATTTTTTCAGTGAATTTCAAAGGTTTTTTAAATGATAATTTCTAACTATGCCTACAGAGGTAGGACATGTGCAGAAAGAGGAAGAAAGGCGCAGAAAGAAGCAAGAGAAATGCAGAAAGAGGCAACAGAAGTCCAGAAAGATGAAGAAAGGTGCAGAAAGAAGCAATAGCTAGCAGAAAGAATCAACAGAGGTGCAGAAAGAGGCCTTGTTGCAAAGTCATCCTGTGCCCCAACTTTTTGGTGACTGGTACTGGTGGTAACTGACTCTGACTAACCAGGCCCGGAGCCAGTGCAATGCTGAAAGATACTTAGAATACAGTGAAAACACCTACATACACTAGGGTACACTATGGGTTGGGGTACCCCTGTGATTGGCATGACCTCCCCTGTAAGGCCCTAGTACATAATAGGGCAGGGGGGATTAAAACTACCTCTAAGTCAGAGGTGCAGAAAGAAGCAAGAGCAGTGCAGAAAGAATCAACAGAGGTGCAGAAAGAAGCAAGAGGGGTACAGAAAGAGGCAAGAAAAGTGCAGAAAGACGCAAAAGAGGTGGGCACCCCGGGACATTGCAGGAGATGGCCTGGGGGTGGCGGTCCCCAGGGCCATGAAGGGCTCCAGGAGGGCAGCTGCACGGCCCCCCTCCCATCGAGCACAAAGCCCCGGGGAGGTGGTGGTCCCCAGGGCTTGTGGGGCATGCGAGGCCCCCCGCCTATAATTAACAAAAGCCCCAAGGAGGTGGCGGTCCCCGGGGCTTGAGGGGGCCCATGAGGCTGCCCCACCAACAAAATAGCAAAGCCCCGGGGAGGTGGCGGTCCCCGGGGCTGCAGGGGGGCCGCATGCCCCCACGCATAATTTAATAAAGCCCCGGGGAGGTGGCAGTCCCTGGGGCTTGGTGGGGCCTGGGAGGGCCCCCCCACCCCTAATTAAACAAGCCCCGGGGAAATTTTGTTTTTAAAAAATGCTTTTTTGGGCCCTGGGGGTCCTTGTGGGACCCCCTGAGCAGGCCTAGGGGGTCAGGGTGTTTCTACCCAGCCCCCTTTTCTCGTTTTTTAACCTTTATTTTACTGTTTTCTTGTGACTCCGTTACCGAGTCACAAGATGGCTACCAACACATTCTGGTTTGGAGTGTTGGCAGCCAATCAGAATGAAGTTCGTGCTCGGGAGGATTCGCGAATCCCCCTCGGTGCTCAGATATATATTTTTTTATTTTTTGGATTTCTCAGGAACTACTGAATTGATTTACACCGTTTAAGAAAAGGGTGCTTTCTGAACCAAGAGCTACCTTTTTGCCAAATTTGGTGTAATTCCGTTCAGCAGTTCGGGCTGTAGCCTGTTCCAAAATTTCCTGTGGAAATTAACATGGGGAAAACGCTTTTTGGGACCCC
Organism: Calotriton arnoldi; assembly: GCA_963921515.1. Classification (NCBI taxonomy): domain Eukaryota; kingdom Metazoa; phylum Chordata; class Amphibia; order Caudata; family Salamandridae; genus Calotriton; species Calotriton arnoldi. Next base: position 1,025,033 of record CAWUFW010003925.1, on the reverse strand, counting down.
CTTTTTTTCTCGGCCCCTGCTTGACGAATCACCCCGAAACTTTCAAGACAGGAGCTGACCGGAGCTGGTCATTAGTTTGGAAAATTTCGCGAACATTCGTCAAACGGGGCCAAAGATATTGGCAAAAGAAAAAACACTTTTTTAATAGAAACAAGGTCCTAACTATAACTACCTACTGGCAACCGCCATATATATAGCCATCATTGCAAACTATATTAAGCCTCCTCGTCTATACATCCGACCCTAGCTTCCACATTTTCCTATATATGCATCCAGCCATTACTATACGCTTCCAGCTTTTGAGCTAATCAGCTCTTCTTGCTAAGGGGTGGTATAGCATTAGCTTTTCTGGGGGTAGGCTGCTCACCTGATTGAAGTGCCTCACATACTACAATCTCACATGCAAATATTGTTTCTTTCTACAGTTTTGCACCCTCAGATTGCATGCAATCTAAAAACAGCCTCCTCTGTGTTCCCATAAAAATGTATCTTCACATAAAACGTCCCTTTGTTGCCTCACCAGTTGTTACAAATAAGCATCTCTATACTTTCCATCCACTGCATGCCGCCTCTCTCTAAGCACATCCTACTGTAAGTTACATGCATGTTTGCCTTAATCCCTATTTTTGTGTTTCTGCAAATAGCCCACACCTCATTAATAAAATAACAACCACTCATTTAAAAGTCCTATTTCTGCAACCTACCTATACCTAATCTCCTGTAGCTCACCTATTAATATTGCCAATGATTTGAATGATTTCACATGCCACCCTCCACTAAATATGATATTTAACTCCTATTAATTTAATCTACCAGATAGAAACCTAAGTAAATGCCTGGAATGGTTTGCTTAAGAGCATATAATGAATCCCAAAAACCAACAATAAACCACTGAAAAACCACTAACCTTATTTTACGGAGCAGCGTGCTGCCTGGCTGCATAGGGCATTCTCACTTTTCTGGGTTAGTAGGTGCTATAAATGCAATTACAATGGAATACAGTCCTTAGGCCATTAATTCAAGGATGCATTTCTCCCTAAAAAACTGCAAAATGTCAGAGCCTGTATTTTACGTAGTAAAGCACATAATTTTACGTAATTCTTTTATGTGAATTTCACCCAAGCCTGCCTCAGAGGGGAGTGAGGATATGGAAGTTGAAGAGGCAATAGTTTTGAAGGATGGACTACCTCAAGAAGCAGCCTCATCTATGTTGTCCAGGGCTAGGAGCAGCATGTCTCTCACAGTTAGTGCCTATCACAGCCGGGTTCTTTCAACTAAGTCAGTAAGACTGAGAGGGACTTGAAGGGGACATTGGCTACCCTTGCCCAAGAGAAGGAAAAGGCAGCTCTGGCTCTTGAATAAAAAAACAAACAGCTTCCTTCGCTGCAGAAGAGAAAAAGACAGCATGGGCTCGCGAAGAAAAGAAATGCAGTTGGGTTTGGAGCGGAGGAGAGAACACTGCTGCAGCCCTGATTGCTTCGGAAAAGCAGGGAGCAGCAACCCTATCACGGGAAAACAAGGCACTAGACTTGCAAGGGCAGAAGGCCATCCTGGCTCATGAAAGGGTTATCAAAAAAACAATGATTCTCATTGGCCTATATATGTATCATTTATAAATTGTAGGCACAATGGCAAAATGTAACCATAGTAGGACGCTGAAAGAGAAGAATAATGTAGGAAAGACAAAAAACTGTTTTGGCTAAAGAATATCTAGTCTGTATTTAACCATACAAATGCAGACAGTGCAAGGAGTCCCACGTGAACGGAACCAACAAAACACAGGAGTGGCAAACAAAGTAAAACCATGAAGCAAAAAACAGGATTTCCAATAACACATAAATGACCATTTACAGTAAAAAAATTTACACTCGATCCCTCTTGAAGTCGAAGGGGTTGGATATGGTTTGTTTAGTACATGTTGACAACGTTTCGACCCCTTACACAATGTGGAGTCTCATCAGGACCAATTGATAGGGGACACCTGTAATACAGCACAGTTGAATGTTTATTTAGAGGGTTAGAAAAAAAGATGGCTCAGCACAAATATATTTGAGGACCAGGAAAAAGCTTCCAGCTTATTGACAGAAGACCCACGCTTAAATGGAGAGGTACTTCCTATTTTCAACTGGACTGATGTGCACAGCACGCATAAGTTATTTAGGATAATCCGAGATCCTGCTATGTTTTGTTTTTACCTATAATGAGAATAGAAGGACGTATAAAAGTGAGCGCGGCCGTGGGAACACTCTGTTCTTACTGTTATGAGGTTTATACCCGAATGCAGAGGGAATCCCTCCTTATATCTGTGCAGACACGCAATTAAGATTTCAAGCCCTGAAGAAGTCCCTTGGGATGAAACGCATTGGCTGCATTTGAATTAAAGTATATGTTTTTTTTAAAATAAAGATCAAGAATATGAATGATGAAATCTCTTCTTTCGAACAAACACATTGGAGTGTGTGCGCTATGTTGAATAATTGGGTAAAAATGTATAGAGCTGATTTTCAGATTGTCACAACTAAAAAAATAGTAGTCATCTATATTTTTAATAGGTTATGGAGTCTCTCCTGTGAGGAAGACGAAGAGGGCTGGTTATCCAGACATGTGCACTACCCTGAATTATTGTAATCCGTACCCACTAAAGTGTTAGGTGCGATGCTCTGTTACCTCAGCCTCTTTGTATAGATTATTTGGCCTATTTAGAGGGAGTAATGTACCCAAAAGGAAGGTGGGACCATAGTAGAATTGGTAGCATACCTGATGAATCTTGAGAACAGCATGAAGGTGACAAAGAAAGGGGTGGGGATGTGTGACACCAATCCAGTGATTAAAAGGAGTATTACTCACATGGGGACACTTCTGGGAGCTGATAAGGGGAGGAGAGCAAAGTTGTTAAATAATACACATGGACACGTGGTTGTTAAAACATACATACACAGACACTACATGTTGATGTAGATGCAGCAATATTAATGTGAGAATGAAACTTACCCCAGTAAAGCAAAGGATAAGGGCTGGGATGCAGCAGGTGGCAGAGCTCTGCACACCATGACCTTTGTAGAAAAAACTTCATTCAGCACCGCTCGAGGTTGGATGCAATAAAAGATAAGGTATAGGCATGTCAATGCGTGCAAGAATTATCAAGGCAGGCCACAAAAGTCAGCCTCACTGCAGCATGTCTTCAGCTAATGAACACTGTGATCAAGGCCCAGGATATACTCCACATCGGAGATGTGGTCGAGGCACCCTCTTGAGGGAGGTATGGCTTAGCTGTTGCTAAGCAGCCAGGACGTTAGTGAGGTCACGTTAGCTGACTGTCAAGTGACACAGCTGTTCCCTGAGGCAGTAAAGACCCATGAATGCTGGAGATTCGAGTGCAAACCTGAATAGATGTTTAGTGATCCCCCTGACATAAAACTGTAATTTAAATGTGAAGGAAAACCACATGTAGGCAGTAATAGCGGGGTACATGGCATATTGAAAAATAGCCAAAATCATAAAAACATTGCATACGTATTGGACATGGAATCATGCACATGAGGTCACGTTGTTAGGATAGGTGGGTTAGAAACACTGTCATTTCACATGCTCATATTTCTTAAGTTGCCTTTTGCTTACACAGTGACTTTTGACATACTTTTGCTTGTGTGTCTGTGCACAATATTATTCTATGAAACTGCATTGCTTGCATTTCCACTTCGCAGGCACCCTATCACTACACCTTCAACATTTAGTATGAGGGAAAAAGTTCACTTGCGCAAATGTTGTTGCATATTGTTGTCTGGTAGGTGACAAAGCTATCACAATAGGAAAAACAACAGTGGCCTGACTGGGGCTTTGGCATTGTAACATGGGTGTGAAGAAGGATGTCCAGCTTGTGAACAAGATGGGTACCCTGATGACACTTACCCACAGGTAATGAGAGTTAGACTACCTGACAGAGGTTTGGCAGATCACCCATCCAATGGAAACTAGGTTAGGTAGCGCTAGGTAGGAGTACACTATAATGCAGTACTGATATGCCCCCATATATTCATTGTAATAGCACAATAGTGGAATTGTTAATCTTTTTCACTATTCTCATAATGTTAATTACGCTACTCTGTTTCATTCTACTGACTATCACATTTCTCTTATTTTTTTTACAAGAATGACAATGCTTCAATAAATATTGAAACACCTTGCTGAGTATTTCTTGTGTATTTCTTTGGGTAAGCATGAGTAACCAAATGAAAGGGTTCTAGATCTGTTACCACAAATTCCTTGGGGGATCAGAATTGTCATGTTCTGAGGCTGCACACACATTTGTCACCCTGTAAGGTTAGGGGTGCAGATGGTGCACTTTGAGTTAGGAGGGATACAGGCCAACATATCCTGAGCACAGAATCAGTCTGGCACAGTCCTGATGTTTATGTTGTCCAACAAACGCACAGTTTTACCGGAGAAGTATAAGCCGTAGAACGTGGCGCCACCAATATTCTAGGTTGGGCTCTTATTTAATGGATTTCCTGAGTAGTTTTCTTTGTATATCCAAAGACCCCTACTCACCTATTAACAGGAGACGTCCATTGTGGTAGGGAAAAATCCTGCTCAGCTGAGTAGGTTACCCCTATGTATTGGCTGTAGGTTGTTCAAGCTTGAACCAATCAAAGGATCTCCTTGTAGTTATACCATCTCTGAATTTGACATATTCTTATGGCTGGCCCAGCAGCACTAAACATACCTGAAAACTGCAGACATGCACTTACTCAGAAGCTGCTCCAACATGATCTCGCTCTTGGGGGTGGGGAGGTTATCTTCGTGGTGGAGGCTCACGAAGAATTTAGGACAGAGGTATTGTGTTCATGGGTTACATTCCCAGCAGCAAACAACCGATGAAGGCTGTTTCACACTTATACTGTAAGGGATGTTCCAAATAACTATACAGCTTACGAAGCTTTAGAAATACCATTAACTTACAAAGAACATCAAAATTGGTTTGAAGGCATCCTACCACACACTACAGAAGAAGTTAGACTAGATCCCCTTAGTAATAAGCGAGCACCATGGACAGTCTTAGCTAGCTACAAACCACATCTAAAAATAGCTAATATGACAGCACTGCAATTATGTAGATTATATAACAGTCTAGTCATTATATATAGAAGTCTGATACAGTTTGTAATGTGAACAATGACAGTAAATCCTGTGAGGGTTGCTCAAGCTGCACAACCACAATTGATTACACCGGGCATAAGCCCACCAACGATCAATGCAGTCATGGGTAAAGATCCCATCAGACGGGAGGAAATGCCGTTCTGGATTGCACAAAATAAAAGTACACTTAAAGCAGTGTTTCCCCATACAGGACACCAGGAAAAACACAGAATTCTTACAATTTGCTTGCCAATGGGGACGGCTCCCCCAGTAGAAGCCTGTGCCACTTGGGGTACGGTTTTTGCTCCAGTATATGCCAGAACACATGGTACACCCTCATTAGCTATTTTGACAAAGATGCTTAAACAGATCCAGAATGAGTACAGGGCAGCCCCTGCCCTGGATTTGGGGATGAAACTGATGGTCAATTTTGCCACAGTATCCCCCATTATGTTAAGTAATAATAAAGGGGAAGCAGCACCGGTGGCTATATGCTAGCGCTTTAGGGCTTTGGATCTTGGAGAACAGGACTGCTAATTACCTAAAATTATCGAAGAAACCTACACGACAGTAGGTAGAGATGATTTGGCAGCCAGACCTAGTAAACCACAGATTAAGAATAATTCTGCAACGGATAACTCAAAGCAGGCACCCAAATCTTCTAAGACGAAGTGGGATAATAAGAAACATAATGAAAAGACTTAGGGGTCGATTCCGATCCCGGTCGGAGGCGCACCTAATACCATTCGGTCGGGAAAAAATCCAGGCGAATGCCTGTTTCCCGACCGATCCGCACATACGTCCGAACGAGCAAGTACGATGCGCACAACTGCCCAAATCCCGACCCAGTCGTACTCACCCAATACAGGACCTGAACTCAGACCGAGGCGGATCCGGAATCGTAGAATCGAGCCGCACGGAAGCTAAAATGCAGCCCCGTCCGGCCGGACAAGTACAATGCGCTTCCCATACGCGCCGAACCCGTCGCTACGCACGGCACGTCAAAGCATCCGGTCGAGGCACACATAAGCTCCGAATCGCGCCACAACACGATCCACGGCTACGAGACGAACACGCCAGCGACAAGGCGAAGCAAAGAGAAAGACGAACGAGACGAAAAACCATGAATCCCTTCATGCCGATCCTACCAATATTCTACCTCTATTACCGGAACAGGCACTGACGCGTACGGCGCAGAAAGTAAGTCAGACACCAACAACAAAAACAAACTACACGTACCCGACACATCACACACAGAGGGATGCAGAAATACCTACACCAGCAACAGCAGCACCATAGGGGCGGGATGGCCCTCACCAATGCCACACATACACATAGGGGCCTGTATGCCTACCACTACTACCACCCCTACCCAGGGTGGGCTGGATGCCTGTCACTACTACCACCTCTACCCATGGGGGGCTGGATGCCTACCACCACTGCCACCCTTACCCAGGGGGTGCCAGATGCCTACCACTACTACCACCTCTACCCATGGGGGGCTGGATGCCTGTCACTACTTCCACCCCTACCCATGGGGGGCTGGATGCCTGTCACTACTACCACCTCTACCCATGGGGGGCTGGATGCCTGTCACAACTACCACCTCTACCCATGGGGGGCTGGATGCCTACCACCACTACCACCCTTACCCAGGGGGTGCCAGATGCCTACCACTACAACCACCTCTACCCATGGGGTGCCAGATGCCTACCACCACTACCACCCTTACCCAGGGGGTGCCAGATGCCTACCACTACTACCACCCTTACCCAGGGGGTGCCAGATGCCTACCACTACTACCACCTCTACCCATGGGGGGCTGGATGCCTGTCACTACTACCACCCCTACCCATGGGGGCTGGATGCCTGTCACTACTACCACCTCTACCCATGGGGGGCTGGATGCCTGTCACTACTACCACCCTTACCCAGGGGGTGCCAGATGCCTACCACTACTACCACCCTTACCCAGGGGGTGCCAGATGCCTACCACTACTACCACCCTTACCCAGGGGTTGCCAGATGCCTACCACTACTACCACCCTTACCCAGGGGGTGCCAGATGCCTACCACTACTACCACCTCTACCCATGGGGGCTGGATGCCTGTCACTACTACCACCTCTACCCATGGGGGGCTGGATGCCTACCACCAACACCACCCCCACTCATAGGATGGACAATGCATGACACAACCAGCACACCACAACCTAGGGAATGCAAGAAAAAGACATCCCCCAACACCATGACAAGCGTGTGTAGACTGTGTCAAATGCCTACAACACTGAACATGACTTTGAACATACAATGTGACCCCCTATCACATGTGCCACACATATATGTGTGTGGCCCCCACAATGCAAGCAGGCCATGACCATTGTGGCAATGGGGATCAAAACCCCATCATCACAGTGAGCAAAATGTAAGTGTGGGGGCCCATAGCTGAAGCACATTCAGAACATTGTGGCAATGGGGTCTAAACCCCCATCATCACAGTGACCAAAAGGTAAGTGTGGGGTCCATAGCTGAAGCACATTTTGAACATTGTGGCAATGGGGTCCAAACCCCCATCATCACAGTGACCAAAATGCAAGTGTTGACAAAGAAAAAGCTGCAACTGCCAAACTGCATGGATGATTCCTGGTCACAGAACATAAAACACATCAGTGGCAAAGTAGTGCATGTGTCCCATTGCAACATAGATTGGGGAGGCAAACTGCAGTGCAAATAAGACATACCTTTGGCCATGTGCAGACAAACATCACCCATGGGGGCTGACACTGTCAACATTCATCAATGACACAATGACAGAAGTGACCATCAGAATGCAGACCCACATATTTGCACCAATGGGCACACAAATGCAGATACCCTGTGGAGACTGTAGATGTGAGGTGAACAGATACCATACCATGGCAGCAATGGGACACACAAACCATGATCATTGTGCTGACCGATGACCTAGGAGTCCCAGGGACAGCAGGGGAAACCCACCAAACAACATACAGCCAATGGCACACCAAAGATATGCCAATGCAGTGGTGCAGATGCACAAACACAAACAGGCAGACCCACACTGCACATCAAACACAACAGGTGAGGGGGGTGCCAGTGTCCCCAGGCAACCACACAACACATGAGGAGGCCTGAATACCAATTACACAGATGTGCATACAGTGCCACACAAAGGTAACTCATGGATCCAAATCCCCTATGTGGGCAATCAGGCATTGTCAGATGAGAGGGAGCACAAATCACACATGTCACACAAGCATGTAGGAACAACAACTGACACAGCAAGACACAGACACACCACAGCACTACCCCCAGGGCCCCCACAATGTGGTGACCCTGGGCTGCATTACAATCCCACTGTGATGACAAAGCTAAATGTCGTTCACACTGTGAACCACAGTCATGTGTCCTGAGCAACAAACTACCATCACACCTACACAAGCACAAATCAATCAGCACGGCCAGTAAGCCAAGGCCAACATGGAGGCAGGGGTCTAGCCGGGCAACAACTCTCATCTACACACACTCAACACCACACCTCGACCTCCAACAATGTGCAGCAGTGAAGCACACATGCACTGGTGACATTGCACATGCACCCATGACAATCCCAGGGTGGTGGGTGGGAACCAAGGTGCAGAAACACATCACACATGGCCACTCAACAAGACTCCTGAATGTCTGACACACTGCACACTACGCTGTACATGGACATGACGGCAATACCACACCAACCAATGGGATCCCAGCCACAGTCACACACCAATGAAGAAGCCAAGGTCACCCACAAAGAACACACATAGACAACTACCAACATTGCAGCCCGGACCCTGAGGAGTGCCAGCAGTCACACACACAACGTGTCACAATCACTGAAAGATAACACAAACTGGAAATCACATGACAGGTGTAAACAACAAGTGCCAAGGGGAATCCTGACTGTGACCCATCTGTGTCTGCACACAAAACTCAGCCCTGACAGCAAACACACCTATGGGTGACACCTTGATGACCAGTAATGTGCCATGCACCCACATCACAGAAAATCCAGGGAGAAGACTTTGGGGGAACATAGGTCAACTCAGCAAGCATCACAAACAGGTACAACACTAGGGATCCCAGCATGCACAGCAAAATGGAAGTGAACACACAGACATGCTCATACAACACACACCTTGGGCGCAGGCAATGTCACAGGAGTACACACTGCCATGAGGGGACTCCACTCCTGTGTGAGGAAAGCTGTGCCATATGTTGCCTCAGTCGGGCTCCATCATGTCAGCTGAGCACTTGGTCACACAGTCAACAATTAGCACCAAATGAAGGCTCCCGTCACATCAGCCTGGTCATGGGAGTGCCAACGAAATCATCAGCACAGATCCAACACACTTGTATAGCAATGTTGCACTGACAACACAGATGAGTCCTTCCCCATTGATGCCCAAACCTGCATGTCCAGTGGAGATGGCCACATGGTCAGGGAAGTAGACTAATTGAACAATGGCAGGCACAACAGATGTGCAGGGGTGGAAGCCACAGATGTGAAATTGCTAATGTAAGTAGGAAATCCCATTGCCAAATATTGAACACATGACACCCTCAGATGCTGCTAAGGATGACATGGATACACCACAGGATAGGACACATTCCCCCTGGACCACATGTGTTCCTGCACAGTAACACTTCATTATCATGAGACCAAATATCACCATCACTGCAGCAAGGGCATGGTTAGCATCATCAACAACATGTACATCAGAAGCAAAAGAACTAGAGAACAGAAAGGTGCTTTATTCAGCATATGTGGGTCTAACAGTTGATGTCCAGCAAAAAATTAACAAAGGCCAATGGCCAGTCCAACATAAAAGTCAAAACAGGGTGACAGTGGCAGATGTCACCCTACGCATGCCTGCATCGATGAAAACCAGGGACAATCCCCTAGGAGGGGCATACGGGGGGCAGGCCAGGCACCACAGGGACAGGATCATGGCTCACCAGAAGGAGGCAGGGAAGGGGTGGTGGGTGCTGGAGAGCCACTGACAACTGTCTGACATGGTGTGTGCCGGCACAAGTGGGGGGCATGACTCTGATGGTGTGGGTGCCGGCAAGACTTCAGGGGACCGTGCAGATGGAGTGGACAGGTTCCCCACTGCAGTGCCCAAGTCAGACAGGGTGGTAGTGGACTCCACTGCAGTGCCTACCTCCAGGGGAGGAGAATGGGGATCAGGTAAGGTGGGCAGGACAGAGGGGGAGGACACCGTCTCCACACCAGTGGCACAGACAAGCGCAGCGGGGGTGTGGGGCCGGAAGAGCAAGTGGCAGGGGGAGAAGGCCTGATCCTTTTGGGGATGGTGTATCTGTGGGTGGGGGAACCTGGGGCAGGGTGTGGTGGGGGCACCTGTGGAGTGGGGGCCTGAGGGATGGAGGAAGGAGACTTGGTGCCTGACCTGCAAGGCGGCGGCGGGGTCTTGCTCTTCCGGGTCCGGGGGTACCTGCGGATGGGGGCGTCAGTCGGTCTGCGCCTGGGGGAGGGTGTCCGGTGGCGAGGGGCACTCCGCTCCATGTGGGTGGGCTTCCTCTTCCCCCTGAATGCTGTATCAGCTGGATCAGAGGGGAAGAGGCCGAGGTCACTGAGGAAGAGCCGCTGGGTCTTTGGGGTTGCAGGTGAGGCAACGGAGGGGGCTTTGGAGGGAGAGGCAACTGTGGACTGCGCAGTGCTCGTGGATGCGTGTGTGTGTGACTGGGCCCCATCCCCTGTGAGTGTGGTTTCAGTCCCCTGACTGTGCGTGCGTGTGCGTCTTGTCTGTGGCGTGTGTGTGTGTGTGCTGCTCGTGTCTGTGCTGGTGTGTGCCTGTGCCGGTGTGTGTGTGCTTGGGACAGGTAAGGTGCTGGGGAGTGTGGATGGGGCAGAGACAGGAGGGGTGAGGGACTGTTGGAGGAGGGACACTGCTGCCGTCAGGGAGGAGTCCATGGACCTATTGCCCCTCTGTAGGGCAGACATGCCCGATGAGATGCTCTCCATGAACGACACCAGCTGAGTCAACAGAGTGGTGTGTGCATGGAGGACACTCAGCATCGCTGTCTGCCCTACATGGAGCTGGCGAAGGAGGTACACAGACTCCTCACTCAGGGCAGCAGGGGACACAGGGGCAGGGGGTGCGGTGCCTGGCCCGAAGGAGACACGCTCCCGAACATGGGAGCCTCCACGGACCTCGGGAATGGGAGCCGATGGGAGGGCGGTGGTGGTGGTGGTGGCGGGGACAGCAACACTAGCTGGGGTGTGGTGGCTGCTGACACCCGCCTCCATAAGGGAGTCATCCTCCGAGCTGCTGTGGTCCTCAGCTGAGGTGGATGGTGCTGAGGACTCCTCGGTGTGGCTCCCCTCACCCTCCGTGCCACTGGGTCCCTCCGACCACTCCTCGGCTGCTGACCCAGTCTGGCTCTGCGGCTCCTCCTGGTCCGTGGAGCTGTCCCCTCCTGTGGCCGTGGATGTATCTGCAAACAATAGGGAAACAGACAGACATCAGTCACCTGCACCGAACGCACACACCACAGTAAGTACAGCACAATACAGAGCAAGGCCTGGCATCCTTAGTTGAACATTGCTAAAATTGCCCAAACAGAATAGGAGAAGCCAATTGTCAGTCTGATCGTCAACCATGGCACTCACATCCCACCTGGCCTTGCACCCATCTGTCTGGTGTCCGTTGGCTGGCAATACCCCAGTGTGGACACATGCACCACCTACACAGTAGTTGGACGGTGCAGAGAACACGGTGAAGCATGTGAACATGCACACATCACAACTCTTGCCACTGAGTCAGTACAGGTGTCCGGATGAAAGTGATGCCCAGAGTCAGATATATGAAATGCATGTGATGCATACCAGCGACAGACACCATGCTGCACCCATGTGCTGATAGCCATTGCCACTATGGTGTGCATGTAGCACATGTCACTCCCCTGCAGGATCACTCATAGGAAGTCACATGCCATGGCACAGGCATGCCTGCTAAGTCATACATCACTGTCTCCAGTCACATGGGCAGGGCAGCCACACAACAACAGTCTGCACATGTGTCACAATAGTAGGTCATGGGGAATGCAAGTCCTGGAGCTGAACAAGTGCACATGTACATCCCCCACACACCACATCATCTGAACCCTTATCTGTCCAGGTCATACTGATTGGACATATGGGTGACCTGTAACACAAGCCTCTGAACCTGAGCACCTCACAATCTGCTGTGAATGGGAAACAGCTGCATGGACTTCACATTCGCATACCCCAGTCTGCACGGTCAGGTGTTCAAACACCTATGTGTCACACAAGTATCGTCTCCTATGGTCACATCTCCGGTGGCATGCTGAGCCCCAACCGATAAACACCCCAGCAGTCCTGACATCGAAGCCACAGCACACTGACACAGAGGCTGACACCTGAGGGGACATATCACTGAGCACAACGTGTCAGCTGATACACGGGAGTGGGAGTACAGAGTGCATTGCATGGCCTGGAGTAGGCATGACTGTCCTGCCCCACATGAATGAGGGATGAACCCTGGACAGTAGGCAGCTGGCTAAGTATGTGTGACACACGTAATATACACACTCCTGGGGCCCAAACATTGTTCCCACCTGCAGCTTGGGTGTGTGCCAGTTACCCCAGGCACATGTGGTGGATCAGCTCAGCAATTGGACCACATATCAAAGTAACACGCAGATTACATGTCAGAACACAGGCATTGTGTAAGCAATGGACCCACCCATGATGCCCACCACAGTTAGGGGAACAGATGCTGTCCCCCACCTTGAGTCAAGCAAACTGCAAGGACACAGTACCCAAGTGACACAATTCCCTGACTGCAAGGGCCACACCTGGGTATCAGATGAGGAGTGGGCAGTGCACAATCGAGGGACATGGGTCCTGGACCACATGACTGATGTGCTGTGGAAGTTTAACCAGGCCAGAGGAGGGCACATAGCATGGCAGACAAAGTACACAATGCAGTCATGGACTCACCCCTCCGTGCTGCTCCCTGGCCTTCAGCTGCCCATCCAGATCAGGGAAGACCACCGCCAGGATCCTGAGCATGTGGGGGTCAGGGTCCGGTGTCCGCCCCTCCTGCGAGGAGGTGACAGCTTCAGCTGGACCCGTGCGATCCTCCGGGTCCAGCCCCGAAGGTCCTGCCACCTCTTCTGGCAGTTGCGGATCCGGCGCTTGTAGTCCCCACGGATCTCACTGCCCGGACGATGGTCAGCCATATCTTCTGCTTCTGGTGGGCATCAACCTGTGAGGATGACAAAGTGAGAATGCTATTACTACACATGCAACATATCCGTGCATTACACAGTTGTGATATACATGTCTCAATCACAGGGGCACATGATGTACACAGGCAGTGCAACGATGGCCATGGACAGTATGCCAGCAGTTACTACATGGTATCATTGCCTGGGAAGTAAAACCTTGTTTAAATGCACTGTCACTGCACTATACCTGTCCAGTGCATGTAACTACACACTATGGGGGGTGACAACTACTCAGTGAACCTGCTAGCCAGTGGCGTGCAGACTGTTAGCCTTGCTAGTCAGACAACATGCACATTTAGGAAGGCAGTGGACAGAACACTCACCTGCTCCCCTGCTTTCCCATACAGCTTGCTGTACTGTGGAAGGAGGCTGTCCAGCAGGGCCTGGTTCTCCTCAGTGCTGAAGGCTGGGGCTCTCTCCACAGTACGTGCCATTGCAGGGTCCAGAGGGTGCAGATACAGCAGCAGTGGTGGTGGCAGATGTCGTCCTGGAGCATGTAGTGCAGGCAAGTGAGCTCTCAGGCGAACAGCCAGCATTATATGTGTGCTGCAGAGGCAGTTACTGTCCCATGTGTCCAAAGTGATAGGTCCAAGTCGTTAGCATCTTCTGAATCTGGCCAATCCATGGAATTGCACCACTTACACACGCCCACAGCATCCTTCAAAAGTTCAACTTCATGACACCCATGAATTTGCAACATTGTTGTGGGTGACCAACTGAATTTCCAGCATCAGACTCGTTCAAGATTTGAAAACGCGTCCGTTGCCAGGCCAGGCCATAGCCAATGGGTGCGCACCGATCGGTCCATTGCTGTTCAACGCGTACCTAGGATACAACGCGTACCCGCACACATTGAATGCAATGGGCCGGCCGGGCACACTGATCGGTCCATTGCTGTTCAACACGTACCCAGGATACAACACGTACCCGCACACATTGAATGCAATGGGCCGGCCGGCACACCGATCGGTCCATTGCTGTTCAACGCGTACCTAGGATACAACGCGTACCTGCACACATTGAATGCAATGGGCCGGCCGGGCACACCGATCGGTCCATTGCTGTTCAACGCATACCCAGGATACAACGCGTACCCGCACACATTGAATGCAATGGCCAATGTGTGCGCACCGATCGGTCCATTGCTGTCCAACGCGTATTGCGAATACAACGCGTACCAGCACACATTGAATGCAATGGCCAATGTGTGCGCACCGATCGGTCCATTGCTGTCCAACGCGTCCCTGTACATGTCACTGGCATATGTCACCATGCCTGTCACAGGTGAACATATGCCAGCCACATATACTTCCCAGGGAGTGAGGGGCACACCTACAACACCACAGCCTGTCCAAACTGTATCCTAAGGCATGTAAGGCTGCATTACCTATTCCATGTATGGGGGTGAACATGTTGTTCTGTGGGTGTCACTTGGGGCAGCCACCCCCAGGCTGTGCACGTGTTCATGGGGACAGTATCCTTGGTGTTTCGTGTACATGACCACTGTGATGTGCAACTGTTCATATCTGAGCATGTGGCATGGTCACATTTCACGGTGGTGTATGTGTATGTCATGTCACATGCCCCCTGAGTCCCATGTGGGACGGTATGTTTAACCCAGGGTGACCCATTGGCACAATAGTGATGGTTCTCCACAGTCTGTGTGCATGTTGTGTTTACAATGTCTCGGATTTCATGTGCACAATGGGAGACAGTCTCCACATCCATGTTGTTTGTGCATGAACTTTGATGTTGTGCGTGTGTGTGTCACAGACGTCCATGTCTGTCCTGCCGAGGCAACAGGGACCACTACCTGTGGGGGTCATGGTTGTTTTGCTGTGGTGTATACATGATACGCCATGTCATGCCAGTGTCCATGTGGCAATACAGGGTCCCTGGGAATCTACCTGTCGTTGAGCTGTGATGCCTGGGGCACATCTGTCCTCACATGTCACTGTGGGGTGTGTTTGTAACGTGGCAGCAGGAGATGGGAAATGTGACACGTCCTCATGATACCCAATGGCACAACCTGGGACTTATTGATGCCAGTTGTAGAACTGTGATGTTGGATGTTGGCCATGTATGTGCCATACATGTCCTTACGGAACTGCACACATCATGTACTTGTGCCTCATAATGATGTATCGTGTGTTATTGAGTGTGTACAATGCCACATATGTGGGGTGAGTGACAATCTTTCTTTCTTCACCTATGCACTGCAGGGCACCAGCTGTCCATAGACCATTCCCTGACCTGGCAACGATGGTGGAACGTGACAGCATCCGACGGTACCGCTTCACCAGGCAGCTGATTGATGATTTGGCAGTGCGCTTGGCACCACACCTGCAACCTGGCCGGCCGTACCCTACAGCGCTGACCCCCAAGGTGAAGGTGATGGCAGCCCTACACTTCTTTGCCACCGGTACCTTTCAACACACTCTGGCGACTGCTGGTGGGATGTCACAGACCATGTTCAGCCGTGTGCTCCGCGATGTATTGGAGGCTATGTTGATATACCTGAACCAGTACATCTATGTTGGACTTGGCCCTTTTTGGTAGGTTCACCCCTAAACTTTTTGCCTGTCTCCTAGCCTTTTCCCTGTGTAGTGTTGGTGGTTTTAGGCCTCTGCGCACTTTAGCACTGTGTCCCAGTGTAAAGTGCGTGCGCACTCTGAGTGTGTGTGGTGAGATGGGCCTGCCCTCCCATAGGAATGCATGGGGGATATGTGTGTCCATGGTAATTCCTGGTGTGAGTGGAGTGCAGGGGCGAGTTTAGTATGTGCGAACTCGTGAGAATAAATGCTGCGCAATGGTGTGCGCGGATTTATTGTGACTAGTGGAGAAGTGCCACTTTTAGAAGTTGGCATTTATGTGTGCTCTGTGTCTGCCTGCCTGATGTGAATTGCATGTCTGGCTTGTGAGTGACAGGGGCAGGGTGAGTCAGCGCAGTGGTGAATAGGGAGATCTGCATCTAGATGGGAGGGAGGAGTTGCACCTGGGACCTGAATAGGGCTGTGCCTTCCCTCCACAATGCTGGCTCCACCCCCTGTGGTGCGTCTGATGTCCCTAGCCTGTCCTGTGAAAGGAGAGAGGAGCTGAGCAAAACAAAGTGCTCCAAAGCTCCCCCAAACCAGTTGCATCTGGTTTTCCCTAAACCCTGCACCTTTAGACAAAGGAAAAGGTGTATAAAAGAAGGGGGTGTGACCCCATGAAAATGTTCTTTCTCTGCTGTGCTGTTCCTGACTTGAGGGGGGGGCCTGCTGCTGCTGGGCTCCAGGAGGAACCGCCACCAGGGACTGCCTCCCTGCTGGAGGGCCCTGTGTGCTGGCCTGCCTGAGCCCAACCTTGTGCCCCCCTGAACCTTGCCTTGGACTTAGTGCCTTGTGAGCGCTTTATTTTGATTTTGCCAGGAGAGAGGAGCTGGCGTTGGCAGCGCTGCGCTGCAGGAGGAGAGGGAGGGAATCCCCAGCGTAGGGATTCCCGCACAGTTTATGCCCTGGTTCGGCGGGAGCCCACCCCGCTCTTATGGATATTTAAATCGCGGATGCCCACTCCGCTTGTGTTTTTATTTTAGGCGGGTGCCTTCCCCGCTTGTGTGCTGGTTTAGGCGGGTGCCCCTCCCGCCATTGTCTTCGTTGACACGGGAGCCTACCCCGTATTGCCGCAGAAGGAAGAGGAGATTCCGGCCACAGCAGCGCGACCAGGAAGTCAGGCACGTCTGCCTGGCCTGGGGCGGAGCTGGCGGCCAGAAACCGGAAGTCCGGAGCCTCGCAGGCTCCACGTTGAAGTCCCGGGTCCCAGGAGGGGGGCCCGGGTGAAGAGGAGAGGCGGCCGAGTGAAAGTCTGCGGCCAGGCGGGGCTCCCGTGAGCTGAGGGAGCCCAGCGCATCCGATGGGAGAAGCCCCGGCCCCAGGAGAGGGACCGGGTGAAATGGGGAAGAGTTGTCTGCCCGGAGAGGAGTCGGGAGCGGCCCAAGAGGAGACCAGCGAGTCCCCAGAGCCCCGGTGAGTGGGGGGGGGCTTCCCTCTTTGTTCTTGGTGCTCACGAGGCACCCGGGCAGTCATGTGTGGATTCTGAGCGGCCCCGCCTGACAGCGGGCCGCTCCAACGAAGGGGGCATTTTCCTTTTTATGGCACCCGGAGGAGCCCGGTGATCGGGGCTCCCCCAGGCACAGTTGGTGCCCAGTGCTATTTCCAGCTGCCCTGCGAGAGCGCAGGCAGCTACGACGTGTGGGGGCAAAGTATGTTATTTCTAGAGCCCCAGAGGGGGGCTCATGAGGCACAATGGGGCCAGTGCTAAGGTTGTTCGCCCAGCTGCCCTGCGAGCGCGCAGGCAGCTGCAACGTTTGGGCACCATTGAGTTTAAAGTCGTAGTGGAGGACTCAGGGGACAGGAGTGCCCCTGCCTACAGTTTTTACAGCTGCGCAGCAATTAGTGCCAGCTGCACCGTTTAGGCGCACAGTTCTTTGGGGCCATTTTGCGCTAGGGAGTGAGATACACTCCTCTGCCCCATATCTTCCCAGCTGCCCAGCAAGTAGTGGGCAGCTGCTACGTTTAGGTTTGCGCAGTTGCGCACCCTTGACTTTCGCTGCGTTGGCAGCGCGCCCTGACTCTGTGGACATAGGGCATTTGAGCCCCTTTAGAGATGGCCAGTTGGCCAGGGGACAATTAGGTTTATAGGGCGCCAGGCCCTAATCTGATCTATGTGCTAATGTGATTATGGGTGCTAGGAAATGTGATTCCTATATTGTGGTTTACACACCCTGGGTTATACCTCTAATGTACTGTCATGATTATGAGGTTTTGCATAATATGTTTATGCTTGTGATTTTATTATTACCTAATGCGTTTAGGTTGTGAGTTATTCTCTACTGTGATTTACGCCCCTAGTGTGAGTTATACTTAGGAGGTTAGGGTCTAATGTGTTTAGACTTATGAGAGGATTGCATAATGTATTTATGCTGGTGAGGTTGGCGCAGAATGTAATTCGCGCCTAATGTGATGCTGTGCATAATGTGGTTTATGTTACAGGCTGATGCTAAGTACAGTAACTACCAGTGAGTACTGGTTGTACGTTTATGATGTTCTACATTTATTATAAGTTCTACGTGTACTAAGTTCGCTTTGTGCTGGTTCTGACAGTGGTCCAGTTGGCCCTGTCAGGTGTAAATAATCCCTTGTAAATATGACCTAGTGCCAGGTGGCACGATGTATATTATGTGAGTACTATTCTAATGTGTTTTATGATAATACAAAGGCTATTTTTATATATAACCTTGTGTGGAGTTCCTTTTTGTGGTGTGCCTAGTATGTTGTTGCTGTGGGTGTGTTGCGCAAACGCTTTACACATTGCCTCCGGGATAAGCCTGACTGCTCGTGCCAAGCTACCAAGGGGGTGAGCAGGGGTTATCTGGGATGTGTAACTCCCTTGCCCTGACTAGAGTGGTGGTCTCTGCCTGGCTTTGGCGCAAGCCTTAGCCAACCAGACATCCCATTTCTAACAATCTATTTCCCTAGACTCCAGCAACTCACTGACGTGAAGAGTGACTTCTATGCCCTGGGGAGGATGCTGCATGTCATTGGCTCCATTGATGGGACACTTGTGGCTTTGGTACCACCACAGGCCCAGGAGCAGGCATACAGGAATCGCAAGCACTACCACTCGGTCAATGCACTGGTGGTCTGTCTTGCATATATGACCATCTCACACGTGTGTGCCCGTTTCCCCGGTTCTGCACACGATGCCTACGTGATGAGGAGTAGTCGCATCCCGAGGATGATGTCACAGATGCGGAACTAGCGTGCCTGGCTTGTTGGTGTGTACTGACTTTGTACCATTGTGTGTGTTCTGCAATGTAGTGTTCCACCCTCTTTTCCAACTCAGCTAATGTGCAATTGTCTGTATGTAGGTGACTCCGGATATCCCAACATGCCGTGGTTGCTGACGCCCCTCAGGAACCCTGTGACACCAGCCCAGATGCGCTACAATGAGGCACATGGTCGGACCAGGAGAGTGATTGAGCGGACATTTGGTCTCCTGAAGAGCCGCTTCCGCTGCCTGGACAAGACAGGAGGGTCCCTCCCATATGCCCCGGCAAAGGTGTGCAAGATTGTCATCGTCTGCTGCATGCTACACAACCTGGCAGTGCGGAAGGAGTTGCCTCTCATCCTGGATGACGATGACCAACGTCCGCCACCTGTGGAGGATCCTGGCCTGGACCACGATGCCAGTGATGATGATGATGGTGATGTCCGCACACAGCTCATCACCAACTTCTTCAGCTGAATGTAAGTATCCAGAGATGTCATGTAACTGATGTGAGTTTGCATGATATGTGTTGGTGGTGCTCTGGTGCTGTTTGAGTGTGTCCATGTGCTACATGACTGTATGCGTGTAGCGATGTGTCCTTACAGGTAGTCTGTACTCCCCAACAGCGTTGACATGGTAACTTGGTTCTGGGTGGGTATCTTGTGACATGTATTGGGCATGAGTATTGCAGTTCTGTCCTGTTGTTCAGTGCTTTTGACTGTGTGTCATTTCTGTCCTTCACAGGGTACTTTCAGAGTCGTTTGGTCAACTGTGATCCCCGACACCGTGATTCGACTTCCAGGGTGGTAGCTGTCGTGTCCCTACAGGTGATGTGCACCACACCCATGGACTTCCTTCCTTCTACACTTGTTGACTGTGTGCCCGCTGCCAGGTGGGATTACCTTGCATCTGTGGTGGTTACAACATGTTGCAAATGTGTAATAAACCTGTGCTTCACTTTGTGATGTGCGTTGTCTGTGGTCACACATCTGACTGACATTTGCTTACTGCACCAGTGGGCTAGTTAACACAGACTGTGAATAGGTGTTGGGTCTGTGCAATGCAACGTATTTCCTGGCAACATCAGTGTAGGCGATGAGTCAGATGGCCATGGTGTGTATGTGTTGTGTAGCCCTGGTGGTGTGCCTCCCTCATATGTGTGACATCGCCATGACTCACATGCCGGTGTTGTACTTGCTGTAGCAGTTAGCATGCACAGTGTCATTTCCCAGATCATCATCGCCACTTCAGAGACAATGTAGGAATCACAACAGAGGCAAGTATGGTGTATTAGTGAGTTTATTGACATACATGTGTGAGTATAGTGCACAGGATGGTGGGTGCTGTACATTGTGATTGTAATCCAAAGTTCCTAGATGATTTGGAAGTCCTGGTAGCAGAAATGTCTAGAGTAAAGTCCACAGTCATCTGAGACATTGGTCCAACTTGAGCTCCCCATGTCATGTGGGAGAGTTGTGTTGCAGTCAACAGGGTGAACAGTTTGCGCACAAAGGTGATTATCCAGAACAGGTTTTGGCTTCCTGGGGGTTGCACATGGCCATCGGCCTCTCACTTGCCCCTACTCGGACGGCCCCTCTTCTTTGGGGGGGGACCCTCAAGTGCAGGCTGCTGCGGTGCAGGGGACTCTTCGCCAGAGTCATCCGCCCTCCCTGTGGCAGTTGCAGTTGTTTCAGCAGCAGATGTTGTGGGCACACAGGGAGGTGTTGACTGGTTGCTGCTCATCTGGCGGAGGCATTGTAATATGTCCCTATGCACCGCCGTCATCTCTTGCAGTGTGTCCCACTTGGACTCCACACGGGACATGTGTGAGTCCAAGCGGGCATGATGGGCAGCCTGCTGCTGTTTAATGTCCCTGAGGAGCCCCACTACCTGGCTGAGCTCTCCGGTGCTGGACTGGTATGCATCGGCTATGCGTGCCAGTTGTGGGTCATCATGCAGTCCAGACCCCTCTGCAAGCAGCGACCTATGTCTCCCACCCCTCCCACCACCCCTGGCGACACGTGCAGTACCTGAGGTGGCACGCACAGGTGACCCTGGGCCCCCTTGGGGGTTGTTGGTGGTGTTGGTGTCCATGGCCCCACGTTGGTCCAGGGTCCCTGTGCTGGTGGTGGTGGTGCTCCTTGGTCTTTCCATGTCGGCAGGGGTGGTATGTGTGTTGACAGTCGTTGGAGGGGTGGGTGCAGGGGGTGCAGCTGGTGGTCCTGCTGGTGCTGCATGATGACTTGCTCCGGAGGTGCCAGGTTGGTCTTCTTCATCCGAGGAGGGCAGAGGCTGTTCCACACAAGTGAGCTCCGTATCCTCTTGAGCCTGGGACGGGGACTCCTCAGTGTCTGCTGCTGTGTCCCCATCATCACCTGTTTTTGGGAGACACACACAATGTATGTTATGTTTCTGCAGGCATCAATGGTTGACACACCTGACAGTTGTGACTGTGCCTCTGGATGCGGGCCTGTACATTGCATTGTCCTAAGTTGTCACAGTCAGGGGTTGATATTGGTGTAGCACATTGTCCTGCATATGTTGGGGTGTGTACATGGTCTGCATTGGTTGTATTTGGTTGACATCCGGCCCTCCTTCCCACCCAGCCAGATATCCCACCATGGAACGTGCTTCCATTGCAGGGAGTGCAAGTTGTCTTTCAGGATGTCAGTCAGTGGTGTCCTGCTGTTGGTTGGTGCACAGTTGCCAGCAGGGCCTTGTGCTCCCCACAGCAGTAGCCAGTGTCAGCCATCTTGTCAGTTGTTTTCCACTCCCTGTGATGTGGGCATGGTTCATGGTGGTGTTGATGTGCGCATTGTGAGGGTGAGCAATATCTGTGACTACCACTCCCATCATGCTATTGCCTCCACCCCCTTCCCAGCATGCCCATACTTCCTTCCTTTTGAGTGTACTTCACTGTGTGTGGGTGTGACAGCAATGGCACGATGGGTGACAGTGGTGTCCTGCTGTTGGTTGTTGGCCAGTTCCCAGCATGGCCTTGTGCTCCCCACAACATAGCACCAGTGTCAGACATCTTTGATGGGGCTTTACACTCTCTGTGAGGTGTGCATGCTTCAGTGTGAGCTTGCTGGGCCATGTGGGGGGGGGGATGTTGAGCTGTGACTACCACTCCCATCATGCTATTGCCTCCACCCCCCTTCCCAGCATGCCCATACATCCTTCCCTTTGAGTGTACTTCACTGTGTGTGGGTGTGACAGCAATGGCAAGATGTCAGTCAGTGGTGTCCTGCTGTTGGTTGGTGCACAGTTCCCAGCAGGGCCTTGTGCTCCCACAGCAGTAGCCAGTGTCAGCCATCTTGTCAGTTGTTTTCCACTCCCTGTGATGTGTGCATGGTTCAGGGTGGTGTTGATGGGCCAATTGTGAGGCTGACCAATATCTGTGACTACCACTCCCATCATGCTATTGCCTACACCCCCCTTCCCAGCATGCCCATACTTCCTTCCTTTTGAGTGTACTTGTAGGAAGGTGGAATCTGACTATATGGTTGCCCCCACTTTTTTCCTGGTGTTTTGCTGGTTTATGACTTAGTTGGACTGGGACCCTGCTATTCAGGGCCCCAGTCTATCTGCTCTCTCTAAACGACATGGAGTGCACTCTAGGTGCACTAGTGATTGGATACTGTGGTGCCTTATGAGTCCCTAGTATATGGTACCTTAGGTGCCAAGGGCATAGGTACTTCACAGGCCTACCAGGGGCTGCAGCATGTGTTATGCCACCCCTGGGAAGCAGTCTAAATCTGACACCACAGGCCTGCTACTGCAGCCTGGGTGAGGTGGTGCTAGCACCCTCACTGAGATATAGGTTTCCTATATCTCTCCTGCACACACATATAAACCTATCAGTCACCCCTAAGGCAGGCCCTATCAATCCTGAGGGCAGGGTGCTTGGCTTCTATGTGAGGGGGTGCCTCTGCCTGAGCAGGGCCCCTCGGCAGCTCTCAGAGTCTATTCTCTGGTGCTGTTTGTGGATGCGGTTAAACCATATACTATTAAGTGCATTATATCCTCGCGGTAAATGCTAACTTTGGAATGGCTGCATCAAAACATGTCGTGTTTGGTGTCAAACATCTTGGAATACTACCCCCGCCAATCTTGGCGGCGGGGGTAGCATTCCACCCTTCTAGAGGGATAAGACATGTACCTGCTGTGGAAACGCGGTAGAATCCTAAAGAGCCCTGGCATCACAAAATGGATGCCACCAGTCACAGACACTGGGCTGCCCTCCTGCTGATGACCGAAACTCGCAGTGGAGGAAGCCCAACAATAGGCATCCTGTCACAGGGAGGTGTAACCACCTTCCAGACAGGGTTTAGTGTATTGGGGCTGGGTGGGTGCACTCTTAGAGTGCTTTGAAGTCCTGCACTGGGGGAGCAGAAGGCTCCTCTGTGCATATGCCAGTTCAAACCAGCTCAGGGGCTACCTGCCCCTGCTCTGGTGCGAAACTGGACAAAGGGAAGTGGGTGTAGCCACCCCTCCCTTGACCCTCCCATAGGTGGGGTCATAGAGCTAGTCCATCTCCTCTTTTAGTATAAGAGGGGGAACCTTGCCATTGCAAAGCAGATAACCCCTGGACGAAGCTCTACAGAAGAATCCTGGCCCTTCGACGTTCCACTACCTTTGGAAGACAGAAGAATCTCCCTTGGAGTCAAGGAGTGACTCCCCTGCTTGGCAGGCACCAAAAACGACAACGACGGTCGCAAACTACGCCGCTCCCGCCGGAGTCCGAAGTCCCTGCAGCCCAGGAAGTGGATTTTCTGACCTCTCCCAGGCCATCGTGAGTCCCCAGCGAAGCTGAGGCAAGTGGACCCCACGAGTAACGAGGAACCGCGACCCCTGGGTACCGTGCACTATTGTCAAGTGCAACCCCTTCACAACGTTCTACGAACTTGTGCTTTGGACCACGTGTGGTCCCGACCTCCAGCAGGAATTCCTCCGAAGATCAGAGGCCTACACCGTCCCGAGTGACCGTGGGCCCCTGTTGAGTGATTCCGCCCGAGGTGTCTTCGCGATCCCTTGCCCGCTGGCTTGTGGGTCCCCAGAAGACTTCTTAAAGAAACCAAAGGGCTCCCCTGGTTGCTCCAGGCCTGCCCTGACTTACTCTCGCTGGGTGAGTCCCTCAGACCTTGCTGGTCTGGGCCATCGACTTTTCTTCATCTCCCCGAGATTTGCTGCTGCCAAGGCTTGTTGGCTCCAATCGAGTTGCCGACACCGCAGTCAGCTGCAGACGTCGAGGGACCCACCGAATCCAGCTCCTGGTCGTCGTCGACACCTCCTGGACCACGTGGTTGAAGAGTCAAGGCACCCACAACCGACCTGAAGCGACCGACGACGGTGGGCATCCATCTTCCTTGCCCCGGGTCACTGCCAAGTGACTTTGAACACTGTCCCCTCTGCTTTCAGGTCATCCTTCTTCAGAATCCAGGCTTGGATTCCACCGGACACTTCTTCAGCTCCCGCAAGCAGCAAGTCTTCTTTGTTCGCCATTGAAAACGACGCCGCGACCCGACACCAAAGGACACCTGTGCACCCGGCTTCCCTGGGTGAGGTAACTCCAGCACTACGGTGCTCCTGTGGGTGTGGGCCCTAGAACTACTTACCCTGTAAGTGACTTGCTTGTAGGTTCTCCCGAAGTATCCTAAAACTCTTTATTTCCAACAGCGACTTGCTCCATTGAAGTTAACGGCGATCCGCGCCTGTGTATCCACACTGCACGCGTCCCACGTGGGTCCTTTACTTACCTGCCTTGGGTGGTTTCGTGAGGCCCCAGCACTTCTGAAGGCCCTAGGCCTTGTCTCCTTGCAAGTCGTTGTTTCTAAGTCTCTTACTTAGTATATGGTCTGGTACGCCCCTAGGGCCCCAGCCATATTTTGTGCTTAACTTATTGTGAAACGTTGATTTATGCATATGTTTGTCTTCTAATCTCATAAAGAGATTAGTAGAGAGTTATTTAGAAATAAATACATATATATTTGATATATATACCTGTGTGGTGTCTTTTCATTTGGTGATTCAAGAGATTATATGGTAAAACAAGCTGCTTTACATTCCTCCGAGACTTAGCCTGAAGGCTGCTCTCCACAGCTACCACTAGGATAGCTTTCTTTAAAAGGTTGTCTTAAACCTATCTACCATAAGAGTCGATTTGCCCTGGTGCAAGGTGTCCACTTTAATTAGTGAACAGCATATACCAGGCCAACTTCTCACATTGGTGGGCAGCGTGTGGGATTCCAGCTTGCCATTGTTTTACCAGAAAATCTCTATTTGAATTACTAACTGAAAACCATTATAGGTACTCAAGGTACATATAAAGTCAAGCTTAGTATCAATAAGTTCTACTGAACTTAGAGCTGTGTGCCAAGGGATAGCACACCCTTTCCACAGCTCAAGCTAGGATCAGTAGGCCACAAACTAGTGTAGGTAGTACAACACTGCACAACACTAGAATGTCCTTGAAGGGTGGACCCAGTGGATCCACTCAGCCTCAGTATAAGGACATGGCTTTCTCTGACTTGAGAGCCATGTGTGTTGACAGACACCTGAGGATAGGACAGAGTCCCTCAACCCTGCACCTGATAGATCTGCTGACAGCAGATGACATGAGATTGGCTCTAGGAGGCAAAGGGTTTGAATCAGTGGGTGGGTCAGTCATAGTATCTGGGTCAGATGATGAAAATCAGAATGACCAAGACTCTGTGATTGAAGGGCCAGGCTCCAAGGGGCCTGAAAAGGACAGAGGAATTCTCCCTAAGAGAACTGACAGAGAGGAGGAGAGGCACAGATCCCCTTCCAGGGAATCTGACCACTCTTATCACTCTGGCAGAGAATTTGTCCAGCAGAGGAGCTCATACTTTTCCTTAAGAGAGACCTCCTCTGAGAGAAGGTGCAAACTGCTCCAGTATGAGGAAGCCAGAGTGGCCCTCAGAACCAAGCAGTTGGCCCTGGATAGGGAAGCCCTGGAGATCCAGAGAGCTTCTAGAAAAGAGGGGTTAGAACCCCCTGGTGGCAGCAACAGTGTCCCTAGAGGCAGAGAATATATTCCTGACCATAGGAACCTGAGCAAGGTTGTTCCTCCCTACCAGAGTGGGGATGATATCCACAAGTGGATAACTGCTATGGAGAGGGCCTGTAGAGTACAGCAGGTCCCCCAAAAGCAGTGGGCAGCAATCTTGTGGCTCTCCTTTTCAGATAAAGGAAGAGACAAGCTCCTCACTGTTAGAGAGGAGGATGCTGATGATTATGAGGTCCTGAAGAGTGCACTGATAGATGGGTTTGGCTTAACCACTGAAGAGTACAGGTTGAAGTTCAGAGATACCCAGAAGGCACAGACTCAGGACTGGACAGACTTTGTAGATTGTGCATCCAAGGCTCTGGAGGGTTGGCTGGTTGGCAGTAGGGTTACTGATTTCAAAGGATTTTATAATCTAATGATGAGAGAACAGATCCTTAATAATTGTCAAAACCAGCTTTTACACCAGTACCTGGTGGACTCTGATCTGACCTCTCCCCAAGAATTGGGAAAGAAGGCAGACAAATGGGTCAGAACCAGAGTAAGGCCTAAGAATCAGGGTGGTGACCACAAGAAAGATTCTACCAAGTCCCAAGAGAAAGGTGGGGATAAATCTAAGGATAAGTCCACTACAGGGCCCCAAAAGTCCTCTTCTGGGGGTGGGTCCCAAACTCCTTCCTCTCCTGAAAAGAAACCCTATTGCCATGTCTGTAAAAAGCCTGGGCACTGGAAATCTGATCCCAGTTGTCCCAGGATTGGCAATAAAGAAAATGTTCCTCCAACAACTACTACCACCCCTCCTGGTACTACCAGTAGTAATCCTCCAGTTGGGAGTAGTGCACCCAAAAAGTTAGGTGCTTTTGCAAGAGGAACAGAGGTGGGCCCTAGTTCAGACAGGACCCCCTCAACAGACTCCTCAGATTCTGATGGTGGTATAGGATTTGCCACCTTTACCGTGGGTCCCACAGCATTGGGCAGGTACAGACTGGAGCCAATAATTAATGGTCAGAAAGCTGTGGCATTTAGGGACACAGGGGCTAGTGTCACCATGGTGGCAGGGAAACTAGTCCCCCTCACCAGCTTTTACCTGAGTTTAAATACCAGGTGACCAACATTGATGGTGTCAGAACAGAGCACCCCATGGCAATAGTCAATCTCAGCTGGGAGGGGGTCACAGGCCCAAAAAGAGTGGCAGTGTCCCCAACCTTACCTGTAGATTGCCTGATGGGCAATGATCTGGAAATTTCAGCCTGGGCTGAAATTGAACACCAAACCCATCTGAGGATGTTGGGTGTCCCTGTAAAGGTTAGTGGGGCTGTGATGGCCACAGCCCCAGCCCAAGATTTTGGAGAGATGGAGCCTGGAAGAATGGCCCACTCTCCCCCAGAAGAGAGCACAAGGGTTGAAGAAAAGTCTTCTTCCCTCCAGACAGTAGGTAAGGGTCAGCCTCCTCAGGGAACTGACCCTCCCCTAGTGAAGGAACTGCCACAGAGGTAGTCAGGCCTGGCCTGGCCCCACCCCTGATGGCAGAGGACCCTTCCAAGGTGGTACCCAGTCTGGAGCAGGTAAACTGCCCCTCTCTACCCTGCCTCAGTCAGCCCAGGGCTGCAGAGGTCAGGGAGGTCAGTGGACCCCCCAGGGCCCCCTGTCCAGAGGAACCCCCCATCAGCAGATTAGGGGCACCCAGTCTAGTAGCCCTAGCCAGGTGAAAATTCCTCAACCCACTGAGGGATCCCCCATACCTTTATGTAGGGACCACCCCCAGAAGGACTCTGTTAGGCAAGGGCAAACCTGGAACCAAAAGGTTCCAAACATGCCATGTCCCTCCAGTGTTCCACCCAAAGGGACCCAACCCCCAGCTGTAGGCAGTCAAAGGTTGACCCTTAGAGCAAAGTGCAACTCAGTCATGGAAAGACAGGCATACATGGTGACCAGTGATCTGAGGAAGCTGAGGCCAACCTTCCTAGGGCCTCACTTCCCTACTCAGACACCCCACCAGCCTTGTACTTTACCAAAGCACACCAGAGGTAGTGATTCCCCATGGTGGAGACCCTCTCATACCCTTAGGGTGGGGGATTGCTTAGGGGACCATAAGACAGGGGGCAACCATGCTAGTGCAGGTGCTTCCTTATATGGCCACTTAATCAATAAAGGCTCAACTGGTCAAGGTTAGCCTTATCTCCTTTCGTTTGGGGGGTTATGTAGGAAGGTGGAATCTGACTATATGGTTGCCCCCACTTTTTTCCTGGTGTTTTGCTGGTTTATGACTTAGTTGGACTGGGACCCTGCTATTCAGGGCCCCAGTCTATCTGCTCTCTCTAAACGACATGGAGTGCACTCTAGGTGCACTAGTGATTGGATACTGTGGTGCCTTATGAGTCCCTAGTATATGGTACCTTAGGTGCCAAGGGCATAGGTACTTCACAGGCCTACCAGGGGCTGCAGCATGTGTTATGCCACCCCTGGGAAGCAGTCTAAATCTGACACCACAGGCCTGCTACTGCAGCCTGGGTGAGGTGGTGCTAGCACCCCTCACTGAGATATAGGTTTCCTATATCTCTCCTGCACACACATATAAACCTATCAGTCACCCCTAAGGCAGGCCCTATCAATCCTGAGGGCAGGGTGCTTGGCTTCTATGTGAGGGGGTGCCTCTGCCTGAGCAGGGCCCCTCGGCAGCTCTCAGAGTCTATTCTCTGGTGCTGTTTGTGGATGCGGTTAAACCATATACTATTAAGTGCATTATATCCTCGCGGTAAATGCTAACTTTGGAATGGCTGCATCAAAACATGTCGTGTTTGGTGTCAAACATCTTGGAATACTACCCCCGCCAATCTTGGCGGCGGGGGTAGCATTCCACCCTTCTAGAGGGATAAGACATGTACCTGCTGTGGAAACGCGGTAGAATCCTAAAGAGCCCTGGCATCACAAAATGGATGCCACCAGTCACAGACACTGGGCTGCCCTCCTGCTGATGACCGAAACTCGCAGTGGAGGAAGCCCAACAATAGGCATCCTGTCACAGGGAGGTGTAACCACCTTCCAGACAGGGTTTAGTGTATTGGGGCTGGGTGGGTGCACTCTTAGAGTGCTTTGAAGTCCTGCACTGGGGGAGCAGAAGGCTCCTCTGTGCATATGCCAGTTCAAACCAGCTCAGGGGCTACCTGCCCCTGCTCTGGTGCGAAACTGGACAAAGGGAAGTGGGTGTAGCCACCCCTCCCTTGACCCTCCCATAGGTGGGGTCATAGAGCTAGTCCATCTCCTCTTTTTAGTATAAGAGGGGGAACCTTGCCATTGCAAAGCAGATAACCCCTGGACGAAGCTCTACAGAAGAATCCTGGCCCTTCGACGTTCCACTACCTTTGGAAGACAGAAGAATCTCCCTTGGAGTCAAGGAGTGACTCCCCTGCTTGGCAGGCACCAAAACGACAACGACGGTCGCAAACTACGCCGCTCCCGCCGGAGTCCGAAGTCCCTGCAGCCCAGGAAGTGGATTTTCTGACCTCTCCCAGGCCATCGTGAGTCCCCAGCGAAGCTGAGGCAAGTGGACCCCACGAGTAACGAGGAACCGCGACCCCTGGGTACCGTGCACTATTGTCAAGTGCAACCCCTTCACAACGTTCTACGAACTTGTGCTTTGGACCACGTGTGGTCCCGACCTCCAGCAGGAATTCCTCCGAAGATCAGAGGCCTACACCGTCCCGAGTGACCGTGGGCCCCTGTTGAGTGATTCCGCCCGAGGTGTCTTCGCGATCCCTTGCCCGCTGGCTTGTGGGTCCCCAGAAGACTTCTTAAAGAAACCAAAGGGCTCCCTGGTTGCTCCAGGCCTGCCCTGACTTACTCTCGCTGGGTGAGTCCCTCAGACCTTGCTGGTCTGGGCCATCGACTTTTCTTCATCTCCCCGAGATTTGCTGCTGCCAAGACTTGTTGGCTCCAATCGAGTTGCCGACACCGCAGTCAGCTGCAGACGTCGAGGGACCCACCGAATCCAGCTCCTGGTTGTCGTCGACACCTCCTGGACCACGTGGTTGAAGAGTCAAGGCACCCACAACCGACCTGAAGCGACCGACGACGGTGGGCATCCATCTTCCTTGCCCCGGGTCACTGCCAAGTGACTTTGAACACTGTCCCCTCTGCTTTCAGGTCATCCTTCTTCAGAATCCAGGCTTGGATTCCACCGGACACTTCTTCAGCTCCCGCAAGCAGCAAGTCTTCTTTGTTCGCCATTGAAAACGACGCCGCGACCCGACACCAAAGGACACCTGTGCACCCGGCTTCCCTGGGTGAGGTAACTCCAGCACTACGGTGCTCCTGTGGGTGTGGGCCCTAGAACTACTTACCCTGTAAGTGACTTGCTTGTAGGTTCTCCCGAAGTATCCTAAAACTCTTTATTTCCAACAGCGACTTGCTCCATTGAAGTTAACGGCGATCCGCGCCTGTGTATCCACACTGCACGCGTCCCACGTGGGTCCTTTACTTACCTGCCTTGGGTGGTTTCGTGAGGCCCCAGCACTTCTGAAGGCCCTAGGCCTTGTCTCCTTGCAAGTCGTTGTTTCTAAGTCTCTTACTTAGTATATGGTCTGGTACGCCCCTAGGGCCCCAGCCATATTTTGTGCTTAACTTATTGTGAAACGTTGATTTATGCATATGTTTGTCTTCTAATCTCATAAAGAGATTAGTAGAGAGTTATTTAGAAATAAATACATATATATTTGATATATATACCTGTGTGGTGTCTTTTCATTTGGTGATTCAAGAGATTATATGGTAAAACAAGCTGCTTTACATTCCTCCGAGACTTAGCCTGAAGGCTGCTCTCCACAGCTACCACTAGGATAGCTTTCTTTAAAAGGTTGTCTTAAACCTATCTACCATAAGAGTCGATTTGCCCTGGTGCAAGGTGTCCACTTTAATTAGTGAACAGCATATACCAGGCCAACTTCTCACAGTACTTCACTGTGTGTGGGTGTGACAGCAATGGCAAGATGGCTGACAGTGGTGTCCTGCTGTTGGTTGTTGGCCAGTTCCCAGCATGGCCTTGTGCTCCCCACAACAGTGCACCAGTGTCAGACATCTTTGATGGGGCTTTACACTCTCTGTGAGGTGTGCATGCTTCAGTGTGAGCTTGCTGGGCCATGTGGGGGGATGTTGAGCTGTGACTACCACTCCCATCATGCTATTGCCTCCACCCCCTTCCCAGCATGCCCATACTTCCTTCCTTTTGAGTGTACTTCACTGTGTGTGGGTGTGACAGCAATGGCAAGATGTCAGTCAGTGGTGTCCTGCTGTTGGTTGGTGCACAGTTCCCAGCAGGGCCTTGTGCTCCCCACAGCAGTAGCCAGTGTCAGCCATCTTGTCAGTTGTTTTCCACTCCCTGTGATATGGGCATGGTTCATGGTGGTGTTGATGTGCGCATTGTGAGGGTGAGCAATATCTGTGACTACCACTCCCATCATGCTATTGCCTCCACCCCCCTTCCCAGCATGCCCATACTTCCTTCCTTTTGAGTGTACTTCACTGTGTGTGGGTGTGACAGCAATGGCAAGATGGCTGACAGTGGTGTCCTGCTGTTGGTTGTTGGCCAGTTCCCAGCATGGCCTTGTGCTCCCCACAACAGAGCACCAGTGTCAGACATCTTTGAAGTGGCTTTTGACTCCCTGTGAGGTGTGCATGCTTGGGTGTGTTCTTGCTGGGCCATGTGGGTGGGGGATGTTGGGCTGTGACTACCACTCCCATCATGCTTTTGCCTCCACCCCCTTCCCAGCATGCCCATGCTTCCTTCCTTTTGACTCAGCTTCCCTGTGGGGTTGTGTGCCTGTGCTGACAAGATGGCTGACAGTGTTATCCTGGGGTTTGTTTTGCTACAAGTCCCATGTGTGTCCCTGTGCTTCACACTGCATGACCCAGGGTTGTGGTTCTTTGTGGGATATTTGATTGGTGTGTGAGGCAATGCTTTCTCCCAGGTGAGTTGTGTGTAGTTTGTGTTAGGGGTGTGTGGGTGGAGCTGCTGGTGACTATGGTCAGTGCTGTGAGTCCTCCTTCCCACCCAGCCAGATATCCCACCATGGAACGTGCTTCCATTGCAGGGAGTGCAAGTTGTCTTTCAGGATGTCAGTCAGTGGTGTCCTGCTGTTGGTTGGTGCACAGTTGCCAGAAGGGCCTTGTGCTCCCCACAGCAGTAGCCAGTGTCAGCCATCTTGTCAGTTGTTTTGCACTCCCTGTGATGTGGGCATGGTTCATGGTGGTGTTGATGTGCGCATTGTGAGGGTGGGCAATTTCTGTGACTACGACTCCCATGATGCTATTGGCTACACTGACTTGCCCAGCATACACAGTATTCCTTCCTTTCAGTGAGCTTCCCTGTGAGGTGGTGTTGTGGTGGTGGCTACATGTCTGACTGTGTTTGTTGGTTATATTTGTGCCACTGCCTAGCTCTATTTGTTGTTAGGTTTGTACATGTCATGACACAGTTACATTTCACTATGAGCTGGCATGTATTGTGTTTATCTGGCTGACATACACATTTTGGGATGATCTGTTTTGGTTGGTGTGTATTTGCTTTGCTAAGGGTGCATGGTTTGACTCTCCCCTTGACAGTGATGTGTGTGTATTGTGGCACAATATTGTGTACATTTGTTGTGTACTCACCAGGCTCTGGGATGTTTTCTAGTCCATAGACGCTCACTGGTGGTAGGATGGCCCGCACCTTCTCCTCCCAGGGCCTGAGGTATACTGGTTTGGCAGGAGGGCCACTGCCGGTGTGTTGGCTCACGATGTAGTCCTTCTTCAACAGCTCCTTGACCCTCCTGCGCACGTCATACCACCTGTTCTGGATGTCTACCTTTGTGCGCAAACATGGTGATTGTGCGTTCACCCTGTCGACGATCCTCTCCCACATCTTGGTTTTCTGCGACATGGGTGTCTGTTGGACCAATGTACCAAACAGCTGTGGCTCTACCCTGAGGATCTCATCTACCAGGACTTCCAATTCACTATCTAGGAACTTGTGATTCTTCTTTTGGGGGCATGGTGTTGGGTGGTGCTGGTGTGTGAGTGTGTGTTTTGCTGGGTGTATGTGAGGGTGCTATTTGTTGTGGAGCTGCTGGTGTGTGGCTTGTGTGATGGATGAGCTGTGAGTGTGTGTGTGGTTGCTGTCTGTTGGTGTTGAGTGCTGGCAGGTAATTTGAATTTGCAAAGGATCATGGTAGGGATTTGTGTCCTTTATATGGGTGGAGTTGTGGGTGTGTCTTTGTTCCCTGTTTCCCCCAGTATTTATTTGCTTTGTGATTGCTTGTTTGGCCTTTTTTTGTGTTTTTTTCCTTGGTTCTTTTTGTGCATGTAGGAGACGTTCTTCTGACCGAGTCGGACCCTCCAGTTGTCTCGTGCGAGCCTCTCAGATTCGTTCACGCTGTGTTTGTGCTGTTTTCTGTGCTGCGTACGCATCGGTCGCGGGGTTTTGGGTTGCTTCGGCTCGCAGTTTTGAATGCGTGTCGGTCATGCGGCTTGGGCCCCGTGCGACTCGGTCGTGTTTTCCACGTGTTGCATCGTACTTGGCGGGTAGGAGTTCGCGGGTACGTTTCGTTCGGGATTCTTCCTGGTGCGTATCGGTCGGTTCGATTCGCCTGCTTTTCCGGCCGGATGGCTGTTTTCCGCGCGGTTCGGTCGTTCGGCTTGTGTTCCGTACGCGTCGGTCGTATTTTGCACGCTTCTCATCGTACTTTGCGGGTCGGGCTGCACCGGTAAGTGTCGGTCGGTATTTATTCCGGCTCCGAGTCGGTCGGTACGTTTTCCGGCCCGAATCGGAATCGGCCCCTAAGTCATGGGCCAGATCTCCTCAACAGGAGGCCACTGAAAAGAACTATAATTTGTATAACTGTGATAATACTACATCGCCTGACAGGTATTAGGATACTAATACATGTTCATCTTGTACCTTCATCCAAAAAATGCTTGGAGAGAGGTGGATGGTCAGAGTTCAGATCAGAGGAGTACGGCAAACTGAAGGACTCACAATGCTCTTCTGACTACATAATAAAAAAGGAATATAAGCATAAACAGCCAAAGCCTCAATTCAAAAAGAAGAAGGTAGATGGACTGAAAGTCAAGCATGCCACGGATATTGAGGACCCTGCTTCTGGGCGGGGAGTGGGCTCTGACCATGTTGGACAATGTGGCAGAAGTTACGATAGTTCGCCACAACTTGATGGATTGTCTGGTGGCAGTAGCATTGAGTGACTATATCCAGGTGGAATCACTGGATACTAGGTTGAGCATCTTGCATCGTTTATACGAGATGCAACTCCAATTGGAGGGGGATATACCTAGATATATTAATGTTCTCTTTTGGGAAAACTGGTCATTCGACTATGATAGTCTTTTGAATGAAAAGGATTGGCCACCTGAATCTGTGATGAATTGCCCAGAGGGAGAAACGGAAATTTCACCTGCCTTCTCCCACCTCATTCCAGACTCAGTAAAACATCCATACGCCAAGGAGTGGGCTTTAGCGCTAGCTCCTACATTATACCGCAACCATGTGGGGTGGGATGATGGTTCACTTTATAATGTTATACCAGTGAGGTCAACCCCATTAAAAATTAGGCTAAAAAACAAGTTAGAGAGATACTCATACGCCTTGATTACCAGGGTGTAATAGAAAGTTGCACCTCCTCTATGAATAATCCTTTGTTTCCAGTTATGAAACCTGTCCATTCATATCATCTAGTATTAGATTACATACACCTGAACACCGCTACACGTACATTTGCTGTACAAAACACACATAGCGTAGCACTAATGAACACCTTAGTGTGTAAAAAGTACAAAACTAAACTAGATATCTAGAATGGATTTGTCTGCCAAAATCTAGCACCTGAAAGCATGCATTTGACAGCATTCAGCACTCTCGGTTCTCAAAAACAGTTCTGTCAATTACCTCAAGAGCATTCGAATAGCCCTGGGCTGTTCTCAGAACAGGTCACAGAGCTCCTGCAAGAATTTGATGACCAGACATTGTCCTATGTTGATGACATATATATGATGGATGATGACATTTCCACCCACTTGACAAGAGTATATTGCTGAGTTTCAGGATTTTCTCATATGGGCTACAAATTTAATTTTAAGAAATCAAAAATAGCCCACCTCAATGTCCTATTCTTGGGATATGAGCTGTCGAGTGAAGGCAAAAGCCTTGCGACACACTTTTTAGAGAAGTGTGCACTCTTACAGCCACCAATCACATTGAAGAAACTTCAATCCATATTGGGATTCCTACATTTTGGCACATGATGACACTCACTTGCCGAAAGGCTTTCCAGTAAAATGCTCCTACCAATTAAGTGTGCAAAACATACCATTTGCTCATATTCCCGGAGTAGGGGATAGAGTAATACCAAATTCAGATCGCAGGTTAGGTTTAATCCTAGCAGCACATGAGGGCCTAGCATCTACACACACAGGGGTGGCAGCTATAAATTCACTATTGTAGCAACGCCATTGGTTGACAGGTCTCTATAAACAGACAAGGGACTTTGTCCTTAAATGTGACAGCTACCATCAGATGAAGGGATCCACTGTGGCTCGTCCACCACAGACACCTCTATTGATCTCAAACAAGCCACTCGCTTGTGTTTATCTGGATCACTGCAGCCCCTTACAATCAGATGGGGCTTACAAATACATCTTGGATGCAGTGGACTCCTGCTCTCGATTCCTCTGGGTTTGGCCACAGCGATCTGCTGACACCCGAACTGTTATAAAAATCTGCAAGTCTTCATTGTGACATACGCAGTTGGTGTATTCCATTCGAACTAGGGTGTGGCGTTTGCCTCTAAGGCTTAAGAAAGACACCATGGGAATATTGAGTGTAACCGTGTGATACTCCTCCACCTATCATGCTGAAGGAAACATAGTAGTGGAGAGGAAGAACCGGGATTTTAAGAAGTCTTCAACAGCCAGGGTACTAGGTTCAGGTCGCAGTTGGGTCCATCATCTATATGGGGTCCAGAGAGTCCTGAACAATCTGTCTACAAAATCCCTGGGTGGTCGGACTCCCAATGAGATCCTGTTCGGGGTTAAGATGTGGGTATCCGACCTCGACAGTCCCAGTACAGTAGTGGCTGAAACACCATTTGACATCAATGAATGTTTGGATGTTTTACAGGAACTGAACAGCTTCCGGGATGCACAGAGTAACATCCAAGTAAAATGTACCACCACTGGTGAAGTGAAGGAAGCACCAGCAAGTACTCCACGTGCAGTATTTAATTACACAAAATGGGAACACTGCCCTACACCACCAAGGGGTAGTTCAAAAACATTTGCATAAGAAGTTTGCCTATTTTTCTGGTCACAATACAGCAGACACGGGGTCTTATTATTATAACCTCACACCATCAGCAGCAAAGAAAAATATGCTCACTGAGACATAGCTGATATTTTATGCATCTTTTCTTTCCCAGCTGTCCACAGAATGGTTTGACTTTTGGAGAGACACTGTTGATTTAAAATCTATTTGGGGAACTGAAGATTGGCAGGCTCAGGGGAACAAGGCATTATTTAGAGTATGCCAGATACCACATCAGCTGCTTGTCCTGATAAAACTGTGCAGAAAACATCATATCCTGGCCAAGATAAAAGATTTAAATACATCCAACAGTCCCACATTCGCACATTTTGCGAACTGGCAACATTTCACAAATTATACGCAGGATATATTAGACACTATGCTTCGCAACGGTTCATACAATTCTTCAGGGACCAATGAGGGGGATGGTTAGTGTGGCTATTAGGTACTAACAGATGTCAGGCACATTTCCTGGGTGACATTAAAGGGTTTAAGATCGGCAGGCCCAACCTACATTATGTGCAGGCACAACACTTGGGATGGGAATGACTTACAGTGTTGGGAAGTTCTGCCTAGATTGGCTAAAACCCTCAACATTGTCTCAGGAGAAACAGCACTGTTTACCTCTCTCTGATAACATGGGAATACAGGACATATTATTAGGTCACCGAAAACCATGTCAAAAGCGCTACTTGTATGCAATATGCAACTAAATGTGGAAGGTTTCACAGCAGGAAACTGCTGAGAGACTGCGAATTTGACAGGGCAAATTTAGAAAAGGCTCTAGCAGTAGTTGATAATGGTGTGACTGCAATGTCCACTAGAATATATACTTTCTGGATAACATAATGTTGTCTGAAATAGACATCACACAGAATGACATGTCCTCTTTACATCATGTGCAGTCACAGCTTAGATCAATCATGTTACGAAGCTGGACTCTTCAGACACATCGTGTTGGTCGCATACCATGGCAACACCTTAATGCCACTAGCTTGAATTACCTTATAAACTAACAAAACAGCAAACCATCATGGCAAGAAAGGATGCAATGTTCACTATGTTTCACATAGAGAAGTTGGAGAAACTACCATTTACTGTTGCAGAAATACCTTTTGCGGATTGGATAATCCATGGGTTTATTTCCCTGCCAATTTCGACATTTCACTTCCAATACTGTTTACAATACCATCAAGTAGGCAGATACGAAGCGCTAAGAAAAGGATACATGCACGAGCCATGAATATTACCTTTTAGATGCCACTGTAGGGATGGCGAGACTGAAGGTTTTTTTTAATGGGACTGTCTGAGAGAGTACTTTAGGGTATTGCTTGGTATGTAGGGAAGTTTCACTTCATGGTGCATGCAATGTGTCCATGGCAAATTTGTCCTGCTTTCTGAAGGGTTCTCCAGCTGCTCTGATCCGTCTGGCTTTCAGATTGCTCTTGAATGTGAGGTATTTTATGTTGAACGATCAGAGCTGCAGTGGCATGAAACCAGGCATTGCCTATCTGGTAACGGTTTCTGTAGTTGTGACTTGTTGCACACAAGTACTGTTTCCACCTGCACACACAATTAGGGAGGCGACACATTGGGCTTCAATAAAGCTTTTGAATGCGTACTTTGATGCTTTGAGCAGACTGGAAACCTTATTGTTCTAGAAGGATGTGGCCTTAACGTCTGCAAAGGAGATGTTTGATCTCCAAGTTGCAAGTTCTTCTGAGTTACAGTCGCTCCTTCGCGCTAATTTAACATTGCATTTTAGGGAGCCTGTGCACTACATTTTTAACATGTCTAGTTCTGCTGGAGTAGTGTATTCCTTCAGGTCAATGGGGTTTGGGTTGGTTAGTGCCTTCCAGACAGTTATTTTATCATTCACATACTCCATGCTTGGAAGAGTTTTTGAAAGTCTCCTGCTGGTCCTGTTCCTGATTGTCGAGACAGTGCTTTTTTTTTTTTGCTCCGCAATGGATGTCCTAATAAAAGGTCAAATGGAACTGGGACTACCACATGTGCTCCTGTGTAATGATCGCATGATACAGTGCTTTGGCGCACACTTTCTTCATGAACTCGATGAGCATTGGTTCTTGTCCTTTCAACCTGTATGGCTACACTGCATGCAAACCGTATTCTGCTGCCCAGCTGATTCCTCTTTATCCTATGAAGAGGGATGACCAGCTTACAACCAAGACGGGTACCCTGATTACACTTACCCATAGGTAATGGGGAGTTAGACCACCCGACAGGGATTTGGCTGACCACCCAACCTAGGGAAACTAGACTAGGATGCACTAGGTAGGAGTACGCTGTACTACAGTACTTATATACCCACATATATTCACTGTTATAGCACAATGTTGGAATTAATAATCTTTTTCATTATTCTCATAATGCTAACTACGCTACTTTGTTTCATTCTACTAATTATCACAGCGCACGTATTTCATGCAAGAATCACAATGCTTCAATAAATATTGAAATGCCTTGCTGAGTATTTCTTGTGTATTTCATTGGGTATGCATGAGTGACCAAACGGAAGGGTTCTAGATCTGTTACCTCGATTTCCTTGTGGGATTAGGGTTGTCATGTTCTGAGATTGAACACATATTTGTCGCCCTGTAAGGTTAGGGGTGCAGATGGTGCACTGTGAGCTAGTAGGGATACAGGCCAACATATCCTGACGGTGTGCACGGAATCAGTCTGACACAATCCTGACATTGATGTTGTCCAACAAACGCACAGTTTTACTGGAGTGGTATAAGCTGTACCACAATGAGAGGAAGACATAAAGGAATGCAAGAAGGTGGCAAATGCTAGTCTTAGCACACAGGATATGGAGTTATATAGATAATACATGTGCACACATATAATGAGTCACATGGAACATGTCACAGAGAGAAGTTATAATGTTAATCTGTGGGCTGCTTACAGAAACTGGTAGCACACATGTTAGAGCGGTTTTAAATAGTCCATGATGGAATAATTTGTTCAAGATTGCACGTCTATTCAGGTTTACATTTGAATCTCCCACACTCGCGGGCTTTCACTGCCTCAGCGAACAGCCACATCACTTGACAGCCGGTTAATTCGACCTTGATCGTATTATGGGTGCTTAGCAACCACTAAGCCACACCTCCCTCGAGCTCGCACCTTACACGCATCTCTGACAAGTAGCATATCCTGGCCCCTGATGGTTGCTTAGCAAATGCTAAGCCATGCCTCCCTTGAGATGGTGCTTCACGCACATCTCTAACGTGGAGTATATCCTTGGCCTTGATCGCAGCAGTCATTAGCTGAAGACACACTGTGGTAAAGCTGACTTTTGCGGCCCGTCTTGATAATCCTTGCATGCATTGACTTGCCTATACCTTATCTTTCATTGCATCCAACCTCAAAAGCTGCTGATCGAGTGTGCTCTACAAAGGTCACAGTGCACAGAGCTCTGCCACCAGCTACATCCCAGCCCTTATCCTT
Source organism: Calotriton arnoldi (assembly GCA_963921515.1). Taxonomy (NCBI): domain Eukaryota; kingdom Metazoa; phylum Chordata; class Amphibia; order Caudata; family Salamandridae; genus Calotriton; species Calotriton arnoldi. The sequence goes on along the minus strand of CAWUFW010003925.1, from coordinate 984,910 downwards.
TACTTCACTGGGTAAGTTTAGTTCTTGTATGAATATTGCCCCATCTACATCAACATGTAGTTTCTGTGCATGCATGGCATAACAACCATATGTCCATGTGTATTACATAACATCCTTGCCCTCCTCCCTTTAGATGCTCCCGGAAGAGTCCCCATGTGAGTAACACTCCTGATTGGTGTGCACTCAACCCCGCTTCTTTTATTTGTTACATTCACGCTGTTCTCAAGTTTCATCAGGTATACTTCCAATTCTACCATTCTCCCACCTTCCTTTTAGGTACATTGCTCCCTCTAAATAGACATTCAACTGTTTTGTATTTCAGGTGTCCCCTATCAATTGATCCTGACGAGACCCCACATTGTGTAAGAGGTCGAAACTTTGTTGACTTATACTAAAATAACCATATCCGACCCCTTTGGTTGTAAAGAGGGATCGAGTGTAATATTATTTAATGTAACTGGTTGTTTATGTGTTATTGGAAACCCTGTTTTTTTGCTTTATAGTTTTACTTTTTTTGTCACTCCTGTGTTTTGTTAGTTCCATTCATTTGGGACACTTTGCACTGTCTACATTTGTACGGTTAAATACAGACCAGATATTCTTTTGCCAAAACTGTTTTTTGTCTTGTCTACGTTGCCCTTCTCTTTCAGCATCTTACTATCTTTACATTTTGCTATTTCCCTTCCCTATACATTACAGTGTTACATTAACCTGTCCCGGCTAGGATGTCTGACAGAGAAGCTCCAATCTACACGGATGAACACATCACCAAAATCACAAGTGGCCCATCCTTTTTCACATCACAACCCAGCAGATTGGTCAGTCCCAAGCAGATCATTCTTGAGAAAGAAAAAAACATGTGAGGACCGAATTACACGCACCCATGCTCACAGAGTACCTAAAGGCTGGCATTATACCACAAGGTTTGCAGGTTAGAAACGTACCAGGTACCTTCAGAGAGGACAAGAAATTTAGAGGTGCTTTTAGCCACATCTCTACAACGTGCTTGCGCCACTGGATGGTACTGGGGGTTGAGACTGCACTTGAGCACGTGAAACAGGAGCTCAAAAAAATGGAGGCCCTTGAGGCTGACTTTTGGGTGGTGATGGAGTATTTGAAGCCAAACAACTTTTCAATAATCTAAACAAACCAATTGATGTGTTTAACTGCCTTGAGCTAAAGAAAAAAGCAGACAAAGTGACAAATGACGTACAAAAAGTTACCAAAGAGGAATCAAACCCATATCTGAGAGACAAGTACTACACCACAGTGTTTGCAAAAGATAGACAGTACACGTGTGGGCACATATATGAAAAAACAATCTGTGACTTTCTCTGAATCCTCTGTAGGGTCTGATGTCTTTGACACTGAGGAAGGCTCGAGTCACACTGATACACATCCTGGACAGCCTTTTTTTGGTCTGAGGTCACAGGGGCAGAGGCAGGAGAAGACCATGGCACCAATACTCAGGAAAACGCCACTCAGGAGGAAGCACTAACGATGGGGTTCACAGGGACCCTAGCCATCACACACACCCTTGGTCACAATAACTCCCAATAGAACCCCATATTCAACCTGTCATGACACATCCTCTCCTCTACAGAGATTGCATTACTTAGTAAATCGAGGACTGGACCGCATTGTGGCAGATAACCTCAGGTTATCTGCCACAATGCGGTCCAGTCCTCGATTTACTAAGTAATGCACCCACTCTACAAGAGGGGCGCACCTACGCCAAGCCCCACCAATCCAGTGCTTCAAGCCATGGACAAATTATGGCAGCGGACTCACCGCCTCTTCGGGGTGGACCCTATTCTTCATGACCATGCACCGCTATGTGGCAACTCTGGCATCCCTATAGGTGGCAAAATGTTGAACTGGGAGGCATGGAGTTCTATAGGTATCTACAGCCTCCAACAAGTCCTCAAACAGGGTGCCCTTAAATCCTTTGTGGCGTACCATGAGGAATTCGGTCTCCTATCCCATTTGTCCTGTCAATATTTGCAGTTCTGACATTGCCTCAATCGTTGCCTGGGTGTACGGCCCTGGGCCCTACAGCCCTCTCCTGTAGTCTCCTGCCATAGAACGTGGGACCACTTCTGCAGGATGATGTCTGGCTTCTATAGCTTCTTGAGCCGTCATCTTTTCTACCTGCCCCTTCTAAATAGCCTCCGTATCACATGACAAATCAGACTTCAAACAGAATATGAATTGGAGGATTGGGCAGACCTTCTGGAGGTATTGGATCGTGGGGCCTGGGAGGCATGGTTCAAGTTCTGACACTTTAAGTCACTGCATGACTGGCACTGGACTCCCATAAAACTGCGGGCATCGGCCTGTTACCTCAAGCAAATTGCTGGTACTGCGCCCACGACTGCTGTGACCCGATACAGGTCCTCTGTGATTGCCTGGCAGTAAGACCTTTTTGGGAGGCGGTTAGCACCATGCTGAGCGAGACTCTACCTATCACGTCACCCCTGCCTCGTCCCCTGATCCTTCTACATGATCGTGCGACCTTCATGGACCTTTCTCGCCTTCAGGGCTGTCTACTGCATACAGCGTGTGCCACGGCAAATATCTGCATTCTCTGCCACTGGTGCTCCCCCCATGATGAAACAGCTGCCTGTCCAGGATGAGACAGAGACCTACCTCCTCATCTGGGCACCTTTTCTCCTGGATGAAGCCCGCTAGCTCTTAGTTGATTGTGCCCCTGACCCCCTAATGGGATGACCAGATATTACATCACGCTGACACTGCCCTTGGGACCCTGTCTGGTCATGATCCTCGAGGCTGTGTGCCTACTTCCTTCACCTCCCACTTCCATCTTCCGCTCCCATCTTTTCCCCATCTCTCTTCTTCTCTGCCTCTCTTCTCTTTCTTCTCTCCCTCTTTCTACCCCTGCTCTCCAACCCTTTCCTCCTCTCACCCCCCCCCCCCCTTGGTTGTGTGTGCGAATGTAGGCTCCCTGTTTGCTTTTCGTTTTTTGGCTTCTTTTTTGTCATGTCTTATCTTTTTGCCCCCCCTTCCCTCGCTGTTCATCCTGTGCACAGATATGGACCCACGTGCCCTCCTTGATGTTGCCCCTTCTTGACCCCCAAGGGCCGCAGCCTCGTGGGATCCCCATGCTATGTATCTAGTGCTATTATACCTTTTGCACTGTGTTGTTCGTGCATTATTATTTTCCACATTTCGTGCCTTCTGTCCCCCCTTTTCCTTATACATTGTTTTGTTTTCCTCCTCCAATAAAGAATTGTGAAACATAAAAAAATGATTGCTGTGTGCTAGGGTAGATTTAATGTCCTGAGACCTGCCATTGGGCTAAGAATGGAACCTCAATACGCTTTATTTTAAATGTTAGAACCATGGCTACTGCTTCCTTTAGCCAATATTGTATTTGTTTTCTCTTCTAGCCCTATCTACATTAATAAGGAAGGGCCCGCTGTTTTTGTATGCCACACCCACGCATTAATTTCTGTACCATGGGTGAGTGCCAATTAAGAACTATTATTTATTTTTTGACTATGACGTTGGCGCATATGTTGTTTTAAATGTAGATTTTTCCATGTTACAGAAACCATTTGACGTCTGAGCACTATATAAGGGGTCAACGTGCCTTTGTTTATATGTGTTTGCTCGCTCACATGAGGGGTGAGCAGCCATCCAACTATAGATGAATTTTGCATTTTGTAGAGTTATAGGTGAACACACCAGACACGTTTTTAACTGACAATATCCCCACACAGGTTGCCCCATTACCCTGTCCTGATGGAGTGTCCATATGTTTTCTGGGTCGAAACGTTGACTACCTACTATCTAGCCTGGACTGAATCATTAACCTTAGAGGGGAACTTGATTGAGTGGAACATTACCTCTATCAGAAGAATATTAATTAGGATATACAATTACAGCTCAGACAGGCTTCATGCAGTTGCTTGCATCCACTGCAATTTACATTCCATCTTTTTAATTGTAAATATTGACCACTTGCCACTTTGCATGAGCACCTCTTCTGCACTTTTTCACCCAATGGAGCAACCATTATCATGTTTTGAATTACTTTTATAAGGTTCAAAACTTGAATATATAAAATATTCTGTATGGTTTTCTCTTCTCTTTTTTTTATCTCCACAGAGATCAGTATGTGATAAATAGCATTTTGTTTCTTGTGAGAATTTGTTTCTCTTTTCTAAATTTTAGTCCTTTCAGGACCATTTTGTTGCTTGTGCTCAACACCACATTTCATGCATGTTTGAAAAATTACATTATTTTGATAGTAAATAACGTCTGAAATGCGTCATAAATAAATTATTACAAAGTTTGTACCATATTTCTTGACTAAATAGTTATTTTTTCTCCTTATTTCAACTTTGCGCACAAAACTAGTCCTTAGAATGTTGCTTTGATTGACATCATACAAAACCACGATAGAGTGCCTTTTCCTGAAGTGATATTCCTAATGTTTCATTAAAGAAAGTCTGGGGTCTGACCCAGACTTTGAAGAATTGTATATTTCTGCATTACCTATGTTGTAAAGCTCACTTTACTTCTGTGTGGTTAAAACCAGTTCCGGCTGTGGCGGTTTACATCAAGCTAATCATTTTGCTCTGATAAGGGTTTACAATGGCTAAATATTCTAAATGCATTTCACTCTCATTGCCCGAGTTAACATTGTGAAATTATAATTCTCTGATTTTATATTGAAGCCATGTTTGCAGTAGATGGTAATGAAGTAATACCAACACCTATGTCTAGAGTACACAACATGGGAATGATATTGCATAAAAGCATAGACGTGTAGATGCAGTTTGCATCTATAATTGAGAATATATTTCAATACCTGAGCTGAATTACCTATTGCATCTGAGTGCTCTGTTCCAATGCATCTGAATTCTTAGCACACGAGTTTACTTATGGAGCTTTCCTTTTGTATGTAGTTCTCACATTAAACTCTTTAATGATGTTCCTGGTCGCACTGTTATTTTTGTATTGCTTTCTTAAGATGTGCTAGCTTTCATCTATCCTTTTATTTTATTCAGAAAATACAGGTCAGCATCAAAACCAGACTCGTTTTTGCGAAGGCATTGGCCGATTTATGTGAAAATGTATTCTGTCAATTTGAATGGGACCCCATTCCTTTGTGTTTTCGCATTTAAATGGCTTGTTGAAGAACAACAAATGTACTCCTCTCTCTTTCCTGTACATCTAATTGAATATACCAAGAATAAATATGGAATAAAGATACAATAAAACAGGAGGACCCAAAAAGCTTAAAATACTCTGGCCACCAAACGCTCAATATGGATATGTTAAAAAGAAGATTTAAAATACATACTGCCTCAAATTCGTAGATGACAAAGTATGATTTAAATTAAGTAAAGCATAATGTGAATCTTTCTAGGCTGTCAATCAATACTGACTGTCAGTCATTTAAGCCTACTGAAAACGTATTCCTACATTAATTAACTTTACATTTTGAAAATGCACACGAGCACAAAAATCCAATATCTTCTCAAGTATAGAAGATGTTCAGAATAATGCTTGCTAATTCTCCATATTATATACAAACGTGAAGGGCTGAATACCTATTTGCTTTGGTAGAGGCGGTTTACTCTGTATGATAGTCAGAAATGTTCTACCTTTAGTTGTTTGAACAGGAACAATGAGAGGGATGGCAATTTGTAAATTTATCAATAAACAAAATCTGTATTATGTTTGAGAGTGAGCTACTAGTTTTATTCTCACTTGTCACAAGTCTTGAGAGCGCTACAGTGAAATAGCTCTTCATCAGTTGGTCTGTAGTCACTTCTCTGTGGTGACCAGATTACTGATCAGTATTTTTCATTAATCTTAATCCTATTATTCTGTGCTCGAGTTCTTACATGAAGATGTGGATCCCTTGTCAGGGACAGGAACCCAATGTTTTTTTTTTTTTAAAGGCAGTCTATTCATTTTCTCAGTGGTGATGTAGTAGGGGATAGGAAACAAGTCTAAAGCTGGACCAGAGCCTGTGACTGAGGCAGGATGGGTGGCTCTCATGACAGTAATAATGAAGTGATAAGTTCTAGGTAATAGCAGTAAGAAATCTGGCCAATACCTTCACTTCCCTCTTCCTCTTCCTTGTCATAGTCACATGCATACCAAAGGAGATATTAGGGTTTTAGGCAATTTCTCCAAAGGACAACCATATGACTCAAACAAGTGAAATAACGGTGAGCTGCAGTATGATACTTTCTAAAATTCAATCAGACATCCCTTGGAATACACTAATTCCAACCCAGAATGCTCTGAACCATTTTATGATGGTGGGTGTGCTGTAATATAGGAATAAAGGCAATTACATCCTAGTGAATCCAATCAACGACCAATAAGGCTTCCATTATATTAAAACTACAGTAGATTATTTTTACAGTCCAGCAAACGTGCCCTCAGTATTAGGAGAGATAATGCAAATGCCACAAAATATCTGCACTATTCTTCTACACAAGAAAATTAGTCATTCACAGTAGGAATGGATAGAGCAATAGCATTTGCAAGGCAAGATTAGTTGCCCACCCAAAGGCATGGTCTTAAATAGGGGTGGGAGGAATGTTTAATTCCACCCGTGAAATTGGTGGAATTTTGGTCACTCTGTGTTACTCTTTTATGCAGAGTTCTGGCCAAATTCCACCAATTGTCGCATAGCAGATTTTTTCTCCTGGGAGGCTGCTGAAAATGTGAGCTACTTAGGGAGAGAGAGATTTGGTGTCCCCTAGGATGATTTTCTAACGTGGGTGGTCCTGGGAAGTCACAAGCAATTATGGTCAGAGGCATGTCACTTGAGTAGATTTACTGTCACTCGAGTAGATTTTCTACTTGAGCTGCTGTAAAATCAGATCAAATGGCCATGCACAGTTGTGTGGCACATGGTTCCATTTGCGCTGATTTTTCAGCACTGCTCAAGCTATTGGTGCTAAATTGCAGCACGAGCAGTGCAAGCTGCATATTTTGCGAGTTCCTCCCATCCCAACTCTTAGACTACAACAACAGCAAGAACCACCCACTCAAGCAGAAATACCTGATGCAGTGGACTAGAACAAGAAGAAAGAGAACTCTCCCACAGAAACATACATAACACCAACTGGGAAAACACATTTTACAGAAACAGACTTGAGACACTGAAATCTAAAGAAGTAAAAGTGAAGAAGGGCACCCCCAAGGAAGATACAATATTTGAATAAAAGAGCACTGGAAAAAGAGGTGCCAAAAGCAGACTGAATATTTTGAAGTTAGTGCCAGAGAGTACAAACTCCTGTCAGAGAAATACCCAAACCCATTTGTGAACATATGTAAAGCCAGGAATGATTGCATATATTTTGACAATACTGCCATCAGTAACCCTTGTAGAGTAGCATGAACTGATGCTATTGGATCATGGATTTAAACGAAAATACATCCCTACTGACAGCACTGAGACAGAAAAACAGAGACTCATCCATGAGGGATTATTAACTTTAATGTGGTTGATGAATTGTTCATGTCCAGCACATATTCTTGGTATGGAAGGGGTGGTGGCAGCCCATTGTGGCATTAGGCCATGATCCTGTTGCAGGGATTCTACACATACACAGAACTATATGCAGGAATATGGGACCTCGTGTATAGGGGCGAATCCTTCCTACCACCTTAGTGCCCATGAACCCAGGACCGACTAGCTATAGTTTCTCACTCGCTCTCCTACACACTCATGAAGAAGCAAATGATTAGACACCCCAGAACACAACACTCCCAGATCTCTCAGGAATCACGGTAACAAGACACACCTTTTCGCTCACACTCTCGTACCTGTCCACAATAAGAACTAACTGAAACACGAATAAGGTTTAAAATGTTTATTTTAACTATTGTGCTCTAAAATGCAGTATACGAGCCACAACCAGCAGAAAATGCATAAAAATAATACAGTTAGCATTGCAGCAAGGCTATATATCATAAAAAGAGATGTCATCATATAAAGACAGTGGATAAAGGACTATAAAGTCTAACCACCCTCCCCTTGGTAAGAAGAACTATTATTATATAATAGAAGATTTCTGAGCTTTGTCAGCAGACCCCATACCTTAGTGCCTACATGTTATATCTACATCATAGGAACCGCATTGCTCTTCTCCCTGGAAATTCCCCTCTCCAAGTGCGTGTCACCTAAACATGCATCCCCATAATATCAAAGTACGAGCTTCCAGCAGCAGCTGCATTAGCATGTTTTGTCTAGGTGCTAGGGACTGACCAGAATAACATGGGGCATTGTTTATCGACCTTGCTCACAGTGTTCAGACTAAACTCCAGGAACAGGCAGAGAATGAACAAAGCAGACGGTTCTCATGTGAAAGGCATAAACAGAGTCTTGCAAAAATAAAGCCATGTAGCAACGTGCGTAAAAGCAGCATTATGGCTGCTGGGCTCATGCTAACTTAGCGATGTCGACAGTGTCCCTATCGGCCACGTGACACCCTCCCCTTGGGCAGTTTGTAGCGTATAGAAAAAACAGAATGCAATGGTAAGCAGAATCAAAAAGCTCGGAAAAAAGGCCAAATCGTAAAAATTTCAAAATTCTAGTTCAAAATGTTTTTAAGGCGACTCCGGAAAATTAATCATATTACGTGAACCGTGGAATGCAAGCCATTCAAAAAAGTCATCCCTGTTGTTCATAGCAAAGAGGGATGCCATCCAGTTGAGCAGTTCGAAGGAACACATGTGCTCCTCATAATCTGATGCCTCCAGGAGCATATATGGGCAACTTGCGTGATACACGATGAAACTCCGTTGCAAGAGGCGCTGTGCAGCCTCACAGGTATTCCAGTCTGCCAACACTCCAAGTGCACCCGCACGCATCAAACGGCCGTCCCCAGAACAGGCCTGCTCATGGGCCAGTAATGGACCCATTAACAGATCATAATCCAGGTCAGTGCCGGATGCATTGGAGAGGCATATATCCAAGGCCCAATAGAAAGGGCACCATCGGCAATAGAACAAATGTTGCACGCAAGTGAAGTAGGCGAAGTGAAAAGTAAGTCCGTAACTCACACCAAGCGTCACCAATGTCAAACATCCAAATAGTTGTTGCATTCAGTCACAGTACAGTTGCAATTGGCCGGGTCTGTGCAGTACCACAAGATGGGCAGCCATTACGTAACAGGAGCAGAAGTACCAGCACGCCACACACCAGCAAGAGGATCAATGGAAACCCTCCGAAGGCGCTGGAAAAAATAGATTCAATAAAGGCCAGTATTATTTCAAAAATCGTCTGAAAAGAGGAAACCAGGCCTGATCCCACAAGTTTAAAAAAATTAGCAAGGCCTTCAGTATCAGACACATTAAATATTTGGTGTATTAATTCTCCAAAATGGAGCGGGAGATTGGTGTTCAGTAGTGAGTGTATCTCACTTGCAGTTCTGGCCACCTGCAATTCAAAGGTCCCTCGCGCTGATGTGAGAGCCACTTCTTGTCGAAACAATAGCGCATTGAGTCTGCTTAGCTTATTGAAATCTGTTTTCAAAGTTGGAATGGAAGGCCAAAGCAAACTATCTACAATCCCATGCGGGGGAGGAAAAAGGACATTGCTGCAACAAGTAACACATTGCGAAACCGTTACTATATACGGGATGCTGGCCAGTAAGCCACAGCAGTCGTGGTTATTCAAAATAAGATAACTGCCATTTGAAAGCAAAGTGAGGGCAGGAATAATAGTTGGGACTGGTGTACCTTTCAAAAAACAAGGCAGATTAGGTGCCAACACGTTATAGGCGCCATGCAATTTAACTTGTTTGCAAACTAGGGAATGTCCTACTGTAGAATCGCAATCCTCCCCTGTTAGGAAAACCTCATTATCCGCGCTCTGACATCTGTAGGTGAAAGGTAATGACCACAATTCATGGATAAAAGCACTTCCCAGGGGCTCAAAGCATCCAACCGGGAAGTGTTTCATGCAAGATGTTAACTGAAATAGCGAAAAGGGCGGTGAAATAACTCCAAGTATTAACCACACTGCTGAATCAGTCTCTGCTACAGAAAAAGGTAGCTGTTCTAATTGTTCTATATGTAACAGCGTGTAAGTTGCGACTTTCATGGACATAAATCTCTGTTTATCAGTCAAATTAAATGGTAAAAACAGTGCAGAAGCATTCAAATAATCCCATGGAACGCTTCCCATTTTGAGTGTTTTCAACGTCCATGCAAATTGAATTACAGAGCGCAATTGATTTTGACCATGATACAACACAGATACATCAGTCTGTACAATATCAATAACAGAGGAAACAATATTATCCAAGGTCTATATACGGGAAGATAATGTATTAATGCTATTATCCACCACAGCAAGAACTTTTTCCAAATAAGCCTTGTCAATTTGGCGCAGATGCACCGCAGCTTCCATCTGCGACAGTTTCCACAATTCATTATGTGCTTCATAAATAAATCATTTTGATCTAGTGATTTAGGACCTAACATAAAATCAGCCAAATTGATGTCACTCGATAAAAGAGACAGGTGTTTCACTGACAACAGTGTGGAGTGTCCCAACCATTGCTGGCACAATTTCCCAACCAAATACGTGGTGACTGAATGAGAATGTGGGAAACGCGGATCAGGTCTACTTTGTGTGAAACCTGTCGTTGCATTAAGAAAACGCAGTTGACATGCATTAGAACTTGTTGGCCACATCTACCATCCCATGGGTTCGACGTCAGAAATATTTATACTACCATTTTGGAACAGGGCAAGCAATACATCAATCGTGTGATTGGTGTGTGTACGCCACGTATCGTACTCAGCCAATGAAGGAATATTCAAATGTTTGGCTGTAGCCAAACCAAAAAAAGTAGTCTGCTGCCCCGTGTCATTTAAAAACAAAATTTGAGTTGGAATTAGACACGCATGATGCAGAGCTTCAGTACCTTGGACTTGCCAATCTTTAGTGCCCCAAATAGATTTGAAATCAATGGTATATTTCCAATGTTCCTAACCATGTAAGACCAAGTCAGTTCTAAAGGAATTAGAACAAATCAACTTAGTGTGAGTAAATATGAATTTAGATTGAGATGGCAATTTTAACTTATAGAAATTGAACTTTGGATTGGACGTATTATAATCAGAAAAGTATGTGAACTTACTCCGTAGAGCATTAGAACTCCCGTCTAAAGGAGTCGGACAATGTTCCCACTGAGTAAAATTAAAAATTGGTCTTAACGTATGTATTTTGTGCAAGAAATCATGGCCATAATGTTGGTAACAGAACAAATACGCATAATTGGCCGAATTCAAATACAAATCTTCAGCATCAAAAGAAGCATAATATTTTAAATCAGAAAACAATGAATGAACGGCCTGAACATCCCAGTTGTCTGAGCATATGTCCTGCGACACCACATCTCCTAGTGAAACGCGGGACACGTATGGAATGTTCAGGACCTCCGTCGGACCATGTATATCGAATGCAACTTTATCCCAAACAATGCTATCTGCAACAGGGAAGGCTGAAATGTTCACGAGGGCTTGATCTCTTTTCATGATATGGGACGATGTATGGGGAGCCAGAACTCCATCAACAAATTTCACAGCAGAGCGTTCAGGCAAATAATGACCATTGATGAGCAAGAAGAACACTGTCACAAACCCAATCCACATGAAGAGGAATATAAGCGTGAGCACCATCCAGATGTATGTCCAGGGTGTGACCAGGTAAGTCTTCTTGAACCAGGCAAGGAAAAGACTGGTACGTGTCGGTGGTGATTACACAGATGAGGACGAAGAATATGAATCGTAAGAGAAACTTGTACGATCCATGTAATAACCGCTTGCTCCCAAACGCAACAAAGGAGGCTGTGCAGCATCAGATGGATGAGGTATAGTACTGTCAGGAACGCCAATGAGGACCTCAACTGGAGGAGAATCATACTCAACATCTGCATTAGGGGAAGATATAGGTACAACAGGCAAGAAATCAAGAGAAGTTTCCAACTCCTCCTCCATAACGCGGGGAGTAGTCAAAGAAGCTGAAGCCATCGGATTCAGTGAAACTGCTTGGCTTGGAATACTGGGAGTCATACTATTCAGTATCGGCCATATGGTGTAGCTTGACATTGTCAATAGAAATAAATCTGTTTTCCTTGCGGCCAGGAAAAGGAGGTAAAATTACTGTACGGGTACCCTTCAATCCAAGAACTGGGACAGGTGCACGATAAGAGGGACCACATTTTTTTTTGTTCTCCAGCTTTTCTCGTACCAGATCACCAACTTTAGGAAGCCAGCCAGTAACAGGAATCAGCACCGCTGTTTCAGTGGACGAGAGTGAATGATCTTTACCCAGTGTGTCACGGGTCTTTTGTAGTTCCTGCAATATAGTAGACTGGTTATCTACGTCAAATATTGCGGCAGCCGCCACAACGTATAGACCATCAAGGTCTGGCACAAACATTTTAATGCCAAAGAGCATTTTGTATGGGGTCCACCCACCCAGAGAACTTCTTGGGAGATTATTTAGTGCACATTGAACCCCATACAAATGAGTCAGCCAACCCCTGCCAGTACCTCAGACTCTAGCTGTCAAAGATTGCTTTAAGTCATGGTTCATTCGCTCCACTATAGAATTGCCCTCAGGCCTGTATGGAGACGAAAACTGCACCAGCACCCCCAGAGACCTCATTGCGTCCTTGTAAGCCTTAGAGGCAAACGCAGCACCTTCGTCAGATTGGAAGGTGCCACAGGAAAAAGTCCCAACAAAGACATGCCAATATCTAATGGCATTTCGAGCGTCAGCACTGAGTTGTGGCCACACCCAAAGGAATCTAGTGCACAAATCAACTGCAACTAAAATATGGTTAAAGGCAGTGTCAGATGTCAAAGGACCGCAGTGATCAAGATAAATACAACCAAACGGTTGATTAGAAATGTATAGCTGTGTATGTGGTGGACATGCAACCATAGATGGTTTAATCTGTTGACAACTGTCACAAGACCGTACATAATTACAGGTTTCTTTGTATAAACCGCACCACCAATAGCGTTGCTGTAAAATTGAAACAGTTGCAAAAACTACGGCATGTGCAGAAGCCATGCCTTCATGTGCAGCTATGATCAAAGGAAGTCTGTGGTCCTCGTTGGGAATCAGCCAATCCCAACGGATGGTATCGTAGCAATAGGGAACTTGTTCAGGTGACAAATGATAATAATACTTAGAAGGGAAACCTTGGGGGAATTCTGCCCCACCCTTCGTAGCAGCAATTGCAGCAAGGATCTCATTATCAATCTTAGTCATGGACCTAGTTACTGCTGCAACTGAACATGTGGCCGTTGCAGATTTGGCTGCCTCATCAGCCAAAGAATTACAAAAAGCATGTGTTCCCACATGGTGATGGCCAAGAGTATGAATAAATGTGTGAGTGGCAAACGTTCTTTAAGTTCTGCCACTCGGACCCAAAGCATTTTATGCTTTATTGTGCTTCCTTTAGAGTCTCGATAGTCATTCTGAGACCAAAAGAATAAGTTATCATTGAAAGCTTGCACACAGTAGTAGGAATCGCACACAAGAGTGTTCACATCAGGATCTGCGCATTCTAGAGCTAAAATCAAAGCACGCAGCTCAGCCAATTGAGCCGTACAGTCCCCAAGTACCTGTGTATGGACTATAGAAGACTTAAATTCGCCATTTACAATTGAGCCAGGCACAATAGCGCAAGCCGCCGAATAAGCATGCTTTGATCCAACGGCTGGCTGAGCAGATCCGTCGGCATAGATGATACATTTGTACTGATCCAAAGGAAGCAACGACTACGGAGGAGGGTGAACATGTTCATATTGTAAAAACCCCTTTTTCTGCAATGAGGGATCAAAGATAAACGTGACATCAGCCGATGTCAAAGAACTTGCCCATTGTATCCAATGCAGATCCAAAGCTTTAGAATTCGGAACACTTGCCTTTGTCACTGCTTCTAAAGTAGGTACAGGCGAAACCATAAGAATGCGTTTTCCCTGCGCCAGAGAGCGTTCTTTCAGAATCGCCATCTGAACCGCTGTCAAAAAATTTTCAATTGTGGCAAATCGCATTTTTGCTGATGTGTACAAATGTGATTTATAAGCTATCGGTACTGTCACCTTCATTGAATATCAAATATGTGAAGCCTACAGTCCCTGGAACAATTCTTATGACCAAGTTTGTAGAATTATCACGTGTTAACAAGAAGTTGGTCGCAAGCAGATCAGACAGCAAAGACCGAAGAACTGAGGTATGTTCCGGAAGCCAGCTGGAAGACGAAAAAGAGGATTGTATCAATGCTCCAAGTGGTTTGATACGCTGGGCATAATCAGGAATATAGGTCCTCCCAAAGTTTAAAAATCCCAGCAAGGATTGCAGTTTTTTCAATGTGGACGAAGGTTGCAATGGTGCACATATTGTCCAGAAAGTGGGGTGCTAAACCCCTACCTTCGTTATTGAGCTCGTAGCCCAAGAAAAATACCACCAGACAGGCGATATGTGACTTAGCAAAATTAAATTTGTACCCCAAGTCGGCAAAAGACAGTATGATGCGATCCACACGTACAAGATGCAGTAATAACTCATCATCTGTCAGATAAATGTCATTGACATATGAGAAAGCATCAGGGTCAATGTCATGTAAAAGAGACACAGCGCGCAGCAAAAGCCCCAGGACTGTTCTTATAGCCCATAGGTAAATGCGTAAATCGCTTCTGATTGCCGACCGCGGTAAATGCGGTCAAGTCGCGGCTACCAGGAGCCAAATTGTGACTATAAAATCCATTTGAAATATCCAGTGCTGTTTTGTATTTTTTGCGAACAATATTATTCACTAATGCAGAGCTGTGTGTGTTTTGTACTGCAAATGCACAAACGTGACTGTTTAAATGTCTGTAATCCAAAACTATACGATATGAACCGTCCGGTTTTGATATCAGAAAAAGAGGATTATTCATGGATGAAACACAGGGTTCAATGACACCCTGGTATTCCAACTGAGACTAAATTCCATTTACGGATACTTTTGCTTCACGCTTGATCAGATATTGTGCCAGTGGCTGTGGCATAGATCGGAAAGGAATTTCATGTGCTGGTGCATCCTTATCCCAGCCCACCTGATTACGGTATACAGCCTGCGCTAGGGCTAATGCCCATTCCGATGCGTAAGCTTGTTTAGCCTCTTCAGAGACGTAACGGGAAAAACTCAGGAGTATCACATCCTTCCCTCTGGAAGAAGCCAAAACTAATGGAGGAGGCCAATCTGCCTCCACCAACAAAATGTCATAAGAGGAGGTAAGGTTGTCCCAAAAGACTTCCTTAATTGTCTGTCTAATATCACCTTCAATTTGGAGGACTATCTCATAAAGCCTATCAGGGGGTGCAACTCGTGTATCTGCTGTTTCCACTGTAATGAAAGTATCAGTTGCTCTCACCTCCAGACAAGGATCGAGTGCCTCCCGCACTATGGTAACTTCCACTGCACTGTCGAGGAGTGTCACCGCCCATCTCCAATCGAGGAGCAGGGTTCTCACCGTCTGAGGCATACTTCGCTGTCAAAGTGGCAACTTTCTTCTTCTGAAACGCGGCTCGAAAAGGAGGTAGTCCCTCCGGTTTGGCTTTTGTATCAAACTGGCGTGGCGGATCACGTCTTTGCTGAGTGGTCTCGCCTTGTCTTCGATCCTGACCCTCTCCGCCACCGAACTGTGGATCCAATGATTCCTGAGAGGAATGAGGAGAGCGCGGATCAGGAACTTGGAACCTCTCTGGTGTCTTAATTTTAGAGCGGTCACGCAAATCATATCTACGTTCAGAAGCATCAGGTGTCGGTGAACCTACACGCGAACCTTGCTTCTGCTGTTGCTGCCGCTGATTTCTATTCCAAGCCTTTTTAGGAAAGACTGGACACCCTTCCTTTTCAGGAGGCAGTTTAATCTGCGTTTGAGTAGAAGGCTTAATTCCAGATTATTGCGCCCTAAAGATTTATACACTTCTGCAATAATCCTCGGTAGTTCACGTTGTTTCTCCATGTCAGCTATCGCCTCTAGGCGCTGACTTACCTGCAAGCTAACTGCTTCCCCCTTGACGTTAGCAAGGATCATGTCGGAGACAATAGGGAACGCGTCCATTAATCTCATCCCCAACTACAGGGAGGCCTCCGCCCCATGTTCATCCTGAACCTTCTTAAGAACTGTTGGAAGCACGGTCATTGAGAGGGTGCCAAAACACAGCGAATAACCGCCGCAAACACCTTCCCCCAAGTGGTGCAATTAGCCAGATTGGGAATAAGGCATTTAGGTAAGCTCATTGTAAGTATCCTCAGTTTATCCACAGGAGACGTAAGTTGAAAAACAGCTTCGAGTTTCTCAAACTTCTCGGCCAACCAGAAGGGAAAATCCTCCCTATTCTGTGGACTCTTCCCCATCACTGAGTTAATCATAATAGGACTATTAACTACGCCACCACCATGCCCTGGTTGCTGAGCGGCATCAGCCAGTGCCACCGGTATATTACGAGACATATATTGTATGACACTTCTGTACATGGATTAAAGATGTATGTAATGCACGTAGCTCTACAAGTGTAACACCAAGATAATTGGGATGAGGAGTAAAACCCACCAAAACGGGCCAATTTGCTCCGTCGACCGATAATGGGCCGAGACGGACCAGAGAGACAGGGTGAGGAAGGGCGCCATTAAACCATATGGTGTGCTCCCAAGCCGGCAACGGAACTTCAAGTAAACGATACAGACGGTATACTTGTGGAACCGGACCGCGTTCAAATCCATGAAAGAAGTGATCATTCCCATCAACCGCCAGAAACTTAACCCAAGAATAAAAAACTTCGAAGCGGAAGGCTGCATCCGCCTCTACTACAAATTTAAAATCTGCTACCGGCAACGTGACAATCCCACTCCAAAAGGGGCAACCGACGCATCAGGGGGCAGAAATGGGGTTTACCAGGGATAAAAACGCATAAAAGAAGGGGTGTTCGCTGACTATCCTGGCATTGGGCCATTCCTCCCACCCAATATGGCCCAACAGTCTTACTGCATGTTAGTCTTGGCATCTTTTGGAATGGTGTCCCCTGACTTTTTGCTTTCTGACATCCTGTTATGACTGTATGCTGAATCTTGTTTTTTGCTGGCTTTAGGACTCTGTGCACTTTTTCACTGCTGACCAGTGCTAAAGTGTATGTGCCTTGTGTCATGTACAAGCAATGTAATGGCATTTGGTTTCCCCATGATTGGCATATTTGATGTACTGATAAGTCCCTAGTGCAGTGCACTATATGTGCCCTGGGCCTGTAATTAAATGCTACTAGTGGGCCTTCAGCAATGATTGTGCCACCTGCATGAGTAACCCTTTAAAACATGTCTCATGCCTGCCACTGCAGAGCCTCTGTGTGGAGTTGTAAATTGACATTTCGACCTGGCAAGTTCACCTACTTGCCAGGCTCAAACCTTCCCTTTTATTACATATAAGTCACCCCTGAGGTAGGACCTATGTAGCCCCATTGGCAGGGTGCAGTGTATTTAAAAGGTAGGACATGTACTTTTGAGTGTTACTTGTCCTGGTAGTGAAAAACTGGTAAATTCATTTTTCAATAGAGCAAGGCCTATCTCTTCCATAGGTTAGAATTTGAGCTGCGTTGTAACACTTTACAAGTATAACTTCGAATTTGAAAAGGATAGGCAAAGTAAATATAATGGGCCCAAATCACAAAGGTAAACTTAGACTTAAGTCTAAGGGGTCGATTCCGATCTCGGCTGGAGGCGCACCTAACACCACTCGTCCGGAAAAAATACAAGCCGAACGCGTGTTTCCCGACCAATTCGAACAGTCGTCCGAACGAGCAAGTACGATGCGCATAACTGCTCAGATTCCGAGCGAGCCGTACGTACCAATTCCAGCTCCTGTTCCCCGCCCGAGCCGGATCCGTAAATGCCGATTCGAGTCGCACGGAAGTAAATATACAGCACCTTCCGGCCGGACTAGTACAATGCGACTTCCGTACGCGCTGAACCCGTCGCTACGTCCGGCACGTCAGAGCATCCGGGAGAGCTGCACATAAGCTCCGATTCGCACCACAAGACGATCCACGGCTACGAGACGAACAAGCCAGCGATGAGTACGAGTCGAAGCCACGACAAACCCGAACGAGACGACCCAACCATGAATCCCATCGCGCAGGTCCTACCAATACTCTACATCTATTACCGGAACCGGTACGGACGTGTACGGCGCAGACGGTAAGCCAGACACCCACTACACAAACAAACGACACGTACCCGACATATGTCACACACATAGGGATGCAGAAATGACATACACTAGCAACAGCCGAACCATAGGTGCGGGATGGCTATCACCAATGCCATACACACCCATAGGGGCCTGATGGCTACCACTACCACCACCCCTACTCATGTGGGCCTGGATGCCTACTGAAGTAGGCACTTCCAGTCGGTAAATGAGTTGAAGGTGAGTTTATTAGCAGGAAGAACAGCTTAACATCCACCCTGGTCCGATATCCAACCAAGACTCCCAACCGCCACCCTTAGAACCCAGAATCAACAAGCATGCGATGGAAATTCCAAGCTTGCATAACAATAACAGAACACTACACACCTTTCCCCTTTAAAAAACCCCAAAAAAAACAGATAATGTGTACAGTAAATACTTAAATAGCAATTAGAATCGAACAAAATCTTTCATTTTAACAGGTGAGTTCCTGACACGAGAACTTTTCCTTGGTACAACCACCTGTCCATTATGTTCAGGTACACCTTCTTCAGAAACATCCCCATGATTCAAAACAGGGACAGGACTGGGCTCAACAAAAACATCATTGGAACAAGAGTTAGATGCCTTTGAATCAGAAACAGAACAACTCAATGCGTCCAAAAAGTTTTGAAAATCTTCTTCCTCAACCTTGTGCTTGTTACCAGAAGTTTGTGGAACTATTTGTGATTTTTCCACACTAGCATTGGATCTACAAACAGATATGCATCTAAAATTCCAAATCTTACCACCCTCTACTCTCACAGCCTTACTAAACACTTCCAACACTTTCACTGGATCAGACCATCTGGACCATCTTCTGTTGGTAACTCCACCAAACTTGACACGCACAAAATCACCCACTTTGACTCTGGAGTTTGAAAACTGAAGCTTGGGACCACTTTTCCTCATTCTCTCCTGATATCTTAAAACACGCTCCCTAACTTGAGAAAAATCCAAAGCAGAATCATAAGACTTATTTACTTTCAACCACCAAGGCATGAGCTTTGAGCCAGGTTTCCTGCCTCTTAACATTTCAAAAGGAGAACAACCAGTGACCGAATTAGGAGACGTGCGATAAGTGAGCAAGGTGGCTCGTAGACCCTTTCTCCAATCAATACCATTCTTGACAGCTATTTGAATGGACTCTTTGACCACCCTGTTGAAGCGCTCAACTTGACCATTTGCCTGGGGATTATAATTAGATACTCTTTTGTGCACAATACCACACTTGTTTAGAAATAATTCCAATTCTTTACTTATAAATTACGGGCCATTGTCCGAAACAAGCTCTGCAGGTAAACCTTCTCTACAGAAAATGTTATCCAAAAATTCTATTACTTGCGCTGAAGTAATTCTGTCAATAATCTTTAATTCAGGCCATTTAGAAAAATAATCAACCAGGACTAAAGCAAATACTTCTTTGGCAGAGGGAAGACACATAGGACCAATGATGTCAATACCAAGTTTCTTCCAAGGCCCTTGAGTATACTCAATGGGAGTTACATCCACAGACAAAGGCTTGACAGACTTGTCACTTCTAGAGCATGGAACACATTCTCTTACCCACATATCAACCATGCTATCAATCTTTGGCCACCAATAAAATTCCCTCAAACGCCGCTTGGTACAGGACATCCCTAAATGTTCCTCATGAGCCATGGCTATTAGCTTCTCCCTAATCTTATGGGGAGGGACGATCTTATCACCCCTAGTGATGATATCATGTAAACACATAAGTTCATCTTTAATTTTTAAAAATGAGCCCAATTCACCACTTAACGTCCTCTCTTCAGGCCAACCTTTTTGCAAATATTTCAAAACAGGACAAATTACCATCTTCCAACATAGCCTCTTTCCAAACCTCCTCAGAAATAATGTCAGAACCAGTGTCTAAACCCTTGTTGACATCATCAATAGTGTAAGCTACATCACACTCCGCAGATTCATTGTTAAATTCAGTTCCACTTGGCAAGGACAACCGTGACATACAATCAGCATGTACATTCAAACGTCCAGGAATATATTCCACCATGCACTGGTATTCTTGCAACTTAGCAGCCAGTCTCGCTAGACGAGCTGTGAGAATTCTACCACCTCCTGCAACCAGCATGTTAATTAGGGGCTTGTGATCTGTTCTAAGACGAAATTTAGTACCCCACAGAAATTGACGGAAATGTTGAGCAGCCCAAGTGCATGCTAGTAGTTCTCTCTCAATAGTGGAATAATTATATTCCGCATCACGTAGTGACCTGGAAGCATAAGACACAATATATTCATCTCCACTGTTCTTTTGCATAAGCACGGCACCAAGACCTGTGCTGCTGGCATCTACTGCTACAATACATTCCTTCCCAATAACAAAAGGTCTTAAAAAAGGAGCAGAAATTATCTCTTTTTTCAATATCTCAAAAGCTGATTGCTGGTCATCACCCCACGTAAATTTAACATTTTTCTTTAACAACATTCGTAAAGAAAATACTTTTGAAGAGTAATTTTGTACAAACCTACTATAGAATTCTGTCAAACCTAAAAAAAGATGACAATTGCTCTTTAGTTGTAGGTGCAGGAGCATTCGAAATACTAATTACATGGTCAAATTTAGGCCTAATACCTTCAATAGAAATTTCATGTCCCAAATATTCAACTTTATTTTGTCTAAACTTGCATTTAGAGAATTTTAGTGTTAACCTTTTTTTTGTATACAATTCAATACTGTTTTTAAGTTACCATCATGTTCCTCAAAATCTTTACCAAAAATCAAAATATCATCCTGAAACGCAATTGCCCCGGAACAACCCTCTAAAGCTTCCTTCATAAGTCTTTGGAATACTGACGCAGCACTCGCTAAACCAAACGGCATGCGTGAAAATTGGAACATGCCTTCAGGTGTTATAAATGCAGTTAGACATTTAGACTCATCATGTAGCATAATCTGGTGATAAGCACTGGCCAGATCTATCGTAGAAAAAACACAGGCCCCAGAAAGAGTAAAAATAAGTTCATGTATCTTAGGTAAGGGATGCCTGTCGATCCAAATTTCCTTGTTTAAACTCCTGAGATCGACACATAAACGAAGATCCCCATTACTTTTAAGTGAAAGAACCACCGGAGAAACCAATGGAGAAGACTCTATAGGTTCAATAACATTCCGTGTAACTAAATCTGCTAATATATCCTTAAGTTTATTACGATATGCTAATGGGACATTGCGTACTTTGTGTCTAACAGGAATTGCGGTAACATTAAGAATAATTTTGTGTTTAAAATCAGCATATTTTCCAAGAGAATCATCAAATACTCTTGGATACATGCTTTTAATGTTTGCAACAAATTCCTCATCATTAGAGGAGACAATATATACAGAGGGTGAAGCGTTGGGATCTAATTTTATACCCATCTCTTGTTGATGAGGCCAGCCTAAAATGGATACTCCCTTGGTAGCTACATACACTTTACCTCTAGTTCTTCTGCCTTTAAAATCTAGATCTGCCCAAAAAAACCTTCTAAATCAATCTTGTGTCCAGAATAGCCTCCAGGCCTGATGTCTGGCGGTAGTAGTTCCTTCGTTCCCCATAATTCAGTGAACACATTTTTCCCAATAATGGTGTACCAGGCACACGAATCAACCATCATTGGTACTTCTTTCCCATCAATCAGTACCGCACAAGAGGGAAAACCTTTACAATTACTGTTATAAACACATGAAATGGTATTGAATTCACTAAATTGTGCAGAAATCTCTCCCTCTTCACAAGTGACATAGTTGACTCTCTGGGTAGATCTACACATTTTACCAAAATGTCCTGTTCTCTTGCATTTGACGCAAATTTTGTCCCACGCTGGACATCCTTTGTAGTTCCCCACGTGATCAAAATCACCACACCTGTAACAAATTATTTGATTTCCTCTCTTGATAAATTTATTGTCCTTTACTCCAAAATCTTTCTTATGAGAAAATGGAACTCTTTTAGTGAAAGATTGGTTTCTTACGAGAGATACCTCTGATACAGCATCCTGTATTTTTATAGTTTGACTATGTGGTTGACCTCTAATTTCATTCACAAATTTTTGCGATTGCTCGATACCTTTGGCAATATTAACCACAGCATTTAAAGAAGACTCTGTCCCTAACCATAGTCTCTCTTGTATTTTTTTACTATTAGTTTTCATCATAATCTGATCTCTGAGAACTTGTTCGTAGTTGATAGTCTCAAACGCGCAGGATCCAGCAAGAGAACGTAAAGCAGAGACATAGTTCTCAATTGATTCGTCTTCTTTCTGAGCACGTGAATAAAATTTAAACCTCTCCATTACAATGTTAATTTTCTTACCAAACCTGGTGCTCATTTGTTTGATCGCTACATCAAAAACATTCGTTCCCTCTGATCCCTCAATAGGAGGTAAGTTTGCAAATTCTTTGAGACCTGCGCCACCCAGACATTGTTTTAGCAGATCCAGTTTTCTCTTAGAAGAGCAGCCATCCTCCTCTAAAACTTCTACATAAGCCAAGAACATGGGATACCATAGATCCCACTCCATCTTTGGTTCACCAGCAACAGGTAGGATATGTGGTGGTGCTACAATGTTAGACATTGTAGAGACTTTAAAATAAATAGATGCTTGGCATACCTTAAAGTTTATAATAATAAGTACTTGGCTTGCTTGAGGTACAGATGTGCGAGTCACAGATGTGAAAACCGCACTTAAATAACTAGATTGCAGCTTATAAACTATAAATGAAAAGAAACCGGCAAAAACGGAGAATATTCACACCAAAGATGGCCGCCGCCGTGCGTCTGACGTCATGACGCTCCCACAATGCTTAGCGGCATTAAGAAGTAATGAGAACTACGGAACACCAAAAGCAGAAAAGAATCTTCGAAAGGCAGCAATCTGAATGACAAGATAGAACCAAAGCAAAAACGTGAGTGTTATTTTTTGAAATAATAAAGATAACTGAAGCTTCACTTAGAAAAACAATAACTCCGCTGATAAGAGACACAAAACCGCATTAAAGTATACTTGTGGAGGGTTAAACATCCCAAACAGCCGCTGGTGCGATCAGAGCACTGATAAGTAATGCGAGCCGCAGGTGCAATCAAAACACTATAAGTCCAACAAATGACACTCCAGCTCCGATTCACTTCACAGAGCACACTTTCAGACGGCCAATAGATGTAGAAGCGCTCTGAATCTCCCGCAGGTGCAATCAAAAGCACAGACAGTTTCAAACAGCCGCAGGTGCATTCGTGCACAACATCAGCAAAATAATAAGAGTACCTGCCGATGTCCATACAAAAAGGCGAACGCTGTCTTCCTCAACTCCCGCTCGTCGCCAAACATGAAGTAGGCACTTCCAGTCGGTAAATGAGTTGAAGGTGAGTTTATTAGCAGGAAGAACAGCTTAACATCCACCCTGGTCCGATATCCAACCAAGACTCCCAACCGCCACCCTTAGAACCCAGAATCAACAAGCATGCGATGGAAATTCCAAGCTCGCATAACAATAACAGAACACTACACCTACCACTACCACCACCCCTACTCATGGGGACCTGGATGCCTACCACTACCACCACCCCTACTCATGGGGGCCTGGATGCCTACCACTACCACCACCCCTACTCATGGGGGCCTGGATGCCTACCACTACCACCACCCCTATTCATGGGGGCCTGGAGGGCTACCACTACTACCATCCCCACTCATAGGGGGATGGATGCCTGTCACTACTACCATCCCCACTCATAGGGGGATGGATGCCTGTCACTACTACCATCCCCACTCATAGGGCCCTGGATGCCTACCACTACCACCACCCCTACTCATGTGGGCCTGGATGCCTACCACTACCACCACCCCTACTCATGGGGGCCTGGATGCCTACCACTACCACCACCCCTACTCATGGGGGCCTGGATGCCTACCACTACTACCATCCCCACTCATAGGGGGATGGATGCCTGTCACTACTACCATCCCCACTCATAGGGGGATGGATGCCTGTCACTACTACCATCCCCACTCATAGGGGCCTGGATGCCTACCACTACCACCACCCCTACTCATGGGGGCCTGGATGCCTACCACTACCACCACCCCTACTCATGGGGGCCTGGATGCCTACCACTACTACCATCCCCACTCATAGGGGGATGGATGCCTACCACTACCACCACCCCTATTCATGGGGGCCTGGATGCCTACCACTACCACCACCCCTACTCATGGGGACCTGGATGCCTGTCACTACTACCATCCCCACTCATAGGGGGATGGATGCCTGTCACTACTACCATCCCCACTCATAGGGGCCTGGATGCCTGTCACTACTACCATCCCCACTAATAGGGGCCTGGATGCCTACCACTACCACCACCCCTACTCATGGGGGCCTGGATGCCTACCACTACCACCACCCCTACTCATGTGGGCCTGGATGCCTACCACTACCACCACCCCTACTCATGGGGGCCTGGATGCCTACCACTACCACCACCCCTACTCATGGGGGCCTGGATGCCTACCACTACTACCATGACCCACTCATAGGGGGATGGATGCCTACCACTACCACCACCCCTACTCATGGGGGCCTAGATGCCTACCACTACCACCACCCCTACTCATGGGGGCCTGGATGCCTACCACTACTACCATCCCCACTCATAGGGGGATGGATGCTTGTCACTACTACCATCCCCACTCATAGGGGTCTGGATGCCTACCACTACCACCACCCCTACTCATGTGGGCCTGGATGCCTACCACTACCACCACCCCTACTCATGGAGGCCTGGATGCCTATCACTACTACCATCCCCACTCATAGGGGGATGGATGCCTGTCACTACTACCATCCCCACTCATAGGGGCCTGGATGCCTACCACTACTACCATCCCCACTCATGGGGGCCTGGATGCCTACCACTACTACCATCCCCACTCATAGGGGGATGGATGCCTGTCACTACTACCATCCCCACTCATAGGGGAATGGATGTCTGTCACTACTACCATCCCCACTCATAGGGGCCTGGATGCCTACCACTACCACCACCCCTACTCATGGGGGCCTGGATGCCTACCACTAACACCACCCCATCTCATGTGGGCCTGGATGCCTACCACTATCACCACCCCTACTCATGGGGGCCTGGATGCCTACCACTACTACCATCCCCACTCATAGGGGGATGGATGCCTGTCACTACTACCATCCCCACTCATAGGGGGATGGATGTCTGTCACTACTACCATCTCCACTCATAGGGGGATGGATGCCTACCACTACCACCACCCCTACTCATGGGGGCCTGGATGCCTGCCACTACCACCACCCCTACTCATGTGGGCCTGGATGCCTACCACTACCACCACCCCTACTCATGGGGGGTCCATAGCTGAAGCACATTTTGAACATTGTGGCAATGGGGTCTAAACCCCCATCATCACAGTGACCAAAAGGTAAGTGTTGTCATGGAAAAAGCTGCAACTGCCAAACAGCATGGATGAATCCTGGTCACACAACAACAAACACATCAGTGGCAAAGTAGTGGTTGTGTCCCATAGCAACATAGATTGGGTGAGGCAAACAGTGCAGTGCAAATAAAACATACCTTTGGCCATGTGCAGACAAACATCACCCATGGGGGCTGACATTGTCAACATTTATCAATTACACAATGACAGAAGTGACCATCATAATGCAGACCCACATATCTGCACCAATGGACACACAAATGTAGATATCCTGTGGAGACTGTAGATGTGAGCTGAACAAATACCATACCATGGCAGCAATGGGACATACAAACCATGATTATTGTGCTGACTGATGACCTAGGAGTCCCAGGGACAGCAGGGGAAATCCTCCAAACAACATACAGCCAATGGCACACTTAAGATATGCCAATGCAGTGGTGCAGATGCACAAACACAAACAGGCAGCCTCACACTGCATATCAAACACAAAAGGTGATGGGGGGGGTGTCAGTGTCCGCAGGCAACCACACAACACATGAGGAGGCCTGAATTCCAATTGCACAGATTGGATTCCCCTATGTGGGCAATCAGGCATTGTTAGATGAGAGGGAGCCCAAATTACACATGTCACACAAGCTTGTAGGAACAGCAACTAACACAGCAAGAGACAGACCCACCACAGCACTACCCCCAGGGACCCCACATTGTGGTGACACTAGCCTGCATGATAATCCCACTGTGATGACAAAGGTAGATGTCGTTCACACTGTGAACCACAGCCATGTGTCCTGAGCAACAAACTACCATCACACCTACACAAGCACAAATCAATCAGCACAGCCTGTCAGCCAAGGCCAATATGGAGGTAGGGGTCTAGCCGTGCAACAACTCACATTTGCACACACTCAACCCCACACACCTTGATCTCCACCAATGTGCAGCAGTGAAGCTCACATGGACTGGTGACATTGCACATGCACCCATGACAATCCTAGGGGTGGTGGTGGGAACTAAGGTGCAGAAACCCATCACACATGGCCAGTCAACAAGACTCATGAATGTCTGACACACTGCACAGTACGCGGTACATGGGCATGACGTGAAATCCACCCCAAACAATGGGATCTCGGCCACAGTCACACACCAATGAAGAAGCCAAGGTGACCCACAAAGAACACACATAGACAACTTCCAACATTGCAGCTCTGACCCTGAGGAGTGGCAGCAGTCACACACACAACGTGTCACAATCACTGAAAGCTACCACAAACTGTACATTACATGACTCGTGTAACCAACAAGTGCCAAGGGGAATCCTGACTGTGTCCCATCTGCGTTTGCCCACATCCCCAGCCATGACAACAAAGACAACTAGGGATGACAACCTGATGAACATTAGTTTGCCATGCACCCACATCCCGGAGAACCCAGGTCCAAGATGCTGGATGAACACAGGACAACTCAGCAAGCATCACAAACAGGAACATCCGTAGGGACACAGCCTGTGTTGGAAAAGGGAAGGGAACACACACAGACATGCTTACACAACACACAACACGTGGCCCAGGCAATGTCACGGGATTACACACTGCCATGAGGGCACTCCACTCCTGTGGAAGGTCCGCTGTGCCAAACCTTGTCTGTGCACGACTCAAAAATGTCAGCAGAACACTCGGTCAGTGAGTCAACAACTACAACACACTGAAGGCTCTGCTCACATCAGCCTGGGTACGGGAGTGTCACGTCAGTCATCTGCATACACCCAAAACACGTGTCAAGCAAGTTGCACTGTAAACACAGATGAGTCCTTCAACATTGATGTGGAAAACTGCATGTCCAGTGGAGATGGGCACACAGTCAGGGAAATAGAAACATTGAACAGTGGTAAGCCCACCAGATGTGCATCAGTTAAGCCAAAGATGTTAATTTACAAATGAAAAACGTACATCCCTGTGTCAAATGCAGAACATAACACCCTCAGACTGCAGCAAAGGATGCTATAGATCCAGACTAGATTAGGACACATATCCCATGGACCACATGGAGTCCATCACAGCAACACTTCATTTTCCTGATCTGAACACTATTACAACTGCAAATGCATGATGATACTCATCTACATCATGTACATCAAAAGAAAAACCACAAGTAAACAAAAAGAGGTTTTATTCAGCAAATGTGAAACTAAAATTTTTGTCCAAAAGAAACTAAGGCCAATGGCCAGTCCACATACACAGTCCCAACAGGGTGATATGTGACAACTTGTCACCCATTGCTTGCCTGCACTGGTACGGACAGGGGACATCCCCCTCGGAGGGGCATACAAGGGGCAGCCCAGGCACCGCAGGGACAGGATCAGGGGATGCCAGAAGGAGGCAGTGAAGGGGTGGTGGGTACAGGAGTGTCACCGGCAACTGCAGTGGAGGTGTCTGACTCAGTGGGGGCCGGCACCACTGTAGGGCACAAGTCAGATGGTGTGGGTGCTGCAACAACTGCAGTGGGCCGGTCAGATGGAGTGGACTGGGTCCCCACTGCAGTGCCCGAGTCAGACGGGGTGGTTGTGGACTCCACTGCAGTCTATAACTCCAAGGGAGTGGAAGGGGGGGCAGATGAGGTGGGCAGGACAGAGGGGGGGACCCGGTCTCCACACCAGTGGCACAAACAGGCAGAGTGTCTGGTTTGGGGGTGGAAGAGCAAGTGGTAGGGTGGGAGGGCCTAAGCAGTTTGGGGATGCGGTATCGGTGTGGGGGAACCTGGGGCAGGGTGTGGCGGGGGAACCTGTGGAGTGGTGGCCTGGGGGATGGAGGAGAGAGACTGTGTGGTGGAGCTGCGTGGTGGTGGGGTCTTGCCCTTCCTGGTCCGGGGGGACTTTCTAAAGGGGTCCTCAGTCTGCCTGTGCCTGGGGGAGGGTGTCCGGGTGTGAGGGGCACTCCCCTCTGTGTATGGTGGTCGCCTCTTCCGCCTGGACGTTGTGTCAGATGGATCTGTGGGGAAGAGGCCAAGCTCACAGAGGAAGAGCTTCTGGGAGGGGGGGGGTTGCAGGTGAGGCAAGGGAAGGGGTTTTGGAGGGAGAGGTATCTGAGGACTGCGGAGTGCTCGTGGATGCCTGTGTGTGTGTCTGGGCCCCATCCCCTGTGAGTGAGGTATCAGTCCCCTGACTGTGCGTGCGTGTGCGTCTGGATTTTGGCTTGTGTGTCTGTGTGCTGCTTGTGTCTGTGCTGGTGCATGCCGGTGCCGGTGTGTGTGTGCTTGGGACAGGTAGGGTGCTGGGGATTGTGGATGGGGCAGAGATAGGAGGGGTGAGGGACTGTTGCAGGAGGGACACTGCTTCCGTCAGTGAGGAGGCCATGGACTGATTGGTCCGATGTAGGGCAGACATGCCAGATGACATGCCCTCCATGAATGACACCAGTTGTGTCAACAGACCCGTGTGTGCATGGAGGACACTCAGCACTGATGTCTGCCCTACATGGATCTGTTTCAGCAAGTCCACAGACTCCACACTCAGGGCAGCAGGGGGGACAGAGGCAGGGGGTGCGGTGCCTGGCATGAAGGAGACACGCTCCCCTACACGGGAGCCTGCACGGACATGTGGGATGGGAGCAGATGGGAGGGTGGAGATGGTGGTGGTGGCGGGGACAGACTTGCTTGATTTTGCCTCTGGTCTGCTGACACCCGCCTCCACAAGGGAGTCCTCACTGGAAGTGCTGTTTTCCCCAGCCGAGGTGGTCTTAGCTGAGGTCTCCTCAGTGTGGCTCCCCTCACCCTCCGTGCCACTGGGTCACTCGGAATCCCCTGCAGTGGACCCAGTCTGGCTCTGCCGCTCTTCTTGGTCCGTGGAGCTGTCTCCTCCTGTGGCCGTGGATGTATCTGCAAACAATCAGGATAAACAGAGCAACATTAGTCACCTGTACTGACCACACACACCACAGTAAGTACAGCACATCACAGAGCAAGCCCTGCCATCATTTTCTAGACATTGCAATAAGTGCCGACACTGATTTGAAGAATTAGAAAACAACAAAAAAGTGACAACCAATTCCGAAGAAAAGGTACTTGATCTTAAAAAAACTGTGCAAGGAAAAGACTTTATTTCTTAAAAGAACCCTCACTCACCAACCTAGTTGGTGACATGCTTCATCATTGGGTTCCCACCAGGGAGACCGAATGTCTCCCTAGTGTGCTTCGACGCCTGAATTACAGCGGAGCAGGATATTGTTGTGCAAGGGTGACAGTGCTAGGGGTAGTGCTATTTAAAAGAATGAAGGTTTTGCCAGAAATCAATTTTAATAGTGGCAAAATCCCCAATCGTTAAAAAGAAAGTGAAACGGACGTACGCTGGTTGATTAGGTGCACCAACCCATCCGATTTACCTAGCTATGTGTAAAAAATGTGGTCGACATGTTTCAGCTTATTAATGGCAAGTTAGCTAAGCTTTCTTCAGGACCATAACTCCCCGGCGGTATACGCACACTAAGGCGTACCCTAACCAGGGGAATTAGTGTGTACAGTAAAACTCACGGTTTTACCGCTGGGGGATCTGGTATTTCCAAAAGGCCCCTTTTATTCTGGAAGAGAAAACAAAAAGAAGAAAACGACACAGGACATACATTAAAGCACATTTTGCTAGAAAACATTGGTCTCTGGTTGTCGGATAAGTTTGTGATATATTTTCCTTGACAGTCACGTATGATTCATCAAACGATGCTCCACCAGTGGACCTATGACACCAGTCAGTAAGCATATAGCCACTCTATTAGCAATTGTGCGTCAGTGGCCCATACTGTAAACTCAGGTCCATTAACAAACACTGGAAGATTCTGGAAAGCAATAACCACAAATGGAAAAAACCTCTCTTCTCATACAAACGGGCCAGGAGCATAAAGGACTCTCTAGTACATACTCGCCCGAAGAACTTTGAGAGGGATGAGAATCAAACTGTCCTAAATGCTTGGGGCCTTCCCCCGATACTAGGACATTCTGTGGGGGGTGCAGTGTTTGCCATTTAACCACCGCCACCAAAGTCTTAATGCTGGAATCAGGGAGAGAATGGGTGCAGTGCACCCATACGAATTGTAATTCCACCAATGTGGTACATTTAATAACCTGCCCGTGCGAGCTCAGGTACGTGGGCATGACATCACGTAAGATCAAACAACGTATCTGTGAGCATCGCAGTAACATCAGATGCCACAAGAATACCACAAAAAAGACTGACCATTTTTTGGAATTTAACCATACCACAAATGACCTTAGGTGGACTGTTATTGAACAACCTAAACTGAACCCCAACGCCCAGCAAGAACTTTTCGAAAAAGAACAGCGGTGGATTTACCGTTTGTCTACGCACCGCAAGGGTTTAAATGATAATATTCCATGGGGCTCAGTGCTTAGAAGATAATGTTCCTTTCTGAACAGTGCATAGGTTGGACCACCTATTTAGCAAGTCAGGGTATGAGGTATGTTACCTGACACTATTTTCCCTACCAGACGCGGTCTAGTGTTCTGAATTGCCGACCTCCTGATCCATCACGTTTCACGTCAAAAACGTGAACCACGTGATATTTAGCCGGCATTTGTACACTTCACCAGATGCGGTCTAGTGTTATGAGACACCGACTTCCTGATTCATCACATTTCACGCCTACAAACGTGAACCACGTGATGTTTAGCCGGCATTTGTACGTGCAACAACGATTCTGCGGCAACATTCGGGCCACGGTGATCGCATGGATAGGTCGTGAGAGGGACAACTCTAAATCGGAAGTAAGTGTATAACTTGAGGGGCTGAAGAGCTAAAGTGTCCCGAGTAGAGTTGGTGCTGATCTCGACTGTATTTCTTAATTTCTTACAGAGTTTCTGTGGCAAAAATCCCCCACCGTGGACTCATGACGTGAAGCCACTCTGTACTTCACGTGAGCCTTAAGTTTTCCATGCTTCGGTTTTTGTGTGTACTTTTTATCTTTAGTACACAAATAAGGCATCGCTGTAATGGTTATACACAGCGCTGTCAATATTATTAAGGAGGTATATTACGATTGGTTGAGTCCATCCTGAGCCATTTTGTTTCACTATTTAATTTGAAAGCACTAAAAATATA
The DNA here is from genome assembly GCA_963921515.1 of Calotriton arnoldi. Taxonomy (NCBI): domain Eukaryota; kingdom Metazoa; phylum Chordata; class Amphibia; order Caudata; family Salamandridae; genus Calotriton; species Calotriton arnoldi. Next base: position 953,031 of record CAWUFW010003925.1, on the reverse strand, counting down.
GTGCATGTTTCTGTACTAAGCACACACATGCCCTTAGCACACAAATAAGACATGGGTGTGAGTTTACAGTATGGGCCACTGACGCACAATTGCTAATAGAGTGGCTATATGCTTACTGACTGGTGTCATAGGTCCACTGGTGGAGCATCGTTTGATGAATCATACGTGACTGTCAAGGAAAATATATCACAAACTTATCCGACAACCAGAGACCAATGTTTTCTAGAAAAATGTGCTTTAATGTATGTCCTGTGTCGTTTTCTTCTTTTTGTTTTCTCTTCCAGAATAAAAGGGACTTTTTGGAAATCCCAGATCCCCCAGCGGTAAAACCGTGAGTTTTACTGTACACACTAATTCCCCTGGTTAGGGTACGCCTTAGTGTGCGTATACCGCCGGGGAGTTATGGTCCTGAAGAAAGCTTAGCTAACTTGCCATTAATAAGCTGAAACATGTCGACCACATTTTTTACACATAGCTAGTTAAATCCGATGGGCTGGTGCACCTAATCAACCAGCGTACGTCCGTTTCACTTTCTTTTTAACGATTGGGGATTTTGCCACTATTAAAATTGATTTCTGGCAAAACCTTCATTCTTTTAAATAGCACTACCCCTAGCACTGTCACCCTTGCACAACAATATCCTGCTCCGCTGTAATTCAGGCATCGAAGCACACTAGGGAGACATTCGGTCTCCCTGGTGGGAACCCAATGATGAAGCATGTCACCAACTAGGTTGGTGAGTGAGGGTTCTTTTAAGAAATAAAGTCTTTTCCTTGCACAGTTTTTTTAAGATCAAGTACCTTTTCTTCGGAATTGGTTGTCACTCTTTTGTTGTTTTCTAATATTATTATTCAGGGGAAGAAGAGTGGCTACTCCTCCCTCCCTCTCTTGTTGATTGATACTGATTTGAAGAAGCCCATTGTCTGCCTGACAGTCATTCATGTCACACAGATCCTACCTGTCCATGCACCCATTTGTCTGCTGCCTGTTGGATGCGACTAATCATATGTGCACACATGCACCACATACACAGTTGTTGGACATCCAAGAGAACATATGGAAATGTGTCACTCCAAACACATGCCATCTCCTGCCACTGACTCAGTACATGTGTCAGGAAAAGTGATGGGCAGAGTCTCTGTTGATATGCGGGTTTTGCTCCCATCACCAGACACAATGAGGTCCTCATGTCCTGATAGACAATGCGACTATGGTGTGCATGCAGGACATATCACACTACTGCTGGATCACCCTTTGCGAGTTGAATGTCATGGCACAGGCCTGTCTGGCAAGTCAGTCATAACTGTCTCCTGTCACAGGGGCAGTGCATACACACAACACCAGTCTACACTGTGTCACAATAATGGAAGTTTTGGGAATGCAAGCCCTGTAGCTGACAGGTGCACATGTGCACCCCTGCCACCCACATCATGAGGACTAAGATGATCCCACGTCAATCAAATGAGATATTTGAGTGACTGGAAACACAAATCCATACACATGAGCACTTCACCGTCTGATGAGAATGAACCAAAGCTGCCTGCACCTCAATGTTTCATACAACATTGTGCACAGTCAAGGGATCAGAGACGTATGCATTAACCAATGTGCAGATCCCATAGTCACAACTCAGATGGCTGGCCACCCCAAATTGTTAAACACTCCAGGAGTCCAAAAAGCAAGGCCACACCACGGTGACACAGAGGCAGACACCTGAGTGCACTCTTCACAATGCCCAATATGTATGCTGACACACGGGAGTGGGAGAACAGAGTGCCTTCGATGTACGGAGTAGGCATTACAGTCCTGGTCCATGTACAACATGGTATTACCCTGAACACTAGGCAGGTGGCTATGCATGTGTCACAAACATGATGTACATACTTCTGAGGCTCCTACCTTGGTCTCTGCTGCAGCATGGGTGTGTGGCACATACCCCAGACATGTGGTGAGTCAGAGCAGCAATTGGAACACATATTAAAGCCATACCCAGAGTACATGTCAGATCACAGGCATTGTGTGAGCAATTGTACCACCCATGCAGCCCACCACAAAGTTCCTGTAAATGATGCTGTCCCCAACTTGAACCACAGGGAACTGCAAGTACACAGTACCCAAGTGACCTAAGTCACAGACTGTAAGGGCCACACCTGTGTACCAGATGAGGAGGGGCATGACACAAGTGAGGGACATGAGTCCAGGACGACAAGACAGTTGTACTGTGGAAGTGGAACCAGGCTAAAGGAGTGCATAGAGCATGTTAGTCATAGTACACAGTAAAGGCTAGCACTTACCCCTCCTTGCTGCTGTCTGGCCTTCAGCTGCCCATCCAGGTCAGGGAAGACCACCGCCAGAATCTGGAGCATGTGGGGGGTCAGGGTCCGGTGTCCACCCCTCCTGCGAGGAGGCGACAGCTTCAGCTGGACCCTTGCGATCCTCCGGGTCCAGCCCCGAAGGTCCTGCCACCTCTTCTGGCAGTTGCGGATCCTGCGCCTGTAGACCCCCACAGATCGTACTGCCCGGACGATGGTCAGCCAGATCTACTGCTTCTGGTGGGCATCAACCTGTGAGGATGACAAAGTGAAAAGGCCATTACTACACATGCAACATATCCGTGCATCACACAGTTGGATATACATGTCTCAATCACAGGGGCATATGATGTACACAGGTAGTGCAACTATGGCTATGAACAGTTGTACAGCAGTTACTAAATGGTATCATTGCCTGGGAAGTCAAACCTTGTTGGAATGCACTGTTACTGCACTATACCTGTTCAGTGCATGTAACTACACACTTTGGGGGTGACAACTACTCAGTGAGCATGCTAGCCACTGGTGTACACACTGTAAGTCTTGCTAGTCAGACAACATGCACAATTAGTAAGGCAGTGGACAGCACACTCACCTGCTCCCCTGGTTTCCCATACAGCTTGCTGTACTGTGGAAGGAGGCTGTCCAGCAGGGCCTGGTTCTCCTCAGTGCTGAAGGCTGGGGCTCTATCCACAGTACGTGCCATTGCAGTAGCCAGAGTATGCAGAGACAGCAGCAGTGGTGGTGGCAGATGTCATCCTGGAGCATGTACTGCAGGCAAGTGAGCTCTCAGGGGAAAAGCCAGCATTATATGTGTGCTGCAGAGGCAGATACTGTCCCATGTGTCCAAAGTGATAGGTCCAAGTCGTTTGCATCTTCTGAATCTGGCCAATCCATGGAATTGCACCACTTATACACGCCCACAGCATCCTTCAAAAGTTCAACTTCATGACACCCATGAATTTGCAACATTGTTGTGGGTGGCCAACTGAATTCACTGCATCCGACTCGTAAAAGCTTCGAAAACGCGTCCGTTACCATGTCAGGCCATAGCCAATGCGTGCGCACCGATCGGTCCATTGCTGTACAGCGCGTATTTCGGAGCACAACACGCATCTGCCCACATCATATGCAATGGCCAAGGCGTGCGCACTGATCGGTCCATTGCTGTACAACGCGTATTTCGGAGCACAACACGCATCCGCCCACATCATATGCAATGGCCAAGGCGTGCGCACCGATCGGTCCATTGCTGTACAACGCGTATTTCGGAGCACAACACGCATCCGCCCACATCATATGCAATGGCCAAGGCGTGCGCACCGATCGGTCCATTGCTGTACAACGCGTATTTCGGAGCACAACACGCATCCGCCCACATCATATGCAATGGCCAAGGCGTGCGCACCGATCGGTCCATTGCTGTACAACGCGTATTTCGGAGCACAACACGCATCCGTCCACATCATATGCAATGGCCAATGCATGCGCACCGATCGGTCCATTGCTGTACAACGTGTCCCTGTACAAGTCACTCGCATATGTCACCATGGTTGTCACTGGTGAAAGTATGCCAGCCACAATTATTTGCCAGGGACTCAGGGGCACACCTACAACACCACAGCCTGTCCACACTGTATCCTAAGGCATGTAAGGCTGCATTACCTGTGTGTGTATGGGGGTCAACATGTGGTTTGTTGGGTGGCACTTGGGGGCAGCCACTCCCAGGCTGTGCACGTGTTCATGGGGACAGAATCATTTGTGTGTTGTGCACATGACCACTGTCATGTGCAACTGTTCAGTTCAGAGCATGTGGCATGGTCACATTCCCAGGTTGTGTATGTGTATGTTATGTCACATACACCCTGAGTCCCATGTGGGATGGTATGTACCTCACAGGGTGACCCATTGCCACAATAGTGATGGCCCTCTACAGTCTGTGTGCATGTTGTGTTTCTGATGTCTCTGATTCCATGTGCACAATGGGAGACAGTCTCCACATGCACGTTGTTTGTGCATCGACTTTGATGTTGTGCGTGTGTGTGTCACAGATGTCCATGTCTGTCCTGCAGTGGCAACAGGGGCCACTACCTGTGGGAGTCATGGGTGTCTTGCTGACGTGTACATGATATGCCATGTCATGCCAGTGTCCATGTGGCAATACAGGGTCCCTGGGAATCTACCTGTCAAAGAGCTGTGATGCCTGGGGCACATCTGTCCTCACTTGTCACTGTGGTGTGTGTTTGGAACGTGACAGCAGTACATGGGTACTGTGACACAGCCTAATGAACTCCCATAGCACAACCTGGAACTTGTTGTCTACACATGTTGAACTGAGATGTTAGATGTTGGCCATGTAGGTGCCATATATGTCCATACAGAACGGCACACACATCAAGTACTTGTGTCTCGTAATGATGTATCATGTGATATTGAGTATGGCCAATGCCACATATGTGGGGTGACTGACAATCTTTCTTTGTTCACCTATGCACTGCAGCGCACCAGCTGTCCATAGACCATTCCCTGACCTTGCAACCATGGTTGAACGTGACTGCATCTGACGGTATCGCTTCACCAGGCCGCTGATTGAGGAATTGGTGGGGCGGTTGGCCCCACATTTGCAACCTGGCCGGCCATACCCTACAGCGCTGACCCCCAAGGTGAAGGTGATGGCAGCCCTACACTTCTTTGCCACCGGTACCTTTCAACACACTGGGGCGTCTGCTGGTGGGATGTCACAGACCATGTTCAGCTGTGTGCTACGCAATGTTTTGGAGGCGATGTTGATATACTTGAACCAGTACATCTACTTCCCTAAACGTCAACAAATCACTGAGGTCAAGAGTGACTTCTATGCCCTGGGGAGGATGCCACATGTCATCGGCTCCGTTGATGGGACACATGTGGCTTTGGTACCACCACAGGCACATGAGCAGGCATACAGGAACAGGAAACATTACCATTCTATCAATGCTCTGGTGGTATGTCTTGCAGATATGTGCATCTCACATGTGTGTGCCCGTTTCCCCGGTTCTGCACACGATGCCTACATGATGAGGAGTAGTCGCATCCCGAGGATGATGTCACAGATGCAGAACCAGCGTGCCTGGCTTGTCGGTGTGTACTGACTTTGTACCATTGTGTGTGTTCTGCAATGTTGTATTCCACCCTCTTTTCCAACTCAGCTAATGTGCAATTGTCTGTATGTAGGTGACTCCGGATACCCCAACATGCCGTGGTTGCTGACACCCCTCAGGACCCCTCTGACACCAGCCCAGATGCGCTACAATGAGGCACATGGTCGGACCAGGAGAGTGATCGAGCGGACATTTGGTCTCCTGAAGAGCCGCTTTCGCTGCCTGGACAAGACAGGAGGGGCCCTCCCATATGCCCCTGCAAAGGTGTGCAAGATTTTCATCGTCTGCTGCATGCTACACAACCTGGCAGTGCGGAAGGAGTTGCCTCTCATCCTGGATGACAATGACCAACATCCGTGGCAAAACCAAAGGGGATGATGGACGGAGTGTTGAACATTGCAAGCACTCACCCCCAGTCAACGGATCTGGGTTTAATCCATCATCATTCTTTAGCTCACTCCGCCACCCCAGTTCAGACATGGCCATATGCAAATCAGTCTGACCCGGTGCCTCATGGGAACAGTCCAGCTTGAACTGCCAAGCCATGTCTTCCCTGGACCGGAAACAAGCATCCTGGGACCGGTTTCTGGCTTACAGCCGTCATCAGCCAGGCTATCTTGAATCCAGTGGCAAAGTGAGCAAGGGACCCACGTCTGGGTATACCCTGCCAACTTAGGGCGAACATAGCAAAACCAAAGGGGATGATGGACGGAGTGTTGAACATTGCAAGCACTCACCCCCAGTCAACTGATCTGGGTTTAATCCATCATCATTCTTTAGCTCACTCCGCCACCCCAGTTCTGGCTTGGCAGTTCAGGCTGGACTGTTCCCATGAGGCACAGGGTCAAGACTGATTTGCATATGGCTGGGTTCAAACTGGAATGGCATGGTGAGCAAAAAAACGATGGATTTAGGCCCAGATCTCTGTACTGGGGTGAATGTATGACATTGTTCTGCATTCTGTCCATCAACTGTTGTTTTTGCATTTGTCACCCCGAGTGGGACGGGTATGCCCAGACGTGGGTCCCGTGCTTCTCCATGCCACTGGAATCAAGCTATCCTGGCTGAAGAGGGGTGAAACCCCGAAACCGGTCCTAGGATGCTTGTTTCCAGTCCAGGGAGGACCTGGCTTGGCAGTTCGGGCTGGACTGTTCCCATGAGGCACAGGGTCAAGACTGATTTGCATATGGCTGGGTTCAAACTGGAATGGCATGGTGAGCAAAAAAATGATGGATTTAGGCCCAGATCTCTGTACTGGGGTGAATGTATGACATTGTTCTGCATTCTGTCCATCAACTGTTGTTTTTGCAATGACCAACATCCGCCACCTGTGGAGGATCCTGGCCTGGGCCACAATGCCAGTGATGATGATGATGATGATGATGATGATGATGATGATGATGATGATGATGATGATGGTGATGTCCGCACACAGCTCATCACCAACTTCTTCAGCTGAATGTGAGTATACAGAGATGTTATGTCAATGATTTGAGTTTGCATGATATGTGTTGGTGGTGCTCTGTTGCTGTTTGAGTGTGGCCATGTGCTACTTGACTGGATGCGTGCAGCGATGTGTCCTTACAGGTAGTCTGTACTCCCCAACAGTGTTGACATGCTAACTTGGTTTTGTGTAGGTATCTTGTGACATGTATTGGGCATGAGTATTGCAGTTCTGTCCTGTTCTTCAGTGCTTTTGACTGTGTGTCATGTCTGTCCTTCACAGGGTACTTTCAGAGTTGTTTGGTCAACTCGGATCCCCCGACATCATGATTCAACTTCCAGGGTGGAAGCAGTCGTTTCCCTACAGGTGATGTGCCACACACCCCTGGACTTTATTTCTTCAACACTTGGTGACTGTGTGGCCACTGCCACGTGGGATTACCTTGCATCTGTAGTGGAAACAACATGTTGCAAATGTGTAATAAACCTGTGCTTCACTTTGGGATGTGCGTTGTCTGTGGTCACACATCTGACTGACATTTGCTTACTGCACCTGTGGGCTAGTTAACACAGACTGTGAATAGGTGTGGTGTCTGTGCATTCCACTGTATTCCCTGGCAACATCAGTGTAGGCGATGAGTCAGATGGCCCTGGTGTGTATGTGTTGTGTAGCCCTAGTGGTGTGTCTCCCTCATATGTGTCACGTCGCCATGACTCACATGACGGTGTTGAACTTTGCTGTAGCAGTTAGCATGCACAGTGTCATTTAGCAGATAATCATCTCCATGACAAAAACAACGTTGGAATCACAACAGAGGCAAGTATGGTGTATTAGTGAGTTTATTTACATACATGTGTGAGGATAGTGCACAGGATGGTGGGTGCTGTACATTGGGATTGGAATCCAAAGTTCACAGATGAGTTGGAAGTGTTGGTAGCAGAAATGTCCTGAGTAAAGTCCACAGTCATCTGATACATTAGTCCAAATTAAACTCCCCATGTCATGTGGGAGAGTTGGGTTGCATTCGACAGGGTGAACAGTTTGCACACAAAGGAGAATTTCCAGAACAGGTGTTGGGTTCCTGGGGGATGTACATGGCCATCTGCCTCTCAGTTGTCCTTCCTCGGACGACCCCTCTTCTTTCTGGGGGGACCCTCATGTTCAGGCCGCTGCGGTGCTGAGGACTCTCCACCAGAGTCATCCTCCCTCCCTGTGGCAGTTGCAGTTGTTGCGGCACCAGATGTTGTGGGCACACAGGGAGGTGTGGACATGTTGGTGCTAATCTGGCGGAGGCATGTCAATATGTCCCTCTGCACCGCTGTCAGTTCTTCCAATGTGTCCCACTTGGACTCCATGCCAGACATGTGTGTCTCCACACGGGACATGTGGGAGTCCAAGCGGGCATGATGGGCAGCCTGCTGCTGTTGAATGTCCTTGAGGATCCCCACTACCTGGCTGACCTCTCCGGTGCTATTCTGGTACGCATCAGCAATGCATACCAGTTGTGGGTCATCATGCAGTCCAGACCCCTCTGCAAACAGCGACCTCTGCCTACCACCCCTCCCACCACCCCTGGCCACACGTGCGGGACCTGCGGTGGCACGCACAGCTGACCCTAGGCCCCCTTGGGGGTTGGTACTGGGGTTGTTGTCCGTTGCTTCATGGTGGGCTGGGGTCCCTGTGCTGTTGTCATTCAGTGTCCTTGGTCTGTCCGTGTCGGCGGGGGTGGTCTGTGTGTTGCCAGATGTTGGAGGAATGGGTGCAGGGGGTGCAAATGGTGGTCCTGCTGGTGCTGCATGAAGACTCACACCAGAGGTGCCAGGTTGGTCTTCGCCATCCGAGGAGGGCAGAGGCTGTTCCACACCAGAGAGCTCAGGGGCCACCGGAGCCTGGGACAGGGACACCTCATCATCTGCTGCTGTGTCCCCATCATCACCTGTTTTTGGAAGAGACACACAATGTATGTTATGTTTCTACAGGCATCAATGGTTCAAACACATGACAGTTGTGACTGTACCTCTGGATGCGGGCCTGTACATTGCATTGTCCTAAGTTGTCACAGTCAGAGGTTGATATTGGTGTGGCTCATTGTCCTGCCAACCTGAAGCATTTCAATGTGGATGTTGAGGGATGTGCATGACCAGCATTGGTGGTATTTGGTTGACAGCCGGACCTCCTTCTCCCGCCAGCCCAGTTATCCCACCATGAAGCATGCCACCCTTGCAGTGGGTGCAGGTTAACTCTCAGGATGTCAGTCAGTGGTGTCCTGCTGTTGGTTGGTGCCCAGTTCCCAGCAGGGCCTGGTACTCCCCAAAACAGAGCACCATTGTCAGACATCTTAGACATCTTAGAAGTGGCTTTTCACTGCCTGTGAGGTGTGCCTACACCCCCCTTCCCAGCATGCCCATACTTCCTTCCTTTTGACTCTGCTTCCCTGTGGGCTAGTGTGCCTGTGCTGACAGGATGGCTGACAGTGTTGTCCTGGCGTTTGTTTGGCTACAAGTCCCAAAAGTGTCCCTGTGCTTCACACAGCATAACCCAGTGTGGTTGTTGTTTGTGGGATATTTAATTAGAGTGTGAGGCATTGCATTCTCCCAGGTGAGTTGTGTGGAGTTTGTGTTAAGGGGGTGTGTGAGAAAAGCTGCTGGTAACTATGGTCAGAGCTGTCAGTCCTCCTTCCCACCCAGCCAGATATCCCACAATGGAACTTGCTTCCATTGCAGGGAGTGCAAGTTGGCTTAGAGGATGTTAGGCAGTGGTGTCCTGCTGTTGGTTGGTGCACAGTTCCCAGCAGGGCCTTGTGCTCCCCACAGCAGTACCCAGTGTCAGCCATCTTGTCAGTTCTTTTCCACTCCCTGTGATGTGAGCATGGTTCAGAGTGGTGTTGATGGGCCAATTGTGAGGGTGACCAATATCTGTGACTACAAGTCCCATCATGCTATTGCCTGCACCCCCCTTCCCAGCATGCCCATACTTCTTTCCTTTTGACTCTGCTTCCCTGTGGGGTAGTGTGCCTGTGCTGACAGGATGGCTGACAGTGTTGTCCTGGCGTTTGTTTGGCTACAAGTCCCAAAAGTGTCCCTGTGCTTCACACAGCATAACACAGTGTGGTTGTTGTTTGTGGGATATTTAATTAGAGTGTGAGGCATTGCATTCTCCCAGGTGAGTTGTGTGGAGTTTGTGTTAAGGGGGTGGGTGAGAAAAGCTGCTGGTAACTATGGTCAAGCTGTCAGTCCTCCTTCCCACCCAGCCAGATATCCCACCGTGGAACGTGCTTCCATTGCAGGGAGTGCAAGTTGGCTTTCAGGATGGTTGGTGCACAGTTCCCAGCAGGGCCCTGTGCTCCCCACAGCAGTACCCAGTGTCAGCCATCTTGTCAGTTCTATTCCACTCCCTGTGATGTGAGCATGGTTCAGAGTGGTGTTGATGGGCCAATTGTGAGGGTGACCAATATCTGTGACTACAACTCCCATCATGCTATTGGCTACACTCACTTAACCAGCATACACACAATTCCTTCCTTTCAGTGAGCTTCTCTGTGAGGTGGTGTTCTAGTGGTGGCAAAATGTCTGACAGTGTTTGTTGGTTAGATTTGTGCCACTGGCTTGCTCTATTTGTTGTTAGGTTTGTACATGTCATGACACAGTTACATATCACTATGAGATGGCATGTATTGTGTTTATCTAACTAACATACACATCTTGGGATGATTATCTTTTGGTTACTGTGGCGTTGCTAAGGGTGCATGGTTTGACTATCCCCTTGACAGTGATGTGTGTGTATTGTCACACAATATTGGGTATATTGGTTGTGTACTCACCAGGCTCTGGGATGTTTGATAGTCCATGTACGCTCTCTGGTGGTAGGATGGCCCGCACCTTCTCCTCCCAGGGCCTGAGGTATACTGGTTTGGCAGGAGGGCCACTGCTGGTGTGCTGACTCAAGGCGTAATCCTTCTTGAGTAGGTCCTTGACCCTCCTGCGCACATCATACCACCTGTTCTGGATGTCTTCCTTTGTGCGCAAACATGGTGATTGTGCGTTCACCCTGTCGACGATCGTCTCCCACATCTTGGTTTTCTGCGACATGGGGGTCTGTTGGACCAATGTACCAAACAATTGTGGCTCTACCCTGAGGATTTCATCTACCAGGACTTCCAATTCACTGTCTAGGAACTTTGGATTCTTCTTTGGGGGCATGGTGATGGGTGGTGTTGGGGATTGATGTGTGTGTGAGTGTGCAAGTGAGGGTGGGTGAGTGTAGGTTTTGCTGGGTGTATGTGAGGGTGCTATTTGGGAGGTGCTAATGGTGTGTGGCTTGTGTGATGGATGAGTTGTGAGTGTGTCTGTGGTTGCTGTCTGATGGTGTTCTGTGCCGGCAGGTCAGTTGAATTTGCAAAGGGTCATGGTAGGGATTTGTGGCCTTTATATGGGTGGAGTTGTGGGTGTGTCTTTGTTCCATGTTTTTTTCACCCTGTATTTATTGACTTTGTCTTTGCTTGTTTGGCCCTTTTTTTTGTATTTTTTACTTTGTAGGTTTTAGGCATGTAGGAGACGTTCTTCTGACAGAGTAGGATGCTGCAGTTGGCTCGTGCGGGCTTCTCCGAGTCTTTCAAGCTGTGTTTCTGATGGGTTTCATGTGCGGCGTACGCGTCGGACGCGGAGTATTGGGTTGCTTCGGCTCGTATTCGGTCGTACGGCTTGAGCTCCGTGCGACTCGGTCTGGTTTTACAGGCATTGCATCGTACTGCGTGGGTCGGAGTTCGCGGGTACATTTCTGTCGGGTTCATTCCTGGTGCGTGTCGGTCGGTTCTATTCACGTAGTTTTCCTGCCGGATAGCTGGTTTCCGTGCGGTTCGGTCGTTCGGCTTGTGTTCCGTACGAGTCGGTCGTAATTCACATGCATTGCATCGTACTACGCGGATCGTGCAGCGTCGGTATGTGTCGGTCGGACTACATTCCCGTACCGAGTCGGTCGGTACATTTTCCGGCCCGAATCGGAATCGGCCCCTAAGTGTATGAGTTTCAGTAATCACAAAGGGCATTTATAAGTAGTATCTTTACGTCCGCACTCAGGGCAGAATCTCCACACTCGTGGTGGAGTCTTCCCACTCATGGCGAGGTCTATCCACTCGGGGTGGAGGAAGTGTAATGTCATATACCTGCAGACAATTGACACCACTTGCAAGACCTACTCTACAAACCAAATAAAAGAAGCACACAATCAAGTGCCTGGTTTGGCCACACATAGGGGCCGATTCCGATCTCGGTCGGAGGCGCACCCAACACCATTCGGTCGGGAAAAAAGCCATGCGAAAGCCTGTTTCCCGACCGATCCGTACAGCACACAGAACGAGCAAGTACGATGCGCACAACAGCAAAGAATCCGGCCGAGCCGTACTCACCCAAACCAGGTCCTGTTCTCCGACCGAGGCGAATCCGGAAACGCCGAATCGAGTCGCACGGAAGGAAAAATGCAGCTCCGTCCGGCCGAACGAGTCCGATGCGCTTTCCGTATGCGCCGAACCCGTCGCTACGCACGGCACGTCAAAGCATCCGGGAGAGGCGCACATAAGCTCCGATTCGCGCCACAACACAATCCACGGCTCCGAGACGAACACGGCAGCGACGAGGACGACGCGAAGCGACGAGGACGAGGCGAAGCGACGAGGACGAGGCGAAGCGATGAGGACGACGCGAAGCAACGAGAAGGACGAACGACACGAACCAACCATGAATCCCTTCGTCCCGATCATACCAATATTCTACATTTACTACCGGAACAGGCACGGACGCGTACGGCGCAGAAGGTAAGCCAGACACCAACCACAAAACACATACAACACGTACACGACACATCACACTCACACACAGAGGGATGCAGAATATACTTACACCAGCAACAGCAGCACCATAGGGGCAGGATGCCCATCACCAATGCCACATATGCACACAGGGGCCTGAATGCGCACCACCACCCCTACCCAGGGGGGGCAGGATGCCTACCACTACTACCACCCTCACCCAGGGGGGCAGGATGCCTACCACTACTACCACCCTCACCCAGGGGGGCTGGATGCCTACCACCACCCTTAGCCAGGGGGGCAGGATGCCTACCACCACTACCACCCTCACCCAGGGGGGCAGGATGCCTACCACTACTACCACCCTCACCCAGGGGGGCTGGATGCCTACCACTACTACCACCCTCACCCAGGGGGGCAGGATGCCTACCACTACTACCACCCTTAGCCAGGGGGGCAGGATGCCTACCACCACTACCACCCTCACCCAGGGGGGGCAGGATGCCTACCACTACTACCACCCTCACCCAGGGGGGGCTGGATGCCTACCACCCTCACCCAGGGGGGCTGGATGCCTACCACTACTACCACCCTCACCCAGGGGGCTGGATGCCTACCACCACCCTTAGCCAGGGGGGCAGGATGCCTACCACCACTACCACCCTCACCCAGGGGGGCTGGATGCCTACCACTACTACCACCCTCACCCAGGGGGCTGGATGTCTACCACTACTACCACCCTCACCCAGGGGGGGCTGGATGCCTACCACCACCCTTAGCCAGGGGGGGCAGGATGCCTACCACCACTACCACTCTCACCCAGGGGGGGCAGGATGCCTACCACTACTACCACCCTCACCCAGGGGGGCAGGATGCCTACCACTACTACCACCCTTAGCCAGGGAGGGCAGGATGCCTACCACTACTACCACCCTCACCCAGGGGGATGGATGCCTACCACCACCCTTAGCCAGGGGGGCAGGATGCCTACCACCACTACCACCCTCACCCAGGGGGGCAGGATGCCTACCACTACTACCACCCTCACCCAGGGGGGCAGGATGCCTACCACTACTACCACCCTTAGCCAGGGGGGCAGGATGCCTACCACTACTACCACCCTCACCCAGGGGGGCTGGATGCCTACCACCACCCTTAGCCAGGGGGGCAGGATGCCTACCACCACTACCACCCTCACCCAGGGGGGCAGGATGCCTACCACTACTACCACCCTTAGCCAGGGGGCAGGATGCCTACCACTACTACCACCCTCACCCAGGGGGCTGGATGCCTACCACTACTACCACCCTTAGCCAGGGGGGCAGGATGCCTACCACCACTACCACCCCCACCCATAGGATGGATAATGCATGACACAACCAGCACACCACAACCTAGGGAATGCAAGAAGAAGACATCCCCCAACACCATGACAAGCGTGTGTAGACTGTGTCAAATGCCTACAACACCGAACATGACTTCGAACATACAATGTGACCCCCTAGCACATGTGCCACACAAATGTGTGTGTCACACACAACGCAAGCAGGCCATGACCATTGTGGCAATGGGGTCCAAACCCCCATCATCACAGTGACCAAAATGCAAGTGTGGGGTCCATAGCTGCAGCACATTTTGAACATTGTGGCAATGGGGTCCAAACCCCCATCATCACAGTGACCAAAATGCAAGTGTGGGGTCCATAGCTGCAGCACATTTTGAACATTGTGGCAATGGGGTCCAAACCCCCATCATCACAGTGACCAAAATGCAAGTGTGGGGTCCATAGCTGCAGCACATTTTGAACATTGTGGCAATGGGGTCCAAACCCCCATCATCACAGTGGCCAAAATGCAAGTGTGGGGTCCATAGCTGCAGCACATTTTGAACATTGTGGCAATGGGGTCCAAACCCCCATCATCACAGTGACCAAAATGCAAGTGTGGGGTCCATAGCTGCAGCACATTTTGAACATTGTGGCAATGGGGTCCAAACCCCCATCATCACAGTGACCAAAATGCAAGTGTGGGGTCCATAGCTGCAGCACATTTTGAACATTGTGGCAATGGGGTCCAAACCCCCATCATCACAGTGACCAAAAGGTAAGTGTTGACAAAGTAAGAGGTGCAACTGCCAAACTGCATGGATGATTCCTGGTCACAGAACAACAAACACATCAGTGGCAAAGTAGTGTATGTGTCCCATTGCAACATAAATTGGGGGAGCCAAATCCTGCAGTGCAAATAAGACATAACTTTGGCCATGTGCAGACAAACAACACCCATGGGGGCTGACACCGTCAACAATCATCAATGACACAATGACAGAAGTGACCATCAGAATGCAGACCCACATATTTGCACCAATGGGCACACACATGCAGATACCCTGTGGAGACTGCAGATGTGAGGTGAACAGATACCATACCATGGCAGCAATGGGACACACAATCAACAATTAGCACCAAATGAGGGCTCCCGTCCCATCAGCCTGGTCATGGAAGTGCCAACGGAATCATCAGCACAGATCCAACACACTTGTATTGCAATGTTGCACTGACAACACAGATGAGTCCTTCCCCATTGATGCCCAAACCTGCATGTTCACTGGGGATGGCCACACGGTCAGGGAAGTAGACGAATAGAACAATGGCAGGCACAACAGATGTGCAGGGGTGGAAGCCACAGATGTGAAATTGCCAATCTAAGTAGGAAATCCCATTGCCAAATACTGAACACATGACACCCTCAGATGCTGCTATGGATGACATGGATACACCACAGGATAGGACACATTCCCCCTGGACCACATGGGTTCCTGCACAGTAACACTTCATTATCATGAGACCAAATATCACCATCACTGCAGCAAGGGCATGGTTAGCATCATCAACATCATGTACATCAGAAGCAAAAGCACTAGAGAACAGAAAGTTGCTTTATTCAGCATATGTGGCATTAAAAGTAGAAGTCCGGTAGAACATAAACAAAGGCCAATGGTCAGTCCATCAACAAAGTCACAAGTGGGTGACAGTGGCAGATGCCACCCTACACCTGCCTGCACAAAACCAGGGACAATCCACTAGGAGGGGCAACCGGGGGGGTAGGCCAGGCACCGCAGGGACAGGATCAGGGCTCACCAGGAGGAAGCAGGGAAGGGGTGGTGGGTGCTGGAGAGCCACTGACAACTGCAGTGGAGGTGTCTGACATGGTGTGTGCCGGCACAACTGGGGGGCATGGCTCAGATGTTGTGGGTGCCGGCACGACTGCAGTGGACCCTGCAGATGGAGTGGACAGGTCCGCCACTGCAGTGCCCAAGTCAGACAGGGTGGTAGTGGACTCCACTGCAGTGCCTACCACCAGGGGAGGAGAATGGGGAACAGGCAAGGTGGGCTGGACAGAGGGGGAGGACACCCTCACCACATCAGTGGCACAGACAAGCGCAGCGGGGGTGTGGTGCCGGGAGAGCAAGTGGCAGGGGGAGAAGGCCGGAGCCTCTTGGGGATGGTATATCTGTGGGTGGGGGAACCTGGGGCAGGGTGTGGTGGGGGCCTGAGGGATGGAGGAAGGAGACCTGGTGCTTGAGCTGCAGGGCGGCGGCGGGGTCTTGCTCTTACCACTCCGGGGGGACTTGCGGGTGGGGGCCTCAGTCTGTCTGCGCCTGGGGGAGGGTGTCCGGGGGCGAGGGGCACTCTGCTCCGTGTGGGGGGCTTCCTCTTCCCCCTGGATGCTGGGGAAGCTGGATCGGAGGGGAAGAGGCCGAGGTCACTGAGGAAGAGGCGCTGGGTCTTTGGGGTTGCAGGTGAGGCAAGGGAGGGAGCTTTGGAGGGAGAGGCAACTGAGGACTGCGCAGTGCCCGTGGATGCGTGTGTGTGTACCAGGGCCCCATCCCCTGTGAGTCTGGTTTCAGTCCCCTGACTGTGCGTGCGTGTGCGTTTAGTTTGTGGCGTGTGTGTCTGTGTGCTGGACGTGTGTGTGCTGGTGTGTGCCTGTGCCGGTGTGTGTGTGCTTGGGACGGGTAAGGTGCTGGGGAGTGTGGCTGGAGCAGAGGCAGGAGGGGTGAGGGACTGTCTGAGGAGGGACACTGCTGCCGTCAGGGAGGAGTCCATGGACCTGTTGCCCCTCTGTAGGTCAGACATGCCCGATGAGATGCCCTCCATGAACGACACCAGCTGAGTCAACAGTGCGGTGTGCGCATGGAGGACACTCAGCATGGCTGTCTGCCCTACATGGAGCTGGCGAAGGAGGTACACAGACTCCTCACTCAGGGCAGCAGGGGACACAGGGGCAGGGGGTGCGGTGCCTGGCCCAAAGGAGACACGCTCCCGAACATGGGAGCCTCCACGGACCTGGGGAATGGGAGCCGATGGGAGGGCGGTGGTGGTGCTGGTGGTGGCGGGGACAGCAACACTAGCTGGGGTGTGGTGGCTGCTGACACCCGCCTCCACAAGGGAGTCATCCTCCGAGTTGCTCTGGTCCTCAGCTGAGGTGGATGGTGCTGAGGACTCCTCGGTGTGGCTCCCCTCGCCCTCCGTGCCACTGGGTCCCTCCGACCACTCCTCGGCTGCTGACCCAGTCTGGCTCTCTGGCTCCTCCTGGTCCGTGGAGCTGTCCCCTTCCGTGGCCGTGGATGTATCTGCAAACAATGGGGAAACAGACAGACATCAGTCACCTGCACCAAACGCACACACCACTGTGAGCACAGCACATTACAGAGCAAGCCCTGGCATCATTATTTGTACATTGCTAAAAGTGCCCTAACTGAACAGGAGAAGCCAATTGTAAGTCTGATGCCAAGCATGGCACTCACATCCCACATGGCCTTGCACCCATCTGTCTGGTGTCTGTTGGATTGCAACACCCCAGTGTGGACACATGCACCAAGTACACAGTAGTTGGACAGTGCAGAGGACACGGTGTGGCATGTGGACATGCACACATCACAGCTCTTGCCACTGAGTCAGTACAGGTTTCCGGATGAAAGGGATGCCCAGAGTCAAATAGGAAATGCATGTGATGCATACCAGCGACAGACACCATGATGCACCCATGTCCTGATAGCCAGCGACACTATGGTGTGCATGTAGCACATGTCACTCCCCTGCAGGACCACCAATAAGTTGACACATGCCATGGCAGAGGCATGACTGCTAAGTCATACATCACTGTCTCAGTGATGTATGAATTGGCAGCCAGACAACAACACTATGCACTGTGTCACAATAGTAGGTCATGGGGAATGCAAGTCCTGGAGCTGCACAAGTGCACATGTACATCCCCCACACAACACATCATCTTAACCCTCATCTGTCCAGGTCACACCTATTGGACATATGGGAGACCTGTGACACTACCCTCTGAACCTGAGCCCCTCACAATTTGCTGTGAATGGGGAACAGCTGCCTGAACTTCACATTCGCATACCCCAGCCTGCACGGGCAGCTGATCAAACACCTATGTGACACACAAGTATCGTCTCCTATGGTCACATCTCCAGGGGCATGCTGAGCCCCTACCAAGAAACACCCCAGCAGTCCTGGCAACTAATCCACAGCACACTGACACAGAGGCAGACACCTGAGGGGTCAAATCACTGTGCACAATGTGTCAGCTGATACACGGGAGTGGGAGTACAGAGTGCATTGCATGGCCTGGAGTAGGCATGACTGTCCTGCTCCACATGAATGAGGGATGTGCCCTGGACAGTGGATAGCTGGCTATGTATGTGTGACACACGTAATCTGCACACTCCTGGGGCCCAAACATTGTTCCCACCCACTGCATGGGCGTGTGCCACATACCCCAGGCACATGTGGTGGCTCAGCTCAGCAAGTGGACCGCATATCAAAGCAACACGCAGATCACATGTCCAAACCCAGGCGTTGTGTGAACAATGGACCCACCCATGATGCCCACAACAGAGTTAGGGAAACAGATGCTGTCCCCCACCTTTAGTGAAGCAAACTGCAAGGACACAGTCCCAAGTGACACAATTCCCTGAATGTAAGGGCCACACCTGGGTATCAGATGAGCAGTGGGCAGTGCACAATAGAGGGACATGGCTCCTGGACAACATGACTGCTGCACTGTGGCAGTTGAACCAGGCCAGAGGAGGGCACAAAGCATGTAATACAGAGTTCACAGTGCAGTCTTTGACTCACCCCCTCCTTGCTGCTGTCTGGCCTTCAGCTGCCCATCCAGGTCTGGAAAGACCACCGCCAGGATCTGGAGCATGTGGGGGGTCAGGGTCCGTGTTCCGCCCCTCCTGCGAGGAGGCGACAGCTTCAGCTGGACCCGTGCAATCCTCCGGGTCCAGCCCCGAAGGTCCTGCCACCTCTTCTGGCAGTTGCGGATCCGGCGCTTGTAGACCCCCACGGACCGGACAGCCCGGACGATGTCCTTCCAGATTTCCTGCTTCCGATGGGCATTAACCTGTCAGGATGACAAAGTGAAAAGGCCATTACCACACATGCAACATATCCGTGCATGACACAGTTGTATATACATGTCTCAATCACAGGGGCACATGATGTACACAGGCAGTGCAAAGCTGACCATGGACAGTTTGCCAGACGTCACTACATGGTATCATTGCATGGGAAGTAAAACCATGTTCAAATGCACTGTCACTGCACCATACCTGTCCAGTGCAAGTCACTACACACTATGGGGGTGACAACTACTCAGTGAGCCTGCTAGCCAGTGGCGTGCAGACTCTCAGCCTTGCTAGTCACACAAAATGCACATTCAGAAAGGCAGTGCACAGAACACTCACCTGCTCCCCTGGTGTCCCATACAGCTTGCTGTACTGTGAAAGTAAGCTGTCCAGCAGGGCCTGGTTATCTTCAAGGCTGAAGGCTGGGGCTCTCTCCACAGTACGTGCCATTGCAGGGTCCAGAGGGGCAGAGACAGCAGCAGTGCAGTGGCAGATGTCGTCCTGGAGCATGTAGTGCAGGCAAGTGAGCTCTCAGGGGAACAGCCAGCAATATATATGTGCTGGAGAGGCAGATACTGTCCCTTGTGTCCAAAGTGATAGGTCCAAGTCGTTTGCATCTTCTGAATCTGGCCAATCCATGGAATAGCAGCACCAAAACACGCCCACAGCATCCTTCAAATCTTCAACTTCATGACATACATGATTTTGCAACATTGTTGTGGGTGACCAACTGAATTTACAGCAACCGACTCGTTCGAAATTCGAAAACGCGTCCGTTGCCAGGCAAGCCCATTGTCAATGGGTGCGCACCGATCGGTCCATTGCGGTACAACGCGCACAGGGGTACAACGCGTACCCGCACACATTGAATGCAATGGGCCGGCCGGAGGCACCGATCGGTCCATTGCAGTACAACGCGCACAGGGGTACAACGCGTACCCGCACACATTGAATGCAATGGGCCGGCCGGAGGCACCGATCGGTCCATTGCAGTTCAACGCGCACAGGGGTACAACGCGTACCCGCACACATTGAATGCAATGGGCCGGCCGGAGGCACCGATCGGTCCATTGCAGTACAACGCATCACTGTACATGTGACTGGCATATGTCAGCATGCCTGTCTCAGATGGACATATGCCAGCCACAGATAGCTCCCAGGGAGTGATGGGCACACCTACATCACGACAGCCTGTCCAAACTTTATCATAAGGCATGTAAGGCTGCATTTCCTATTGTGTGTATGTTGGTGTACATGTTGTCCTGTGGGTGTCACCTGTGGGCAGCCACCCCCAGGCTGTGCACGTGTTCATGGGGACAGGATCCTGGGTGTTACGTGTACATGTCCACTGTGATGTGCAACTGTTCATATCTGTGCATGTGCCATGGTCACATTTCACAGTGGTGTATGTGTATGTCATGTCACATACCCCATGAGTCCCATGTGGGATGGTATGTTTGAGCCAGGGTGTCCCAGTGGCACAATAGTGATGGTCCTCCACAGTCTTTGTGCATGTAGTGTTTACAATGTCTCTGATGTCATGTGCACAATGGGAGACAGTCTCCACATCCACGTTGTGTGTGCATGGACTCTGATGTTGTGCGTGTGTGTCACAGACGTCCATGTCTGTCCTGCCGTGGCAAGTGGGGCCACTACCTGTGGGGGTCATGGTTGTTTTGCTGTGGTGTATACATGATACTCCATGTAATGCCAGTGTCCATGTGGCATTACAGGGTCCCTGGGAATGTACCTGTCGTTGAGCTGTGGTGCCTGGGGCACATCTGTCCTCACATGTCACTGTGGGGGTTATTGTGACACGGCAGCAGGTGATGGGAACTGTGACACGGCCTCATGATATCCAATGGGCCAACCTGCGACTAATTGATGCCACCTGTTGGACCGTGTTGACAGATGTTGGCCATGTATGTACCATACATGTCCTTCCGGTACTGCACACTTCATGTAGTTGTGCCTCATAATGATGTATGTTGGGATCTTGAGTGTGTTCAATGCCGCATATGTGGGGTGACTGACAATCTTGCTCACTTCTCCTCTGCACTGCAGGGCTCCTGCTGTCCATCGACCATTCCCAGACCTGGCAACGATGGTGGAACGGGACAGCATCCGACGGTACCGCTTCACCAGGCAGCTGATTGAGGATTTTGCAGTGCAGTTGTCCCCACATTTGCAGCCTGGCCGGCCGTATCCTACAGCGCTGACCCCCAAGGTGAAGGTGATGGCAGCCCTACACTTCTTTGCCACTGGTACCTTCCAACATACTGTGGCGACTGCTGGTGGGATGTCACAGACCATGTTCAGCCGTGTGCTCCGCGATGTTTTGGCGGCAATGTTGCTCTTCCTGAACCGGTACATCTATTTCCCTAGACTGCGACGACTCACTGACGTGAAGAGTGACTTTTATGCCCTGGGGAGGATGCCGCATGTAATTGGCTCCATTGATGGGACACATGTGGCTTTGGTACCACCACAGGCCCAGGAGCAGGCCTACAGGAACCGCAAGCACTACCACTCGGTCAATGCACTGGTGGTGTGTCTTGCAGACATGACCATCACACACGTGTGTGCCCGTTTCCCTGGTTCAGCACACGATGCCTTTGTGATGAGGAGTAGTCGCATCCCCAGGATGATGGCACAGATGCAGAACCAGCGTGCCTGGCTTGTCGGTGTGTACTGACTTTGTGCCATTGTGTGTGATCTGATCTGTAGTATTCCGCCCACTTTTCTAAGTCAGCTAATGTGCACTTGTCTGTCCGTAGGTGACTCGGGATACCCCAACATGCCGTGGTTGCTGACACCCCTCAGGAACCCTGTGACACCAGCCCAGATGCGCTACAATGAGGCACATGGTCGGACCAGGAGAGTGATTGAGCGGACCTTTGGACTCCTGAAGAGCCGCTTCCGCTGCCTGGACAAGACCGGAGGGTCCCTCCCATATGCCGATGCGAAAGTGTGCAAGATTATCATCGTCTGCTGCATGCTCCACAACCTGGCAGTGCGGAAGGAGTTGCCTCTCATCCAGGATGACAATGACCAACATCCGCCACCTGTGGAGGATCCTGGCCTGGACCACGATGCCAGTGACGATGATGATGATGATGATGGTGATGGTGATGTCCGCACACAGCTCATCACCAACTTCTTTAGCTGAATGTGAGTATCCTGAGGTGTCATGTCAATGATGTGAGTTGGCATGATGTGTGGGTGGTGCTCTGGTGCTGTTGGAGTGTGTCCATGGGCTACTTGACTGGATGTGTGTTGCGATGTGTGGTGACAGGTGGGCTGTACTCCCCAACAGTGTTGACATGCTAACTTGGTTCTGGGTGGGTATCTTGTAACATGTATTGTGCATGAGTTTTGCTGTTCTGTCCTGTACTCCATTGCTTTTGACTGTGTGTCATTTCTGTCCTTCACAGGGTACTTTCAGATTCGTTTGGTCAACTGTGTCCACCGACGACGTGATTGCACATCCAGGCTGGTAGCTGTTGTGTCCCTACAGGTGATGTGCGCCACACCCATGGACTTCCTTCCGTCTACAGTTGTTGACTGTGTGCCCGCTGCCAGGTGGGATTACCTTGCATCTGTAGTGGTTACAGCATGTTGCAACTGTGTAATAAACCTGTGCTTCACTTTGTGATGTGCGTTGTCTGTGATCACACATTTGACTGCCATTTGCTTACTGCACCTGTGGGCTACTTGACTACAACTGGGAATGGGTGTGGTGTCTGTGCATTGCACCGTCTTCCCTGGCAACATCAGTGTAGGCAATGAGTCAGATGGCCTAGGTGTGTATGTGTTGTGTAGCCCTGGTGGTGTGTCTCCCTCATGTGTGTCACGTTGCCTGTACTCACATGCCTGTGTTGTCCTTGCTGTTGCAGTTCGCATACACAGTGTAATTTTGCAGTTCATCATCCCCATAACAGCACCCACGTTGGAATCACGACAGAGGCAAGTATGGTGTATTGTGTGTTTATTGTGATACATTTGTGTTAATAGTGCATAGGATGGGTAGTGCTGTACATAAATCTTGCAATCCCAAGTTCCTAGGTGAATTGAAAGTCCTGGTAGACAGGATCCCCAGTATCGGGGCCACAGTTGTCTGACACATTGGTCCAACTTGTACTCCCCATGCAATGTGTGGGAGTAGTGTTGCCGTCAACAGGGTGAACAGTCTGTGCACAAAGGTGAACATCCAGAACAGGTTCAGGCTTCCTGGGAGTTGCGCTTGGCCATCGGCCTCTCACTTTTCCCTCCTCGGACGACCCCTCTTCTTGGGGGGGGCCCTCAAGTACAGGCTGCTGCGGTGCAGGGGACTCTCCGCCAGAGTCCTCCTCCCTCTCTGTGGCAGTTGCAGTTTGTTCGGCACCAGATGTTGTTGGCACACAGGGAGGTGTGGACTGGTTGCTGTTCATCTGGCGGAGGCATTGTAAAATGTCCCTGTGCACCGCCGTCATCTCATGCAGTGCATCCCACTTGGACTCCACGCGGGACATGTGTGAGTCCACACGGGACATGTGTGACTCCACGTGGGACATGTGGGAGTCCAAGCGGGCATGATGGGCAGCCTGCTGCTGTTTAATGTCTCTGAGGAGCCCCACTACCTGGCTGAGCTCTCCGGTGCTGGACTGGTACGCATCAGCTATGCGTACCAGTTGTGGGTCATCATGCACACCAGCAACATCTGCAAGCAGCGACCTCTGTCTCCCACCTCCCACCACCCCTGCTGACATGTGCAGTGTGTGCAGTGGCACGCACAGATAACCCTGGTCCACCTTGGGGGTTGGTGGTGGTGGTGGTGTCCATGGCCCCAGGTTGGTCCAGGGTCACTGTGCTGGTGTTGCTCCTTGTTCTGTCCATGTCGGCAGGGGTGGTATTCGTGGTGACAGTCGTTGTAGGGGTGGGTGCAGGGGGTGCAGCTGGTGGTCCTGCTGGTGCTGCAGCTGGTGGTCCTGCTGGTGCTGCATGTTGACTTGCACCGGATGTGCCAGGTTGTTCTTCATCGTCCGAGGAGGACAGAGGCTGTACGACGCCAGTGAGCTCGGCATCCTCTTGAGCCTGGGACTGGGACTCCTCAGCGTCTGCTGCTGTGTCCCCATCATCACCTGTTTTTGGGAGACACAAACAATGTATGTTATGTTTCTGCAGGCATCAATGGTTGACACACATGACAGTTGTGACTGTGCCTCTGGGTGCGGGCCTGTACATTGCATTGTCCTAAGTCGTCACAGTCAGGGGTTGATATTGGTGTGGCACATTGTCCTGCATTATTTGGGCATATCTATGTATTTTCTGGGGTGTGAACATGGTCTGCATTGGTTGTGTTTGGTTGACAGCCGGCCCTCCTTCCCACCCACCCACCCAGCCAGTCAGTTATCCCACCATGGAACGTGCTTGCATTGCAGGGAGTGGAAGTTGTCTCTCAGGATGTCAGTCAGTGGTGTCCTGCTGTTTGTTGGTGCACAGTTGCCAGCAGGGCCTTGTGCTCCCCACAGCAGTAGCCAGTGTCAGCCATCTTGTGAGTCCTTCTCCACTTCCTGTGATGTGAGCATGGTTCAGTGTGGTGTTGATGGGACAGTTGTGGGGGGGGGAATATGTGTGACTGCGACTCCCATGATGCTATTGGCTACACTGACTTGGCCAGCATACACAGAATTCCTTCCTTTGAGTGGTCTTCACTGTGTGTTGGTGTTGTTGTGGTGGCTACATGTCTGGATGTGTTTGTTAGTTCTATTTGTGCCACTGCCTAGCTGTAGTTGTAGTTGTGTTTGTACATGTGATGACACGGTTAAGTGTAACTTTGAGATGGCATGTGTTGTGTTTATCTGACTGACATACACATTTTGGGATGATTCTGTTCTGGTTGCTGTGTAATTGCTATGAGTGCATGGTTTGACTCTCCCCTTGACAGTGATGTGTGTGTGTATTGTGGCAGAATATTGTGTACATTTGTTGTGTACTCACCAGGCTCTGGGATGTTCTCTAGTCCATATACGCTCACTGGCGGAAGGATGGCCCGCACCTTCTCCTCCCAGGGCCTGAGGTATACTGGCTTGGCAGGAGGGCCACTGCCGGTGTATTGGCTCAGGAGGTAGTCTTTCTTGAGCAGCTCCCGGACCCTCCTGCGCACGTCATACCACCTGTTCTGGATGTCGGTCTTTGTGCGCAGACATGGTGATTGTGCGTTCACCCTGTTGATGATCCTCTCCCACATCATGGTTTTCTGGGAGATGGGGGTCTGTTGGACTAGTGTGCCAAACAGCTGTGGCTCTACCCTGAGGATCTCGTCTACCAGGACTTCCAATTCACAATCTAGGAACTTGTGATTCTTCTTGGGGGGCATGGTGATGGGTGGTGATGGTGAGTGATGTGTGTGTAGGTGTGCAGGTGAGGGTGTGTGAGTGTGTGTTTTGCTGGGTGTATGTGAGGTAGGTGTTTGTTGGTGTGCTGATGGTGTGTGGCTTGTGTGAGGGATGAGCTGTGGGTGTGTGGTTGCTTTCTCTTGGGTGCTGGCAGTGGAATGGCATTTGCAAAGGCTCATGGTTGTGATTTGTGTCCTTTAAATAGGTGGAGTTGTGGGTGTGTCTTTGTTCTCTGTCCCCACCCCCCCAGTATTTATTGGCTTGGTAATTGCTTGTTTGGCCTTTTTTGGGGTGATTTTTCCTTTGTGCTGTTTGTGTATGTTGGAAACGTTCTTGTGACCGAGTCGGACCCTGCATTGGTCTCGTACGGTGTTCTCCGTTTCGTTCACGCTGTGTTTGTGCAGTTTTCTATGCTGCGTACGCGTCGGTCGCGGTGTATTGTGTTGCTTCGGCTCGGTTTTGTATGCGTGTCGGTCGTACGGCTTGTCCTCCGTCCGACTCGCTCGTGGTTTTCGCGCCTTGCATCGTACTTTGCGGTTTGGAGTTCGCGTGTTCGTTTCGGTCGGATTTGTTCCGGGTGCGTGTCGGTCGGTTGGATTCGCGTGTTTTTCCGGCCGGATTGCTGTTTTCCGTGCGGCTCGGTCGGTCGACTTGGTTTCGGTACGTGTCGGTCGGATTTTTCGCGCCTTGCATCGTACTTGGCGTGTCGTGCGCCACGGGTACGTGTCGGTCGGTATTATTTCCGGATCCGAGTCGGTCGGCGATTTTTCCGGCCCGAATCGGAATCGACCCCATAGTCTTTGTCTGCCTCAATAATGCTACCACTAAGGAGAAAGAAAAACTATTCTGAGGAGGAGACCACCATGATCCTGGAGTACATTGTGAGGCACCACAAAAGGCTCCATGGTCTCCCCCACTACAGCTTCAGTGCCACAAAGAAGGCAGCCCTATGGCAACATTTAGCCACTACAGTCACAGCATTGGGGGAGGATGTCCACACTGTAACGAACATTAAGAAGAAGTGGCAGGATGAGAAGAGGGGGGTGAAGGAGAAGTACTCCAGGATGAATCACTGACAAAATATCGAGTACAAAAATATCGAGGTACAAAAATATCGTGACAAAAATATCGAAGTCAAGAATATCGACATCCTGTCTACATAATGGTAAGTACAAAAATATCGAGAAAAAATATCGATGTCAAAAATATCGTTGTAAAAAATATCGTTTTTTAAATATTAAAAAAAGTGTAAAAAAAGTAAATAATACATATAATTAAAATAAACAGTTAAAAATATTTAAAAATGTTTAAAAATTAATAACTAATACATATAATGTCAAAATAAATTAAACATACATATAAAATATAATATATATACTTACTTAATAATATTCATAAATAATTAATTTAATAACTTGTAAATTATTTAAAACATTTTATAAATTATAAATACATATATACACAAACAAAAATAATATAAAAAAATTAAAACAAATATATATAACAAATAAAAAAACTACAATATTTTTAATATTTTTAACATTAATTATACACAACATTAACTAAAACAATACACAAAAATATTGGATAGCAGAGGAATTAAAATGAATATTCTCACTTCGAAGACTGCAACAGTAGGGAAAGTGTTGGATAGCGTAGGGGTAAAAATTACTATTCACACTCCAGAGAGTGCAACAGTAGGGAAAACATTGGATAGCGTAGGGGTTATAATTGCTATTCCAACTCCAGAAAGTGCAACAGTAGGGAAAGTGTTGGATAGCGTAGGGGTAAAAATTACTATTCCCACTCCAGAGAGTGCAACAGTAGAGAAAGTGTTAGATAGCGGAGAGGTAAAAATTACTATTCCTACTCCAGAGAGTGCAACAGTAGGGAAAGTGTTGGATAGAGTAGGGGTAAAAATTACTATTCCAACTCCAGATATTGCAACAGTAGGGAAAGTGTTGGATAGTGTAGGGGTAAAAATTACTATTTCCACTCCAGAGAGTGCAACAGTAGGGAAAGTGTTGGATAGCAAAAGGGTTAAAATTACTATTCCCACTCCAGTGAGCGCAACAGTAGGGAAAGTGTTGGATAGAGTAGGGGTAAAAATTACTATTCCAACTCCAGAGAGTGCAACAGTAGGGAAAGTGTTGGATAGCGTAGAGGTAAAAATTACTATTCCCACTCCAAAGAGTACAACAGTAGGGAAAGTGTTGGATAGCGTAGTGGTTAAAAATAACATACTTATCAATTAAATAATTTTTTTAATTAAATAATAATTTATTAATAAATTAACAATGAATTAATTATAAATACCAATAAATTAAAATTAAAAATTACTTTAATAACATTAGATTACTTCCCACCCTATTCCCCAATAAACACACAACCCACTCCGCATAAAATTTAATACAATTAATATAATTATCAATTAATCAATTAATATAAATTAATTACCAAATAATAATTAATAAACAATAAATTAATTATCAATACCAAAAAAGTAATAATTAATCAAATGTATTTGCCAATTAGTAATTAATTAACAATAAATTAATTATCAATAGCAATAAATATTAATACATAATTACTTAATTATAATACATTTCTTCCCACCCTATTCCCCTATAAACACACAACCCGCTCCTAAACTAAATTAACACAATTAATATATTTATCAATTAATAAAGTAATAAAAATTAATTACCAATTAATAAACAATAAATTTATTATCAATATCAAAAATTAAAAATTATTAATTAATTTATTATAATTAATTTACTTCCCACCCTATTCCCCTATAAATCCACAACATGCTCCAATACAAATTAACACAATTAATATAATTAGCAATTAATAAAAAGTAATTACCAATTAATAATTAATTAACAATAAATTAATTATCAATATCAATAAATAAAAATTAAGAATGACTTAATTACAATTAAATTACTTCTCACCCTATTCCCCTATAAAACCACAACCCGCTACAGAACTAAAATGCAAAAATTAATTAAAAATAATTAATAATTTCTAAAAATTATGATTTAATTGACTATAATTAAATTACTTCCCACCCTATTCCCCTATAAACCCACAACCCGCTATGGTACTAAAACGCAAAATTCACTTTAAAAAAAATTACTAACTTCTAAACAATTAATACATATATTTTAAAAAAAATACAAAACATAACAAAACATGTAAAACACATACATATAAAATACATACTAAAATACATAACATTAACATAAATATCGATCCAAAAACAGCCATAAAAAACTTAGGTATGTGGCTGGACCAGAACCTGACAATGGAGGTTCAGGCAAAAAAATTATCTGGCACCTGCTTTGGGATACTCCGCATGATTAAAAAAATAATGTCCCTGCTCCCAAGGAGTCTAGGAAAACCGTAGTCCAAGCCCTGGTGGTATCAAGGCTGGACTACGGCAACTCCCTCTTTCTGGGCTCCCCTAAATATGTCACGAACAGACTGCAGGTCGTCCAAAATGCAGCTGCCCGACTGTTGTTGAATATACCCAGACATCACTCAGTTAGACCTGCACTCAGAGAGCTTCACTGGCTTCCGGTCCAAGCCAGAATCAAATTCAAGTCCTTAAGCCTAGCCCACAGAGCCATGTACGGGAGAGGACCCGCCCTGATTCAAAAGTTGGTCTCACACTATTCCCCCTGTCGACAACTCAGGTCAAGCTCTAACTTCCCGATGAACTCCACCACAATTAAGAGAGCCAGATGGGGTGGAAGGTCATTTACCCATCTGGTGCCAAAACTCTGGAATAGTATGGACCCGGAACTCCGACTAATTGACAATGAAGTGGCATTTAAAAAAAGACTGAAAACTTGGCTCTTTCCTTAAACCCAAGTGCTAAACAGTCTCCTCCTGTATCACTCCAGCGCTGAGATGCCCATGGGTGGTCATGCGCTTTATAAATCCCATAAACATAAACATTAACATCGATAATTTTGCTATCGATTTTACTAACTTCGATATTTACAAAAACGATATTTCTTACCTTCAGGTCGATATTCTGGTCACCAATATTCTTGATGTCGATATTCTGTCCCTACGATATCTGCAACTCGATATACATGTAGGTCGAACTAAAAAACTCGATATTTTGACTGTTTACCCTTCAGGATAGAGGTGGCTAGAGATCTCCATGGTGTACAAGCTGGACACCACCTCTTTCTCACCCCACTGAGGAGGGATGTCCTCTTCATCATGCACCCCCACATGCTCTATGGCCTGCCTGTGAGTGATGTCCTTAATGTGTTGCCAGGTAATATTTGATGATACTGTAGTATGGCCGTTAGGGACATTGTCGACATCGCTAAGTTAGCATGAGCCCAGCTGCCATGATGCTGCTTTTCTGCACGTTACTACATGACTTTATTTTTGCAAGATTCTGTTCATGCCTTTCACATGAGAACCGTCTGCTTGGTGCATTCTCTGCTGGTTCCTGGAGTTTAGTCTGAACACTGTAGGCAAGGTCGATAAACAATGCGACTTGTTATTCTGTTCTGGTCAGTCCCTAGCACCTAGACAAAACATGCTAATGCAGCTGCTGCTGGAAGCTCGTACTTTGATATTATGGGGATGCATGTGTAGGTGGCAGGCACTTGGATAGGGAGCTTTCCAGGGAGAAGAGCCATGCGGTTCCTATGATGTAGATATACCATCTAGGCACTAAGGTATGGGGTCTGCTGACAAAGCCCAGAGATTTTCTAGTATATAATAACACTTCTTCTTACCAAGGGGAGGGTGGTTAGGCCTTAAAGTCCTTTATCCACTGTCTTTATAAAATGACATCTCCCTTTATGATATATGGCCTTGCTGCAATGCTAACTGTATTGATATTATGCATTTTGCTGCTGATTGTGGCTCGTATACTGCGTTTTAGAGCACGATAGTTAAAATAAACATTTTAAACTATATTCGTGTCTTGTTCAATTCTTATTGTGGACATGTACGAGTGAGTGAGCGAAAAGGTGTGTCTTGTTACTGCGATTTCTGAGAAATCTGGGAGTGTTGTGTTCTGGGCTGTCTAATCATTTGCATTTTCATGATTGTTGAGGAGAGCGAGTGAGACACTATAGGTAGTCGGTCCTGGGATTGTGGGTACTGAGGCGGTAGGAAGGCATAGCCCCTATACACCGAGGTCCTGTATTCCTGCGCATAATTCTGTGTATATGCAGAATCCCTGCAACATAGAGCCACCAATGTTTGGTCTGGTACTTATTCGCGGGACCCCTGAGTTGTGCTTGTGCGTGTCCACAATACCCTCTCACCGGTTACCGGAGACGTCCGTGGTGAGTGGGCTTAGCCTCCTATATTTGATGTTTATAGGTTTTTCAAGCTTGGATTTTAAAAGGTTCTTCTTTGTTTTTTGCCCGTAGTTGCGCTACCACTCTTACGTTCTTCTAATTATGGCAACAACAGAATCAAGGTTCGCGTGCTGGTTCACCGACACCTGAAGCTTCTGAGCGTAGATATGATTTGCGTGACCACTCTGAAATTTAGACACCTGAGAGGTTTCAAGTTCCTGATCAGCGCTTTCCCCGTTCTTTACAAGACACATCGGATTCTCAAATCGGTGGTGGAGAGCGCCAGGATCGCAGACAAGGCGAGACCGCTCAGCAGAGACGTGATCCGCCACGCCAGTTTGAGATGAAAGCCTAACCGGAGGGACTGCCTCTTTTTAGGCCCCCATATCAAAAGAAGAAAGTTGCCGCTTTAACAGCGAAAGATGCCTCAGATGATGAGAACCCTTCTCCTAGATTGGACTTGGGCAGTGACACTCCTCGACAGCGCGGCAGAAGTTACCATAGTGTGGGAGGCACTCTGTCATTGTCTGGTGGCGAGAGCAACTGACACTTTCGTTACAGTGGAGACAGCAGACACACGAGTTGCGCCCCCAGATAGACTTTATGAAATAGTCCTCCAAATTGAAGGTGATATACAGCGTACAATTAATGCGTTTTTTGGGGGAAACCTTACCTCCTCGTATGACATTTTGTTGGTGGAGGCGGATTGGTCTCCACCATTTGTTCTAGCCTCTTCCCGAGGTGAGGACGTGATACTTCCGAGTTTTCCCCTTATGTCTCTGAAGAAGCTAAACAGGCTTACGCGTCAGAGTGGGCATTAGCCTTGGCTCCGGACGTGTATCATAATCAGGTGGGATGGGATAGAGATTCACTGGCACATGAGATACCTTTATGATCCAGCCCACAACCTCAACCCCAAAATACAATCAGACGAGAGGCTAAGGGGCCGATTCCGATTCGGGCCGGAAATCTCTCTGACCGAGCCGGACCCGGAGAGATTTCCGACCGAATCGGACTCGGGCAGTCCGACCGATCGAGTACGATGCGCACGCATGCCATCGGACTCGAGTCGGTCGGACTCCCATTGAAGTCAATGGGAGCCTGTCGTACAACGCGTACGCGGGCTCCCATTGACTCAATGGGTGCGAGGCGGACAAGGGCGCCCCTATAGCGTGTACGCGTCCAAGCGATTCGCGCCGTACACGCACAGGTAGGGGGACCCATGGGTCCCCCCTGTGTGCGACTCACGCGCCTACGCGTACAGGGGTCCGACGCGGACCCCCAAAGTCCGGCTCCGACAGCTTTTTCGAGCCGGACGGCGCGAGTCGATCGGACTGCTCGCGGCGCGCATCGTACTTACCCGGCCGGGAAACGTCTCCATAGCGCGGTGCGAGTCGTGTCCATGCGAGTCGGTCGGAGCGTGTTGAAGCCGCGTTCGAGTCGGTCGGAGTTTTCGCGGGTGCCTGCATCATACTCGCTCGGCCGGACCCGCGTACGATTCGGTCGGGAAACAGGGCTCCGAATCGGATCCGGTAAATCCGAATCCGATTCGGAGCCCTACCGGCCGAGATCGGAATCGGCCCCTAAGGCTTTTGTTTGTGACATTGTGTCCCAATTGGAATATCAGGGTGTGATTGAACTCTGTGTATCACCCACTATTAATCCTCTTTTTCTGATATCGAATCCGAATGGTTCGTATCGTATTGTGTTGGATTACCGCAATTTGAATAGCCATGCTCGTACCTTTGTGGTACAGAACACTCACAGCTCTGCGTTAGTGAATAACATTGTTCGTAAAAAATACAAGACAACACTGGATATATCCAATGGATTTTGTAGTCACAATTTGGCTCCTGAGTGCTGTGACTTGAATGCGTTTACCGTGGTCGGCAATCAGAAAGATTTACACGTTTGCCTATGGGCTATAAAAACAGCCCCAGGGCCTTTGCTGCGCATGTTGTGTCTCTCTTACACGACATAGACCCTGATGTGTTCTCATACGTCAATGACATTTATCTGATGGATGACGAATTGATCCCACACCTTGTGCATGTGGATCGCATCATACTCTCTTTTGCCGACTTGGGTTACAAATTTAATTTTGCCAAGTCACACATCGCCTGTTTGACGGTCCTCTTTTTGGGCTATGAGCTCAATAATGAAGGTAGGGGGTTGGCCTCCCACTTTCTGGAGAAGTGTGCTCAATTGCAGCCTCCGTCTACATTGGAAAAAACAACAATCCGTGCTGGTATTTTTGAATTTTGGGAGGACTTACATTCCTGATTATACCCAACATATCAAACCGCTTTATGCATTGATACAACCTTCTTTTTCATCTGCCAGCTGGCTTCCGGAACATACCTCTATTCTTCAATCTTTACAGTCTGATCTGCTGGCGACCAACTTCTTGTTAACAGGTGATAATTCTACGAACTTGGTCATAAGAATTGTGCCAGGGACAGGAGGTTTCACTTACTTGGGGGTCGATTCCGATTCGGGCCGGAAAAAGCACCGACCGACTCGGATCCGGAAATAATACCGACCGACACGTACCTGTGGCGCCCGACACGCCAAGTACGATGCAAGGCGTGCAAAATCCGACCGACACGTACCGAACCCAAGTCGACCGACCGAGCCGCACGGAAAACAGCAATCCGGTCGGAAAAACACGCGAATCCAACCGACCGACACGCAACCGGAACAAATCCGACCGAAACGTACACGCGAACTCCAAACCGCAAAGTACGATGCAAGGCGCGAAAACCACGACCGAGTCGGACGGAGGCCAAGCCGTACGACCGACACGCATACAAAACCGAGCCGAAGCAACACAAAACACCGCGACCGACACGTACGCAGCATAGAAAACTGCACATACACAGCGTGAACGAAACGGAGAAGACCGTACGAGACAAATGCAGGGTCCGACTCGGTCACAAGAACGTTTCCAACATACACAGACAGTACAAAGGAAAAATCACCCAAAAAAAGGCCAAACAAGCAATTAGCAAGCCAATAAATACTGGGGGGGGTGGGGACAGAGAACAAAGACACACCCACAACTCCACCCATATAAAGGACACAAATCACAACCATGAGCCTTTGCAAATGCCATTCCACTGCCAGCACCCAAGAGAAAGCAACCACACACCCACAGCTCATCCCTCACACAAGCCACACACCATCAGCACACCAACAAATACCTACCTCACATACACCCAGCAAAACACACACTCACACACCCTCACCTGCACACCAACACACACATCACTCACCATCCCCACCCATCACCATGCCCCCCAAGAAGAATCCCAAGTTCCTAGATAGTGAATTGGAAGTCATGGTAGACGAGATCCTCAGGGTAGAGCCACAGCTGTTTGGCACACTGGTCCAACAGACCCCCATCCCCCAGAAAACCAAGATGTGGGAGAGGATCATCAACAGGGTGAACGCACAATCACCATGTCGGCGCACAAAGAGCGACATCCAGAACAGGTGGTATGACGTGCGCAGGAGGGTACGGGACCTGCTCAAAAAGACTACATCAACAGCCAACACACCGGCAGTGGCCCTCCTGCCAAGCCAATATACCTCAGGCCCTGGGAGGAGAAGGTGCGGGCCATCCTTCCGACAGTGAGCGTATATGGACTAGAGGACATCCCAGAGCCTGGTGAGTACACAACAAATGTACACAATATACTGCCACAAAACACACACACATCACTGTCAAGGGGAGAGTCAAACCATGCACTCATAGCAATTACACAGCAACCAGAACAGAATCATCCCAAAATGTGTATGTCAGTCAGATAAACACAACACATGCCATCAAAAAAGTCACATCCAACTGTGCCATCACATGTACAAACACAACTACAACTACAGCTAGGCAGTGGCACAAATAGAACTAACAAACACATCCAGACATGTAGCCACCACAACAACACCAACACACAGTGAAGACCACTCAAAGGAAGGAATTCTGTGTATGCTGGCCAAGTCAGTGTAGCCAATAGCATCATGGGAGTCGCAGTCACACATATTGCCCCCCACAACTGTCCCATCAACACCACCATGAACCATGCGCACATCACAGGGAGTGGAGAAGGACTCACAAGATGGCTGACACTGGCAACTGCTGTGGGGAGCACAAGGCCCTGCTGGCAACTGTGCACCAACAAACAGCAGGACACCACTGACTGACATCCTGAGAGACAACTTCCACTCCCTGCAATGCAAGCACGTTCCATGGTGGGATATCTGGCTGGCTGGGTGGGAAGGAGGACTTGCAGCACTGACCATAGTCACAAGCACCTCCCCTCACACACACCCCAACATAAACTCCACAGAACCTACCTGGTAGAATGCAATACCCCCATCCTAACACAAGATCCCACAAAGAACCACCACCCTGGGTTATGTTGTGTGAAGCACAGGGCCACTCTTGGGACTTTTAGCCAAACAACTGCCAGGACAACACTCCCAGCCATCCTGTCAGCACAGCCAGCCCACCCCACAGGGAAGCAGAGTCAAAAGGAAGGAAGCATGGGCATGCTGGGAAGGGGGTGGAGGCAATAGCATGATGGGAGTCGTAGTCACTGATATTGGTCACCCCCACAACTGTCCCATCAACACCACCCTGAACCATGCTCACATCACAGGGAGTGGAGAAGGACTCACAAGATGGCTGACACTGGCCACTGCTGTGGGGAGCACAAGGCCCTGCTGGCAACTGTGCACCAACAAACAGCAAGACACCACTGACTGACATCCTGAGAGACAACTTCCACTCCCTGCAATGCAAGCACGTTCCATGGTGGGATAACTGGCTGGCTGGCTGGGTGGGAAGGAGGACTTGCAGCACTAACCATAGTCACAAGCACCTCCCCTCACACACACCCCAACACAAACTCCACAGAACCCACCTGGTAGAATGCAATGCCCCCCATCCTAACACAAGATCCCACAAAGAACCACCACCCTGGGTTATGTTGTGTGAAGCACAGGGCCACTCTTGGGACTTTTAGCCAAACAACTGCCAGGACAACACTCCCAGCCATCCTGTCAGCACAGCCAGCCCACCCCACAGGGAAGCAGAATCAAAAGGAAGGAAGCATGGGCATGCTGGGAAGGGGGTGGAGGCAATAGCATGATGGGAGTCGTAGTCACAGCTCTACATCCCCCACCACATGGCCCAGCAAGCTCACACTCACGCATGCACATCCCACAGAGAGTGGAAAGGCCCATCAAAGATGTCTGACACTGTTGCTGTGTCGTGGGAGCACAAGGGCATGCTGGGTACTGCACACCAACCAACAGCAGGACACCACTGTCAGCCATCTTGCCATTGCTCTCACACCCACACACACTGAACTCCCCACAAAAGCAAGTAAGTATGGGAATGCTGGGAAGTGGGGTGGAGGCAATAGCATGATGGGAGTCGTAGTCACAGACATAGCTCACCCCCACAACTGTCCCATCAACACCACCCTGAACCATGCTCACATCACAGGGAGTGGAGAAGGACTCACAAGATGGCTGACACTGGCTACTGCTGTGGGGAGCACAAGGCCCTGCTGGCAACTGTGCACCAACAAACAGCAGGACACCACTGACTGACATCCTGAGAGACAACTTCCACTCCCTGCAATGCAAGCACGTTCCATGGTGGGATTACTGACTGGCTGGGTGGGAAGGCGGGCCGGCTGTCAACCAAACACAACCAATGCAGACCATGTTCACACCCCAAAAAATACATAGAAATGCCCAAATAATGCAGGACAATGTGCCACACCAATATCAACCCCTAACTGTGACGACTTAGGACAATGCAATGTACAGGCCCGCACCCAGAGGCACAGTCACAACTGTCATGTGTGTCAACCATTGATGCCTTCAGAAACATAACATACATTGTGTGTGTCTCCCAAAAACAGGTGATGATGGGGACACAGCAGCAGACGCTGAGGAGTCCCAGTCCCAGGCTCAAGAGGATGCGGAGCTCACTGGCGTCGTACAGCCTCTGTCCTCCTCGGACGATGAAGACCAACCTGGCACATCCGGTGCAAGTCTACATGCAGCACCAGCAGGACCACCAGCTGCAGCACCAGCAGGACCACCAGCTGCACCCCCTGCACCCACCCCTCCAACGACTGTCACCACAAATACCATCCCTGCCGACATGGACAGAACAAGGAGCAACACCAGCACAGGGACCCTGGACCAACCTGGGGCCATGGACACCACCACCACCACCACCAACACCCAAGGTGGACCAGGGTTATCTGTGCGTGCCACTGCACACACTGCACATGTCAGCAGGGGTGGTGGGAGGGGTGGGAGACAGAGGTCGCTGCTTGCAGACGTTGCTGGTGTGCATGATGACCCACAACTGGTACGCATAGCTGATGCGTACCAGTCCAGCACCGGAGACCTCAGCCAGGTAGTGGGGCTCCTCAGAGACATGAAACAGCAGCAGGCTGCCCATCATGCCCGCTTGGACTCCCACATGTCCCACGTGGAGTCACACATGTCCCGCGTGGACTCACACATGTCCCGCGTGGAGTCCAAGTGGGATGCACTGCATGAGATGACGGCGGTGCACAGGGACATTTTACAATGCCTCCGCCAGATGAACAGCAACCAGTCCACACCTCCCTGTGTGCCAACAACATCTGGTGCCGAACAAACTGCAACTGCCACAGGGAGGGAGGATGACTCTGGCGGAGAGACCCCTGCACCGCAGCAGCCTGTCCTTGAGGGCCCCCCCCCAAGAAGAGGAGTCGTCCGAGGAGGGGAAAGTGAGAGGCCGATGGCCAAGCGCAACTCCCAGGAAGCCTGAACCTGTTCTGGATGTTCACCTTTGTGCACAGACTGTTCACCCTGTTGACGGCAACACTACTCCCACACATTGCATGGGGAGTACAAGTTGGACCAATGTGTCAGACAACTGTGGCCCGATACTGGGGATTCTGTCTACCAGGACTTTCAATTCACCTAGGAACTTCGGATTGCAAGATTTATGTACAGCACTACCCATCCTATGCACTATTCACACAAATGTATCACAATAAACACACTAATACACCATACTTGCCTCTGTTGTGATTCCAACGTGGGTGCTGTTATGGGGATGATGAACTGCAAAATTACACTGTGTATGCGAACTGCAACAGCAAGGACAACACAGGCATGTGAGTAAAGGCAACGTGACACATATGAGGGAGACACACCACCAGGGCTACACAACACATACACACCTAGGCCATCTGACTCATTGCCTACACTGATGTTGCCAGGGAAGACGGTGCAATGCACAGACACCACACCCATTCCCAGTTGTAGTCAAGTAGCCCACAGGTGCAGTAAGCAAATGGCAGTCAAATGTGTGACCACAGACAACGCACATCACAAAGTGAAGCACAGGTTTATTACACAGTTGCAACATGTCGTAACCACTACAGATGCAAGGTAATCCCACCTGGCAGCGGGCACACAGTCAACAACTGTAGACGGAAGGAAGTCCATGGGTGTGGCGCACATCACCTGTAGGGACACAACAGCTACCAGCCTGGAAGTGCAATCACGTCGTCGGTGGACACAGTTGACCAAACGAATCTGAAAGTACCCTGTGAAGGACAGAAATGACACACAGTCAAAAGCAATGGAGTACAGGACAGAACAGCAAAACTCATGCACAATACATGTTACAAGATACCCACCCAGAACCAAGTTAGCATGTCAACACTGTTGGGGAGTACAGCCCACCTGTAAGCACACATCGCAACACACATCCAGTCAAGTAGCCCATGGACACACTCCAACAGCACCAGAGCACCACCTACATGCCAACTCACATCATTGACATGACACCTCAGGATACTCACATTCAGCTAAAGAAGTTGGTGATGAGCTGTGTGCGGACATCACCATCATCATCATCGTCACTGGCATCGTGGTCCAGGCCAGGATCCTCCACAGGTGGCGGATGTTGGTCATTGTCATCCGCACTGCCAGGTTGTGGAGCATGCAGCAGACGATGATAATCTTGCACACTTTCGCAGGGGCATATGGGAGGGACCCTCCGGTCTTGTCCAGGCAGCGGAAGCGGCTCTTCAGGAGACCAAATGTCCGCTCAATCACTCTCCTGGTCCGACCATGTGCCTCATTGTAGCGCATCTGGGCTGGTGTCACAGGGTTCCTGAGGGGTGTCAGCAACCACGGCATGTTGGGGTATCCCAAGTCACCTACGGACAGACAAGTGCACATTAGCTGACTTGGAAAAGTGGGCGGAATACTACAGATCAGATCACACACAATGGCACAAAGTCAGTACACACCGACAAGCCAGGCACGCTGGTTCTGCATCTGTGCCATCATCCTGGGGATGCGACTACTCCTCATCACAAAGGCATCGTGTGCTGAACCAGGGAAACGGGCACACACGTGTGTGATGGTCATGTCTGCAAGACACACCACCAGTGCATTGACCGAGTGGTAGTGCTTGCGGTTCCTGTAGGCCTGCTCCTGGGCCTGTGGTGGTACCAAAGCCACATGTGTCCCATCAATGGAGCCAATGACATGCGGCATCCTCCCCAGGGCATAAAAGTCACTCTTCACGTCAGTGAGTCGTCGCAGTCTAGGGAAATAGATGTACCGGTTCAGGAATAGCAACATTGCCGCCAAAACATCGCGGAGCACACGGCTCAACATGGTCTGTGACATCCCACCAGCAGTCGCCACAGTATGTTGGAAGGTACCGGTGGCAAAGAAGTGTAGGGCTGCCATCACCTTCACCTTGGGGGTCAGCGCTGTAGGATACGGCCGGCCAGGCTGCAAATGTGGGGACAACTGCACTGCCAAATCCTCAATCAGCTGCCTGGTGAAGCGGTACCGTTGGATGCTGTCCCGTTCCACCATCGTTGCCAGGTCTGGGAATGGTCGATGGACAGCAGGAGCTCTGCAGTGCAGAGGAGAAGTAAGCAAGATTGTCAGTCACCCCACATATGCGGCATTGAACACACTCAATATCCCAACATGCATCATTATGAGGCACAACTACATGAAGTGTGCAGTTCCGGAAGGACATGTATGGTACATACATGGCCAACATCTGTCAACACGGTCCAACAGGTGGCATCAATTAGTCCCAGGTTGGCCCATTGGATATCATGAGGCCGTGTCACAGTTCCCATCTCCTGCTGCCGTGTCACAATCACCCCCCACAGTGACATGTGAGGACAGATGTGCCCCAGGCACCACAGCTTAACGACAGGTACATTCCCAGGGACCCTGTATTGCCACATGGACACTGGCATTACATGGAGTATCATGTATACACCACAGCAAAACAACCATGACCCCCACAGGTAGTGGCCCCACTTGCCACGGCAGGACAGACATGGACGTCTGTGACACACACACGCACAACATCAAAGTCCATGCACACACAACGTGGATGTGGAGACTGTCTCCCATTGTGCACATGAAATCAGAGACATTGTAAACACTACATGCACAAAGACTGTGGAGGACCATCACTATTGTGCCACTGGGACACCCTGGCTCAAACATACCGTCCCACATGGGACTCACGGGGTATGTGACATGACATACACATACACCACCGTGAAATGTGACCATGGCACATGCACAGATATGAACAGTTGCACATCACAGTGGTCATGTACACGTAACACCCAGGATCCTGTCCCCATGAACACGTGCACAGCCTGGGGGTGGCTGCCCACAGGTGACACCCACAGGACAACATGTACACCAACATACACACAATAGGAAATGCAGCCTTACATGCCTTATGATAAAGTTTGGACAGGCTGTCGTGATGTAGGTGTGCCCCTCACTCCCTGGGAGCTATCTGTGGCTGGCATATGTCCATCTGAGACAGGCATGCTGACATATGCCAGTCACATGTACAGTGATGCGTTGAACAGCAATGGACCGATCGGTGCCCCCGGCCGGCCCATTGCATTCAATGTGTGCGGTGCGCGTTGTACCCCTGTACGCGTTGTACCCTGTACGCGTTAGTACTGCAATGGACCGGTCGGTGCCCCGGCCGGCCCATTGCATTCAATGTGCGGGTACGCGTCGTACCTCTGTACGCGTTGTACCCCTGTACGGCGTTGTATTGCAATGGACCGATCGGTGCCCCTGGCGGCCCATTGCATTCAATGTGTGCGAGTGCGCGTAGTACCCCTGTACGCGTTGTACCCCTGTACGCGTTGTACTGCAATGGACCGATCGGTGCCCCGGCCGGCCCATTGCATTCAATGTGTGCGGGCACGCGTTGTACCCTGTACGCGTTGTACCCCTGTACGCGTTGTACTGCAATGGACCGATCGGTGCCCCGGCCGGCCGATTGCATTCAATGTGTGCGGTGCAGCGTGGTACCCCTGTACGCGTTGTACCCCTGTACGCGTTGTACTGCAATGGACCGATCGGTGCCCCCGGCCGGCCCATTGCATTCAATGTGTCGTGGTACGCGTTGTACCTCTGTACGCGTTGAACTGCAATGGACCGATCGGTGCCCCGGCCGGCCCATTGCATTCAATGTGTGCGGTGCGCGTCGTACCCTGTACGCGTTGTACCCCTGTACGCGTTGTACTGCAATGGACCGATCGGTGCCCCGGCCGGCCCATTGCATTCAATGTGTCGGTGCACGCGTTGTACCCCTATACGCGTTGTACCCTGTACGCGTTGTACTGCAATGGACCGATCGGTGCCCCCGGCCGGCCGATTGCATTCAATGTGTGCGGTGCACGCGTGGTACCCCTATGCGCGTTGTACCCTGTACGGCGTTGTACTGCAATGGACCGATCGGTGCCCCGGCCGGCCCATTGCATTCAATGTGTGCGAGTGCGGCGTTATACCCTATACGCGTTGAACTGCAATGGACCGATCGGTGCCCCGGCCGGCCCATTGCATTCAATGTGTCGCGAGCACGCGTCGTACTCCTATGCAGCGTTGTACCCCTGTACGCGTTGAACTGCAATGGACCGATCGGTGCCCCGGCCGGCCCATTGCATTCAATGTGTGCGGGTACGCGTTGATACCCCTGTGCGCATTGTACCCCTGTACGCGTTGTACCCCTGTACGCGTTGTACTGCAATGGACCGGTCGGTGCCACCGGCCGGCCCATTGCATTCAATGTGTGCGGGTGCAGCGTCGTACCCTGTACGCGTTGTACCCCTGTACGGCGTTGTACTGCAATGGACCGATCGGTGCCCCTGGCGGCCCATTGCATTCAATGTGTCGCGAGTACGCGTAGTACCCTATGCAGCGTTGTACCCCTGTACGCGTTGTACTGCAATGGACCGATCAGTGCCCCGGCCGGCCCATTGCATTCAATGTGCGCGGTGCACGCGTTGTACCCCTGTACGCGTTGTACCCCTGTACGGCGTTGTACTGCAATGGACCGATCGGTGCCCCGGCCGGCCGATTGCATTCAATGTGTGCGGGTGCAGCGTGGTACCCCTGTACGCGTTGTACCCCTGTACGGCGTTGTACTGTAATGGACCGATCGGTGCCCCCGGCCGGCCCATTGCATTCAATGTGTGCGAGTGCAGCGTTGTACCCTATGCGCGTTGAACTGCAATGGACTGATCGGTGCCCCGGCCGGCCCATTGCATTCAATGTGTGCGGGTACGCGTCGATACCCCTGTACGCGTTGTACTGCAATGGACCGATCGGTGCCCCGGCCGGCCCAATGCATTCAATGTGTGCGGGTACGCGTGAGTACCCCTGCACGCGTTGTACCTCTGTACGCGTTGTACTGCAATGGACCGATCGGTGCCCCGGCCGGCCCATTGCATTCAATGTGTGCGGGTACGCGTTGTACCCCTGTACGCGTTGAACTGCAATGGACTGATCGGTGCCCCCGGCCGGCCCATTGCATTCAATGTGTGCGGGTACGCGTTGTACCCCTGTACGCGTTGTACTGCAATGGACCGATCGGTGCCCCCGGCCGGCCCATTGCATTCAATGTGTGCGGGTACGCGTTGTACCCCTGTACGCGTTGTACTGCAATGGACCGATCGGTGCCCCTGGCCGGCCCATTGCATTCAATGTGTGCGGGTACGCGTTGTACCCCTGTACGTGCTGTACTGCAATGGAGCGATCGGTGCCCCGGCCGACCCATTGCATTCAATGTGTGCGGGTACGCGTTGTACCCCTGTACGCGTTGTACTGCAATGGACCTATCGGTGCCCCGGCTGGCCCATTGCATTCAATGTGTGCGGTGCACGCGTTGTACCCCTGTACGCGTTGTACTGCAATGGACCGATCGGTGCCCCCGGCCGGCCCATTGCATTCAATGTGTGCGGGTACGCGTTGTACCCCTGTACGCGTTGTACTGCAATGGACCGATCGGTGCCCCGGCCGGCCCATTGCATTCAATGTGTGCGGGTACGCGTTGTACCCCTGTACGTGTTGTACCGCAATGGACCGATCGGTGCGCACCCATTGACAATGGGCTTGCCTGGCAACGGACGCGTTTTGAATTTCGAACGAGTCGGTTGCTGGAAAATCAGTTGGTCACCCACAACAATGTTGCAAAATCATGTATGTCATGAAGTTGAAGATTTGAAGGATGCTGTGGGCGTGTTTTGGTGCTGCTATTCCATGGATTGGCCAGATTCAGAAGATGCAAACGACTTGGACCTATCACTTTGGACACAAGGGACAGTATCTGCCTCTCCAGCACATATATATTGCTGGCTGTTCCCCTGAGAGCTCACTTGCCTGCACTACATGCTCCAGGACGACATCTGCCACTGCACTGCTGCTGTCTCTGCCCCTCTGGACCCTGCAATGGCACGTACTGTGGAGAGAGCCCCAGCCTTCAGCCTTGAAGAGAACCAGGCCCTGCTGGACAGCCTACTTCCACAGTACAGCAAGCTGTATGGGACACCAGGGGAGCAGTTGAGTGTTCTGTGCACTGCCTTTCTGAATGTGCATATTGTCTGACTAGCAAGGCTGAAAGTCTGCACGCCACTGGCTAGCAGGCTCACTGAGTAGTTGTCACCCCCCATAGTGTGTAGTGACATGCACTGGACAGGTATGGTGCAGTGACAGTGCATTTGAACAAGGTTTTACTTCCCATGCAATGATACCATGTAGTGACGTCTGGCAAACTGTCCATGGGCAGCTTTGCACTGCCTGTGTACATCATGTGCCCCTATGATTGAGACATGTATATGCAACTGTGTCATGCACGGATATGTTGCATGTGTAGTAATGGCCTTTTCACTTTGTCATCCTGACAGGTTAATGCCCATCGGAAGCAGGAGATCTGGAAGGACATCGTCCGGGCCGTCCGGTCCGTGGGGGTCTACAAGCGCCGGA
Source organism: Calotriton arnoldi (assembly GCA_963921515.1). Classification (NCBI taxonomy): domain Eukaryota; kingdom Metazoa; phylum Chordata; class Amphibia; order Caudata; family Salamandridae; genus Calotriton; species Calotriton arnoldi. The sequence continues at coordinate 908,813 of CAWUFW010003925.1, read as the reverse complement.
TCCGCAACTGCCAGAAGAGGTGGCAGGACCTTCGGGGCTGGACCCGGAGGATTGCACGGGTCCAGCTGAAGCTGTCGCTCCTCGCAGGAGGGGCGGAACACGGACCCTGACCCCCCACATGCTCCAGATCCTGGCAGTGGTGTTTCCAGACCTGGATGGGCAGCTGAAGGCCAGACAGCAGCAAGGAGGGGGTGAGTCAAAGACTGCACTGTGAACTCTGTATTACATGCTTTGTGCCCTCCTCTGGCCTGGTTCAACTGCCACAGTGCAGCAGTCATGTTGTCCAGGAGCCATGTCCCTCTATTGTGCACTGCCCACTGCTCATCTGATACCCAGGTGTGGCCCTTACATTCAGGGAATTGTGTCACTTGGGACTGTGTCCTTGCAGTTTGCTTCACTTAAGGTGGGGGACAGCATCTGTTTCCCTAACTCTGTTGTGGGCATCATGGGTGGGTCCATTGTTCACACAACGCCTGTGTTCGGACATGTAATCTGCGTGTTGCTTTGATATGCGGTCCACTTGCTGAGCTGAGCCACCACATGTGCCTGGGGTATGTGGCACACGCCCATGCAGCGGGTGGGAACAATGTTTGGGCCCCAGGAGTGTGCAGATTACGTGTGTCACACATACATAGCCAGCTATCCACTGTCCAGGGCTCATCCCTCATTCATGTGGAGCAGGACAGTCATGCCTACTCCAGGCCATGCAATGCACTCTGTACTCCCACTCCTGTGTATCAGCTGACACATTGTGCGCAGTGATTTGACCCCTCAGGTGTCTGCCTCTGTGTCAGTGTGCTGTGGATTACTTGCCAGGACTGCTGGGGTGTTTCTTGGTAGGGGCTCAGCATGCCCCTGGAGATGTGACCATAGGAGACGATACTTGTGTGTCACATAGGTGTTTGATCAGCTGCCCGTGCAGACTGGGGTATGCGAATGTGAAGTTCAGGCAGCTGTTCCCCATTCACAGCAGATTGTGAGGGGCTCAGGTTCAGAGGGTAGTGTCACAGGTCTCCCATATGTCCAATAGGTATGACCTGGACAGATGAGGGTTAAGATGATGTGTTGTGTGGGGGATGTACATGTGCACTTGTGCAGCTCCAGGACTTGCATTCCCCATGACCTACTATTGTGACACAGTGCATAGTGTTGTTGTCTGGCTGCCAAGTCATACATCACTGAGACAGTTATGTATGACTTAGCAGTCATGCCTCTGCCATGGCATGTGTCAACTTATTGGTGGTCCTGCAGGGGAGTGACATGTGCTACATGCACACCATTGTGGCGATGGCTATCAGGACATGGGTGCATCATGGTGTCTGTCGCTGGTATGCATCACATGCATTTCCTATTTGACTCTGGGCATCCCTTTCATCCGGAAACCTGTACTGACTCAGTGGCAAGAGCTGTGATGTGTGCATGTCCACATGCCACACCGTGTCCTCTGCACTGCCCAACTACTGTGTACTTGGTGCATGTGTCCACACTGGGGTGTTGCAATCCAACAGACACCAGACAGATGGGTGCAAGGCCATGTGGGATGTTAGTGCCATGCTTGGCATAAGACTGACAATTGGCTTCTCCTGTTCAGTTAGGGCACTTTTAGCAATGTACAACTAATGATGCCAGGGCTTGCTCTGTAATGTGCTGTGCTCACAGTGGTGTGTGCGTTTGGTGCAGGTGACTGATGTCTGTCTGTTTCCCCATTGTTTGCAGATACATCCACGGCCACGGAAGGGGACAGCTCCACGGACCAGGAGGAGCCAGAGAGCCAGACTGGGTCAGCAGCCGAGGAGTGGTCGGAGGGACCCAGTGGCACGGAGGGCGAGGGGAGCCACACCGAGGAGTCCTCAGCACCATCCACCTCAGCTGAGGACCAGAGCAACTCGGAGGATGACTCCCTTATGGAGGCGGGTGTCAGCAGCCACCACACCCCAGCTAGTGTTGCTGTCCCCGCCACCACCAGCACCACCACCGCCCTCCCATCGGCTCCCATTCCCCAGGTCCGTGGAGGCTCCCATGTTCGGGAGCATGTCTCCTTTGGGCCAGGCACCGCACCCCTGCCCCTGTGTCCCCTGCTGCCCTGAGTGAGGAGTCTGTGTACCTCCTTCGCCAGCTCCATGTAGGGCAGACAGCCATGCTGAGTGTCCTCCATGCGCACACCGCTCTGTTGACTCAGCTGGTGTCGTTCATGGAGGGCATCTCATCGGGCATGTCTGACCTACAGAGGGGCAATAGGTCCATGGACTCCTCCCTGACGGCAGCAGTGTCCCTCCTCAGACAGTCCCTCACCCCTCCTGCCTCTGCTCCATCCACACTCCCCAGCACCTTACCCGTCCCAAGCACACACACACCGGCACAGGCACACACCAGCACACACACGTCCAGCACACAGACACACACGCCACAAACAAAATGCACACGCACACACAGTCAGGGGACTGAAACCAGACTCACAGGGGATGGGGCCCTGGTACACACACACGCATCCACGGGCACTGCGCAGTCCTCAGTTGCCTCTCCCTCCAAAGCACCCTCCCTTGCCTCACCTGCAACCCCAAAGACCCAGCGCCTCTTCCTCAGTGACCTCGGCCTCTTCTCCTCCGATCCAGCTGCTCCAGCATCCAGGGGGAAGAGGAAGCCCCCCCACACGGAGCAGAGTGCCCTTCGCCCCCGGACACCCTCCCCCAGGCGCAGACAGAGTGAGGCCCCCACCCGCAAGTCCCCCGGAGTGGTAAGAGCAAGACCCCGCCGCCGCCCTGCAGCTCAAGCACCAGGTCTCCTTCCTCCATCCCTCAGGCCCCCACTCCACAGGTGCCCCCACCACACCCTGCCCCAGGTTCCCCCACCCACAGATATACCATCCCCAAGAGGCTCCGGCCTTCTCCCCTGCCACTTCCTCTCCCGGCACCACACCCCCCGCTGCGCTTGTCTGTGCCACTGATGTGGTGAGGGTGTCCTCCCCCTCTGTCCAGCCCACCTTTCCTGTTCCCCATTCTCCTCCCCTGGTGGTAGGCACTGCAGTGGAGTCCACTACCACCCTGTCTGACTTGGGCACTGCAGTGGCGGACCTGTCCACTCCATCTGCAGGGTCCACTGCAGTCGTGCCGGCACCCACAACATCTGAGCCATGCCCCCCAGTTGTGCCGGCACACACCATGTCAGACACCTCCACTGCAGTTGTCAGTGGCTCTCCAGCACCCACCACCCCTTCCCTGCTTCCTCTTGCCTATTTCACATCTGTGGCTTCCACCCCTGCACATCTGTTGTGCCTGCCATTGTTCAATTCGTCTACTTCCCTGACCGTGTGGCCATCTCCAGTGGACATGCAGGTTTGGGCATCAATGGGGAAGGACTCATCTGTGTTGTCAGTGCAACATTGCTATACAAGTGTGTTGGATCTGTGCTGATGATTCCGTTGGCACTTCCATGACCAGGCTGATGTTACGGGAGCCCTCATTTGGTGCTAATTGTTGATTGTGTGACCAAGTGCTCAGCTGACATGATGGGGCCCTACTGAGGCAACATATGGCACAGCTTTCCTCACACAGGAGTGGAGTCCCCTCATGGCAGTGTGTACTCCTGTGACATTGCCTGTGCCCAAGGTGTGTGTTGTATGTGCATGTCTGTGTGTTCACTTCCGTTTAGCTGTGCATGCTGTGATCCCTAGTGTTGTACCTGTTTGTGATGCTAGCTGAGTTGACCTATGTTCCCCCAAAGTCTTCGCCCTGGGTTCTCTGTGATGTGGGTGCATGGCACATTACTGGTCATCAGGGTGTCACCCATAGGTGTGTTTGCTGTCAGGGCTGAGTTTGTGTGCAGACGCAGATGGGTCACAGTCAGGTTTCCCCTTGGCACTTGTTGTTTGCCCCTGTCATGTGATTTCCAGTTTGTGTTATCTTTCAGTGATTGTGACACGTTGTGTGTGTGACTGCTGGCACTCCTCAGGGTCCGGGCTGCAATGTTGGTTGTTGTCTATGTGTGTTCTTTGTGGGTGACCTTGGCTTCTTCATTGGTGTGTGACTGTGGCTGGGATCCCATTGGTTGGTGTGGTATTGCCGTCATGTCCATGTACAGCGTAGTGTGCAGTGTGTCAGACATTCAGGAGTCTTGTTGAGTGTCCATGTGTGATGTGTTTCTGCACCTTGGTTCCCACCCACCACCCTGGAATAGTCATGGGTGCATGTGCAATGTCACCAGTGCATGTGTGCTTCACTGCTGCACATTGTTGGAGGTCGAGGGTGTGGTGTTGAGTGTGTGCAGATGAGAGTTGTTGCCCGGCTAGGCCCCTGCCTCCATGTTGGCCTTGGCTTACTGGCCATGCTGTTTGATTTGTGCTTGTGTAGGTGTGATGGTAGTTAGTTACTCAGGACACATGACTGTGGTTCACAGTGTGAACCACATTTAGCTTTGTCATCACAGTGGGATTGTAATGCAGCCCAGGGTCACCACATTGTGGGGGCCCTGGGGGTGGTGCTGTGGTGTGTCTGTGTCTTGCTGTGTCAGTTGCTGTCCCTACGTGCCTGTGTGACATGTGTGATTTGTGCTCCCTCTCACCTGACAATGCCTGCTTGCCCACATAGGGGATTTGGATCCATGAGTTACCTTTGTGTGGCACTGTATGCACATCTGTATGATTGGTATTCAGGTCTCCTCAGGTGTTGTGTGGTTGCCTGGGGACACTGGCACCCCCCTCACCTGTTGTGTATGATGTGCAGTGTGGGTCTGCCTGTTTGTGTTTGTGCATCTGCACCACTGCATTGGCATATCTTGGGTGTGCCATTGGCTGTATGTAGTTTGGTGGCTTTCCCCTGCTGTCCCTGGGACTCCTAGGTCATCGGTCAGCACAATGATCATGGTTTGTGTGTCCCATTGCTGCCATGGTATGGTATCTGTTCACCTCACATCTGCAGTCTCCACAGGGTATCTGCATGTGTGTGCCCATTGGTGCAAATATGTGGGTCTGCATTCTGATGGTCACTTCTGTCATTGTGTCATTGATGATTGTTGACGGTGTCAGCCCCCATGGGTGTTGTTTGTCTGCACATGGCCAAAGGTATGTCTTATTTGCACTGCAGTATTTGGCTCCCCCAATTTATGTTGCAATGGGACACATACACTACTTTGCCACTGATGTGTTTGTTGTTCTGTGACCAGGAATCATCCATGCAGTTTGGCAGTTGCACCTCTTTCTTTGTCAACACTTACCTTTTGGTCACTGTGATGATGGGGGTTTGGACCCCATTGCCACAATGTTCGAAATGTGCTTCAGCTATGGACCCCACACTTACATTTTGGTCACTGTGATGATGGGGGTTTGGACCCCATTGCCACATTGTTCAAAGTGTGCTTCAGCTATGGACCCCACACTTACATTTTGGTCACTGTGATGATGGGGGTTTGGACCCCATTGCCACAATGTTCAAAGTGTGCTTCAGCTATGGACCCCACACTTACATTTTGGTCACTGTGATGATGGGGGTTTGGACCCCATTGCCGCAATGTTCAAAGTGTGCTTCAGCTATGGACCCCACACTTACATTTTGGTCACTGTGATGATGGGGGTTTGGACCCCATTGCCACAATGTTCAAAGTGTGCTTCAGCTATGGACCCCACACTTACCTTTTGGTCACTGTGATGATGGGGGTTTGGACCCCATTGCCACAATGTTCAAAGTGTGCTTCAGCTATGGACCCCACACTTACATTTTGGTCACTGTGATGATGGGGGTTTGGACCCCATTGCCACAATGTTCAAAGTGTGCTTCAGCTATGGACCCCACACTTACATTTTGGTCACTGTGATGATGGGGGTTTGGACCCCATTGCCACAATGGTCATGGCCTGCTTGCATTGTGGGTCCCACACACATATATGTGTGGCACATGTGCTAGGGGGACACATTGTATGTTCAAAGTCATGTTCGGTGTTGTAGGCATTTGACACAGTCTACACACGCTTGTCATGGTGTTGGGGGGATGTCTTCTTCTTGCATTCCCTAGGTTGTGGTGTGCTGGTTGTGTCATGCATTGTCCATCCTATGAGTGGGGGTGGTAGTAGTGGTAGGCATCCAGCCCCCCTGGCTAAGGGTGGTAGTAGTGGTAGGCATCCAGCCCCCTGGGTGAGGGTGGTAGTAGTGGTAGGCATCCAGCCCCCCTGGCTAAGGGTGGTGGTAGGCATCCAGCCCCCTGGGTGAGGGTGGTAGTAGTGGTAGGCATCCAGCCCCCTGGGTAAGGGTGGTAGTAGTGGTAGGCATCCAGCCCCCCTGGGTGAGGGTGGTAGTAGTGGTAGGCATCCAGCCCCCCTGGGTGAGGGTGGTAGTAGTGGTAGGCATCCAGCCCCCCTGGCTAAGGGTGGTAGTAGTGGTAGGCATCCTGCCCCCCTGGGTAAGGGTGGTAGTAGTGGTAGGCATCCAGCCCCCCTGGCTAAGGGTGGTAGTAGTGGTAGGCATCCAGCCCCCCTGGCTAAGGGTGGTGGTAGGCATCCAGCCCCCCTGGGTGAGGGTGGTAGTAGTGGTAGGCATCCAGCCCCCCTGGCTAAGGGTGGTAGTAGTGGTAGGCATCCAGCCCCCCTGGGTGAGGGTGGTAGTAGTGGTAGGCATCCAGCCCCCCTGGCTAAGGGTGGTAGTAGTGGTAGGCATCCTGCCCCCCTGGGTAAGGGTGGTAGTAGTGGTAGGCATCCAGCCCCCCTGGCTAAGGGTGGTAGTAGTGGTAGGCATCCAGCCCCCCTGGGTGAGGGTGGTAGTAGTGGTAGGCATCCAGCCCCCCTGGCTAAGGGTGGTGGTAGGCATCCAGCCCCCCTGGGTGAGGGTGGTAGTAGTGGTAGGCATCCAGCCCCCCTGGCTGAGGGTGGTAGTAGTGGTAGGCATCCTGCCCCCCTGGGTGAGGGTGGTAGTAGTGGTAGGCATCCTGCCCCCCTGGGTAGGGGTGGTGGTGCGCATTCAGGCCCCTGTGTGCATATGTGGCATTGGTGATGGGCATCCCGCCCCTATGGTGCTGCTGTTGCTGGTGTAAGTATATTCTGCATCCCTCTGTGTGTGTGTGATGTGTCGTGTACGTGTTGTATGTGTTTTGTGGTTGGTGTCTGGCTTACCTTCTGCGCCGTACGCGTCCGTGCCTGTTCCGGTAGTCAATGTAGAATATTGGTATGATCGGGACGAAGGGATTCATGGTTGGTTCGTGTCGTTCGTCCTTCTCGTTGCTTCGCGTCGTCCTCGTCGCTTCGCCTCGTCCTCGTCGCTGGCGTGTTCGTCTCGGAGCCGTGGATCGTGTTGAGGCGCGAATCGGAGCTTATGTGCGCCTCTCCCGGATGCTTTGACGTGCCGTGCGTAGCGACGGGTTTGGCGCGTACGGAAAGCGCATCATACTCGTTCGGCCGGACGGAGCTGCATATTTCCTTCCGTGCGACTCGATTCGGCGTTTCCGGATTCGCCTCGGTCGGGGAACAGGACCTGGTTTGGGTGAGTACGGCTCGGCCGGATTCTTTGCTGTTGTGCGCATCGTACTTACTCGTTCGGTGTGCTGTACGGATCGGTCGGGAAACAGGCTTTCGCATGGCTTTTTTCCCGACCGAATGGTATTGGGTGCGCTCCGACCGAGATCGGAATCGGCCCCTTGATGTTCAGTGAAGGTGACACAGTACCGATAGCTTACAAATCTCATTTGTACATATCGGCGGAAATGCGATTTTCTACTGTTGAAAAACTATTGACTGCGGTCCAGATGGCGATCCAGAAGGAACGATCTCTGGCGCAGGGGAAACGCATTCTTATGGTTTCGCCTATACCGGCTTTAGAAGCAGTGACAAAGGCGAGTGTACCGAATTCTAAAGCTTTGCAACCCTGTTGGATTCAATAGGCTAGTTCCTTGACATCGGCTGGTGTCACGTTTATTTTTGATCCCTCATTGCAGACACAGGAGTTTTTACAATATGAACATGTTCATCCTCCTCCGCTGTTGTTGCTTCCCTTGGATCAGTACAAATGTGTCATTTATACCGACGGCTCAGCAGAACCGCCCATCGGGTCCAAACATGCTTATTCAGTGGTTTGCGCTATTGTGGCTGGCTCGATTGTAAATGGTGAGTTTAAGTCTTCCATAGTACACACGCAAGCACTTGTAGACTGTACGGCACAATTGACGGAGCTGCGCGCTCTAATTTTAGCTCTAGAATTCGCAGATCCTAAGGTGAACACTCTTGTTGTGTGCAATTCCTACTACTGTGTGCAGGTTTTAAATGATAATTTATTCTTTTGGTCTCCGAATGATTATCGAGACTCTACAGGTAGCACAATAAAGCATAAAATGCTTTGGATCCGAATGGCAGAACTTAAAGAACGTTTGCCGCTCACACAGGTTATACATACTCTTGGCCATCAGCGTGTGGGAACACATGCTGTTGGCAATTCTTTGGCTGATGAGGCAACCAAATCTGCAGTGGCCACATGTTCAGTTGCAGCAGTTACTAGGTCCATGACTAAGATTGATAATGATATTCTGGCGGCGATAGCTGCTACGATGGATGGAACAGTTTTCCTACAAGGTTTCCCTTCTAAGTATTCTTATCATTTGTCACCTGAGCAAGTCCATTTTGCTACGATACCGTCCATTGGGGATCGACTGATTCCCAACGAGGACCGTAGACTTCCTTTGATCATAGCCGCTCATGAAGGCATGGCTTCTGTGCATGCCGGAGTTTCTGCGACTGTTTCTATCTTACAGCAACGTTATTGGTAGCGTGGTTTATATAGACAAACCCGTAATTATGTACTTTCTTGTGACATTTGTCAGCAGATTAAACCATCTACAATTACACGTCCACCACAAACACAGCTGTATATTTCTAATCACCCGTTTGGCTGTATTTATCTTAATCACAGCAGTCCCTTGACTTCTGATACTGCATATAAACATCTTTTAGTTGCAGTGGATTCGTGCACTAGATTCCTTTGGGTTTGGCCACAACACAGTGCTAACGCTCGAAATGTCATTAGAGATGTGCGCGTCTTTGTCGGGACTTTTGCCTGTGGCACCTTCCATTCTGACCAAGATCCAGCGTTTGCCTCTAAGGCGTACAAGGACGCAATGAGGTCTCTGGGGGTGCTGGTGCAGTTTTCGTCTCCAACCGTGACTTAAAGCAATCTCTGACAGCTTGAGTCTTAGGTACTGGCAGGGACTGGCTGACTCATTTGTATGGGGTTCAATATGCACTTAATAATCTCCTGAGAAGATCTCTGGGTGGGTGGACCCCATACAAAATGCTCTTTGGCATTAAGATGTTTGTGCCAGACCTTGATGGTCTAGACGTTGTGGCTGCTGCCGCAACCTTCGACGTAGATAACCACTCTACTATGTTACAGGAACTACAAAAGACGCTGACAAGAGAACATTCACCCTCTTTCACTGACACTGGCTGGTGCTCATACTTATCTTCCTTTTCATGTGGATTGGCTTTAACAGTGTTCTTTCTGCTAATCAATGGTCATTATTTATCAGAACGCTCTGCTGTGAAGTTGGTTGATGGAATTCTGGCTCCACATACATCGTCCCATATCATGAAACGTGATCAAGCCCTCGTGAACATTTCGGCCTTTCCTATTGCTGATGGGATTGTTTGGGATAAGGTTGCATTCGATTTCCATGGTCCGACGGAGGTCCTGAACATTCCATACGTGTTTCACGTTTCACTAGGAGATGTGGTAACACAGGACATACACTCAGACAATTGGGATGTTCAGGCAGTACATTCATTTTTTCTGATTTGAAATATTATGCTGCATTTGATGCTGAAGAGTTGTATTTTAATTCGGCCAATTATGCTGATTTATTCTGTTACCAACACTATGGCCATCATTTCTTGCATAAATCAAAAACGTTGCGACTTGTTTTTAATTTTACCCAGTAGGAACATTGTCCGGCTCCCTTAACGGGGAGTTCTAAAAGTCTCCAGAATAAGTTCACATACTTTTCAGATTTCAATGCGTCCAACTCTGAGTCCTATTTCTATAAGTTAAAAATGCCATCTTAAGCTAAATTCATTTTAACTCACACAAAATTGATTTATTCTAATTCCTTTAGGACAGATTTGGCATTACATGGTTAGGAACACTGGAAAAATACAGTTGATTTGAAATCCATTTGGGGCACTACAAATTGGCAGGTCCAAGGTACCGAAGCTCTGCATCGTGCTATCTAATTCCAACTCAAATTTTGTTTTTAAATGACACGGTGCAACAGACTACTTGTTTTGGTTTGGCTACAGCCAAAATGTTGAATCTTCCGTCTATTCCTTCATTGGCTGAGTATGATATGTGGTGTAATCACACCAATCATATCCTCGATGTCCTGCAAGCCCTATTTATAAATGGCAGTATAAATGTCTCTGACATGGACCCCTTAGGGTGGTTGTTGAGGCCCACCAATTCCAATGCATGTCAACTACGTTTTCTTAATGCAACAAAAGGTTTCACACAGACTAGACCTGATCCACATTTCCCACATTCTCATTCTGTCACCACTTATTCGGTGGGGAAATTGTGTCAGCAATGGTTAGGCCAGTCGACAATATCGTCCGTGAAGCAACACCTGTCCCTCTTGTCAGGTGACATCAATCTGGCTGATTTTATTTTAGGTCCTAAATCACCCAGCTCTAAACGATTTATCTATGAGGCATATAATGAATTATGGAAACTTTCGCAGATAGAAGCTGCGGTGCGTCTGCGCCAGATTGACCAAGCTAATTTAGAAAAAGTTCTTGCAGTTGTCAACAATAGCATTAATATATTGTCATCCCGTATTTACACCTTGGATAATATTGTATCTTCTGTTATTGATATTGTTCAAAATTATGTATCTGTGTTGTACCATGGTCAAAATCAATTGCGATCTGTAATGCAATTTGCATGGACGTTGCAGACGCTCAAAATGGGAAAAGTTCCATGGGATTATTTGACTGCTTCTGCATTGTTTTTGCCGTTTAATTCGACTGATAAACAGAAATGTATGTCTATGAAAGATGCAACTTTCATGCTGTTACATATAGAACAATTAGAACAGTTGGCTTTTTCTGTAGCAGAAACTGATTCTGCTGTGTGGTCAATACATGCCGTTATTTCTCTACTATTTTCGCTTTTTCAGTTCATATCTTGCATGAAACACTTCCCGGGTGGCCGCTTTGAGCCCCTGGGCAGTACTTTTATCCACGAATTGTGGTCCTTGCCTTTCACCTACAGATGTCATCGCACGGATAAGGAGATTTTCCTAACAGGGGAGGAATGCGATTCCACAGTAGGACATTCCCTAGTATTCAAACAAGTTAAATTGCACAGCGCTTGTAACGTTTCGGCCCCTAATCTGACTTGTTTTTTTAAAGGTACGCCCGTCCCGGCAATTATTCCTGCACTCACTTTGCTTTCAAATGAAAGTTTTCTTATTTTCAATAACCATGACTGCTGTGGCTTATGGGCAGGCATCCCGTATATAGTAACTGTTTCACAACGTGTTATTTGTTGCAGCAATGTCCTTTCTCCGCCCCCTCATGGGGTTGTAGATAGTTTGCTTTGGCCTTCCATTCCAACTTTGAAAACAGATTTCAATAAACTAAGCAGACTCAAAGCGCTATTGTTTCAACAGGAAGTGGCTCTCACATCAGCGCGAGAGACTTTCGAATTGCAGGTGGCGAGTGTGAGAAGTTGACCTGGTATATGCTGTCCACTAATTAAAGTGGGCACCTTGCACCAGTCCAAATGACCCTTATGATATATGAGGTCAAAGATAACCTTTAGAAAGCTATCCTAGTGGTAGCTGTGGAGAGCAGCCTTCAGGCTTAATCTTGAAGGAATGTAAAGCAGCTTGTTTCACCAGAACCTCACCTCCTATATTGACTAAATGAAAGTTGAACCACACAGTAGTTATATAAAAATATGTATTTATTAATATAACACTCTCTACTATCCTCTACACGAGGATAGAACACAAAGCACACAATACGAGATCAATAGAACAGTTGTAAGTAGCACAATACACAGTGGGCTCCAGTAGGAGACCAAACCATATACTAAAATAGTGGTATAACAATCACGACTGAGATCAAGACAAGGTCTGGAGCACGTAGAATCGCTGGGACCCCAAGAAACCACCCAAGGTGAGTAGATAGGGACCACATGGAGGATGGGTGCAGTGTGCTAACACGACCGCGGGCTCCGTACAATTCTATGGGGAAGTCGCGGTTACAATTTTACAGTTTAAGGACCCTTCTAGGAGTACTTCGAGCAAACCCTGTGGAACTTAAGAGGTTGGAGAGCCACCCCACCCGTGGATATCGTAGTACCAGAGTTACCTATCCCAGGGGAGCCGGGTGCATAGGTCTGGAGTGGCGTCGGAAACCGCCGTCGTTCTCAATGGAGGGCTGTGAAGAAGTACTGCTGCCGTGAAGGTAAAAAGGGTCCAGTGGAATCCAAGCCTGGATTCTGGAAGGAAGGAACATGAAAGCAGAGGGGACAGAGTGTGGGTCACTTCAGAGTGACCAGGGGCTCGGTAGACAAATGCCCACCGATGTCAGATGCTTCAGGTGCGATGAAGGGATACTTGACTGCAGTCGCGAGGACCAGGAGATGTCGAGGACAACCAGGAGCCGGAGGTGAGCTGTCCCACGAAGGATGTTGAGTGCTGAGGGGTTGGTATCTGGTGGGAGCACCAACAAGCCTTGGCAAAAGCATCCCACGAATGAAGGTCAAGCAGGTTACGGTGTGGACCAGTGAGGTCCAGGGGACTCACCAAGCAATGGAGAGTCAGGGCACGTCTGTAGCAACCAGGAAAGCCCAACAGAAATCAAGATGACCCTCAGAGAGATCCACAGGCTGAAGTACCAGGAGTTGCGAGGGGAACTCGAGTAAGATTGCAAAGTACCAGCCCACGGAGCACTCGGTGTGAGGAGGCCAGAGTTCTTTGGTGCAATTACTGCTCAGGGTCAGGACAGCATGGAGTCCCATGCACGAGCTCAGGAGTCACCAACAAGCATATGCAACTGCAAATAGTCGCGTTGCACAGGGGTTCGGGTTATGCAGTCCCCACAAGGGATACTGGCCTCAAACTTGCTGAGAGGGCAGATCAACCTCAGCGACCTTCAGAAACCCACCTACTGTGTTGCTGAAATCTTCAGAGTCCACAGGAGCGCAGGAGCAGCAGATCGGTCAGTTGCATTAAGGTACCGCTAGGGCAGGGAAGTGACTCCTTCACTCCAAGGGAGATTCTTCAGTTGTCCTTAGTGCACCACAGGTCCTGCACGCAGCCTGTATGGAGCAAGGGCACAGACAAAGCTTTGGAAGGAGAGGGGGACAAAGTTGGGCCCAGTCGAAGTCCAGCGAAGTCCAGAGTGTCCAGACGGTCGAAGGTCAGTGGTTTCTTCTTGTAGAATCTTGTCCACGTAAAATCTAAAGTTTTACAGCCAGGTACGCCCTTTTGTACACACGGGAGAGGGTTGGACAGGTTCGGGAGACCCTCCTAGGGGAGGGTCAGGACAGACGGGTGGTTACACCCATATCCTTTGTCCAGTTTCACGCCAGAGCAGGAGCCAATGGCTCCCAGATCTGGTTTGAGCTGGACTATGCACAGGGACACCAAATGTGCCCTAGGTGCAGACTTTCAGGCACTCTCAGAGTGCACCCACCCAGCCCCAATACACTAAATCCTGTCTGGGAGGTGGTCACACCTCCCTGTGACAGGATGCCTATTGTGCTGCCTTCCTCTGCTCGAGCTTGGCTCAGCAGCAGGAGGGCAGAAGTGTGTCTCTGGTCTGCAGCATCCATTTTGTGCTGACCGGGTCGAGAAGGCTGGCACCGGATAGACCAGTGACCCCACGAAGGTCGCTTCAGAAGGGTGGAATCCATTCCTCCCACACCGGTTACCGGTGTGGAGGTATGATTCCAAGGTGCTTAATACCAAACACAATATGTTTCTATGCAGCCGTTTTCGAGATAGCATTTACCACGAGGTTATAATGCACCTCTACCTATATGTCCGGCTGAGTCACAGACAACCCGGGAGAATGGTCTTGCAGAGAGGCTCTGCTCATGCAGGGGCACCCTCTCACTAAAAACCCAGCACCCTGCCTTCAGGAATGATAAGGCCTGCTATAGGGGTGACTTATAAGTTTAAGTGTAGTGACCTATAGATATAGTGAACCTATATCTAAAGTAAGTGGTGCAAACACCAGCTTACACAGGCCGCTGTAGCAGACCTGGAGTTCCATTTTGCATGGCCTCTCATGGGTGGCATTATACATGCTTCAGCCCATGGGAGGCCTCTGGGTACCTATGCCCTGGGTACCTGGGTACCATATACTAGGGACTTATAAGGGTACCCCAGTATCCAATCTGGAGTGTACCAAAGTACAGGTGTAACAATTTAAAGGAGAAAGCAGATAGACTGGGGTTCTGATTAGCAGGATCCCAGTCAGACTAGTCAAAAACAGTGCAACATCAAGCAAAAAGTGGGGGTAACCATAAGAAGCAGATCCTACTTTCCTACACAACCCCCCCCAAACGAAAGGACATGAGACTAACCTTGACCAGTTGAGTCTTCATTTTCTAAGTAGAAATATCTGGAGAGTCCATCTGCATTGGCATGGTTAGTCCCAGGTCTATGTTCCACTGTATAATCCATCCCCTGTAGGGAAATGGACCACCTCAAAAGTTTGGGGTTTTCACCCTTCATCTGTTTTAGCCATAAGAGGGGCTTATGGTCTAGAGCCCAGACCACAGCAAAGGCTTTCCTCTCAATAGCTGGCCAACGTTTCTCTCTGGGGGTCAGCCTTCTGCTTATAAAAGCTACTGGCTGATCCTGACCCTCTTCATTCAGTTGTGATAACACAGCCCCTACCCCCAACTCAGATGCATCAGTTTGAACAATGAATTGTTTGGAATAGTCAGGACTTTGCAGAATGGGAGCAGTGCACATGGCCTGCTTCAGGTCATCAAATGCCTTCTGACAGCTAACTGTCCACTGAACTTTCTTAGGCATTCTTTTAGAGGTCAGATCATTTAAGGGGGTCATTATGTTATGTTATGTTACTTTGAATTTATAAGGCGCACAGCTACCCAAGGGTTTCCCGGCGCCGCCTGAGGGGACCAAAGAGAGAGAAAGAAGGAAGAAACAGTGACTTACGAAAATGGACAAAAGTGGTCTCTTTCCTTAATAGCAGAGGAAGGGAGTTCCACAGGGTGGGGCCCAGGCAAGAAAAGGATCTGCCACCCATACGTGACAATCTGTGCCTAGGAACCGTGAATTTCATTTGAGTGGATGAGCGGAGAGAACGTGACGGGACGTATTGGTGGACAATAGTGTTTAAGTATTCCGGGGCCTTGCCAGTTTTAATCTTGAACATATAGGTTAGAGTTTTAAATTTGATGCGGTTTTGAACCTTAAGCCAGTGAAGTTCACGTAAAGAATTTGAAATAGAGTCATTTTTTGGAATGTGGCAGAGTAGGCGGGCTGCAGCATTTTGTACAACCTGCAACTTATGTATCACGTCCTTATTGGCTCCTAAAAAGAGGATGTTGCCATAGTCCAAGCGTGAGATGACAAGAGCCTGGACTACAGTTCTTTGAGTAGAAACTGGCATCATCCACAGAATTTTTCTGAGCCATCTAAGGATGCAAAAGCAGGTTGCGGCCACCTTTACCGCCTGGTGTTTCATAGAAAGCTGATCATCCATAATGAAACCCAGATTACGGGCTTGGTGGGTGGGCTGAGGAAGGGCACCCAGTTCAGGTGGCCAGTGTTGGGGACCCCAAAGCTCTTTATTTTTCCCCAATATCAACACCTCAGTCTTCTCCCCGTTAAGTTTTAGTGAGTTGGCTTGCATCCACCATGCAATTTTACGTAACCCTGTTTGAAGGGATGATGGTTTGGACGCTCCTTCACCAGAAAGGGAGAAAATTATTTGGGTGTCGTCAGCGTAAGAAACAAATCGACAACCCTGCCTCAGCGGCGATGTCCGCCAGAGGTTTCACATAAATATTGAATAATAAAGGGCTAAGAATGGAGCCCTGTGGTACCCCATAGGGGGATGTGTGGGTTTTAGAAGTTGCGGCTGAGGAGAAGACCTGATACGTACGATCCTCCAGGAAATCCGCCAGCCATTGCAAGGCAGGCCCAACCACGCCAATGGATCGTAAGGCTTGCAATAGCACAGTGTGAGATACCGTGTCAAAAGCGGCACTCAAATCTAATAGTATGAGTGCCACAGTGTCACCTGCATCTAAACGACTGCGCAACATCTCAGTGACTCCCAGAAGCGTGGTTTCTGTTGAAAAGCCTTTCCAAAAGCCTGATTGAGAGGGATGTAAGAGCCCTTGGGACTCAATGTACTGAGTTAATTGCAAGTTCCGCTGTTTTTCAAAAAATTTTGAAAAGATTGGAAGCAAAGAAATGGGGCGGAAGTTAGACAGCTGTGTCGGATCAGCATTTGCTTTCTTTAAAAGCGGAAGAATCATAGCATGTTTATGTTATAGATCCATATCTCTTAACAAACCTCCTGTAATACCCAGTCAGGCCCAAGAAAACTCTGACCTGAGTCTGGGTAGTTGGAGCAACCCAGTCCATGATGATCTGGATCTTGATCTGCAATGGTTGAACCTGGCCTCCACCCACAAGGTGGCCCAGGTACACAACCTTACTCTGCCCTATCTGGGACTTGGTGGCCTTGATAGGGAGGCCTGCCTTTTGCAGGTCCTCCAGAACATTTCTTAGGTGGACCAGGTGATCCTCCCAGGTGGAACTAAAGACAGCAATATCATCAAGGTAAGCTGCACTGTAGTCTTCCAGGCCTGTGAGAACTTTATTCACCAACCATTGAAATGTGGCAGGTGCATTTTTCAAGCCAAAGGGCATCACAATAAATTGATAATGCCCACTAGGGGTTGAAAATGCTGTTTTGGGTTTGGCATCCTCAGCTAGTCTGATTTGCCAATAACCAGCAGTGAGGTCAAATGTACTCAAGAACTTGGCTGAGGCCAAAGTATCAATGAGCTCATCTGCCCTAGGAATAGGGTGAGCATCAGTCCTAGTGACTGCATTGAGCCCCCTGTAGTCTACACAAACCTAATTTCTCTTTTACCACCCTGGGTATGAGGTTTGGGTACCAGGACTGCTGGACTAGCCCAAGGGCTATCTGAGGGTTCAATGGCTCCCAATTCCAGCATCTTTTGGACCTCCGTCCTGATGCAGTCCCTGACACGGCCAGGTTGCCTGTAAATCTTATTTTTAAAAGGCAGACTCTCACCTGTGTCCACTTCATGGGTACACCAAGTGGTCTGACTAGGAGTCAGGGAAAATATATGTCTGTACTGATTGAGGACCTTCCTGCAATCAGTCTGTTGCTGCTCAGTGAGGCTGCCTGCCAAGGCTACTCCATCAACTGAGCCATCATCAGGGTTCTGTGAGAGGAGGTCAGGGAGTGGGTCACTCTCTTCCTCCTGTCCCTCATCAGTAGCCATGAGCAATCCCATGTCTGCCCTGTCAACATATGGTGTGAGCCTGTTCACATGGAGCATCCTGTGGGGGCTCCTGGGAGTTCCAAGATCCACCAGGTAGGTGACCTCTCCCTTCTGCTCAAGAATGGTATGGGGTCCACTCCACTTGTCCTGGAGAGCTGCTGGGGCCACAGGCTCCAACACCCATACCTTCTGTCCTGGCTGGTACACAGTCAGTACAGCCTTTTGGTCATGCCAAGCTTTCTGTAATTCTTGGCTAGCCTAAAGGTTTTTACTTGCCTTCTTCATATACCTAGCCATCCTTCAGCGGAGACCAAGTACATAGTCCACTATGTCTTGTTTAGGTGGTTTGAGAGGTAACTCCCATCCCTCCTTCACTAAACACAAGGGACCCTAACTGGATGTCCAAACAGAAGTTCAAAAGGGCTGTAGCCAACCCCCTTCTGTGGAACCTCTCTGTAGGCAAGGAGAAGGCAGGGCAACAGGACATCCCATTTTCACCTAAGCTTTTCTGGGAGGCCCATGATCATGCCCTTCAGGGTTTTGTTGAATCTTTCAACTAACCCATTGTATTGTGGGTGATAGGGTGTGGTACATTTGAAATTTACTCCACACTCCTTCCACATAGCAGTAATGTAACTAGACATGAAGTTTGCACCTCTGTCAGTTAAGACCGCCTTAGGGAAACCCACTCTGGAAGAAATTCCCAGGAGGGCCCTGGCCGCCACAGGAGCTGTGGTGGCTCTAAAGGGTATTGCTTCTGGGTACCTAGTGGCATGGTCCACTACCACTAGAATATGTCTGTGCCCAGATGCAGTTGGAGGATCCATGGGACCAATTATGTCAATCCCAGCCCTCTCAAAGGGAACCCCCACCACAGGTACTGGTATCAGGGGGGCCTCTGTGGTACCACCTGCCTTACCACTGGCTTGACAGGTGGTACAAGAGCGACAAAACTCCTTTGTGTCCTCTGACATGTGAGGCCAGTGAAAGTGAGGGACAAGCCTGTCCCAAGTCGTACTTTGGCCTAGGTGTCCTGCTAAAGGGATATCATGTGCCAGTGTCAGTCGGAAGCCCCTAAACTTCAGAGGTATGACCAACCTCCTGGTAGCACCAGGCTTGGGGGTCTCTACCCTCTGAGTAAAGGAGTCCTTCATCCCAGTAGATCCTGTGGGACCCACTTGCACTCCTAGCAGCCTCAGCAGCAGCTTGCTGTCTGAGGGGTTCAAGAGAGGGGCAGCTGTGCTGCTCCTGACTCAGTTCTACCCTGGAAGGGCCCCCTGTCCCCAAGAACTCAACCTGATCAGGTTCAAGTTCCTCTGAGGCAGTTCCTTCACAGGGACTGGGGTCATTTCCATCTGGAGACTGATCCTCACTCTGAGTCTGGGGGAAGACACTGCCTTACCCCTACTGCTCCTTCTCTTGGAAGGCACCTGGTCCATTTTTCCAGGATCCAGGGCCTGTTCAGTTGAAGACAGTTTAGTCTGTGACCTAGTCACAGTAAACACATCTGCAGAGATGCCCAACATTGCTGCATGTGTCCTGAGTTCCACTTCAGCCCAGGCTGAAGTCTCCAAATCATTGCCCAACAAGCATTCCACAGGGAGGTCTGAGCTAACCACAACCTTCTTAGGGCCAGTTACCCCTCCTCAGCTGAAATTAACAACTGCCAAGGAATGGTCTGTCCTGACATTGTTAGCATTGGTAACATGGTACATCTCACCAAGTATGATCTGGTCAGGGCCTACAAGATCTCTTGTCACCATGGTCATACTAGCTCCTGTGTCCCTATATGCCATGGCCTCCTTACCATTGATTAAAGGCTGTTGTCTGTATTTGCCCAGATTACTGGGGCTTACAAATAGGGAGGCAATATCCATGCCTCCATCACAGACTAAACAGCCTGAGCTGGAGTTCTGACTAAGCCAGAACCCATCTCAGATCCCAAGGTTAACCCTACTATACCCTTGTTCCCTGTACCACCACTTGGAGCTGAACTAGGGGGAACAGTTGCCTTAGGGGCAGTGATGGTAGGAGGATCCTTGGCCCTTGAACAATTGGCATCCCTTGTCCAATGGGTTTTCTCTTTTTTTTTTTTTAAATGTATTGAGCAGAGCGTCAAGAACATAGCAATCACATATAAACTACATTAACAGGAACCAATAATAAGTTGACATTTTGATAAAATCCATATTAATTAACATTTAATTGACTATACAAGCTATCTCTACAGAATTAATACCAGCAAAGAGCTCCACTTTTAATAGAACTTTCATCTGTAGCTGCCTAGTACAAAAACTTGAAACGGTAGTAGTAAAGTGTCCCAGTGCTAAAGTGCTAAAGTGCTAATACTAAAGTGCTAGTGCTAAAGTGCTGGATTTTGAACAGGAGAAGCCTGCGATCTTTTATTTAAATATTCCACATACCACCAAACTCCGCATAAAAGAAAGCCTAGAATCCGTTTTAGGATGATATTAATAATCAATCGGATTTTCTAGATTACTTAAAAACACCCAGTTATCATTAAGCTTTTTGGAAGCGCCCACTCGCTTCGCGTAGGCTTCCTCGAAGGCCCTTGTCCGTTTCATTTTATTGATCCATTTATTGGAAGAGGGAACTTCCCTCGACCTCCAATTCTGAAGGATTAAAGAGCGAGCGACTAAAGAGGAGATGGCAAGGAAAGTCTCTTCAGCTTTCCTCAAATTTGACCTATCTTTGCTAATTCCGAAGAGGACTACCTCAGCCTCAGGGGCTATCTTCTTCTTAATTGCTCTGTTTAAAGCCGAAAAAATCTCCCCCCAAAAGGGGCCGATTCTAGGTCAAGTATAAAAGATATGTAGCCAGCCTCCTTCACCTTCTGCCTGGCAGCGGAAGCATCTGTTTTCAACCTCCGAATATCTTTTATTGAGTGCTTTTGGGGTTAAATATGCCAACCACCGGGATAAAAAGGCCATTCTTTTGAAGTTGGCTGCTCTCAGGGCCTTTCTCCCTTGGACACATAAGATCTCCCATTCTGCACTCAGCCACCCAGGCAAAGTTCATTGTTCCTAGGACGAGACTAGTGCGCATGGGCGATCGTCCCTTCTCCCACTTGGGACCCTTTTTATGGAACTCCCTTCCGATCGATCTTCGAATTGAATCTTTGTATGAGAACTTCCGTAGGGGCTTAAAAACTTGGTTATTTAACATGTAGACCCCTCTGTTTATGTTGGCCCCTTCAGGCGGCGCCGGGAAACCCTAGGGTAGCTGTGCGCCTTATAAAATTAAAATAACATAACATAACATAACATGTTTGGAAAAGGTACATTGCGTTGCCCGGAATACCCTTTCAAGCTGACTTTCCACCAACTGGGGTTGGTCAGAGTTATGTAACAAACAATACCAATTCCCAACTCCTTTTATCTTAGCTCCGAACAAGGCTGTCACAGGTTCGGTCGGTGTGCAAAGTAAAAAATTCTGTTTATTTAAAAAATGACTGATCTGGAGAGGTGTGGTGCAGCGGCCAGGGCAGCTGACTTCGGAGCACAGGGTTCACGGTTCGATCCCCGGCTCCGGCGGCAGCTCAGCTCAGCACCATGTGACTCTGGGCAATAGCTCACTTAATTTCCACGACGGCCCCCAGCGCCTTGAGACCCGTAAGGGTGAGTAGCTGTGCTATATAAAAACGGACTTACTATCTGTAAATATTCGAAGAAAGGAGGCTTCCTCTGATCTACAGATCTTGACAGCACCTCTTCTCAAGTTAATATCCTGTTCAGAATTAAAAAATGTCTTAGCTCTAACAGACCACAAGACTTCCAATTTTTAAATGACAAGATTAAATTGGAAGGTCAAGATTCTTACACTCCCTCAAGTTTAAATAGTGTAGCCCCGAAGAGCCTGCCCCCTTAAAAATGGATTGGAGTCTAATTAAGTAATCTTTCAACGTCTTATAACTTGTTTTTTTCAGAAGTTTGGAGGTTTTTAAAAATATCGGTATCTGAGAGCCAGCTTCCTGTACCATTTTATCCAGAAAAAAATTATCTTTAAATCTATTAAAAACCAGTAAGCGAGCTATTAAGTCTAAAAAAGCAGCCTCGTAATATGTCCGTATGTGGGGCAATGCCAGCCCACCCTGTTCAGTGGTTAATTGTAAAACTGGAAACTTAACCCTTGGTGCCTTTTTTCCCCAAACAAACTGTCTAAACATGGTCTCCAATTCTTTAAAGTAATCAATATTTATTTTAATGGGTATATTCATAAAAAGGAAGACAAGTAGCAGAAGTGTAGACATTTTGATAAGAGATACTCGTCCTACTAAAGTTAAAGGGAGAAGTAGCCACTTATCTAATAGATTCTTAATTTTGTCCTGCATTTTTATATAATTCAATTTATACAACTGGTGATATTGATCAGAGATATAGATCCCCAAATATCTTATAGGGTCGGATTTTGCTGCTTGCTGCTTTAGATTAACTGGAAGGAAATCTGTATCAGTATTTAATATTTAATACGAGAATTTCTGTTTTGCTTTGATTTATCTTATAGCCCCCTATTGATTCGAATTTCGTAAATTCCCTCAACACCAATGCCACATTCTGGCTATTAGGTCTCAGATATAAAATGATGTCATCTGCGAATAGCTTTAATTTAGCCATGCCCACGATTGGAGGACTAACTGCAGCATTATCTCGCATTCTAATGGCCAATGGCTCTATAAAAAACGTAAATAACAGGGGGGACAGCGGGCACCCTTGTCTTGTCCCCCGATTGATTTTAACTGTACCCGCCCGCTTTGCATTTATTACTAGCTGAGCCTGGGCCCCCTGATAGATGTTGCGAAGCATTGAAATAACCTGAGAAGGGATGCCAAACCTACCAAGGGCAAAAAACGGAGTGTTCCAATTTACCAGGTCAAATGCTTTTTCAGCATCAACCATCATAATACAGGCCGAGATTGAATTGGTGTTACAGTAATCCAATGCCTGTATTAAGAATTCGGTATTTGTTGCCATTGATCTCCCTACTATAAACCCGGCTTGATCTTTATGGATTATTTCCTGTGCAGCAGATGAAAGTCGCAGCGCCCAAGCTTTCATTAGAATGTTATAGTCCGCTTTGAGGAGGCTAATGGGTCTATAAGAATTGATGTCTTTGGGATTCTTGTCCTTTTTCACAAAACATACAATGACCGCCTCTTTGAAAGAGGAAGGCACCTTTCCACCATTTTTAATATAATTAAAAGGTTTTTATCAAAGGTGAATTCAGTTCTTTTACAAATACTTTATAAAATTCTATGGGGAACCCATCCTCCCCACACGCTTTAGCTCCGGCCATAGATTTTACAGCAGCCAGAACTTCTGAGCTTACTAAATCTGATTTTAGCTGATCTGTCAAGGAGTCCGAAAGTCTTGGAAGATTTACATTATCAAAATAATCCTGTATATTTCCTTCCCCGACCAGATATTGCGTAGTATAGAGCTGCTGGTAATGCTCCAAAAAGATCTGCTCAATCCCCTCTCTATTTAATACTACGTCTCCGGTCTTGGGGTCTATCACCTTCAAGATTTGAGCCTTTTCTTGTCTAGTTTTTGTAGCGCTGGCTAACAATTTACCGACCATTTGACTATCTTCATAAACCCGTTGTTGATAGGTTCGAGAACTGCTATTCTCTTCTAGTATAAAGAATTCCCTCAGAGCTTTTTGAGCGTCACCTAGCTGACTCTGGATCTGTGCGCTTTCCACAGCCAGCTGTAATTCAGCTATTTTAGCTCGTCGAGCTCTCGATTGGGCAGCTGAGAAAGAAATCATTTGTCCTCGTGCCACAGCCTTGAACCCACCCCAAACCACAAAGGGTTCTGCCGTCTCCTCATTTAGCCTAAAATATTCTAGGATCCATGTTTTAAAACCTTCGATCCATTTCTGATCCTGCAAGAGGAGACGGTCCATCTGCCACCTGGACCGCTCTACTCTTGCCTCACCAGTCTCTACTTCAAGTCAAATGTAAGAATGGTCAGAAAAGGCATTGGTCCCAATATCTGTCTTCAAAATATTCAATAATCTGGATATTAAGAAGAAATCAATGCGAGATGCGGTCTGATGGCTGTGTGAATGGAATGTGTAGCAATTTTTATCAGGGTTAGCTGTTCGCCAAGGATCTAATAGCTGATAGTCGTGTCTGATAACTTCAAAAATTCTTTTAGTTATTGGTTTCAATTGTTTTTTATTTTTATTTGAAGTATCCTTTTTTAAATCCTATATGTAGTTAAAATCTCCCCCAATAATGATCTGACCAGAGGAACCCCTTAACAGCTCATTGATCTTGGTCAAACCTGAAGCATCTTCGAAAACCGGGCCATAATAGTTAACAAAATTTAGAATTCTCCCATTAAGTCTCACAGCTACCCATCGCCATCTCCCCTGTGGATCCCTATGAATTTGATCAAATTCCCAAGGCAAATTTCTCAAGAAATAAATGGCTACCCCTCTCATAGCTAGTCCAGCTGACGCAAAAAAGGCATCAGAAAACAGCCTTGGCAAAAAAAGTTTAGGTGAATTGGTCTTCAGATGTGTTTCCTGAAGATACAAAACGTTAGGTGAAAAAGAGGAAAGCCACCTGATAAGACCACCATATTTTTGTCTGTTGAGTATCCCGTTTACATTAACTGACAAAATACTACTTTTACTGATAATTTCTATTTCTTAGAAAAGCTTGATATCTAATCAAATGTAAAATCCTGTTTACTCCACTCTTTGGGGGTCATTACGATGGCGGGCGGAAGCACAACCGCCGTGCTGGCGGATGCAAAAACCACCAGTTACCGCCGGCACGCAGCAGTCCACACGCCCGCCCAATTACGATGCGAAAAGTAGGCCAAACACCGCCGGCAAGCCAGCAACACCGTCCGCCATCAAAGTGCGCCCGTACACGTAGCGGCGCAGCCCAACTGACACACACCGTCCGACGAAAACACGTCCCGCCCGGCGTATAAATTACGATGCCGCAAACAAACGGCTCCCACGGCTAAGAGATACCGTACGACAAACCGAAGCGGTAACACGGACGCCGAGCACGGACAACGAAGAAGCGGCTCCCCGAGCATGAATCCAGCACTGCAGGCCCTCCCCATGCTCTTGCTGATGCACCACCAAGGACGCAACGTACCGCGGAGACGCAGGTAGGCACACACACAACAAGTGCACGCAAACAGCGCACACAGTGCAAGGGCGGAAAAAGCGGACAACCCCCCCCAGCGCGTGTACACTACACATCCACCATTGCATCCACATATGACACACAGGCCAAATCGTAACATCGCGTAACACATGTGTAAACACCACCTGGGACTAGGAACCAACGACCCCGTCACGGCCCCAAAGCGGCGATGACGCCGCCACACATGCGCACAACGCAGAGGCCAACCGCAGCGCCATGCATGCGTCGCACACAGACACAGGGACACAACCAAGCAGCACACACATCAGCCCCACCCCGAACGCACATGACACGTGACAGGCCTGCCACAGACATGTCCCCAACGCCCAATTCACGGACAACACCCAACGCCACACAACCGACGCACACATGTCAGTGAAGTCACGCAACAGCAGGACACACCCCAGTGTAACAAACATGGCGAAGCACACAGCGGCGGCAACACCAACTAGGAGAAGCAGGGCCCCTTCGGGAAGAGGAACGCCAGTACCAACTGAAACACCCATACCACCCTGCACATATGAACAAGACATATAAAACGGAACACCAAAGAGCCCGGGGACCGACAACAGGTGGCCCAAGAATAACATTCACACACAAGGCCCAACGCAGAGCGGAAAGGCAGCCTGCCGCCCACACAAGGGAGAGCAGACAGCACTGAATGACCTTCCATTCCAACTCCGAAACCACAGCCCTACGAAAGAAGCCGGTGAATACAGCCATTGTCCAAGAAAAAGACCAACACAGGCATGCCGAGGAGACCGACCACAGGGCAGATAGCGCATATCACAGAAGCACACAACGGACGGGGAAGAAAGAAGAAAACACTCCCCATGTCGGCCACATGCAAGTTAATTGGAAGGAGTCACACATCACTGACCTTGAACTGTCTGAGAAGCATGTGGGATGAGGGCCCGTGTCCTCCAAACAAGCCAACAGAACACAAGTCCTGTCTCCCTACGACTACACAGAGCTCACAGCAACCTCGGAGCGTGCACATTGCAGACTGCACACACAGCCGGAGCACGCCACCACAACGCACCGCTGCGAAATGGCAACCGCAACACACCTACCCAACTACGCCGGACAGCTCAAGCTGTACAAAACCAACCTGATACATATATTGGGATGCGATCTCCTGTCCCTGCTGAACGTAAGTTACCGACTGACTTACCGCATCACATTGTTCAGCTGCGTCATGCCCGTCTTCTACTGTCGGAGGTGTCCCTACCAGCATCCCGTGGAGATATGCCTCTCCAACCCGGCATGTCTAAAGGCGGACCTGCTACCACTACTCCTCCCTCTGGACGCACACGACAGGGCCTGCTCTGCCTATGGGGGCATGGCGTATGTGGCCAACATCGCACCCGCACTGAAATGGGACCACTGTGCCTCCACACGACGGATCATCGAGAACAGCTACATCGAATGTCACCCAGCATGCCCCATCATGGTCCTCCAAGGGACAACTTACGAACAACACCTTGACAGCCACCATCCGCTACATTGGCTGGCAAACATGTACACCACCAATGACATGGAAGCCCTGCTGGGCGGCATCGCATACCTGACAACCTGTAAATTCGTCGGACCACAACGCAGGTTCCCCGATTGACCTATGATGTCCAACCCCGCACCCATGCTTAGCTTCCGCACGGACTGGCCAGTCACCACCACAACAGCCATACCAAACGACCGGCAACTGTTACCACACCATCAACGACATCGCCATGACATCGGATATGACCGGGACATGCACACTGTTCCCCATCACATCCAGGAACACCGCATGCATCGTGGGAGGCAGTGGCATGGGCTCTGTGTATCGCACCCACATGGACGGAACTGCACGAACAACCAGGACACGACATGGATCCAGCGCCCATGGACACACACACCGCTCAGTGGACATGAATAGGTCGCCTGGAGTCTGTGGGTGCTGCACCCCTCCCACCCCCGCCCCGGGAATCCCATACCAGGACCTTTGCATGGACGACAAGTGCATACAACAACAACACGACCCCAGTGACTGTGACATGTCCAGTAACCACCACATTGCAACAACAAGTGGCACGCCGCTGCATGCACGCAAGCACATGCCCTGATGTCATCTCACATGCACGCGTGCATGAGGAACAACCGCAGCAAACCTGTCACATGGAACTGAGATGGACTGTGCTCATGATGCCAAGCGGTCTGGTAGGCTACATGTATACCGTCTGTGTCAAAGTCCGCAGCTCCGCAGCTATACGTAAATGTACATTAGCACAGCCTTGGCCAAGCAGATGTAACTCTGAAGCCCACATCCCACATGCAACAGCCAATCACATGTAACCCCACACCCTATCCCATTTGCAATCATGCTCAGTATATCCTCAACATGTATTCCGCTGCCAGTAGTGTCCACTATACTGCATCACAGAGAACAGAAGACTCAATATAATGTTTGAAACCAAAACTGTCTCCGCTGACTCATTTCACAAGTACGAATGAGAGAGGATGAGAGTATGTGAAGTACACGGCAGTCGTGACATGACCATGTAGTCCACTGGTATTGGATGTCAACGCAAATGAGTAGCACAACTGTGGAAGACACACATGTGTCGTGTGAAGTCGTATGGACGCAGTGCTCAGGTGGGTGGGTGTGACGGGTAGATGCGCACATGCCAAGTTGGAGCACGCCGTGTCGGGAGGGGTCATGAACAGTACACCACCGCTTCCCTGGGCATTGTGAGAGGACACCTGTCGGGGGAGTGAACACGTGTGTGCACAGCAGCCGGGCACACGTACAAAGCGGTACCAGGCGCACCTCAGCCCACCCTCTGTGGACAAGCTGGATCCTGTTGTGCGCCCGCCATGCCCCTTGACAAGGCACACACAGCCCCAGTCGACCAGGTGTAACCCCAACATAGTCAATCCGCACAGGCGATACAGGGCACGGGATGGCAGTGGAGCATGGTGTGTGAGAGGTCTCCTCGCGCTCCTCCTGGTCATATCACGCAGGCAATAGAACCTCAACGTCTAGCATGGCACAAGTCAAATGGAAGTGTAGGGGGACGCACCACAGCACGAGCAGCACTGACGTCACGGGAGGTGGCTCGCACCATCCCATCCATTGCCCATTATACCAACCACGCCACATGCCATTGCGACTAAGTGCAAGCGCGTGCGCCACCACCCCGAGCCCTCCCCAGAGAGGCCAAAGAGTGAATGTGTGGGCCATCAGTCACAGACGGACGCGGCATGGCCGCAAGGGCAGCCACAGCCACTGGGTGTCGCAGGTGGCGGATCCGGAAGGCGAAGACTGTGATGCATAGTCCATGCAGGCCGGGTCTCCATTTGGGGCACCACGCAGGTGGACGGCGTCCCGCAACACATCATACCCTGAGACAGCCCACTCGTGCAACTGGACCCACACATACACTCCTTGCCCTCTCTGGTGCGAGCTTGGGGCTGCCTGTGCAAGCGCTAGCCTCGCAGGTGCACATGCATATTGGGGGAGGGAGGGGAGGACATGAGGGCTGGGGCGAAGATGACTGTATCACTGTCAGTGAGTACAAGGGATGACCCAGATGTGGAAAGGAAGAGACGTGTCCCGTGTGTACTGCAACTAGTCGCCAATCCAACTACCCCCCATGTCCGGAATGTAAGCCCGCACCTAGGCCCGCCCATCCGCCACATCGAATATACCACCAGCACGACAACCTTCCCATTCGAAACACTGACTGGGGGTGGCGACCAGTGAACAATCATGTGTAGCCTACCCACGCATACATGTGGGCCCTCCATGATCCATGTCACCTGCGGCAAAGTCATGACATGCGCAATGAAGGGAAGTGAGGAGAGCTGTCCGCCCCATGCACAGAAGGTGCATCAGCTCCACAGACCCAGCAGCGAGTCCAGCAGGGGTCACATGTGCAGGGGCAGCTGTGCCTGGTGTGAAGGCACATGCATATAGACAGCACATCGACCAATGTGTAGTCTGCCCACATCTACAGTCCATCATCATGCGGACATAGGAATTGAACACAGGGCAACACATCTTAGTGGGTGCACCCACCGTGACCAACAATGCGCAATCATCGACGTACCCGCCCTGTGCATGGCCCCCCACCCAACGGAGGCACATCCAGTGCCACCATCCCACACACACAAGCCTTCCACGGAACATGCTGTGTCCAATGGTCAGTACAGAGTCAGCGCCCATCTGGTGGATCCTGAACAGGAGACACATGCACACACATGCCAGTTCCCACTATGTACGTCTGCCACCTGGCACATGCAATGTAACCTCTCACCTGTGACGTGTGACTGCAAGCACACAGCCGTCTTGGCATGGGGCTGTCAATGTGGACACCTGTCAATGTTTCGGGAGGTGTGATCCGTACAGTGCTGTACATAGGGTGCAGTGCTGACACCTACTACTGTCTCATATCCCCTCGTGCCACAGGTCCCACTTGTTTTGGCCGCTCAGCCTGTGCCCACATCGTCGTTGTCGTGTGCCATACTCATCCAGCCTCGGAAGCAGTTCCATGCTCAGCAGACATTCATGTTGCCGTGGCGTTGCCGCTTGATGAATATGCAGTCAGTCCCCATCAGCACGCCCCGCAAGTCATTGGGGCCTAGATCCCCATGTGCATGCACATGGCAGTGGTATGTCTCACTAGCCATTGCCATTGTTGGGAGACCTGTGTAAGTGTATTGTGGCCGTGCCGTCCCAGCTTGACAGCTGGGCTGTGGCTCATGTGCTTGCTCAGTCATGTCAGTGATGTGTATGCGAAATTGCTATGTGTTGTGTTGCTTTGACATGCGTCCACTGCCATTTTCCCTAGGCGGAGACCGAACATTGACCGCCCATACCAATTGCTGGCGGACATGGACGATACAGAGGTCATTAGGAAGTTTCGGCTGGACAGGCCAACCCTGCATCGACTGTGTGCCATGTTAGAACCCCATCTCCGTCCCCGCAGGGTGTATCCGACAGCTGTCACCCCCACGGCTAAGGTGATGGCCGCCATGCATTTCTTCGCCACTGGGTCATTCCAGCACACAGTGGGCAGTGGAGGAGGGATGTCCCAGCCCATGTTCAGCAAGGTGCTGAGGGATGTACTGGCAGCCATGATGCTGTACCGAAACAGGTACATCCGCTTCCCCAGGGCTCGTGAATTGGCGGCAGTGAAGGGTGCATTCTATGCCCTTGGCAGAATCCCACACGTCGTTGGAGCCATTGACTGCACACATGTTGGCCTTGTTCCACCACAGGCCACTGAGCACCTGTACCGCAACAGGAAGCACACGCACTCCCTGAATGTGCAAGTGGTGTGCCTTGCGGACATGGTGATCACCCACGTGTGTGCAAAGTTCCCAGGCTCGGCCCATGACGCACACATAATGCGCAACAGCATCTTGCCACGACTGATGTCCAATCTGCAACAGGATCGTGGCTGTATTGTCGGTGAGTATGTGGAGTGGTGTAGCGTGCTGGTTGTGCGATGCTGTCCCCTGTCCAGTTGGAATAGCAACGGTTCTCTGTGTCCCTCACACCCAGGTGACTCTGCGTACCCGAATGGGGCATGGCTGCTCAGTCCATTGAGGAATCCTCGCACCCCAGCAGACGATCGCTACAATGAGGCACATGGGAGGACCAGACGTGTGGTCGAGCGTACCTTTGGCCTCCTCAAGTCCAGGTTCAGGTGCCTGGACCGCACCGAGGGTGCGCTGGCGTACTCCCCACAGAAGGTGTGCCAGATAGTGGTGGCGTGCTGCATGCTGCACAATCTGGCCATTCGGAAGGAGATCCCCCTCATCGTGGATGACGGAGATCAACCAGGGCCCCAGCCCGCAGACCAGGACAGCTCGAGTGAGGAGGACAGCGGAGAGGAGGAAGCTGGTAATGTGCGGCAGCAGCTCATCGCCCACTACTTCACTTGACGGTGAGTGTCCATGTACGACGGCTGATGTGGCTGTGTCTGTGCAGGTGTGTGTGTGCTGTGTCAGGGTGGCCGTTTGTTCACTGCGTGCTGTGTGTCAACGCTCCATGGCCAGGGTAGTATGCCACTGTTGGTGGCTGTGGCATTGTGCCCTATTGCTCTGTGCGATGTGTGTACATTGCTTGTAGTTGTTGACATGTACTGTGTGATGGGTGTGTGACACACTCATTGAATGTGCTCCTGTTCTGTCTCCCACCCCTAGGTCCCTACAGGCCCTCCGGTTCCATTGCCATGCCACGCATCAGGTGCCTTTCCGCCCAAGGTGGCCGTTGTATTCCGTACAAATAAAACACAGGGCACAAACAGCAGTTTGTGTAAGAGGTGCATTTATTTCAAACTGTGACATGTTATTGTGTGTAAGGTGATGACAAAAGTGGTGCGTGCAGTGACAATGAGCTGTCGGTCATGGCTGCGTGATGCTCAGGGTGTACCCACTGGTTCTATGTCCATAGTCCAACACACACATGCCATCCAGATGGCTGTGTGGAGTGGGATCGTAGTCCAAGTCAATGCAGTGGGTGGTCAAGGAAGGCTGGCTGGCTGCCTCACTTGCGTCTGGAGCGTGCGAAGTCCTCCCGGGAGATCTGTTTCCACTTCGGACGGCCCCTTCCACGTTTGCGAGGGGGTGCCTGCTTGCGACATGCTGGTGGTTGAGGTGTGCTCACTGGCTGTGGACGCAGGGGAACTGGACACTGCTGCTCGACCCTGCGCCCCGGCAGGTGGTGGCGGAGGGGAGCTGCTGTCCCTGGCTGTGACCTCACCGCCACCACCAGCTGGCCCATGAGGTCCACGAGTTGGCCCATATGGGCGTCCATGGACCTCAGCACCCCCAGCACCTCCCGCGTGTCTGAAGCAGACCTGACCCATTGTTCTTGGGCCTCTTCATAGGCCCCAAGGACTCTGGTCATTTGAGGCAGGGCATGGCTCCCAGGGGAGACTTGCGTTTCCCTGACCCTGCTCCTCCTACCAGTACTGCTGCCACCGGCCTGCCCACTAGCCACATTGCTCACCACGGTCCTCGCTGTGGCTCCCAGGGTGGATCCAGTCGGCCGGGCCACCACCTGCGCTGGGGCTGGTGCCAGCGAAGACGTGGTGGTGGTGGCGGCGGTGGTGGTCGGTGCGGCGATGGTGGCGGTTGCGGCAATGGTAGTGGCCGCAATGACCGTGGGTGTGGCCGCAATGACCGTGGGTGTGGCCGCAACGACAGTGGCAGCAGGGGGCTGGGAATGTTCAGCAGCCCTGGATGATGGGTTGGTGGGTAGGAGGGGTCCTGGGGAGCGGCTGGGCCCTGCCACACCAGATGGGCCTGCTTGGTGGTCCGTGTCCGAAGAGGAGGACAGATCCTCCACATCCGTGTGTCCTCGTTGGGGGCTTGTAGGCTGGCTGTGCTGGCTGCTGTCTCCATCCTCAGCATCCAGCAGTTC
Organism: Calotriton arnoldi; assembly: GCA_963921515.1. Lineage (NCBI taxonomy): Eukaryota > Metazoa > Chordata > Amphibia > Caudata > Salamandridae > Calotriton > Calotriton arnoldi. The sequence goes on along the minus strand of CAWUFW010003925.1, from coordinate 876,713 downwards.
GTCACCTGTGGAGAGAATGAGATTTGTTATTGTGTTGCACCTGGCGAAGTATGTATTTGTCGTCTGACATTAACAGTTCGTGCAATCTCGTACATGGGTTTCCCGGAGGCGTGTGTGTGGCTGTAGCATTTGTATTTGTGTGTGCTTGACAATGGGACTGTGTGCTGTGCACATGTGGCATGGGACGGATTGGCCATGCCGATGGGTGTGTTGCTGTGCCCCTACTTATTGTGACTCTGGTGTATGCGGGCTCCTGGCCCATCCTGGGTCTGGTTTGTACTTTGCTTTTGGTGTTCAGATGGGACGCTTAGGAACGCATATGGCAACATGGGGGCCATGCCCCAGATTCGCATTTGGGATGGAATATGCTTTTGGGGTACATGCTGTGAGCCATGGGTGCCGAACGTGACATGTGTTGTGGCAGCATGACAGTGCATGGTTTTAGGTGTGTGCATGCTTGACATGGCCTGCATATTTGCTGTCTGTTGTGATTACTGGACATGGCATTGGACGCATCGTTATGAGTGAGTGATGGTTGTGTGCCAGCCAACGTATTGCAGTTGTCCCATCTCCTTGGTGTGCGTGCTGCCCTGTGCCATGTGCATCACTGCAGTGCTCGGGGGTGTGGCCCATGTTGTGTGTTGTTGCTCACAGTGTGTCGTGCGCTTCATTGACTTCTGGCACATGGTTGGTCATGGGCATGTATCTTAGCGTGACTGCTGTATGTGTGGCAGCTGTGCGGATGACATGCCTTTCATGAGACTGGGGCTGACGGATGGGATGGATGGTATGTTGTATGTGCATGGTGTGTCTGTGTGTTTGATGGGTTCAGTGGTGTTCGTGTGCATTTATGTTGTTCCGCTCTGTTGCGTCTAGTGTTGTTTGTCTTACATAGGCGTAGTTGTGGGGTGTGTGGTTGACAGGCAGTAGGGGCTACATGGACAGGACTTCAATGGTGTTTCGGTTGTGTGTGATGGGTTGCACAGTGGCTGCCGTGTGGTACTATATTCAGTGTGGCTTGTGCATGCAGACGTGGCTCCTTGGGTGTTGCTGTGTTTGTGATGGGTCATGTGGGGTGTGAGTCTGTGGTTCATGTCCGTGTGCACATTGTTCACTTGTTCGTGACGGTGGGCGGTGCTGCGTGTTCGTCTGCTACGTGACATGTCCCATGTGTTGGTCGTGTTACGGTCCTCATGCCTCCAGTAATCCAGCCCTGTCCAGTTTCCCACCTGCAGGTTGTTCGGGCGTGCACTGTACTGGATGCCACATGGTTCTAAGCGGGGGTGCTCCATGTTGCAGGTCTGTGGGGGTGGGGGGTGTTGTGGGTCATGGTGGTGGCTGGACACCCACTGACACCGATTGCTGTGGACCGTGATGTCTACCTTTCGGCTGTCGTTGTGCACTGCGGTGGCTGACACGTGGCTGTGGGGTGTGGGGGATGCTCCTCCTTGCTGTGCTGTGGGACTAGGGGCCTGGTGTGTTTTGTACTTGGGCTGTCCACCCTCCCACCCACTGCACTTTGTGTTCCTGCCACTTACCTGTTACTTGTCGGTTAGTGCAGCTATGGCGGACACATGGGTGTGGTGGGTGCTCGTTGTGGCGCTTCTGGCATATTTGGGGACCTGTTGGTGGTTACGTGGCTGGCTGAGTGTACACATGTCCCCACGCATCTTACAGTTGTTCGGTTTGGGCTGTGTGTGGTGGTGTCTGTTGCATGTGTGTGTGATGTGTTGTGTATTGTGTGCTGGACATGGGGGTGTTTGTCCCTGGGAGCTGTGGCATGGTGGTAGTGCATGTGAGTACATAGCGGTGTGCTGGTATACATTAGTTTGTACTTACCAGCCTCCACTCCCCTGCTAATCCGGCGAGGATCTCGGGATGTATGATGACTCGCACCTTCTCCTCCCACGCTTTGAAGGTCTTGAAGAGCGCGGGATTCCCTCCGCCAGTGACGGCAGCCAGCTCTCTGTTCTTGCTCTCCTTCTTCTTGACCAGGCTCTTGACGTCATTCCACCGTTTGTTTATTTCGACTCTGTTCCTGGGCAAGGTCCCGACTGCATTGACCTGGTCTACGATCCGGTTCCACATTCTCTTTCTGGTGGCTAGTGGTGTGTGCTGGACCAGGTTCCCATAGATTTGTGGGTGCACCTTGATGATCTCGTCGACCATGACCGTCAGCTCCATGGGCGTGAACTTGGGCATTCTTTGTGGTGCCATGGTGTTTGTGGTGCTGGTGCGGTGTGTGTTGTGTAATGTGCAGGGGGTTTGTGGTGCCGGTGTTTGGTGGTGGTGGTGGTGGTGGTGGTGGTGGTGGTGGTGGTGGTTGTGATGTGTGCGTTTCTGTGGTGTGCTGCTGTCCTTGCTGTGTCACTGTGTCCTCTCCTCTCCTCTCTAGTTTGCAATGTTGCAAGGGGTTGTGGTCTGTGGGAGTGCTGCTTTTGTACTTACCTATGTGGGTGTGTCCTCATGGTCTGTTGTTTTCAGGTGTGTTGTGTCTGGGGTTCTGGCCTTTGTAGTTTTTGTTTGTCCAGGGGGTGTTCTCGGGATGTGTACTGTGCTTGTGTATTTGTGCGTGCCTTGCTGTGTGGACTTGTTGGCCATGTTGTGTGCGATTGTTTTTGTCAGCGGATGGTTTCTGTGCAGGGACGTGGGCGCCATGGCTTCTGCCGTGTCGATTCTCATCGGCGTTGTTTGCGCTGGCGGGCGGTATATTTGTAGTTTTCCCGCGCTCATGGCGGTGCGATCGTAATCTCACGTGCGGTGTGTCGGCCGTGAGGGCGGGCGGTTTTGTGTTGTCGTGCGTGTTTCCGTCCGTGGCGGGCGGTTTGACTCCGACTCGGACGATGGCGGGCGGTATCTTGTGTGATTTTTCCGCCGATGGCGGTTTTCGGTTTGTGTAATCGTAATGGCGTGGTCGGTGTTCAGACGGTGTGTGCGGGCGGATTTTTGCCGCTTCCATGCCTGGCGGATTTTTTTACGCCGGGTATCGTAATGGGCCCCTTTGTTCTTATTGCTCGTGCTCTTTTTCCTGCTAGAACAACCCCCACCACTAGCCATCCCCCCTCCCAGAAACGAACCCCCTCCCCCTGAAATGTGGAAAACCCCACTAGCCACGCTAACCACATTCCAGCCCTCCCTACATACCTACTGGGTGTCATGGAACTACACCCTAGGTGACAGTGCTAACCCCAACAATGAAGAAACTTAAACCTCACTATTATGGACACAAGTTGTCATCGACTACCAGAGGAAATTTCTTTGAGTAGACCCTGAGCGTCTTCTAAGTTTGAGAAGAGATGAAACTTCCCCTTTACAAGAACACGAAGTTTTGATTGTTGCGCTATTGAGGCCTGAGCGCCCTGTGCTTTAAATAAATACAGCATTTTTACAAATTCCTTACGCCTACGCGCTGCCACCGCAGACATGTCTGAAAATATACGACATTTAGTAGTCTCATTGAGAAAATTGTCTTTGCTGTATTGCCTTTGCCAAAACTCTCTCCTTAACACGGAAATCGGAGAAATTTACCAAGATTGTTCGTGGTATTCTCGAGTTAGTCAGGGAGTGAGCGGGAACTCTGTGTGCCCTTGTGATCGTTAAATCTCCATTGAAGTCTGGAAGAACTTTTTGTTTAATAAACGTATCGGTCCATTGGAGAGTTTGGGACCCCTCGATCCCTTCTGGAACACCCACTATTCGAAGATTGGACCTACGAGAGTGGTTTTCGAGTTCTTCGAGTTTGTTTTCCAGAAAAGTCTTACTTTTTGCCACTTCATTTGCCTTCACGAACATATCGCTCATCTGATCCTCCAGCTGCGCAATTCTTGTTTCCGCTTCCTGTAATCTTGCTGGGAAACCAGCCACAGCCTCTTCAATTTTGCCTAGGCGAAGATGAAGAGAGGCAATCTCAGACTTGTGATTTTTTCATCTCCCTAATCTCTTCCAAGATAAGATTCAGCATATCTCTTATATCCAACTGTTGAATAATACACTCTGTCGAGGAGTTGCAGCTATCTTGAAAAGTCTTCCCATCCGGCTTTTGATTCACAGCTGACAGGACTCCGATCCCCAGTCCAGTTCCATCCTTCCACTGCTCCTGTTGCTGAGGGGAGAGCGGAACCTGTGGCTGCAGCTGGTTTTGCGCCTCTACTGATGAAGTTTCTGTATCTTCAGGTGATGGCAATGTTGACTGTGCCTGTTCGTGCGGGTGGGCAGTCAAATTATCGAAAATAAAATATCGATATACCATAATATCGAAGTTTAAATATCGAAGGGACAGAATATCGATGGGACACAATATCGATGGACAGAATATCGACCCTAAGGTAAGTAATATCGAATTACTTAATATCGATGTCAATAATATCGAAGTTAGTAATATCGAGATCAAATATATCGATGTTACTAATATCGATGTTACTAATATCGATATTTGTATTATTGTTATGTATTTTGTTATGTTTTTAATATGTATGTGTTATATGTGTTTTTGTTAAGTGTTTTAATTGTTTAAAAATATATGTATACAATTTTTATATGTTAATACATTTATTTTTTAAGTTATTTTTTTTTTTTTTGTACTGTAGCGGGTTGTGGGTTTATAGGGGAATAGGGTGGGAAGTAATTTAATTATACTAAATTAATTATTATTTTTTAGGAATTATAAATTAATTTTAATTATTTTTTGCGTTTAAGTTCTGTAGCGGGTTGTGGGTTTATAGGGGAATAGGGTGGGAAGTAATTTAATTGTAATTAAGTTATAATTTATTTTAATTAATTGGTATTGATAATTATAATATTGTTAATTAATTAATAATTGGTAATTAATTTTTATTAATTGGTTATTAATTTTTATTAATTGGTTATTAATTTTTATTAATTGATTAATTTATTATCATGTAGTTTAAATGTAATTAAGTTATAATTTATTTTAATTAATTGTTATTGATAATTATATAATTGTTAATTAATCAATAATTGGTAATTAATTTTAATTAATTGGTCATTAATTTTTATCAATTGATTAATTAATAATCATGTAATTTAAATGCAATTAATTTATAATTTATTTTAATTAATTGGTATTGATAATTATATTATTGTTAATTAATTGATAATTGGTAATCAATTATTAATTGGTAATTAATTTTTATTAATTAGTTATTAATTTTTATTAATTGATTAATTGATCATTATGTTAAGTGTATTTTATCATTGGAGTGTGTTGTGCGTTTATAGGGGAATATTTTTGGAAATAATTGAAATCTAATTAAGTAATTATAAAATTTATTTTTGGGTATTGATAATTAATTTATTTGATATTATTTATTAATAGGTAATTTTTCAAATTACAAATTTTTGGTTCTAAAAATTAATTTATTGTTGTTTTATCATTAATTGGTAATTAAATATTATTAAATATTATTTATTGATAAATGTATTTAATATATTAAGAATCATTTATTAATTGATAATTAATGTTTAATTATTATTATTATTGGTATAAAAAAGCATTTAATTGTTCAATATTAGTTAATTGGTAATTAAGTTTTAATAATTTATATGTTTTTTGTTATAAAAAATATTTTATTGTTCAATATTTCATATTTAGTCATTAATATTGATTAATTATTATTTATTGGTATTTATTATTAATTTATTGTTAATACATTTTCTATTGGTGATTATGTTTTTAATAAATATTTATTGGTATTGGTAAATAGTTTAGAGTTATTTAATAATTCATTAATTTGTCACTTCTACGCTATCCAACACTTTCCCTACTGTTGCACTCTCTGGAGTGGGAATAGTAATTTCTACCCCTACGCTATCCAACACTTTCCCTACTGTTGCACTCTCTGGAGTTGGAATAGTAATTTTTACCCCTACGCTATCCAACACTTTCCCTACTGTTGCACTCTCTGGAGTGGGAATAGTAATTTTTACCCCTACGCTATCCAACATTTTTCTTAGTGTTGTTTTTTTGGGAGTTGTAATAGTAGTTTTATTACGTACGCTATTTAATATTTTTTGTATTATTTTAATTAATATAGTATATAATTAATTTTAAAAATATTAAAAGTAAATTTAATTTTTTTAATTTGTTATACATAATTATTTAATTTTTATTTTATTTATGTTATTGTAGATGTATTTGTCATTTATAATATTTTTTAATAATTTTTCATTTATTACAATAATTATTCAAAATTATTATTAAGTAAGTATATATATTATATCGTATATGTATATGTTTAATTAATGTTTTATTTAATTATATATGTTACTTATTAATTTTAAATATTATCAAATATTTTTAACTATGTTTATTTTAATTATAAGTATTATTTAGTTTATTTTACATATTATTTTTAACAAAAAAAAAACGATATTTTTGATAACGATATTTTTGACAATCGATATTGTTTTTTCGATATTTTTGTACTTACCATGTTGTAGATAGAATTTCGATATTCTTGACATCGATATTTTTGTTGCGATATTTTTGTAGGTCGATTTTTTGACCTTCGATATTTTGTCAGTGATCCGTTCGTGCGATGTACCCGCTATTTGGGCTGGCATCGTATCCGAGTTGTTTAAAGAGGCCCCCAGATTTTGCGGTACAGGGCCACCTTTGGAAAAAGAAAATGAAGCCTGTTCAGCCGTCTGGGCCTGCAGTGGGGGTTGGGATATATCCTTTTGCAATTTTTGCGACTCTCCTGCAGCTTCCTGTGATTTTATTGTGAAGCTGGGGGGAGCCAATAAAGATGTTTTTTTGAAGAAAAGAGGGAAGTCCTTAGTGTTTTTCAGATCTTTCTTATGGACCCCAGTTGTTGAACCATCTTGTTGTTCCCCCACTAAAGGTGTCGCTATGTTTTTTTTTCTCCCTCAAATGTCTCGTCCTCCAACTGTACCGGGGACAAAAGCTGTTCTTCTTCTGAAATTTCAAAGCTGAAGTTTAAGCCAGATTGATTCGCAATATGGTTGACTCTGGCCGCTTGCACTGCCGCCTTTGCCTGGGCTAAACGGGTTTTAGCTTTTGGCCCGGCTGCTGAATCTGCTTTGGCTACAACACTTGTAGATTTCAGATGTTTTCCCATCTCCCCCTCCTTTTTTTTTTTCCTTCCCTTTAGATCTCCAGACACAGTGTCCATGTATATAAAGAGTATGCCAAGTGCCTCTCTGGTCGCATAGAGTTATCACCAGATTTATAACAAAATTTTTATAGCATAACTGATCTTGGAGAGATCCTCATACCTCCATCGTCTGCCGTGCATGACAAAATCGAGGCTCCTGAGCATTAATCCCGCGTTAACACTCCGCCGGTGCTCCCGCTCCAGCCCTCCGGCAAAGACCCTCACGCCAAGCCAGAGCAAAAAAAAAAAAAGGGTTCCATAGAAGGGGTTGCAAAACAGGTTGCAGCGCAGATATGTCGGGCAATCCCAGCTCCCGCCTCCTGCCTCCTGCTCCTGCTTCAAGACTCGGTCTCGATACTTGTCTAGGCTCCAGTGCTCCGCCGGTGTCCCCCTCGTCCTTCTTAGTGCTCACCGGAGCCCAAGCCAATCCTGCAGCAAAATCGGAGTGCTGGGTGCCGACTGCATCGATTTCAGCAGCCACAGGGGGGAGAGGAAGTGAGCCGCCGACTGGAGTCGCGGACAGGAGCTCTGTTTCCTTAGCGCGCGAACCGCGCAAAATGCCGAATCTCGATTGCTGGGGGGGAGGCAGCGTCACCTGAGTCTACACGGAGGCGTGGATCTCCGTAGCCATCACCACATCCCATGGGTTTTCTCCTTACACAGGAAGCACCAAGGTTCCTGTTTGCCTTTACCTTTGTTAGACTGTGACTCCCCCCCTCCCTAATGCAGGTTTTTGGGGCCCTGATGAAGACTTCTGGTCTTTACCCTTTTCCCACCCTTATCTGAAGGTTTAGCATCTTGCTTCTTCTGGTCACCACCTGTGGTCTGGTTTTTCTGCTTTACCCTGGTTCTGACCCACCTATCTGCCTTCTTTCCCAATTCTTGAGGAGAAGTCAGATCAGAGTCATCCAAGTACTGATGCAACAACTGATTTTGGCAATTATTAAGGATCTGCTCCCTCCTAATCAAATTGTACAATCACTTGAAATCATTCACTTTGCTGCCAAGTAACAAGCCTTCCAGAGCCTTAGTAGCACAATCTACAAAGTCTACCCAGTCCTGAGTCTGTGTCTTCTGGGTGTCTCTGAACTTAATCCTGTACTGTTCAGTGGTTAAGCCAAACCCATCAATGAGAGCACTGTTCAGGACTGAATAGTTGTCAGCATCCTCTTCTCTAACAGTGAGGAGCTTATCTCTACCTTTGTCAGCAAAGGAGAGCCACAAGAAAGCTGCCCACTGCTCTTGAGGGACCCTCTGTACTTTACAGGCCCTCTCTAAAGCAGTTATCCATTTGTGGATATCATCCCCATCATGGTAGGGAGGGACTATCTTGCTCAGGTTCCTATGGTCATAAGTATAGTCCTTAACCCTAGGGACACTGTTGCTGCCACCATGGGACTTTAGTCCCAATCTTTTCCAAGCCTTCTGGAGCTCTAAGGATTCCTTATCTAGGGCCAATTGCTCTTGCCTGAGCCTAAGCTTGACTTTCTCAAGCTCTAGAAATTGGCACTGTCTGTCATAAGAGTTATCTCTCTTATAAGATATGGAGGTCCCTACAGAGTGTCCTGAATGGTTAATTTCTGCATAGGGATATCTAGATCTCCTAGGTAAACTCTGCACTCTTCCAGGAGGAGTAAAGAGAGGGCCTCTGGGGCCTTCCCCACCCTGAAGATCGGAGTTGTCCAGGTGGGGATCATCTTGATCCTCCTGGCCAGGGTTTGAGTCTAGGTCAAAAAATGTTTCACCTTCTGTCCTGTCCTCATTCCCTGCCCCACCCACTCTTTCTTCCTCATCTGACCCTGGGGTCTTCCTAAGGTCATCTAAGAGTAACACCTCAATGAGACGTTGGGTGTTGGCATTTCTCCCTGTCTTCAGCTTCCTAGAAACACACATGGCTTTCAATTCCTGAAATGCAAGTCCATTGTGCCTAGAAGGCATAGAGCCACTGGCTTCTCCTTTAGAAGACATACTAAGTGTGGTGTGGTGTATGCACCTACCTAACATAGTGGGAACTAAACTCTCTTAGGTTGGAGAATGGGTGTGCTGGACCCTTAACTTACCCAACCCTAAGTTCAGTAGAACTTACTTATTCTAACCTTAAGTATTATATGTGCCTAATATTTTAGTGGTTTTCAGTTAATCAATACAAAGAGATTTATCTGGTAAAACAATGGAGGCTTGAATCCCAACCGCTGCACACCAATGTGAGAAGTTGGCTTGGTATATGCTGTCCACTAATTAAAGTGGGCACCTTGCACCAGTCCAAACGACCCTTATGATGTATGAGGTCAAAGATAACCTTTAGAAAGCTATCCTAGTGGTAGCTGTGGAGAGCAGCCTTAAGGCTTAATCTTGAAGGAATGTAAAGCAGCTTGTTTTAAGTGAACATCACCTCCTATATTGACTAAATGAAAGGAGAACCACACAGTAGTTATATAGAAATATGTATTTATTAATATAACACTCTCTACTATCCTCTACACGAGGATAGAACACAAAGCACACAATACGAGATCAATAGAATAGTTGTAAGTAGCACAATACACAGTGGGCTCCAGGGGGAGACCAAACCATATACTAATATAGTGGTATAACAATCACGACTGAGATCAAGACAAGGCTTCGAGCACGTAGAATCGCTGGGACCCCAAGGAAGCACCCAAGGTGAGTAGATAGGGACCCCATGGAGGACGGGTGCAGTTTGCTAACACGACCGCTGGCTCCGTACAATTCTATGGGGAAGTCGCGGTTACAATTTTACAGTTTAAGGACCCTTCTAGGAGGACTTCGAGCAAACCCTTTGGAACTTAAGAGGTTGGAGAGCCACCCCACCCGTGGATACCGTAGTACCCGAGTTACCTATCCCAGGAGAGCCAGGTGCATAGGTCTGGAGTGGCATCGGAAACCGCCCTCGTTCTCAATGGAGGGCTGTGAAGAAGTACTGCTGCTGTTAAGGTAAAAAGGGTCCGGTGGAATCCAAGCCTGGATTCTGGAAGGAAGGAACCTGAAAGCAGAGGGGACAGAGTCTGGGACACTTCAGAGTAACCAAGGGCTCGGTAGACAAATGCCCACCGATGTCGGGTGCTTCAGGTGCGAAGAAGGGATACTTGACTCTGCAGCCCCGAGGCCCAGGAGATGTCAAGGACAACCAGGAGCTGGAGGTGAGCTGTCCCACGAAGGATGTCGAGTGCTGAGGGGTCGGTGTCCGGCGGGAGCACCAACAAGCCTTGGCAAAAGCAACCCACTAAGGAAGGTCAAGCAGGTTACGGTGTGGACCAGCAAGGTTCAGGGAACTCACCAAGCAATGGAGAGTCAGGGAACTTGTGTAGCAACCAGTAAAGCCCAAAAGAAATCAAGATGACCCTCAGAGAGACCCACAGTCCGAAGGACCAGGAGTCGCAAGGGGACCTTGAGCAAGATTGCAAAGTACCAGCCCATGGAGCACTCGGTGTGAGGAGGCCGGAGTTATTTGGTGCAAATACTGCTCAGGGTCATGACCACATGGAGTCCAATGCACGAGCTCAGGAGTCACCAACAAGCATATGCAACTGCAAATGGACGCATTGCACAGGGGTTCAGGTTATGCAGTCCCCACGAGGGATACTGGCCTCAAACTTGCTGAGAGGTCAGATCAACCTTAGTGACCTTCAGAAACCTACCTCTTGTGTTGCTGAAATCTTCAGAGTCTGCAGGAGCTCAGGAGCAGCAGACTGGTCAGTTGCATGAAGGTACCTGCTAGGGCAGGGGAGTGACTCCTTCACTCCAAGGGAGATTCTTCAGTTGTCCTTAGTGCACCTCAGCTCCTGCATGGAGCCTGTATGGAGCAAGGGCACAGACAAAGCTTTGGACGGAGAGGGGGACGAAGTCGGGCCCAGTCGAAGTCCAGCGAAGTCCATAGTGTCCAGACGGTCGAAGGTCAGTGGTTTCTTCTTGTAGAATCTTGTCCACGTAAAATCTAAAGTCTTACAGCCAGGTAAGCCCTTTTGTACCCACGGGAGAGGGTTGGACAGATTCAGGGGACCCTCCTAGGGGAGGGTCAGGACAGAGAGGTGGTTACACCCATGTCCTTTGTCCAGGTTCGCGCCAGAGCAGGAGCCAATGGCTCCCAGAACTGGTTTGAGCTGGATTATGCACAGGGACACCAAATGTGCCCCAGGTGCAGACTTTCAGGCACTCTCAGAGTGCATCCACCCAGCCCCAATACACTAAATCCTGTCTGGGAGGTGGTCACACCTCCCTGTGACAGGATGCCTTTATCCAATCTATTTTTTCTAGCGCGTGCATGGTTTTCCACTGATCCTCGTGCTTGTGGGTGGCGTGCAAGTCCTTCTGCTCCTGTTACGCAGTGGCTGCCCATCTTGTGGTAATGCACAGACCCGACTACTTGCAACAGTACCGTGACCGAATGCAACAACTTTTTGGATGCTTGCCATTGGCGACGCTTGGCGTAAGTTATGGACTTACTTTTCGCCTCGCCTACTTCACTTGCGTGCAACCTGTGTTCTATTGCCGATGGTGCCCTTTCCATTGGGCCTTGGATTTATGCCTCTCCAATGCGTCCGGTGCTGACCTAGATTATGATCTGTTGGTTGGTCCATTGCTGGCCCATGACCAGGCCTGCTCTGGGGATGGCCGTTTGATGCGTGCCGCTGCTCTTGGAGTGTTGGCTGAGTGGAATACCTGTGAGGCTGCACAGCGTCTCTTGCAACGAAGTTTCATCCAGTATCACGCAAATTGCCCGGATGGGCTATTGGAAGCTGCGGAGCAAGAGGAGCATGTCTGTTCCTTGATCTCCTCAATTGGATGGCATCCCTTTTTGCTACGAACGATAGGGATGACCTTTTGGAACAAATTGCATTCTTGGGTTCACGTACTTTCATGAGTTTTCCGGACTCGCCGTAATAACATTTTAAACTAGACTTTTGGTCTCATCCCGATTTGGCCTTTTTTACAAGAGTGTTTTGACTCTGCTTATCTTTGCACTCTGTTTGGATTTTTTCTATTTGCTATGATCTGGCCAAGGGGAGGGTGTAGTATGGCCATTAGGGACATTGTCGACATCGCTAAGTTAGCATGAGCCCAGCTGCCATGATGCTATTCCGTACGTTACTACATGACTTTATTTTTGCAAGATTCTGTTTAAGCCTTTCACATGAGAACCGTCTGCTTGGTGCTTTTTCTGCTGGTTCCTGGAGTTTAGTCTGAACACTGTAGGCAAGGTCGATAAACAATGCCCCTTGTTATTCTGTTCTGGTCAGTCCCTAGCACCTATACAAAACATGCTAACACAGCTGCTGCAGCTGCTGGAAACACACTGCTTTGATATTATGAGGATGCATGTTTGGTTAACACACACTTGGAGAGGGATCTTTCCAGGGAGATGAGCCATGCGGTTCCTATGATGTAGATATACCATCTAGGCACTAAGGTATGGGGTCTGCTGACAAAGCCCAGAGATCTTCTAGTATATATTAATACTGCTTCTTACCAAGGGGAGGGTGGTTAGGCCTTAAAGTCCTTTATCCCCTGTCTTTATAAAATGACATCTCCCTTTATGATATATGGCCTTGCTTCAATGCTAACTGTATTGATATTATGCATTTTGCTGCTGGTTGTGACTCATATACTGCGTTTTAGAGCACGATAGTTAAAATAAACATTTTAAACTATATTCGTGTCTCCTTCAATTCTCTTTGTGGACATGTACGAGTGAGTGAGCGAAAAGGTGTGTCTTGTTACAACGATTCCTGAGAGATCGGGAGTGTTGTGTTCTGGGGTGTCTAATCATTTGCATCTTTGTGATTGTTTAGGAGAGCGAGTGAGACACTATAGCTAGTCAGTCCTGGGATTGTGGGTACTGAGGCGGTAGGAAGGCATAGCCCCTACACACCGAGGTCCCGTATACCTGCACATAGTTCTGTGTATGTGCAGAATCCCTGCAACAATACTAACAATAATACTAAATTAATAATGTCTACAATACACTACAATTGTGACTATGGACATTATCCCAAGTATGTGCAAAATGCAGTTGGACCCTCATGTGTCTCATTCTGTCCATTGCACTACAAGTCTCAGAATCCTTTGTGATGGAAATGGCAACTCCAATTTCTTCAGTGCCAAACAGGGGCCCTTCACTGCTGGTGTATTCACCTAACACTGGTAAATGGCAATAGACACTTACCATTACTGTAAGCTTGTACATGCAAAAGAGTAAAAAATGACAAGTTGTACATGTACAACATTTCTTGGTCACTGACTTTTTTCTTTTCTCTCCTATTGCCGCATGCAGTCAGAGTACAGTCACCCACTGTAGCAGAGATCCCTGCACCTGCAGGGAGGCAACGTCAAGGGGCACATCAACACATTCCATCAGTACAAACTGGAATGTAAAAATGGCCAGGAGAGGGTCCAAACTACTACATTGTTATCAGATAACCCAAGGACATATTACATAGAATCCATCAACAGTCTCAGACCTGTGAACTGAACTAGGAAATGTTGTGCATCACCTGTGTCAACTAGAATGTTAACTGAAAACACACATTTCATTACAGGCTCAATGACGCTTTCCAGGAAATTACTGCCCACTGTGATATCTGATACACGTTCGGGTGTGACATCTGGTCAGGCACCACACACTGGGTGGATGAGGTACCCTGGCTAGTATACCTAACAATGACTTACCCAAAACCTCATGTTCCTATAAAGTGGATAAAATGTCTGCAGTATTTTGTGTGTGTCTTATATCACTGTTGTCACTCATCTCCATATGCCTACATATGGCACATTATAGTATGCCACCTCATACCATATTGGCTAATGAAATTATGACTTAAAATGTATGGCTAGTGAGCGCTGTATGTACCTAATTGCTTATATTGTCTCTTATGAAGAGGAGTAGCCACAACAGTATTGAAAGTCCATGACATGAAAACTTGCTAACAAAATCCCAGGGCCCAAAATATATGGGAATTGATGTTGATGAGGCCCACACCTTTGCCAGGTGGGTTGCGGTTGGGGAGGGGGTTTGGGGCTGGTAAGGTGGATGTAGAGGAAGTGAAGTATATACATCTGGTGGCTACGTAAAACCAGTAAAGGCGGTGATCATCTCACAAACTCCACTTGACCAAATTGTGTGATCCTAGCCAAATGTTTAGTGTCAGCTTACCTCCTCTTCTTCAATATTCACATAGCAAACTGTTAAATACATGAGTTCAGGATGTGTGCTGTACAAGACCTCGTCCAGCGACAGGTTAAATAGACCATGATGTTGTACATGTATAATTGGAACACAGGCCACTTAAAGAGTGCACAGAACAAATGTGTGACCTCCAAGTCAAAAATGGGCATTGTGACTCGGGGGAGTTTGGGGGGTCTGTGGAGAAGAACAAATGTTACCTAAATCTTGCTTGACAATTAGACATATGACTTTTGAGCTCTGCAATGCACTGCCATGATCTGATGTGCAAAGGTGTGTCGTGTAGTTCCTATAGTACCCATGCAGGACCTGCGCGTTTGGATAACATAAACTGTGGGCTTGGTGTTAGACTGACTCTGTGCACCCCCACCGTATATGTTAGCCTGTTTTGCATTAGCTAGCTCACAGTGCCACTAGAATCTCCTCTTATCGGGGAGAGATTAGTTTCTGGCAACCTTAGACCATGACAACCCAAATTCCTCAGAATCATGGAAACAATGTACTACCTTTCGCTCAGTCACTCGTGCTTACTTATTCGGTTTGTCTCAGAGAGTTACACAGAATAAACAGTCTGGGCGTTTCAATAAGTATTTATTGAACAGTTGTTATTCTAGTGTAAAATATATGTGCTGCGGCAACCAGCAGACAATAGCAGAGATATATTATCAGCAGTACGATAAAAGCAAAGGGATAGAACAGTTTTACCATATTGCAATAATCATGAATACATACATGAGTATAAAAAGCATTATGAAAAGTGTGCGTACTCCTACGATGCCTAACTAGATGTACCTGAGTGTACCTAGCATATGTGTAGGTCTAAAAGCCCAAGAGCCAAGAATCCTTCTAGGATTTAGTCGAACCCCCATACCTAAATAAAGAGAGTGGGGAACACCGTCCTGGTTTCGAGTTGCACACCCCGCAAGGGCTGTGTTAGACCGCTGTCAGCTGGAGCGATTGCATGCAGGAGCCTCAGCGTCTCTGGTCAGTGTGTCAGCATGGAAGTCTCGGTTCCCTCTGTCTTACCCGGGTAAAATGTGGTGTATTTATACCCTGAAGACTCTAGCTGCTTCGTATGGTTTGTATTGGCCATTGTTAGGCGTTAGGAAGACGTCAGGGGTGAACTTTGTACATACATATTATGCAGGTGGTGTATTCCTAGAGAGCCATGCATAATTGATGAGTACAGTGTGGGCCTGTGTTTGGGAAAAACCCTGCTGTATTCAAAACCACAGACTAGATAACGTTCAGCCCTCAGAGCTCGTTGTGTACTAGCGAGGACCAATGTAGGTGAAAGATCATGCCTATATAAGGAATCATGACTATAATAGGACATGTACAGTTATGACCATAATAGGGCATATGCGGCTTTGACCATAATAGGGCAAGTACGAATATGACCGTATTAGGGCAAATACCAATACGTCCATTTTAGGGCATGTATGAACGGGTCTACATTAGGGCCTCTATACGGGACATAACACCCACTCCTCTTCTGAATAGCATGACAATGACCATACTTAAAATCTGGACAATTTAAAAATATTTTAAAAGCAAGTAAAAACATGGTTTTAAAATGTGTTAAAAAAAAATTCAAAAATGTTACAATTCAGCTATTTCCAATTGCCTCTAAAAAAGAAATGTCTATTTTGTTTCTCTATATAAGATGCGTCACTTAAAGCTGAAGAAGGCCATGCTTTTCTTAAGCGAAAGTGTCAATTTAGGAAATGTTCCAAATTTGCTCGTTTATTATGAGAACGAGTGGAGAAGCCGAATTCTTTCCCAGGACGCGATGAACCAATTCGAGATTAAGTGTCCTGGCTGGGAAGCACAACATTATTGTTAGCTACTGCAGATGACAAATCCAACGCCTCACAGAGAACGTCAATCGCACATAGATGGTATGTAGCACTGCCAACAGTCGGTGCTGTGGCAGCTTGTGCGGTAGTTGTTACCTGGGTGCCTGTGTAGGAGTCACCTAACCCAGCAGGAGCAAACGGCATCTGTGGATTCTCAAGGAATGCGTTCATCAGAAGCGGAAGACGCTGGGGACAACGCAGAGCAAGGGCCTTTAGTGGGTCCAGCATTGCATCCATGTCCGGAGGCGCATCTGATGGAAATGTTAGACAAAGATCCAACGTGCATTCTTATCCGCAAAGCAGGCATCGAAGAACAGGTAAGATGCAGTCTACCCAGACTGGTCGAAAGGATAGAAACCAGGAGGCATTGAGTTCTCGCAGGCAAGAAATGCCCAGAAGTTGTACCATGCGTTCATGGTATTTCCGCTCCAGGAGCATGTTCGCCATTCCCTCGGGAATTGGGCCGTCCATTGCGTAGCAGTAATATTATGAATAGGACCCCTGCAACCAGCAATAGGATAAGCGGGAGTCCTCCAAATACGCTTCCCAATACGGAGTGTATAAAATTTGGGATTACTCCGAGGACTGTCTGAAAGGTGCTTAACAGTCCTGACCCTATGGTCTTAAATAGGTGTACAATACCGCTCGTAACAGACATATTGAAGATACGTCCCACCATTTCTACGAAATGAAAGGGGCAGTTTGTACGTATAAGTGCCTGTATCTCAGTCGAGGTCCTTGCAACTTGAAGTTCATAGGTTTCTCGAGCAGAGGTTAAGGGCACGGGTTGCTGTAAAAGCATGGCTTTCAATCTGCATGGCTTTCAATCTGCTCAGAGTATCAAATTGTATGAAAGAAACGTTCAGTGAAGGCCATTACGGCGCCTCCCTGATTGTGTTCAGTGGTGGAAACAATACTTGCATACAGCAAGTAACCCTGGAGTTAACAGTGACCAGATATGCGACGCCCGGACGCATCCCACAGCAACCTTGATCATTTAGCATTAAGTAACTCCCATTCGAGAGCAGCTGGAAAACCGGCGTGATCTTGGCCGCTGGGGTCCCTGACATGTGACAAGATAGGTTCGCTACTGAACCGCTACAGGCTCCGTGCAGAGAAATATCTTGACACATGAGAGAACCGCTTAAAGCGTTCTTGCAGTTTGTACCACTCAGATATACTTCTCGATCCCCATTCTGGCATTAATATCTATATGGTAACTCCCAAGTTTCCTTGATGTATCCCTTACCCATTTTCTCATATTTGCCTGCCTGCCTTTGCTCAAGGCAATATTGAAACTGAAACGTAGTGACCGGCAGAGTGATTTAGCAATGAATTAGCCATTCTGTTGATGGTGATTCGGCTTCAGTGAATGGTAACCTTTCCAGTTTCTCAATACGCAGCATTGTATATTTGGCTCCCCTCTGTGCCATTTCTGCCTGTTTATCAGTTAGATTGTATTCTGAAAACAGAGACGTGGTGTTTATAAAATGCCAGGGCACATAGCCTGCACGCAGAGATTGTAGCGTCCAGCTTAGCATCATAATAGAATGTAGCTGAGATTGCCCGTGTTGTAACAAGGCCAGATCTTGTTCTAATATGTCGATTGCCGAAGACACAATGTTGCCTAAGGAGTAAATCCTGGAGGTCAAAGTTGTTAACCCATTATCCACTACAGCTAATGCCTTTTCTACGTTAATACGGTCTATTTCCCGTATTCTTTCTGCGGCCTCCTGTTGGGATATTTTCCAGTTTTCATTATAGTAGGCATAAATGCCAGCATATATGAAACATTTCTGATGTGTTTTCCTTGGGCCTAGTAAAAAATCCCTAAGGTCTACATCAGGTGTGAGTAAGGTCAAGTGATGTTTTACTTCTGTGAGTGTTGAGGTCTCTAGCCAATCAAGGCACAACTTCCCAACACTATACAATGTCACTACCCCTGGGTGTTGTCTCTGTACATAGCGTGTATTTGGCCTATGGAAACTAAACCCTTTGGTTGTATTCATAAATCTCTGTTGACAGGTGTTTGTGTCAATGGGCCAAATCAGCCATTTGGTCCAATCAGGATCTGATCTGTTGTACTGGAGAATGTCATCTAATCCTACCCCTTGTGTAGTTGAATTCTGCCCCCCACCCATCTGTGATGGTGTAGGAAACCCGGGTGAGTTCAGTTCCTTATTCTTGGCTAGCCCAAGACAGGATGTCTGTTGCACGGTTTCATTTAGAAATATCATCTGCTGTGGAATGAGGCATGCTCTAAATAGAGTTTCTGTTCCCTGGACTTGCCAGTTCCTAGAACCCCAGATTGATTTTAAATCTATAGTGTCCTGCCATAGGTCGAAACCCTGTGTAGACAACTGGGCCATAAAGGAAGCAGAGTAAATCTGTTTGGTATTAGTCAACATGATTTTCTGTGCTGATGTTTTTGCCACTTTGTAATAAAATGACTTTGGGTCAGATGTGTTGAACCCTGAAAAGTATGTGAATTTCTGTGCAAAGGTTTGCAAACTACCTTTTGGAGGTGTTGGGCAGTGTTCCCACTGGTGGTATTCAAATACATTTCTAGGTGTTATAGATTTATGCAAGAAATAATAATCATAGTGTTGATAACATCACAATGTATCATAGTCTGAAGTACCTTCTAACATTTCATTGTTCGGAAATGCGGCGGTTTTTTCTAAATCAGACATTAAATTGTTTACAGTATCAGTGTCCCAATCATCAGAAAATGTACTGGCGGTAATGATATCACTTAAAGAAATTTTAAATACATGTATAAGCTTTAAAAGTTCAGTCAGACCGAATGTATCGAAATCAATCTTGTCCCATACTATACCGTCCGGTATAGGAACTGCTGTGATGTTCACTGAAGACAAGTCTCTTGGTTCACGATGTGAAGACTGGTGTGGTTTTAAAATCAAATTGACTCTTTGGGCTGTAGAGCTCTGCTGGAGGTATCGTCCATTAATAAGCATACTAAAAGTTATTATTAAACCTAGCCAGAAAATAAAAAATAAAATCCCAGTGATATACCATAGTTCAATCCAAGGTGACACCAGGTAAGTCTTTCTAAAAAAGTTAAAAAGGGAGTGAATTTCTGTTTGCCTGATTTTTGGCTGGCGTCGTTTCCGGCTCACTTGGATCCAGTGAAAACGTATCAAAGTTCATGAAATAGCCAGAAGCAGTTCGATCAATTGTTGGAATTGCATCGGGATTTGTTGAAATCGGATTTTGCTCTTGACGAGGCATGTTGACGTAGATGTCTGTAGTCGGTCTGATTGCAACTTGGTTGTTAAGTTGATTTTCATTTTGAAGATGAATTTCTTGTTGAAGTGGAACGAGTTCCATAGCATTGTTGCTTAGTCCTTCATTCCATACAGGTGGCTCTTCAAATGTGATGAGTCTTTCTGTTTGGACTTCTTGGATTGTAGCGAGAGGAGGGCGTCTGCTACTGTGGAGTCCACGTGGCCTACTGTTTAGCATTGGCCACATAGTGTGGTTTGATTAAGTCGATTGAGACAAATATTTTCTCCTTTTTCCCGGCAAGAGGTGGCAGAAATACAGTTCTTGTGCCTTGGATTGCAAGGACCGGTACAGGCTTTCTGTAGGATGGCCCAAATTCTTTCTTGTCAGCAATCTTCTCTCTGACCAGATCCCCGATTTTTGGGATCCAGACAGGTCTTGCCGTTACTGCCTTGACTTCCTCAGTGGCGGTCTGTTTCTGGAGCACGTTACTTTGTTGTGTTCTGGATTCATTTAGATCCTGTAAAACAGCCAAACGATCATGGATATCAAATGGTTTTTTATCCGCCACTGTGCCTTCACAATCAAGAACAGGTACCCACATTCTTGTCCCAAATAGGACCTCGTAAGGAGTGACACCTCCTAGAGAGCTTCTTGGCTGGTTGTTGATAGCTCGTTGGACCCCATAAAGGTGATCGACCCATCTACCGCCCTTGCCTAATACCCTAGCTGTTAAAGATTGCTTTAAGTCATGTTTTTCCTCTCTACAACAGAATTTCCCTCGGGATGGTACGGAGAGGAGTACCGCAATGCTACGCCCATTCCTTCCATGGCCTCTTTGTAAGCCCGAGAGCTAAACACAGGGCCGCGGTCAGAATGTAACGTGCTAACTGCGTATGTGCCGATAAAGACTCGCAAATTTTTTATAACAGTTCGAGCGTCAGCCGAGCGCGGAGGCCAAACCCATAGGAATCTAGAGCAGGAATCCACTGCAACCATGATATATTTCTTGGACCCATCAGATTGTAGGGGTCCGCAGTGGTCCAAATACACACATGCAAGTGGTTTGTCTGATTTCAGTAATGGTGTCTGTGCTGGGCGTGTTACGGTGGAGCCTTTCATCTGCTGGGAGATGTCGCATTTCAAGACATAGTCTTTGGTCTGCTTTGTTAACCCTGGCCACCAATAGCGCTGTTTCAATAAAGAAATACTCGCTGTAATGCCTGTATGCGCAGAACCCAAACCCTTGTGTACTGCTAGAATTAAGCCTTGCCTACGATCCATATTTGGTATTACTCTATCCCCAACTCCAGGAATCTAAGCATATGGAATGTTTTGTGCATCTAACTTGTAGGAGTACTTGTTTGGAAATTTTTTAGGTACTGCTGTGCTGCCTTTGCGTGCAGCATTGACAGCAACCATAATCTCACCGTCTATCCTCGTTTTTGAACGAGTGATTGCAGCTACGGAAGCTGTGCGTACAGCCCCCTTCACGGTTTCATCAGCCAATAAATTCCCTTCAACGTGAACGCCATCACGCTGATGTCTCAGTGTATGTATCACGTGAGCCCTTGGTAATTCGTTTCTCAACTCAACTACCTGTTCCCATAGCATTTTATGCTTAATTGTGCCACCTTTTGCATCTTTGAACCCGTTTTGTTCCCAATGATGTAGATATTCATTGTACGACTGTACACAGTAAAAGGAATCACACACAATAAGTGTGGGAAATTCGTGTTCCGTATTTACAAGTGCCAGTATCAGTGCTTTTAACTCTGCCAACTGAGCCGTGCAGTCTCCTAGAGATTGCGTTTTAGTGCAACTCGAATGGAACTTTCCATCGTGCATGCGACCTTTAACGATTGCACACGCTGTGCTGTAAGCTTGCTTACTCCCTATGGCCGGTTGAGCAGATCCGTCAGTGTAAATAATGTATTCATACTGATCTAGAGGCAAAATCTCATTTGGTAGAGGATATTCTTGTTCGTATTGCAGAAATGCTTGTGTTTTTAAACTTGGATCAAATCTGTATTCAACATCCGTTGCAGTAAGAGAATTAGCCCATTGTATCCATCTGGGATGTAGGGCTTTCGCATTTGGAATGCTAGCTTTTGTAACAGCTTCTAAAGCTGGTACTGGGGTCATGACAATTATGCGTTTACCCTGAGCCAGAGCTCTTTCTCTTGCTACAGCGGTCTGCACTGCTGTCAGGATTTTTTCTGTTGAAGTGAAACGCATCTCTGCGTTTGTGTACAGGTGTGATTTGTATGCGTTTGGTACTGTTTCGCCTTCATTAAAAGTCAAATAAGTGTACCCGCATGGACCCGCTATTACTTGGATCACTAAGTTGCATACGTTTACGCGTGTCTGTAAATGTTTAGAAGCTATCATGTCTTCCTGCAGGGAACGCAGGATGTTTGTATGTTCATGTGTCCATTGTCTGACTGAAAAATCAGGTTTTATTAAGTCGTAGAAAGGTTTTACTCTTTCTGCGTAATCCAAAATGTATGTTCGACCAAAATTTAGGAATTCCAGAATTGATTGTAAATTCTTTAATGATTTTGGAGGTTGGAGCAGCGCACACTTTTCTAAAAGTTAGCTGCTAGGCTTTTTCCTTCACTTTACAGCTCGTATCCTAAAAACAGGACACTGAGGTGGGCAATCTTTGATTTTTTAAAGTTAAATTTATAGCCCTCAGAGGCGAATCCCATAATAATGGTGCTCACCCTGGTCAAGTGCCTCGGTAAGTCATCGCCCGTCAGATAAATATCATCCACATAAGACAATGCTTCTTCATCCAAATTTTGGAGTAACTCTGTTAATCTTGCTGAAAATACCCCGGGGCTATTTTTATACCCTTGGGCTAGTCAACAAAATTGTCGCTGGGACCCTAACGCACTGAATGCAGTCAGATACCTGCTTTCAGGCGCTATATTTTGGCAGAAAAATCCATTTGAGATATCAAGTGTTGTTTTGTATTTTATGTGCACAATGTTATTCATTAATGCGGCACTGTGTGCATTTTGAACTGCAAATGTCTTTGTGCAAGTGTTTAAATGTCTGTAATCCAAAACTAAACGATATGTGTTGTCAGGTTTCATTACGGGAAACAAAGGATTGTTCATAGGTGAAGTGCAATTTTCTATCACCCCCTGGTATTCAAGTTGATCTAGGATCTCCCTGACTTGTTTTTTAGCTTCCTGCTTTATAGGGTATTGCCTTTGAGCATTTGGGGATACTTTTAACGGGATCACGTGGTGGGTTGAATCCTCAACCCAACCAACATGATTTTTGTACAATTCTGGAGCTAGGGCAACCGCCCATTCCTGCGCATATGCATGTTTTAAATGTATGGGAACGAGGTCCGAAAAGGCTGGAAAAATTACAGTTTCTCCCCTAGGGCACTCCATGACGAATGCTGGCGGCCTGTCTTGTTCTGCTAATAGAATGTCATAACCAGATGACAAATTTCTCCAAAAGAGACCTTTAATTTTTCTGGCTTTGTCCCCTCCATCCGGAGTGTTATCTCATGTAACTTATGTGGGACACTTACCCGAGTATCAGGTGTTTCCACCGTGATATACTCACTCAACTCCGCTGTCACCAGAAATTCCTTCAGGTTCTGGCGAGCTATCGTTACTTCTCCCGCACTGTCTAGCATCGTCAGAGCCCATTCCCTGTTCAGAAGCTGTGTCCTCAGTATTCTGGGCATGTCTGATCTTGAGACCTGCTACCTTCTTCTTTTTGAACTGAGGTTTCTGTTTTTGTTTATCTTCTTTTTTAGGTGCGTAGTCTGCAGCGCGTTGCGTGTCTCTGGACTTTGTATGCTCCTCTGACCGTCCTTCCCTCTCAGAGTTTTTTGATGAACCCTGAAAGGAACGAGAGGAACGAGTATCAGTATCCTAATACCTGTCAGGTTTTTTTATATTATCCCTATTCCTGAGGTTATACCTCCTTTTAGAGGGCTCCTGTTGAGGAGACCTGCCTCTGGATTAAGATCTGCTGTCTTTAGACTTTTGTTGTTTTTTATTTTCCCACTTCTTTTTAGAAGAAGTAGGCGTCTGCTTTGTAGTGTCCTTTTCAGGACTGCCCACCAGTTGTGGTTTTAATGCTTTCCCACCTAGACTGTCTCTTCCTAGTTCTGCATATGCAGTTTCAATTATTTTGGGTAGTTCGTGTTGTTGTTCTATTGGACCGAACTCCCTTAGGCGTTGGCGGATCGCCACAGAAGCTGCTTCCCCCTTATTGTTAGCTAGTATTATGGCTGATACCTGATCGAAGTTGTTTAGTAACTTCATCCCTAAGTTAAGGGCAGGCTCTGCTCCGTACTCATTTTGTATCTGTCTCAATAACCAGGTATTACTGCTAAGGACGGGATACCATGTGTTCTGGTATATATGGCAGCAAAGACTGAACCCCAAGAGGTGCAGTCCTCTACTTGTGGTGTGATCCCCATGGGCAAGCAGATTGTTAGAAATCTGTGTTTTTCATAGGTGGTAGTATTCGGGAATACTGCCTCAAGCTGAGTTATTTTCTGAGCTATCCAGAATGGTATTTGTTCGCGTTTTGCGGGCATTTTGCCCATTACCGCGTGTAATGTTTGAGGAGTATTTTTATGTCCAGTACCTTGAGCTGGAGTACTAGTTGCTGCACCTGGTGCAGGTTGGATTGTTAAAGTCCTCATGACGAATTGTGTCAGGTTTCTGTACATTTTAATTAAATCTCTGTGTTGTACGAGTAATTCTGGCTGTGGCATTGTTCCAATGTCAGGGTGCGGTGTATAAGCCGCTAGTATTGGCCATGTGGCCCCATCTCCTCCGAGCGGGCCTAATCTTACTCTTTGTCGTACGTGGGGTAGGGCACCATTAAACCAGTAAAAATGTTCCTGGTAAGTGAGTGGAATCTCTATGTCCTCAAACGGGGCATATTCCCTTGGTGCATTTCCTCTCAAATAGTAGTGAAATGTCTTTGTTATGGCATTTGCTGCTGGGAGTGTAACCCATGAATAGAATACCTCTGTTTTGTTTGATTCGTGTGCCTCAATCACGAAAACTGCTATAGCCACCCGTGGCTGGTAAGCCATTTTCTAATAGTCTTAGGGTGACTGTCCTTCTGAATTTTGGTGCAATCTGTATTGCAGCCTCAGGATCTTCTTCTCCCTCTAAAACGTTGAGGTCAGCTCTCTCATCCCCTGAACCAGTCATGTTTGGAGGAAGAGGTGTTCCCATGGAACTAAGATGAGGTGTTATGCACAATTTAGGAACTAAATGTCCTTCAAGCTTGATTAACCAACAGCCAATAAATAGTATTCTCGTACTACTCAGCTGTGGTGGATTTTGTGCCCACCCACTCCAGACGTCTCTGGGGTTTTGTGAGTAGGTTCTCTGAGAATAGCATGACTGAACTACTCAGATTCTACTGTTAAAGAAGTACCCAACCAACGTTAGCGGCACCATGTCGTGTAGTTCCTATAGTACCCATGCAGGATCTGCGCGTTTGGATAACATAAACTGTGGGCTTGGTGTTAGACTGACTCTGTGCACCCCCACCGTATATGTTAGCCTGTTTTGCATTAGCTAGCTCACAGTGCCACTAGAATCTCCTCTTATCGGGGAGAGATTAGTTTCTGGCAACCTTAGACCATGACAACCCAAATTCCTCAGAATCGTGGAAACAATGTACTACCTTTCGCTCAGTCACTCGTGCTTACTTATTCAGTTTGTCTCAGAAAGTTACACAGAATAAACAGTCTGGGCGTTTCAATAAGTATTTATTGAACAGTTGTTATTCTAGTGTAAAATATATGTGCTGCGGCAACAAGCAGACAATAGCAGAGATATATTATCAGCAGTACGATAAAAGCAAAGGGATAGAACAGTTCTACCATATTGCAATAATCATGAATGCATACATGAGTATAAAAAGCATTATGAAAAGTGCGCGTACTCCTACGATGCCTAACTAGATGTACCTGAGTGTACCTAGCATATGTGTAGGTCTAAAAGCCTAAGAGCCAAGAATCCTTCTAGGATTTAGTCGAACCCCCATACCTGAATAAAGAGAGTGGGGGACACCGTCCTGGTCTCGAGTTGGACACCCCGCAAGGGCTGTGTTAGACCGCTGTCAGCTGGAGCGACTGCATGCAGGAGCCTCAGCGGCTCTTGTCAGTGTGTCAGCATGGAAGTCTCGGTTCCCTCTGTCTTACCGGGGTAAAATGTGGTGTATTTATACCCTGAAGACTCTAGTTGCTTTGTATGGTTTGTATTGGCCCTTGTTAGGCATGAGGAAGACGTCAGGGGTGAACTTTGCACATACATATTATGCAGGTGGTGTATTCCTAGAGAGCCATGCATAATTGATGAGTACAGTGTGGGCCTGTGTTTGGGAAAAACCCTGCGGTATTCAAAACCACAGACTAGATAACGTTCAGCCCTCAGAGCTCGTTGTCTACTAGCAAGGACCAATGTAGGTGAAAGATCATGCCTATATAAGGAATCATGACTATAATAGGACATGTACAGTTATGACCATATTAGGGCATATGCGGCTTTGACCATAATAGGGCAAGTACGAATATGACCGTATTAGGGCAAATACGAATACGTCCATTTTAGGGCATGTATGAACGGGTCTACATTAGGGCCTCTATACGGGACATAACAGGTGAGATAGGTCTGCATGTTGAGGTACACTCCTTTAGAATTTTAAAGAGACCACATCATACTTATGTTGCATGAAGACCCTAAAAATTAAGGTGCATCCACGGGTAGGCAGTGCAGGACACCCACCCTAATTACCTCCTTTCTTCAACTATCAGTAACCTTCTTTTACACGTTTGCCTGTTAATGTGATATCGGGTTGATGTCAGTGCTGGGTTGAGTTAAAAGCTGCCCACTCCTGCTCCTGACCAGGGGGCCACATGTAAAGGTCAGGAGGGCCACATGTGACACCCTGTCCATAAATTACATATCGCTGGTCTATACAAATGACGTATACATGTAAACTCATTGCTATCATCTTGTATACTTGATTATGGATGTGTATGTCTCATTACAGATGTTGGCAGGATTTACTCAGTGCAGCAGACAACACAATCCCGGGCTTTGGGAGACAAATGGCTGCAGCAGTCAAGCCCACTAGTATCCGTCTGTCAGGTAAGCATGCTATATAGATGCTAATCACAAACATCCCTACTCTGGCAAAACTCCTTGAGAAATGTGTTCAGGTACAACTGTGTAACCACATTGAGGAATTCCAACTGCTTGATCAATTCCAATCGGGCTTCCGTCAGGGCCACAGCACTGAAACAGCCATCACTCATATAGTCAGCGACGCTCTTACAATGCTTGACCGGAACGAATCCTGCCTTTTAATCCTACTTGACCTCTCATCAGCTTTTGACACTGTCAAACTTGACAACCTCCTGAACCTTTTGGAACATAGGATGGGGATCTCAGGCTCAGTACTAAAATGGTTTGCCTCTTTTCTCCATAACAGAACTCAGAAAGTTAAAACCAATCAAACCCTCTCCAATGCCAGTCCTTGCACTCTGGGAGTTCCTCAAGGGTCCTCTCTCTCTTCCACTCTTTTCAACCTATTCAGTGAACCTCTTACTGAAATCCTCAAAGCATCTAACATACATTATCACATGTATGCGGATGAAACCCAGTTGTACATGAAAATCTCTTCTCCTGATGATATCAAGACACTTAACAGAACCCTGCACAAAACCCAAAACTGGTTAACCTTCAACCATCTCAAACTGAACAACCTCAAAACGGAATTTCTCCTTATCTCACTGCCCAAGCAAGCCCTCATCATGGAGAAATATATCTGAAAAATCTCTCCGCTCTCAACTGCATACCACACATCATAGACTGTACGAGATCCGTAGGAATAGTGCTGGATAAGAACTTGAACATGCAAGATCACATCAGCGCATCTACCAAATGAGCGAACTTTCAATTGAGCATTCTAAGGAAATTAAAACCCTTCCTTCCCCCAATAACTTCAAATCTGCTGTGCAAGCATTAGCCATCTCACGGCTGGAATATGGAAGTGCAACCCTCTGTGGTCTACCGAGGTACAGACTGGCCCCTCTCAGGGCGTCACTGAATGCTGCTGCTAGGATCATCACAGATCCAAGAAAACCAACCTAATTTCCACGGATTTGAAATCTCTAAATTGGCTCCCATTCGAGGCAAGGATACAACTAAAACTTGCCTGCATGACCCACAAAGCACTTCATTTCAACACTCCTCTGTACCTTGCAAATAAGCTAGCACTTTCGGGTGGTACCCAGTCCTCCAGGAGCTCCAGCACCTTGTTGCTTAAACCCCCAAAAAATTTAAAAATGAAAACTTACAAAAGAGCCTTCTCAGGTATTGCCCCGAGAATCTGGAACTCCCTACCTACGGGAATTAGACTGATTCCATCAACAGAGTCCTTCAAAAAGGAAGTGAAAGCTTTACTGATGAGTACTTCTCTGAGTCAAAAGCTTAGTCTCGGCCCTTCATCTTACCAGCTTAGATCTGGTGTGTCCTCCGAGCCGAAAGGCCTGCTCTTCCTCATCAGGTGTCACAATGACTCTTCTTGCTTTATTTTACTTACATGTTCTTCTGCCTTCCGTGTTATGCACCTCTCCCTACCTATGTTATTTTGCGATGGTATGGCTCCGATACCCTCCATTATTATGTCTTTACGTACCTGTTGCTACTGCTGTATATTGCTGCTGCTTTGCCACAATTGTCTCCCTGTTTGTGTGTCGCTACTCTTCTGTAAAGCGCTCTGATACCCGCTAGGGTCATGTTCGCTCTATACAAAACTTTTTAAATAAATCAAAAATAAATAGTGTTGTAAACTATGTATTGCCAAATCATCCACAATAACAAAATCTTTGTGGAAGGACATTAGCAGATTTAGCTCCTTCAGCATAGCATCTGCTCTTGGTGTGTAAAATGTTCCCTACATAATCAATCGGTGATGTGTGTGTAAAGTGTGCAAGTTTGCATGTAATTCATGCATAACATTAAGTATGGTGTCACTTCCTTCTCAAACTGTTGGATCGAGGACCACATCTTCTGCCGCACATAAGAGGAGCCAGGCTCAGCAGCTGACATCACGCGGGATCTCAAAATAACGCAGAGCTGTGGCTGAAGCTGGTGAGTTTGCTTTTTCATTGCACATCTGCATTCAACACCTCAGTGCCACGGTGTGAGCTGTCACGTGCAGGTGTACACAAACCAGGTCACATGTGGAACATCCATTGATGCAAAGATCATTTGACTCAACCCTTCTGTTGCACCACATGATATACTAAGGCAAATACTTATCCTATTACAACCTTTGTCTCTCAGGTGCTGAGGATGATGAGGAAGATGGACAATGCACCAGTGGCAGGCAATGGGCAATCACAAGGGAGAACCCACTTCTCTTACAAGCAGCCATGTCAGCTGCCAGTAATGCGCAAAAGGAGGAGGAGTAAGTAAAGGAGGATGAGGAGAAAGTGGAGGAGGATGAAGACGATCTGGTACTTTATAAAGAGGATGAGGAGTCTGATCCCATGGCCACCATTGTTGGCCGACTGGGCCAACCATCCAAACCAACCTCTGCTCTGCACAGCAAAGTGCATCCCACTCCACTTCTGACGATTGCCCATTCCCTGCACTCAACCAACCAGCCACAGCTTTCACCTACTCCAACACAGCCATCACTCCCTTACAGCCCTCACATCCAGGTCAGACATGTTGGTTCCCTTACACACTCCTCCCATGACAATGCATCCCAGGCATTCTCTCCAACATCTGTGGGACTTACCACCCCTGGTGAGATGCAGGTATCCTCTAGGCACCAATCTCCTCCTCACAGCCTGCCACCTGCCACCCCCTGCAGGTGGACCTGACAGTCGTATCCACAGCAGTCTCATGCAGAGGGGACTAGCAAATGGTCATGGTGTCCAGTGGGAGGAGGAGTTCTTCCAAAAGCAGGCTGATGTGAGGCAGGATATTAATACCATATTGGATACTATGTCAGACATGTCAGATGCACTGCAGAACATGCGCCAAATCCCTCAGGTGATGGACAGACTGAGCCAGGTGTTGAATAGGATGGATAGATCTTGGCAAGACATGTCCAAGATGATTAATGCATCATATCCATCCACAGGGAAGAGAGTGCAAAACACCATGCCTTGGCCATGGAAATGATGGAGGGCATGCTGAAACTGATCCAAAGTCTCCCTTCAAGGTTAATGCATGGAGAGGACCCAACACATTTTCCTGCAGCACATCACACCCACCCACCTGTACCACAATGTGCACAGGCCCTTTGCCAATCTTCACAGCCACTACCACTACCACCCATGCACATGCCCCCCCTGCACAGCCACCCGTCCAGGCTCCTCCTCCACCTCTACCTGTACAGCCACCATCACTCCCTGTCCAGGCACCTCCTCCACCTGTACAGCTACCATCTGCCCCTGTCCAGGCACCTCCCCACCTGTCCAGGAAGGTGCACCACACCCACCATCACATCAGCACCCACACAGTAAATGCAGTTACTCATAGAGATTCTAACCACCACATTTGTAAAGTTGCAAGAGAGATCTCCCATGATCACTGTAAAATATATTTTCAAAACACTTTGCAAATAAATGATATCTTCCACATTTCAATTAAGTTAAGTCCTAGTTGATGATGGTCAATGGGTTAATCTGGTGGTAGGCCACATATGTTTTTGCTAAATGTGTGTATAACATGTATATTAGTAGAACCATCTGTGTACAAAGTTATCATGTTGAAAGCATAGCTAAACATCTACTGATGTAACATCAATAGTTGAAATCCAGCAAATTTAATGAAACACACTACACAGAGATGTAGATTATTCAAATTCTATCTGAGAAGATTCAGAAATAAAAACATCATTAACTGTCCATTGGAAAGGAAGAAAGGAAATCAAATAGGATCTTAAGTCAGATTGGGCAAGGGGACTTGGAGGGGTTGGGGAACATAAATATAACATGTTAGGAAGCTCCAGGGGAACCAGTCTATGTACAAGAGGTGGTAAAAAAATCTCAGGTCACAAAAATCTTCAGTCATTGCCCATCCTCATTATCCATGACTACAATGTTCAAGTTCTCTGCACCTGTGGACTCCTCTTTGCTGGCCAGTGCGGAACCAGAGTGGGCAACATGAAGGGGTATGAGAGGTAGCAGGTTAAACAGAGAGGGTGGGTGCACGGGGAGACACAACTACAGTGGGGGCGCTAGTGCAACACAAACAATAGGGCTGACCTCAAAGAAGTGATGGAGGACCTGAGGTGAGTCATACCTCTGGATTGTGCCTCTCAGAACATACAGAGTTCATCTTGGATCTCCTGTAAGGTAGGGAGAACACATTTCCTTCAACCTCAGAGACCATCACCTATTCCTTGGATGCAGCCCTGGGAATGACAGTACATGGAGGTGTCTGGGTTGAACAACAGGAAAGTGGGGTGTTGGGGCAGGTTACTCCTTCAGCCCTTCTGGGTTGGCACATGGAGGGGGAGCATTGGTAGGGGATGCAGCTGGAGGCCTCAAAGGAATGGGGGCCTCAGGAGTTAGGGAGATTTTGGTGGCAGGCACAGATGCTGATTGTGTCTGCCTTGGGGACACCACATCCAATTCCAGGTCTTCTTGGCGAGGAGGAAACCCACTATCTTTGCCCCCGGATGGTGGAGTCCCTCTTAATGTACCCCCTTCTATGTCCGCAGCCTCCACCCGGCCCAATGGTGTTGTTGCTGAAGCTTTGGTCCAGGTGGGTGGACTTACCCTGCCTTGATCTTCATCTCATTCCTCCTCCTCCTCCTCACTGGTGGTATCAAGAGGCATACCTGCCTATGAGCAGAGGTTCTAATCTCCTGCCCCTGGTCCTGGGTGGATGTCCCTTGGCCAGCCAGGCCCACTGAAATATAAGGCTAACAATTATGCAGTTGGTGTACTAATAATTAAGAAACTCACCACAACATGAAGCAAGTACTGATGTTATAATCCTTTGATCTCACTAGGCAATGTGATGATTTAGGAACCCAAAAGTATGAGTATTTTCACTGTAATGTCTTGATATTATGCACACACTGACATCTGTCTCAATTTTGCTCTGTATCTCCTTCAGTATTTACTAACCCTCAACTTCTGCATTGGTGTGATGTGAGGTTCTTGAAATAGAAACATGGTTATCTGTCAATGTATAAATTCCCATTTGGGGATAGGACACAGTCAGGATGGATATATCCACACCTACATTTGGATCTAGGATTGTCCTGTAATGTGCAGTCTAAACACTCATACACTTACTATCAAATGTCATCTGCTGTGTACCATACCTGCAAAATAGGGTGTACAGATACAAACAAGGCTGTGTCAAAGATGTGATTCTAAATATTGGGATATTCCTAGAGAACATCAAACAGTGTACGTGGTAAGTGCCTCATTTAGCAGGTCAAGACAGCTTTGGCTATGCCGTGTACTGGTAACCACATGTGCATAGTTAGGACTTTGACCTAGTAATTCTGAATGACATACGTGCCACTGCATTGAAGATGTGGGTATGTCCTCTCAGATATGTTGGTATCAATTTGAGTAAGAGTTTTGGGGAGAAGATGTAGCCTTACGGGTAGAGCGATCGACCTCGAAGCTAGGGAACCGGGTTCGAGTCTTGGCAACGACGCTCAACATCCTGTGATTCTGGGCAAATCACTTAATCTCCCCATGCCTAACAAAAATGAATGTGTCCATCTGTAATGAAACTAGTGCTCATGTAAAGCGCTCTGATACCCAATGTCTCAGGTCTAGTTCGCGCTATATAAAACTCTAAAAAATAAATAAATAAAAGACAAGTATCACAAAGTCACCCTTAACCTAATTTTCCCAACATATTTTATTCAGGGTATAAACAAATACGCACAAAGAGCATGGTTGAGACAGCATCCAACACCCAAACCCCTCACATACCAACACTAGACATTGTGAAAGACCTTAATCCACATTGGATACAACAGTTATGAGGTCCTTTGTAGACTAGTCATGGTTTTGTACATGCATTTCTTGATTAAAATGCAACTCTGAGCAAAAT
Organism: Calotriton arnoldi; assembly: GCA_963921515.1. Taxonomy (NCBI): domain Eukaryota; kingdom Metazoa; phylum Chordata; class Amphibia; order Caudata; family Salamandridae; genus Calotriton; species Calotriton arnoldi. The sequence continues at coordinate 844,159 of CAWUFW010003925.1, read as the reverse complement.
TTTGCGAAGTTCGGTTAACTACACTACAAGACCCAGAATGCTCTTATAAATCAGCCTTAAATTTGCTCTAAGGAGACATAGCTCTTATTAATACAGTAACCAATTTGCACAGCGGGTGAAAATTGAAACATAAAGATCTCTTTCACCACTCACATCATACTACCAGACACATAAAACAGTTCATGCGCTTACCAGGTCTCTGCTGCTCAGTCTCTTCCAGCTGAGCATGGAGGATCGGCCAGGCTGTGTTCAGGACCCTGTAGTACAATGGGCTTAGGCAGGGCCTATGTACGTGTGGCTGGGAGGAGAGAGCCAATAGTTCCTGGGCCTTATTCCGGGCCCAGCGTTCGAGGTCATTCCAACGCCTCTTACACATCTTGATCCATCGAAGGCAAAAAGGCCCATATATGTGTTTCTTAATTTCATCCTTCATCAGGAGAGAGCAGCACTCCCAAGTGCAGGTAGCCATTTTATGTTCATTCTGAGCTGTCCTCTCCTCCAAGCAAGATCCTCTGCCATCCTACTACACTGTCGCACCAACATATGCCAACATGGCTGACATACCAGAGGAGAAGGCACCCACACATTCTGTGATACTGATATGGAAACACTAACTGAGGGGGTGCAAGATAGGGACCCTCTGCATGTCGGATCAGAGGAACAGATGAGTGGTGCAGCGCACAGCGAATTGTGAACTTAATTCGCTCGGTGCTGTAGGGTAGTGTGTCTTTTTACCTGTGATGGGCCTAAATGTGCCATAAGAGCAGGGTGTGTTTGTTTATACAACTTTACCAGCTCAGCCAGTGGCAGCTACTCCATGTCATATATATCTCTCCAGGGAACTGATAAGTTAGCATGAGGCAGTGGCATATCATCAAAGGGGTACAGTAGCAAAGCATGTGTGGTGCATTCTGCTTTACACACAATACAAAATGCAGAACCTTTTTGAATGGGGCCAGTAGGTGTTGGTCGAATTCATGAGGGAGACAGTTACTAAACATACAGCCCTGCCAGGTTTCCCAGGTCCATTCATGATGTGCGGATTCAGGCCAAATGCTCACATTGAATTTTGGGACTTTAAGTACTTTTCAATCCATAGTAACAGGTACACAAGTCCCAGTTTTCACATAATTTACCTACAGACCTGGAGTGGCCCTTCAGACATGGAGCTGCCAAATGTGGCAGCTATGAGCATGGACTATCCATGTCATCACACAGGTCCACTTGAACCATGGTGTACTTATGACAGACATTTGACCAAAATGCCACATTAGTTGCAGCGCACACACATACAAGGGGCCTGATTAACAAAGGGCCTCAGCCCTCATGGCAGAGGACCTCCTGTTGTTGTTGGAATGTCCTCACTTGGGGTGGGATCTCTGCAATGAGAAGCAATTGTAGCAATTACACACTGAATACGGACCATCCCCCACAACTGCGGCACCTCTGCACAGAGATCCGAGGCCCTTTGTGAATCAGGCCCGCATTGTCAAACTGTCCAGGTAAGTCTCACACATGCACAGACATGTAATCCCCTGAGACAATGAAGTCCTTAGAGACGTTGTCCAGACTAGTCACTGAAATGTGCACTTAACGTATTGCATGGCCAATCGTTTGACTCTTGTCAACAGCTGTTGTTTACAGACTTTATGTATGGCTTACAAAGTAGTCTCAGGATAAAATTTATAGACAGCATGTTAAATGCCCAAATATCTCCATTGACAACAGTCTGCAAACCACATGAAGGCAATAACACAACAGTTTGCTCAGGAGAAAAAAGTGTCAACCAGCTGCTCACAGGTCCTAATACCCTACCCTCTGTTCTGTGCAATGGCCTGGTTGACTGGATTCAGACCTAGCTGAGAGTCCAGACTTATGTGTAAGCCATGAGTTAAAGCTATGTTGTGCAAGACACAACAGGTTAATATGATATTGCACACAACTTCTGGAGAGTACAGCAGCACCCCCCTATATGGTCAAGGCATTTAAATCTCGACTTCAGGAGACCAAAAGTGCACTCTATGATGGCTCGAGTATGTATGTGTGCCCAATTGTACCTCCGCTGGGGTGCAGTGGCTGTATGTCTGTATGGTGTGAGGAGATGAGGGGAGAGTGCATATCCAGCATCACGTGAGAGGGAGGAGCTGACACTTGCACCTGAATAGGGCTATGCCTGTCCCTACACAAAGAGTTGCATAACCCCCCCTTTAGTGTGTCTGGAGCCAGGGCAGAATAGGGCAGGGACTTGTGTGCTACAAATTCCTTCCCTTGAAGTCTCCCTACTTCAGAGGCTAAAATGGGTATAAGTATTGGACCACTGACTCCATATAATGAGAACACTTCTGAAACGGAGGACATTCTACCAGGAAGAAGAAGTGTTGTGCTTCCAGGAGGGACTGCCGCATTGCTAGTTGCTTTGCTGTGCTGGCCTGCTGCTTGCTGCTTTTTGCCTGGGAATGTAAGTACTAGATTTGACTCTACATCCTGCATCTCTAAAGGTTCTCCAAGGGCTTGTTGGGCTTGCCTCCTGTTTCTGAAGTCTCAGATATATCAAAGACTCCCCCTGGATCTTGCTACCAGCACCTGGGCTCCCCTGCTGTGAGTTCTGCTCTGCCAAGGGTTGTCAAAGCCACTGCTGGGCCCTTGGAAGTGAGTGTTTGATGCTGCAACCCAAGAAACCAAAGCATCAATACTGAAGCATTGAGCGGAATTGGCACATTCCCTGCGATATTGACGCATTGCTGCTGCCTGCATCGAAGCCTGCGCAACGCAACAACCATGACTTATAACGCAGCCCCGACTTTACCAATGCAGCACCTTTGCATCATCGCTGTTGCAGAAGTCTCAGACACTGCATTGCTCTAATCAGCGATGCCCGTCCCCAAATTTCAGCGTATCCCCGGTCCTGCGAAGCTTTGCGCTTATGCATCGCTTGTTAGCTGCATGCATCGCCTACCGCCCAGCGGTTTGACATCAAAGCATCGGCCCAATGCACATCGGCTCTTGACATCGATGCACCAATGACGTTGCATGACTTCGGAAACTATACATTGCCTTCAAAAGCGGCACATTTCCTCCTTTGCTTAACGCATCGTCCCCAGCTGCAACACATCCAGGGTACTGTCAGCAGGCCTGCGTGACTCCTGTATCCGGCCCGTGCTCCATTGCGGTTGGACTAACCTTTTGAATTTGCCCCGGTCAAGTGCAACCAGATAGCCCCAGTTGGAGCTATTTATTTCTAAGTACTGCATTTTGATTTAATCTTGCAAAATTCGTATCTTGACTTGTGTATGTTGGATGTTTATTGTTTTGGTCTAGTTTTACTCAGATAAATATTGGCTATTTTTCTACACTGGTGTGGAGTACTTTTGTGGTGTCTTCACTGTCTTAGTGTGTGTGTGTGTGTGCACAAATACTTTACACATTGTCTCTTTAGTTTACTTTGTCTGGTCTGTGCCTAGCTACCAGAGGGTGTGCACAGGTAAAGTATTAGAGTGTACTTCATTTACCCTGACTAGGACTGAGGTTCCTGCTTGGACAGGGTGAATACCTCTGCCAACCAGAAACCCGATTTCTAAAACTGCAGCTCTCAGTGGAGGCAGAAAGCCCACTAAACACCAGGGAAAATTGGTCCAATAAAGGAAGGAATGGGGTCAGCCTGCCCAGGCATCAGGCCATACCTTTTTTTCCATAATCGCCGCAACAGTCTTTCTAATCCCTGGCAGCAGACTGGAGAAGTTTACCCCTGACATGTTCCCCAGGGACATAAAGCCTACTAGACATCAATGATTATTATCTGCAAAGAAAGAAGGGTGGTGGCATCCCACCCATGCATTGGGCCATGACCCCTCCTTATAACACACCCAACAGTCTATCTGCCTCACCCATGGGTGGCAGATTGTGGTGGGTTTACCGTGGCTATTTGCTCAGTTCCGTCCCTGGGAGTCCTCAACCCTGGGCTATTTTAGAATCCCCAACAAGTGGGAAAATGACATAAATTTGGCCTGAATACCTTTTGGGGAAAACAGTTACTAGAAATGGGGTTCCTGGTTGACTGGGATGTGAACCCTGGTCAAGGACTAAACACCATACTAGTCAGGGTAAGGCACGAGCAATCTCCAAATTAACTTGTGCTCACTCTCTGGTAGCTTGGCACAGAGCAGTCAGGCTTAACTTGAAGGCAATGTGTAAAGTATTTGTGCAACACTTCAAACAGTAAAAGCAGCTAAAACACCACACAAAAAGATTCCACACCAGGTTAGAACAATAGAGATTATTTTAATAATTAAAATAAGACCAAAATGACAAAAATTCAATCTGAGAAACCGGTGATATTGAATTTTAAATATTTACATGAAAATGTCACCAAAAAGCACAAAGCACCAATAATGGATATCTGGTTGCACTGGACTGAGATAAATTCAAAAGTTCAGGCCGACCACAATGATGCACGGGCCGGCTACAGGGACCAGGCTTGACCCGCTGAACAAAAGTACCTTAGTCCGGGATGCATTGATGTGGAGGATCTTCCAGTCGACAGCGAGGAAGCAGGGTGCAGAAGAGGTGATGTGTCGGCTCTGATGAGCAGGCAGCGATGGTGCGTCGGCTCCGATAAGCACCAGAGCTCTAATGCGGAGCTCTTGCACTGTCATGGAGCCTGCCATTGATAGGGATGCGAGTATCTTGCACCAGGAAGAAATGTCACACACTGGGGGTTCTAAAGGCGATGTGTCGACTCTGATCCACGCAGTGGTGGTGATGCACCGGTTCCAATCGGTGCAACAGTGGCGATGCATTCAGTGCTGACCACGATGCAGTGTAATGCATCAGCTCCGATCCCCGCAATGGCAACGATGCTCTGGTTCTGCTGGAGCAGCATCTTAGGCACACTTCCATGGGTCCAGGACAGTGGTGGCACCTCTTGGTAGGGCAGACTCACAAATGGCAGAGTCTAGGTGCAAAGCAGGGTAGTTGGATGTCTTTTATGTCCCTGAAACGTCTGATCAGGAGACCAGCCAACTAGCCCTTGGAGTCACTCTGGTTTCTTGGGTTAAGTGATGCAGGTCCAGTCCTTCTCACCCAGGCAAGCTAGGCAGCAGGAAGCAGGTAAGCACAGCAAGAAAGCAGTTCTTCCAGAGCAGCAGTCCAGTAGAGTGGCAGTCCTTTAGCAGCACAGCTATCCTTCTTCCTGGCAGGTAATCCACAGGTCCAGAAGTGTACTGAAGTGGTGGGGTCAGAGGTCTAGTATTTATACCCAGTGGTGCCTTTGAAGTGGGAAGATTTCAAAAACAAGCCTTTGAAGGGAATAGATGCCCTGCCCTTCCTGGCCTGGCTCCAGACTTACTACAGGGGGTACGAAGCCCTTTGTGTGAGGACAGTACACAGCCTATTCAGGTGTAAGTGAGGCTGGGTTCAGCTCCTCTCTCCCATCATTCCAGGATGGCCCATCAGGTCACACCTAAGATCCCATTGTGTCTGGCTGTCTAGGGGGAATACAGAAATCCCAGCTGTCACCCATCCCAGACATGTGATCAGAGACAGGCAGCAGGCACCAAATGGCTAAAGCAAGAAAATGCCAACTTTCTAAAAGTGACATTTTCAGAATTGCAATTCAAAATCCGACTTCACTTTAAGTTTGCATTTTAAATTGTGATTCCAGAGACACCAAACTTGAAATGTCTATCTCTTCACAATTGAGAATTACACTTATAAAATGTAATAAGATAATCCCAATGTTATCCTATCGGAGAGATAGGCCTTGCAGTAGTGAAAAACGAATTTAAGACTTTTCACTACCAGGACAAACACAACTTAAAAGTACATGTCCAACATTTTAAATACACTGCACCCTGCCCTTGGGCTGTCCAGGTCCTACCCTAGGGGTGACTTATATGTATTAAAAAGGAAGGTTTGGGCCTGGTGAAAGGTTCAACTTGGCAGGTAGACATGGCAGTTTAAACGACATGCACAGGTTCTGCAATGGCAGGCCTGAGACATGTTTAAAGGGCTATTTAAGTGGGTGGCACAATCAGTGCTGTAGGCCCACGAGTAGCATTTAATTTACATGCCCAGAGCTCAGGTAGTGCACATTACTAGGGACTTATAAGTAATTTAAGTATGCCAATTGTGGATAAGCCGATGTTACCACTACATGAACATGAAAGCCTTTATTGTTGATTAATTAAAATCATTACAAACAGGAGGTATTTAAAAAAACATTAGATTGTGCGTGGACGCAACAAACATTGTAACTTGATAAGTAATATCGAAGATACAACACGTTTCAGTACAGTAAACACACCATATTTTAGCAGCATTTTGAATATTTTTCCTCGTCCTAGTTTAAAGTGCTAATGCTAAAGTGCCCATATATATAAACATTACGAAAGTGTCAACCCTCTCGGGTTGACATTCTAATTCTAATATTAGAAATCAGATGTTTCACACAAATCACAAATAACTATGCTACATTATATATGAATCTAATCATTAAAATATCTAAAAGGTTTTGTCAAAAATGCCTCTACTACACCATGTTGTAAAATATACCACTAGTTGGGGAAAGATCACATTCACTTTAGCACTAGTTAGCAGTGGTAAAGTGCCCAGGGTCCTTAAGCCAACAAAAACAAACTCAGCAAAAAGGGCAGGGGGAAGGCAAAAACTTTGGGGGTGAACCTGCAAAAAACATACAGATGAATCCAATTTAAATGACCAAGAGTAGTGACAGGGCTTTCTTAGAGATCCTTGCGTTTATGGTGCTATATGCACAGAAGAACATCAGAACAAGTAAAGCAAAGTACAGAAATAGAAACAAAAGATTGACTTAGATTAGTTCCAACAGCCCAAATAGAGAATGCAACACCTATTACTGAAGACCTGAAAAGAAAGAGACACAGTCGCAACATGTGCAGGATGCAATAAATCAAATGGTAGAAACATTGCTAAATATGAAAAGTGAGACTCTGTGCAGGCTGACGCCAAGGACAAGGCATAAAACATGAGTGGGAAGGCAGAGGATCGTACTTAATAGCTCACTGATTATAACAATACTCCTGATGTAACAAAAGTTTGGTGCAAAATTAGCCGTCCTACTCCCAATCACAACCAATCTATTTGTAGACTACACCAAAAAGGCACACATGCAAGGCACTTAAGCAGTGGAAGGACTGAGGAATTGCAAACTATTGTACAAAAACCTATTGCACACAAATAAAAAGGACCAATCTGCAGAGAAAAACATATTGCCTCTAGATCATGTACTTGTGTGCAGGAACATTGCAGAGCAGTTCTTCATGTTGCTAAATATTCATGAAATGGAAGATCCTTTACCTCTCCCCAGAAACAGAAGACTTATGCACCCAATCATGATGCCTCCAAGGAGAACAACAACAGGCATTGGAGTCTCTGTGTGTTTATTTGGAGTGTGAACGTGAAGCCCAAGTGGATGACATCCTCCAAATGGGGGAGTTGAGATGTATGTATTTATGATTACAACTGGCACTGATCATTTCATATAAATTACCTGGTGCAAAAAACAGGAGATTAAACAAAAGTGTGCCCTCTAAAGGTACAATTGCCCAGTTCATATATGAGCATAATTATGTCTTCTATGGGTAGGCAGATTTTTCAACTCGACTTATTTCACCATACACAAAAAAAAATGTTTAATTCCCCGCTTCACCCTCCTCACCCCACTATTACTGCCCCAGAGCAGCCGCCATTGTCGGAATGGGAAGAGCAGGTTGAGGCCTAAGGGCTTGTGGGCACCATGGATCAAGGAACAGGCATGACAATGGTTAGCTGAGGCAGACATTTACTTTGGCATCAATAATTAAAAAAGTCTGTAATGCTTAAGGAAGACTGTGAAGCCCATGACTCTCCACAAGTCAAGTGATTACTTGTTGCTCCATGTTCTCTTTCTGTAACAGAATCAAGCCTGTTTTGCATTGGATTTTGGAACTTGTGGTCTTGACTTAACTATTCTGAATACTTGTAGAAGAATGAAGAACAAGATGGTCAATCTGCTTAAGTCTGATGTAGGATGACTTGCCACCTCTGTGTTATTTGAATTGAAATTAAAACATTTAACAATTAGTGCACCAGTGGTGAAATTGGCCTTGCTAGTTGTGAAATTGATAAAGACACAGGATGGTCCTGATCGCCCTTCTTGGAAAAACCAAAAAGGATGTGACCCTCAAAACTATTGGGTCGGTCACTGAGTGGCATAAACAAATTATTTGTTATACAAGAGAGAAAATGTATTCTTCTCTACACATCAGAGAGAAAGACACAAATGCTTGTTTTTAGAGTAAATCACCTTTATATTCTCTTATTTTGCTAAATAGCAAAAAGGTAATACGTATAAATACCAACGATATATCAATCAACTGTTGCTCTAAAAGGGTGCAAAGAAAATGTGCTTGTGTGCAGGGTGAATAAGAAAAGGAAAATTTCTGAAAAATTATACGGAGACAACAATGTTATCATTTTTCACAATGGACACTGGCTGGAGTAATATTAAGAACACAAAACCAGTGTCCGTCGGCCTGTTTACACGACAACTTTCTCTAATTCTTCAATGTCATTTTTGAGAGATAGTGCTTGTATACTCAAAATGCACCATCCAAAACAAAGATGGGTACTAATAATGTAATCCAGGACATAAAACAAGTGGTGTCGATGTTTCGACCCGACTTAGGCATTGAGGGTAAATTTAGACCTCTGCATGCAGGTCTTCTTCAGGACAATGTGATATATATATATGGCAACCTAAATAAAGTGAATCATTCAATTAGAGGTAGTCTCCCTGGTGTACAGGCTTTTGTGAAAAACTGAAAGAGAAATTTATTTTTCTATTTTATTATATATCTACTGACCGTAAATAGCGCCCAAAATAGCAGATTAGGTCAGTCCACAGCTCACAAGAATGAATAGTCTGCAAATATACAGCTGTAGATATTTATAGGTAGGTCATTTGCTAATTGTATGAAATAAAAGCAATGTACCAATCAAAAAAATGAGTATAAAATAAACTTAAACTGCAGTGTTGCGGAGTAGTTTGAGCCACTTAATGGGTCCTTGTAAAACAGATTAGGTATATAATATTTTAGCATCCTGGGATCTGAGTATAATCCCCACAGGAGCAAAGGCGAATGAATCACCGAGATTCTCTAAAAAACAAACAAACAAAAAAAACGGAGAAAAGTGAATCTTTCTGTACTTGAGACTCTTCGCTGGTGATCGAGAAGAGAAATTGGACTTACTCACTGGCTGTCCGTAGGCTACAGAGACACGCCTGTCAGATCAGAATCTGTCCGAGACTGACAAGCGTGCGAGGATGCCAGAGGATAGAAACCGTGCGTGGACGCATCACGTGCACGTGGAGAGGAACCGACGTGTGGCTGCCTAATTAGATCATGGCCTTCACTTATATTCGTTAGAGTCAGTGATGGTAGTGCCATACAGACTCCAAAGAGTTATGAAGAGTTTTAGAGAGTTTCACAGCGACCAGCGTGCTTTAGTAAAATCTATGTTATAAAATCATCGTAGTGTAAGAGGTGGCACTATGATTGTCAAGAGTGAACTTATGGACATAAATACCACATATTGCAAGAACAGATGAACATATCTCAAAGAAACACCAGCCGGAAACCAATATACAATGTGATGGAGCAGGATTTCCCCCCAAAAAACCTGCTCAAATGAATACCCCCATAATAAGTACTAAAAGTAAGTAGTAATAGAAAATGAACGTGCACCTTACATGAACACAAGGGAAAACTGCTTTGCGCATGCATGCACTAACGTGAGATAACGATGAAAGAACTAAACCCGTATTTACATTATGCTTTGAAAGAAACGAGAAGCCATGCATGACTAGGCCGCATGTGCATTTCGTAGTTTGCATGTTGCAGCTTGCTTTGAAATAATAAATAATATCGTTTTGCATAAAGCTATGCTAGGAAAAACGCTAACAGGGAATAGTGCAAAGGTGGGTGGTAAACAGTGAAAACTACATTATCATATAGTTAATGAATGTTCATTTTCCATTTGCTATAGTGAGCTGGATAAGACTCCATTTTTCCTTAAGTTGGCCGAATGAAGGCGGGGTTGGATAAATGAGTAAAGCTGTTCTGACAAAGGCATGCTGAAGCGCTGAGCACAGCAGAAGAAGTGAAAGACTTGAAGGCCAATGTGATGATCGTCTGCCAAGTGATGTGACAGACCATGGGACAGAAGGCCTCCTTTCGTGGACATTGCTTAAATTTATATACAATTGTAACATGGATTAGATCGTGTGAACAGAACAACTATGAGTTCATGAGAATAGGCATAAAACAATGAAATATTTAGAGTCTGGATGAAATCATGATGGTGTGACGACCCAACTCCTAAACCCTCCAATCATCTGCTTAGTTTTGTGAAATGTTTCAATTGATGTGGGACGGACATGTAGGTTTTAGAGTATAACTGGGGTGCCTTTAGGGATGTGGTTAGTTGTTAGGCTGAGAGGCTGAGAGAGGGGAGATGCGTCGCGGTTCGTCGGTTTGCAGAGAGGCCTAGCTGTTCCTGTCCTGATCCTGTCCCTGAAATCTTTGTCCCCTGATTCTATTTCAGGGGACCCCCACCATCACTTAGGCCAAAGGGGTGGTTTTCTACAGATCCATCAGGTTTGTATTATTCTGACTCGTTCTTGCACAATTTATCTGCAAATGTATTTTGTCTCTGAAACTTTTGTCTCTTCCTCCTTCCACTCCTTTATGCACAATGTCATTATTGATTGATGAGTTTGTCTCAATTTGAAATTGCTGATGTCTTTCTCTCCCTTTGTGAGTACATTGTTTGCATTTGTGACCGTATGCATCGAGCATTTTATCATTTAATTCGAGATAAAACTTTATTAACTTCAACGAGAGTCTGTGTTTATTTAGTTGACCAAATGATTAGTCAGATAAGGAGAATCATTACCATCAACTATTCAACTAATTGCTTCATCGACCAAGTAGAGGGAAAGTTGATGTATAAGTTAGATAAGTATTTTAAAGTTGCCATATATGAATTTTAGAAACTAAAGGAATTGAAGATATATAAATTGACCCCAGCACATCAGGGATTTAGGGGTATGTGTATGGGCCATTGTTCTGTGATATTATTGAGTATTGATCCCTGATCAGGTATTGGCCTCGCGCTGGATCAAATGCGATACAAACAAATGAAAAAAGGTTTTCAATAACATACTATGGACGTGGGATTTTTTGTAGACAACATAAGGTGTATGAAACATGGTTTTTTGTTGACACTAATATATGCAAAATAACAGAATAAATAAGCTATGAACATAATTTTAGATCAGGTCATTACATACATGAGTATCTCCATGCAAAAAACAACCCTGAGAATAGTTAGAAAGGTGAAAGATTCAGACGTAAAAGCAAAGTCACATTGAAAGATAGAAAACCATCACCTTATTCTGCATCCGGGAGTTGTTCTACTGGCGTTGCATTGGGTTTCCCCATGCAACACCAATGGAATTTGACGCTCCCTCAGATTTACAAAAACGTTATACCTGAGGAAGTCCCAAATCTGTACGCCTCCCAAGGTGAGGCTTAACGAGGAGAAACAACTTATTGATAGTATTGATCCCTGATCAGGTATTGGCCTCGCGCTGGATCAGTTTCTTGGTAGCAGAGGACGGTTTAATTATTGATTAGTTTGGTAATGATTATTGATTATTGATTATATGTTTTAACTCAAAAAAGTTAGTGTCCTGTTCTATGTTGTCTAGAAGTACAGGTACGGAGATACCTGAGGAATCCCGGGAATGGAATTAGCCTGAAATAGGCAGAAGAAGAGTGTGGTAAAGAAATCACACTGCAGAAGTACTCTGTCTGTTGTAATAATACCGAAGTTACGGAGGGCTGTAGGTGTTATACTTAGGGAGATTTTGTATGTGAGTAGAGTGTCTGAAATAGCGAAGGGTCCACTTCCGAAACTCTAGCCTTATCCCCAGGGGAGTACCAAGACCTCTTTTCACACCAAAAAGCCCTCTTGCGAAACTTTGGCCTTATCCTTAGAGGAGTAATAAGTCCACCCGGAGCTTGTTTGAAGAGTAAAATAGCGCTGGACGTTATTAGGACTCGTAGTGAAGAAAACCTCAGAAAAGTGAAAAGTATCTCTTTACTTAGTGGAACAGACAAGGTAGCATTGTTTTGTGTTGTTACTAATCAGATTTTTGATTAAGAGTACTTAGAAAAATATTGCTGTATTATTTTGTAAAGGGAGGGTCAGTAGAAGAAGTAATACTGACGTCAGAAAAAGTCGCGCTGGCATTGGTTAGGCAGAGGGCGTGTGCTGAGCTGTGATTGGCTAGTTGGTGTGAGCCGCGCTGGTATTGGTTGAGATTTTGCTTACGTAGTGGTGTTCTGATTGGTTGGTTGGTGTGTGTCGGGCTTGTATAGGACGAGAACTGACAAATAGAATAAGTAGAATTACGGAAAGGTTTCCTTGTTTGTTTTGTTGAAATACGTTAGTGTAAAGAATCAGAAAAATGAAGTTGCTTGAGAAAATAAAGAATTTCTTCAAAAAGGATAAACCGATTGTGACTAGAGAAGGAATTCTTATTCCCCCTCCGGGAACGCCTGCTTCTTATATGATGTTAGAGCAAGGATATCATACGTGTACATGGTTGGAGAATTGGGTGGAGTATACAAAGGATGATGGTGTTTTAGCTTTTCCACAGCATGGTTCGTTTAATATGAGGATTTTGCAGAATTTGAGAAATAGAATGAATTTATTAGAGCCGAATCCCAGACCTACACATTATGAAGCGTTAGAGGAATGGGAAATAGAAGCAATGGTAAGAGAAAAGTATTGAGGAGGTAGGAGATACCGAAATTTAATGTCTAGGTACCCTTTTGAGAGAAGAGAGGACACAATGAAACGATGGAGGAGAGCTGTGGTAACCGAGGGTTTGTACCCAGTTTTAGTTGCTGACGAACAGACAGGAGGTAAATGTAAAGAGAAAAAGAAAAACATAGAAACCTCAAGTGTAAGAGATGGTGTAAACGATTCAGATGATGAGTTATTAGAGGATATTATGACCAAAAGACCCCCGCCATATCAAGAAAATTCAGTTGAGGTGACTCCGAATGCACCCTTTATGGGAAATCCATTAATCCCACAGATTGCAGACATGGCTAGGATGATGCGAGAAAAAGAATTTGATATGCTAAATAAGGCAAATGTAGAGCAGATTCAGAAAATAAATCAGTTGAGTCTAAATGCAGAAGCATTGACGGTACCGGTGACAATAGGTCCTGTAGTTCCTTTGTTTGGAGAAAACCAGAATACACCTAAAGTACATACATTAGCAGTTCCAAGGAGTAATGTCATGAGTGGAATGGAGACAGTAGTCAATGAGAATAGACAGCCGGACACAAATATTACACTGTTAGATCTTCTGGTTTGTGAAATGATAACGGAAACCCCTAGAAGAGGTATACAAATAAATCCCAGGAGAATAGGGACAAATGTCACTCCAATGACAGGGAGTTCAGCAGGTCCTTCATCAGAAGAATTGAATGATTGGATAAAGGGAATGGAAAAGAAAGAACCTCAACCGCAGAGTATAAATGTGAGTCAATTGAAAGTAGATTTGGAAGAGATGATTATTGGTACAATAAGTCCAGACAGATTAGGGGCTTACCCAGAGGATGAATTATTGTTTTTGTGTAATAGCATTACTTGGAGAGCAAGGAATCTTCATGAGAAAATATCTGAAGCTGCTACTGAGTATGGAATAGATATAGAGAAGTCAAAGGTGTTGCAGAAATCGTACAGATTGGCATTTAATGAAAAGGATCTGGAGAGTTTGAATCCGTCTGGAAAAAGGTTACAGATAAAAGAGTTTATAAACATTTTGAAGAAATGGGGAGATGTACATCGATGGAAGAATAAATGGGTGAAAAAGAAGGAAGAAGCAGCTAGTAAAGGAGTGTCCATGTTCCCGTTAAAGGAAACAGAACAGTTGAAAGGGCGTGTCCGATGAGAGAAGTACCAGGTGGTGGATATGTACATGTTCCTTGGTCAAGGCAGGATATATTATCTTTTACGAATGACTTCCCCAGATTAAGAGAGAAACCCGTTGAATGGTACAAACAGGTAGAAAGGTTTGTGAAGGTCTTGAAGGTTCTGTTAAAGGATTTAGATGGGTTGTTTGAGATTGTTGTTCCAGCAGATTTGTGAACAGAATGTAAGATCACCGTTGATTGGCCGAAAGAAGAATATCCTAGAGATCCTAAAACAAGTGCACCATCCGAAGAGGTGATGAAAAAGTATAATCAAGTAATCACTTTCTTAAAGGAAAAATGTCCCCTAAAGAAACAGATTGGGTTAAGATAGACAGAACAACCCAAGAACTGAAAGAGTCAGTGCATGCTTACTATGAGAGGTTGTTGCAAGTATTTAAACAGTACAGCGGATTTGAGAATATTGGAGATAAAGATATGGGACATTTTGTGTATCGTTTTGTGTTTTGATTGAAACCGGAGATTAGTAATATGATTCAGCAACATTTGATGTTGGCAGAGTAAAACAATTGATGACATTTTGAGATATGCGAAGTATTGTAGTGATGACATTGAATCAAGACACAAGAAACTAAAGGAGAAAATGATGTGGGCACAGGTGAAGATAGCAGAGCAACAAGAGGTAAATAATAATTCTCAAACAGGTTATCAGATGAATGGTCAGAATCAAAATGGTCAGGTACCCAATGGAGGAAAGGGTAGAGGTAAAATGAGTAAAGAAGAGGCTAGGAAGAAATTTCCTTGTCATGCTTGCGGAAAAATTGGGCATTGGAAGAATGAGTGTAGATCTGCTCAAAAGAATCACGGGGTAAATCAAAATTTAAATCCGCAGATGCAGAATGAGGTGGTTGTGAACCAGCAGCAGCAGCAGGTAGTTACCCCAAAGTTACAGGTGCCACAAGCTCCTATGCCAAATAATGTGAATGCTCAGGTGCAGAGGTACGGTGTGAACACTGGATTTCACGGAGGTGACCAGATCGGTAAGAATCAAAGTGTGCAGATGGTTCCGCAATATTGGTTGCAGTGCAATGAGAATGATTCAGACTCATCTCAATGACGGTGCCTGAGGGGGGAGGAAGAGTACGTACTTGGTGCATCTTTGGCGGTAGATCAGTCAGGTCCATTTGTCGAAGGAAAGGTGGAAGGTAATGATATTACATTCCTGGTGGACACTGGTGCTACCCGTTCTACTGTGAGAGCAGCAGAAATTCCAAACCTACCCCTCTCGGGAGAAACTATCCAAGTTGTAGGAGTCTCAAATAAGCATATTAGAACCCCAGTCACAAATCTAATAGAAGTTCATATTGGAAACTTCAGAGACATGCACCGGTTTGTGGTATGTGACTCTAGTCCAGTAAATCTCTTAGGTAGAGATTTGTTATGCAAGATGAACTGTACCATCTACTGTACACCAGATGGTATTGCGTTTCAGACACCTGATGAGGATGTTGAATTCAAAATGATGTTAGCAAAGCAAGGGACAGAAGTGGATGAGTTGTTTTCACTTCTCACAGAGGAGAGTTTGCCTGAAGAATTAAGAAATACAGTGAGGTCGGATGTATGGGATTTTACAGGAAAAGAAATCGACCTAATGACAAATGTAGACCCGATTCAGGTTACGGTGAAAGAGGGTGCTGTGTATCCAAACACTCCTCAGTACAAAATGAGTCCAGAAGTAATTGCAGGAGTCACTCTTGTGATTGATCAAATGATTGAACAGGGAATTTTGAGAGAAATAATGAGTAGTCCTTGTAATTCGCCCATTATAGGGATTAAAAAGCCAAGCGGAAAATATAGAGTAGTACAGAATTTAAGAAAGATTAATACGATTGTGGTACCTTGCTGTCTCGTAGTACCAAATTCAGCAGTAATCCTTTACCAAATTCCATGCGATTCAGAATGGTACAAAGTGATTGATCTGTGCCAAACATTTTTCTCGATTCCCTTACATCCGGAGAGCCAATATCTTTTTGCGTTCCGGTTCGGAGACAGTGTCTTGGCATGGTGCTGAGTTCCTCAAGGGTATACCGAGAGTCCTTCAATCTTTAACCAGATTCTGAAAATATGTCTGGAGACTTTAATCAAGCCAGGAAATTCAGTCTTGGTTCAGTACATTGATGACCTACTTGTGGCATCTAAGACCCGAGAGGCATGTGTGACAGATACTGAACCATTTGGCAGAAGGAGGACACAAAGTGTCATCAGGAAAATTGCAATTCTGTAAACAAGAGGTCCAGTACCTAGGACACAAAATAGAAAAGGGAGTCAAAAAGGTGACACCAGAAACAATTAGTGTGATCAAACAAATGAGTCCACCTGCCACTCAGAAAGAAGTGCGAATGTTTTTAGGAATGGTTGGATACTGTAGGCAGTGGATCTGTGGTTTCTCACTGATTGCAAAACCTCTAAAGAGGTTGACACGAAAAGATGTGAAAGATCCGATTGTGCTGGACGATGAAAGTATGGAAGCCTTTGCGAAATTAAGAAACAGTCTTTGTCGAGCACCTGCATTGGGAATGCCAGATTATACAAAGGATTTTGCATTGTACTGTTGCGAAAGAGATGGGTGTGCACTTTCAGTACTAACTCAGAAACATGGAATGGCACGACGTCCAGTAGCATATTTTTCTGCTACTTTGGATTCAGTGGCTGCAGCATTACCAGGCTGTTTAAAAGCAGTAGCCGACTCTTGGGTGAGTCTGGAACAAAGTAAATCAATTGTGATGGGATATCCAGTCAATGTGTATGTGCCACACTCTGTTGAGATCCATTTAACTCGAACCCGGACTCAATACCTGACCTCTAGTCGGCTGACTAAGTACGAGAGAGCAAGACCACTGACTCATTATCAGTGAAATTGCTCTCCCTCCCTCGCAGATCCACCATTAAGTGAGGCCTTCCCTCGAGCCCCTGCACTCTCGAGTGTTGGTGTTCGAGGCCCTCCTCCACCAGCAGGTTTTACCTGCGCCTTATCCCTGGTGGTCCAGTGGACCTCTGTCTCCTTTCTCTCGCTCCGCTTTTCTCTCCTTTTTCACTCATTTTTCCCCTCATTTCTATCTCCCCCTTCACTCTCCTTCTGTGTCTTTCCTCCGTTTTCACTCATTTTTTACACTCATCTCAATCTCCCCCTTTCACTCCCCTTCTGTATCCTCTGTGTCTTTCCTCCACTCTTCTTGCACTTTTGCTGCCTTATTTTCACTTTTCCCTCTCTTTTTGCCTAGTTCCTTTTGCTTTTTTCCGCCCATTTTTCTCCGCCACTGCTGCCCCCGCGGCCCCTCCCCCCAGCACGACCAGCACGACCGGCCCAATCCAGCTCCCCACCCCACTCCCGCCTCCCAGCTGTCCAGCCCTCCCCGACCCCTACTTAATGGCGGCCGCTGCGGGGACAGGCGAGCAAGACCACTGACTCATTGTCAGTGAAATTGCTCTCCCTCCCTCGCAGCTCCACCATTAAGTGAGGCCTTCCCCCGAGCCCCTGCACTCTCAAGTGTTGGTGTTCAAGGCCCTCCTCCACCCACAGGTTTTACCTGTGCCTCATCCCTGGTGGTCCAGTGGACCTCTGTCTCCTTTCTCTCGCTCCGCTTTTTCTCTCCTTTTTCACTCGTTTTTTCCCCTCATTTCTATCTCCCCCTTCACTCTCCTTCTGTGTCTTTCCTCCGTTTTCACTCGTTTTTTACACTCATCTCAATCTCCCCCTTTCACTCTCCTTCTGTGTCCTCTGTGTCTTTCCTCCACCCTTCTTGCACTTTTGCTGCCTTATTTTCACTTTTCCATCTCTTTTTGCCTTTTTCCTTTTGCCTTTTTCCGCCCGTTTTTACCTGCCGCTGCTGCCCCCCCAGCATGACCAGCGCGACCGGCCCAATCCAGCTCCCCACCCCACTCCCGCCTCCCAGCTGTCCAGCCCTCCCCGACCCCTACTTAATGGCGGCCGCTGCGGGGACAGGCGAGCAAGACCACTGACTCATTGTCAGTGAAATTTCTCTCCGTCCCTCGCAGCTCCACCATTAAGTGAGGCCTTCCCCCGAGCCCCTGCACTCTCAAGTGTTGGTGTTCAAGGCCCTCCTCCACCCACAGGTTTTACCTGTGCCTCATCCCTGGTGGTCCAGTGGACCTCTGTCTCCTTTCTCTCGCTCCGCTTTTTCTCTCCTTTTTCACTCGTTTTTTCCCCTCATTTCTATCTCCCCCTTCACTCTCCTTCTGTGTCTTTCCTCCGTTTTCACTCGTTTTTTACACTCATCTCAATCTCCCCCTTTCACTCTCCTTCTGTGTCCTCTGTGTCTTTCCTCCACTCTTCTTGCACTTTTGCTGCCTTATTTTCACTTTTCCATCTCTTTTTGCCTTTTTCCTTTTGCCTTTTTCCGCCCGTTTTTACCTGCCGCTGCTGCCCCCCCAGCATGACCAGCACGACTGGCCCAATCCAGCTCCCCTCCCCACTCCCGCCTCCCAGCTGTCCAGCCCTCCCCGACCCCTACTTAATGGCGGCCGCTGTGCGGCCGTGCAGCGGACGCGTGCAGCGGGCAAGCCCGTCTGTGCCCGTCTGTGACCCGACCGCGACCAGCACCAGGAACCCTGGATCTCTGCACCACCAACGCTACGAGCCAGAGGCACTCCACGCTCTCAACCCAGGCCGCAACAACAACTGCAAGCTAGCATCACCAGCCAACACCCACGGACCCTTCAGCTGTCACCGCTGCCGGCATACCTGCAGCACCGCCAAGACCACGGACCCAGCGCAACCCGCCCGCAAGAACACAACCGAACCGAAGACCCTGCAATGCATCCTCCTCAACGTCCGATCCCTCCACAAACATGCCACTGAAATCTGGGACCTCCTCGACAGCACTTCCCCGGACATAGCGTTCTTCACCAAAACATGGACCAACACCACCTCGGGACCGGACATCGCCATCGCCATTCCCCAAGGATACAAGATCTCCAGGAAGGACCGCCCCACCCGCCCGGGAAGAGGAATCTCCATCGTCCACAAATCCACCCTCCGCCTGAGCACTCTCCCCGACGAGCCCACAGACCTGATGGAACACCTTCACTTCAAGATGCTGGCCAGCCCTACCACCACCCTCCAAGGAACCCTCAACTACCGACCCCCTGGACCCCGCGGACTTTTCACCAACTCCATCACGGACATCATCTCCCCGCATGCCATCGCGTCCACCAACTACACCCTACTGGGAGACCGCAACTTCCACCTAGACAACCAACTGGACCCCAGCACCACATCCCTCCTGGACAACCTCCACAACATTGGACTCTGCCAGATTGTGACCGAACCCATGCGCTCAGCAGGACACACCCTCGACCCCCTCTTCACAATAGGAAACTCCATCACCTTCAGCCACACCACCGAACTCCCATGGACTGACCATCGATGCGTCCACTTCACCTTCAGAACACCCACCATCCACAGACACCAGCACCTGCTACCACGAAGAAACTGGACCAGAATCACCAACGACCAGCTAACCTCATCACTCAGCAACTCCACCCCATCCATCGCGGAAAACGATGACCCCAACACTGCAGCCTGAACCCTGCACAGATGGATCTCCGACAGCGCCAACACCATAGCCCCCCTCAAGAAAAACAACAACACCCACACCAAGAAAGCTAGATGGTTTACCACTGAACTTCGAGAGTCCAGACGCACTTGCCGCCGCCTCGAAAAAGCCTGGAGGACACCAAATCCAGAGAAGCCCACAACAACTTCAGAGCCGCCACCAACGCCCGCCACCAACTCATCAGAAAAACGAGGAAAAAAGCGATTGAAGACAGAATCTCCACTCATGCACACAACAGCAAAGAACTCTTCAACATCATCAAGGAGTTCGCACAACCCACCAGCGAGTCCACCGACATCCCTCCCTCACAAGACCTCTGCGACAAACTCAGCACCTTTTTCCACCACAAAATCAAGAGCATCTACGACAACTTCAACGAAGACAACCAACACACTGAACCCTCACTAAAAACCCCCGACACCCTGAAGCCAGCGATCGACAACTGGACAGCCCTCACCACTGAAGACACACTGAAGATGATGAAGTCAATCCACTCCGGGGCCCCCACGGACCCCTGCCCCCACCACATTTTCAACAGAGCCGCCGACACCATCGCACCCATGCTCTGCCACACCATCAACCGCTCCCTGGCAACCGCCTCGTTCCCCGACGATTGGAAACACACCGAGATCAACCCCCTCCTGAAGAAACCCTTGGCGGACCCCACCCACCTCAAAAACTACAGACCCATCTCCCTGCTCCCGTTCCCAGCAAAAGTCATCGAGAAAGCCATCAACAGCCAACTCGCCACATTCATCGAAGAGCACATCATCCTCGACTCCTCCCAATCCGACTTCAGAAAAAACCACAGTACGGAAACCGCCCTCCTCGCCGCAACAGACGACATCCGCACCCTACTGGACAAAGGAGAAACCGCAGCCCTCATCCTCCTCAACCTCTCAGCAGAGTTCGACACAGTCTCTCACCGCACCCTAATACGCAGACTCCACGACACAGGGATCCAAGACAAGGCCCTCGACTGGATCCGCTCCTTCCTCTCCGGCAGAACGCAGCGGGTCAGACTGCCCCTTTCCTCTCGGACCCTACACCAACCACCTGCGGAGTCCCCCAGGGGTCCTCCCTTAGCCCTACACTCTTCAACGTCTACATGGCTCCGCTCGCCCCCATCGTGAGAACCTACAGACTCAACATTGTGTCATACGCAGACGACACCCAACTCATCCTCTCCCTATCCAACTAACCCAACACCGCCAGACACAACTTTCGAGAAGGCATGGAAGCCGTCGCCAAATGGATGAAAAACAGCTGCCTACAACTAAACACCAACAAAACGGAAGTACTCATCATGGGCCCAAACCCTGATGCCTGGAACGACACCTGGTGGCCCCCCGCCCTCGGAAGCCCGCCCACCCCCACGGACCACGCACGCAACCTGGGAATCATCCTGGACTCAGAGCTCAAAATGGACCGCCAGATCAACTCCGTCTCGTCCTCCTGCTTCCACACCCTCCGCCTCCTACGTAAGACCTTCAAATGGATCCCCCTCAAACACAGAAAGATCGTCACTCACACCCTGGTCACCAGCAGACTCGACTACGGCAACGCACTCTATGCCGGAATAAACAAGAACCTCACCCGCAAGCTACAGAACGTCCAAAATGCCGCCACAAGACTGGTCCTCAACCTGCCAAGACACTGCCACATCTCCCAGCACCTGCGCACACTCCACTGGCTCCCCATCGAAGCTCACAAGGCCCTCCACGACACCAGACCAGCATACCTGAACAGCCGACTCAAATTCCACGCACCCCAAAGGACCCTACGACCAGCCCAGCTCTCCTACGCCGTGGTGGCCCGCACCAGAAAGACCAGATCGGGAGGCCGCTCCTTCTCCTTCCTCGCGGCCAGAGCCTGGAACGACCTTCCGCTCCACCTCAGACAACATCGCTCCCCATCTTAGCAAGAAACCTCCAAACCTGGCTCTTCGACAGAACCCCTCCTTGATGGACTGGAACCTGCGAACCCCCCCAGCGCCTTGAGACCCCTACGGGTGAGTAGTCGTGCTTAACAAACACCTGATTGATTCTGGGTGCTGAAAATGTGACTGTGGTGCACAACTGTAAACCTGGCAACTCTATTGCCAAATTCTCGTTGTGAGGAAGTAAGAGAGGAAGTGGATCATGATTGTTTGGATGTGACAGTACTGTGCACAAAACCCAGGTTTGATATAGAGAATGTTCCTTTGGAAGAACCAGACTGTGAAATATTTGTGGATGGGTCACGCCTAAGAAATGAAAAAGGTGAATTATGCACTGCCTATGCTGTTTGCACCATAGCGGGAGTCCAAAAGCATCCTGTCTAAAAGGGGTAAACTCTGCTCAAATTGCTGAATTGATAGCTCTAATTAGAGCATGCAAAATTGCCAAAAGTCTGAGGGTGACCATATTCACGGATATCCAATATGGGTTTGGGGTTGTCCATGATTTTGGACAGCTATGGATGCAAAGGGGATTTCTGACTTCTTCAGGTTCTCCTATCCGTAACAGCAAAACTGTAAAGGAATTATTGGATGCTTTGCAATTGTTAAAAAGAGTTGCAGTGGTCAAATGTGCCGCACATAAATCAAGAGATGATTATGTGACAAAGGTCAACAGATACGCCGACCAAATAGTGCGTTTCTGTGCACGAAATTTAATGGCCTTAAACAGAGCAATTGAAAGGGGAAATACCGAATGCCATCTTATGTTTACAACCACATATGAAACTTGGGACGAAGTGAGGCAAATGCAGGAAGAGGCAAGTGATGAGGAAAAAGAAATTTGGAGAAATACAGGTTGTAGAAAGCGAGCAGAAGACGAAGTGTGGGTCTATTTTGATGAAAGACCAGTCTTGCCAGATTCTTTACTCTCCCATATGGCCAGGTTATATCATGGAATTGCACATGTTGGAAGAGATGCAATGATCAGACTCTTCAAGCAGTCATGGTATAACCCAAGGTTCAGGGTCATTGCAGAGAGCCTTTGCCAGAGGTGCATCATTTGTCAAAAGCAAAATCCAGGCAGAAAGACAGTTGTTAGTTGGGGATGAATTGGAAGAGCAGGAGGAACATTTACTCGCCTCCAATTGGACTTCATTGAGCTCCTACCATGCAATGGGCGGAAATATGTGTTGGTTGTTGTCTGCTTGTTCTCTCGTTGGGTGGAAGCCTATCCGACAAGAAGGAATGACAGCTTAACTGTCGCCAAATTACTTCTAAGAGAACTGATTCCTAGATACGGATTTTCAGTCACTTTAGAGACAGATAGAGGAACACATTTTAATAATGAGATAATTCGGATGATTTGTGCAGCATTACAGATTGAACAGAAGCTGCATTGTGCCTATCGACCCGAAGCATCTGGAGTGGTTGAGCAGTTAAACGGCACAATAAAATCTAGGTTAGGAAAGGTGTGTGCATCCACAACACTGAAATGGCCTGACGCTTTACCTCTTGTACTAATGAGTCTTAGAAGCATTCCTGACAAAAAGTCCACATGAAATCCTAATGGGAAGAGCAATGAGACAAGCATACATACCAGCGAACAAACTGATGAATATATCTGATGATCTAGTGCTTGATTATTGCAGAGGATTGGCTGATCTGGTGCGTTCTGTGTCTCGCCAGGTTGGAGAAGATGCCACACCAACACAGCAGAATCAAGCTCATGATCTGAGTCCTTGTGAGTGGGTTCTCGTCGAGAAACATGTGAGGAAATCGTCTTTAGAACCCAGGTGGAGCGGTCCTTACCAAGTAATTCTGGTGACGACGACGGCAGTAAAGTGTGGTGGTCTGCCAAACTGGATTCACGCAAGCCACACCAGGCGAGTCCCAAGTCCACTTGAAAGACAAGAGCAGCAACTGGTAAACAGAAGTCAAAGACCAGAAGTTGAAGTGTGTGAAGCTGAAGAATCTAGAATAACAGATTCTGAAGAACAAACTGATGACAAACAGCCAAGCACAAGTCAAGTAAAGTGGGCACCAGCTACTGGGTCTCGTGAGACTGCTGTTGAACCAGGAGAAAGTGAGTTCACTATTGAACCAGGAGAAAGTGAGTTCACTACTGAACCAGAAGGAAGTGAGTTCACTGCTGAGCAAGGAGTCAGTGACATTACTGTCAAAACAGAAGAAACAGAAGTTATTGAAAAACAGAAAGAAAGAAAGATAGAAGGAAGTCCAAATAAGAGAACCTGTGAACCAGATACAGAAGGTGAAAGAGTAGTTCAAACCAAGAAACCAAGAAAAGGTGATAATTGGCCAGGTGGAGTGAAAAGACTGAAATACACTCTTGTGAGGAGAAAGTCAAAGAAAAGACCAGAGCAAAGTAATGAGATCTCAAGTCAGACAGAACAAGAAGAGTCAGGAGAAGAATTAATAC
Source organism: Calotriton arnoldi (assembly GCA_963921515.1). Lineage (NCBI taxonomy): Eukaryota > Metazoa > Chordata > Amphibia > Caudata > Salamandridae > Calotriton > Calotriton arnoldi. The sequence continues at coordinate 820,117 of CAWUFW010003925.1, read as the reverse complement.
GAAAAACAAGAAGAGTAAGAGTTCCAAGCAGAAAATACACCGCACCAGAATGGACTTACGTCATCTTGGAAGAAATTGAAAGCTCAGATCCAAGTGAAGAAAGAGACAAATCAGACACTGAACATGTTGATGAAAGCAAATTGAGACCACCTTAAAAGAACTTTGACAAAAACAAAGGTGCAACATAGTCAGCTGGAAGAAGAAGTTAAAAAAAATTCTGAAGACCTAAAGAAAAGAAAAGAAAAAAGAAAAGAAAGGGGTAAAGAAGAAAGTCTGAAGTGTAGGATTACACTATTTTATTCCTAAAAATTTTTTAGTTAAGTTTAGTGTTTATAGATTAGATAAAAAATATTTTTATTATATACTTATATTTTTTGGGTAGAATACAAAATGGCAAAAGAAAAGGTGACTGAACATCCAAAATCTAGTCTAAAACATAGATGTATTAAAACTTGCTTATGTAGTGTCTTGCTATTAACATTCATGTGGATATTACTAACTGTCCTTGTACATATCCTAGATAACTAATAATTGAAATAATACTAATGATGTGACAAGTGAAAGAGTGAATGATGTTACTAAAAGAACACCTAACCCTAACATAGAACAATTGGATGGAAGCATTCTCCATCATGATAAATCAATTAGTGATTTCTCGTTAAATGTGTTTACTAAATTGTTGTATGAATATATTGATACGATGAATGTGAGTGATTGTTATGTGTGCATGCAAGTACCTTCGTCTGTCTCAGAGGGGGTGACACACCATCACCTTCCTTTAACGTATGGTGTGTCTTACAGTGTCTTAACCAGTTTGTTTTATGTGATGGGGAAGCTCGAATATCACTATTCTAATATAGATTTAGTGTTTTCAGAATTACCTATTATTAAGGAACTAAATAAGATTTTGAGTAGTAAAAATGCACATTATATGGGAGAGTTCTTCCATATTACTAAGGCTTTAGATATAGAGTATGATTATAAAAACAATTTAACATGTAGTTTGCAGGTTGAAGAAAAAGTATTTATAGAAATGGTAGAAAGTAGAAGGGAAAGTTTCCAGAGAAAAGCTGTTGAACAGAAGTCAATAGTTCCACCATGGGCTTTCAGGGAATGAAATTATGAGAAAGGCGAAACATACACTGCAATGTCCCTGGACTGGCATCAGAAGGGAAAAATATGATTACTTAGAATGAAAACTAACTATAATAATTATTTCATCGGTACTAGTGAATGTGAGCATACCTTTCAAATTACTGGAGGTTGGGGATTGAAGGGTGGAACTGATCCTGTCTTTCCAGGAGTTTATTATGTGTGTGGTAAGAAAGCCTACTATAGATTGCCTGCACATTGGTATGGTAGTTGTTATTTTGATATTGTCTTTCCAAAGGTCTATCACATGGATCAAAACAGCAACAGACTAAAGGAAATAAATCATGGACTAACACGTAACAAAAGAGCAAGGTTCTCAGAAATAGTAGGTGATATTTTTGGTGCACTGATACCCTCAGTTGGAGTCGTTCTAAATTCGCACAAAATTCGGAAATTATCCACAGTGGTTGATCGTTTATTGACAGATACTGCTGGTGGTTTCTTAATGATTGACACAGAAATGGTTGCAATCAGATCAATGGTTTTGCAAAATCGACTTGCCCTTGATATCTTATTGGCAAAAGAGGGTGGAGTCTGTGACCTGTTGAAAATCCAACATTGCTGTACCTATATCCCTGACAAAAGTAAAGGGATTGAGGGATATATAAAGAATATTATGAAATTACATGAAGATTTGACCCAACTGGAGGTTGACGGTGTTTGGGAGAGACTTGGTAAGAGTTTCTCCTCTGTAGGTAAATGGTTTTCTACTTTTGGAAGTAGTTTATTAGGAAAATTAATAATACCAATTATTTCAGTAGCCATAATAGTTTTAGTGATAATAACAACATATAAATGTTGTAAGTGTAAGAGTGGGAAAAAGGAAATGACAGAATCAGAGAATAGACGAAGAACGAGAAAGAGAAAAAGAGAGGAAATTGAGCTAGAAGAATACTATAATATGATGAAAGATATAGATGAAAGTGCCATAAAAAGACAGAAGAATACAGAGTTTTAGATAAATGAAGATGGCACTCGGTATGGTAGGTATTTTATGATGGCTCCAGGAAGCCATCAAAGGGGTGATTGATGGAGCAGGATTTTGCAGAAAGAAACCTGTTCAAATGAATACCCCCATAATACGTACTAACAGTAAGTAGTAATAGAAAATTAACGTGCACCTTACATGAACACAAGGGAAAACTGCTTTGCGCATGCATGCACTAACGTGAGATAACGCATGAAAGAACTAAACCTGTATTTACATTATGCTTTGAAAGAAACGAGAAACAATCCATGACTAGGCCGCATGTGCATTTCATAGTTTGCATGTTGCAGCTTGCTTTGAAATAATAAATAATATCGTTTTGCATAAAGCTATGCTAGGAATAACACTAACAGGGAATAGTGCAAAGGTGGGTGGTAAACAGTGAAAACTACATTATCATATAATTAATGAATGTTCATTTTCCATTTGCTATAGTGAGCTGGATAAGACTCCATTTTTCCTTAAGTTGGCCGAATGAAGGCGGGGTTGGATAAATGAGTAAAGCTGTTCTGACAAAGGCACGCTGAAGCGCTGAGCACAGCAGAAGAAGTGAAAGAGTTGAAGGCCAATGTGATGATCGTCTGCCAAGTGATGTGACAGACCGTGGGACAGAAGGACTCCTTTCTTGGAAATTGCTTACATTTATATACAATTGTAACATGGATTAGATCGTGTGAACAGAACAAGTATGAGTTCATGAGAATAGGCATAAAACAATGAAATATGGATGAAATCATGATGGTGTGACGAACCACCTCCTAAACCCTCCAATCATCTGCTTAGTTTTGTGAAATGTTTCAATTGATGTGGGACGGACATGTAGGTTTTAGGGAATAACTGGGGTGCCTTTAGGGGTTTGGTTAGTTGTTCCGCGGAGAGGCTGAGAGAGGGGAGATGCGTCGCGGTTCGTCAGTTTGCAGACAGGCCTAGCTGTGCCTGTCCTGATCCTGTCCCTGAAATCTTTGTCCCCTGATTCTATTTCAGGGGACCCCCACCATCACTTAGGCCAAAGGGGTGGTTTTCTACAGATCCATCGGGTTTGTATTATTCTGACTCGTTCTTGCACAATTTATCTGCAAATGTATTTTGTCTCTGAAACTTTTGTCTCTTCCTCTATCCACTCCTTTATGCACAATGTCATTATTGATTGATGAGTTTGTCTCAATTTGAAATTGCTGATGTCTTTCTCTCCCTTTGTGAGTACATTGTTTGCATTTGTGACCGTATGCATCGAGCATTTTATCATTTAATTTGAGATAAAACTTTATTAACTTCAACGAGAGTCTGTGTTTATTTAGTTGACCAAATGATTAGTCAGATAAGGAGTATCATTACCATCAACTATTCAACTAATTGGTTCATCGACCAAGTAGAGGGAAAGTTGATGTATAAGTTAGATAATTATTTTAAAGATGCAATACATGAATTTTAGAAACTAAAGGAATTGAAGATATATAAATTGACCCCAGCGCATCAGGGATTTGGGTGTATGTGTATGGGCCATTGTTCTGTGATATTATTGAGTATTGATCCCTGATCAGGTATTAGCCTCGCGCTGGATCAAATGCGATACAAACAATTGAAAAAAGGTTTTCAATAACATACTATGGACGTGGTATTTTTTGTAGACAACATAAGGTGTATGAAACATGGTTTTTTGTTGACACTAATATATGCAAAATAACAGAATAAATAAGCTATAAACATAATTTTAGATCAGGTCATTACATACATGAGTATCTCCATGCAAAAAACAACCCTGAGAATAGTTAGAAAGGTGAAAGATTCAGGCGTAAAAGCAAAGTCACATTGAAAGATGTAAAACCATCACCTTATTCTGCACCCGGGAGTTGTTCCACCGGCGTTGCATTGGGTTTCCCCATGCAACACCAATGGAATTTGATGCTCCCTCAGATTTACAAAAACATTATACCTGAGGAAGTCCCAAATCTGTACGCCTCCCATGGTGAGGCTTAACGAGGAGAAACAATTTTATTTCTCCTGGTTTTTCATGTGTGAAATGTCTCTTAGGATTGTTTTTGTGCAGGAAGGGGCCTCTTTCTTCACAAAAACAATCCTGCCTGCTACAGAGGCACCCTTGTACCATGGTGCGAGGGTCCCTACATTGGCGCTATCCTGCCGAATCGGCACCAGCGCAGGCAGAAAGTATAGGAATGCTTTGTATTGCTTAAATGCAGTGCATTCCTGTCCTTTCACTTTCGTGTAGAGCAGTGCAGCAAGGTGCCTTGCTGCGCTGCCCTACGCCAAAATGCCATAAATTAGTCTCTTAGGGGCTTATTTACAAGTCCCTTGCGCCACTTTTGCGTAATTTTAATAACATGGGAAAAGTGACGTAGGGGTGGGACAAGGGACTTGTAAATAAGCCCCTTAGTTCCTGCAGATGCGTGTTCTGCCTGTCATAGCAAACAGAAATAAACACAATAATGAAAACAACTCCCAAAGCTCTGCTCCCTTCCCCTTGTGTTTCCGGTCGGGTTAGAGCCAAAGAGCTTAAAGACCACCAAAGATGTCGACTAATGAAGATTTAGACCTTCCGTCTCAAAAGGAACAGGGACTTCACTGACGACGGAGTAGACGTTTTGGTAAGCTTTGAAGTATACCGCTATAGAGAACTCCATGGTTAGCCATCTTACTGTCTCCGGAGAGCTGTAACGCAGACAATTTGTCAGATAGAACAGACTCATTAGTATGGTGAATGCTTTTGTGTTAAAATACTTAGCATTGGTAAGATTAAAAAGGAAATGAAAGGATGGGTGGGGGGTTGAAGTATAAATTTCCCAATATACAAATGGCAGCTGTACTCCCTCATGGTGGATCTCTAACATGCCTCAGAATCTTTGCAGGAAGACGTTTATGCTCAACACCATGCACACACATCGCACGGTCTTCTAGTTCGAGAGACTATATTTATGTGGCCAGTTAGGGTTCACTTGTAAGTCCAGATAACAAAACATACCAGCCCTGCAAAGTCACATGTTTGCTAAGAGGTAACCATTTATTTCACCAATCGTCTTTATTCCAGACAAACTGTGTGCACAATATGAATTACCTACACATGTCCTTGGTGTACCATGTGCACAAACAAGAACTGCCCCATAGATGATCTCCATCACGCAGCCAGATAGGTATACCAGCAATGCTTGTCCTACCCACAACTTACTAATAATCACCACAAGAGTTTCCTCTGGACACTATTACACATACATATTTCCTCTATGATTACTAGAACTCCCCCACTCATGTCTGGCGGTGCTCATCATTCGATGTCTTACAAGGGAAAATTCTACACAAATGCTTCCCATTATACAAATACATATAGTCCATTTATTTCACCATTGCAGAACCTGTGTTACCAGTATCTCTGCCATCTGCCACCACTTCACTGGTGTTGCCCTTTGTGTAGTCCCATCTAGAAGTGGCCACAGTGGCAAGATCAAGGACAGAGCCTGGTAAGTGTCCTTTCTTATGTAAAGAAATATTGAACTTTATATCCAGTGTAGTACAGTCACCTTCAAATCTTTCTAAATGTTAATTGTTAATGCAGCTGTATGTGCAATGTGTCTCATACAGCAATATTGTACATGTGCTAACAAGTCTCATGGCTACCTCAAAGCTCACGAAGCAACTTCACCCAGGCCCTAATCTCCAGCGGACTGCACTATGGCAACGCTATTGATGCATGGATCGCAGCTCACCTCCTATGACTACTACAGACCATACAGAACGCTGCAGCCAGACTCCCTACATGAACCCACATCACCCCCGCCTCAGGGACCTCAACTGGCTCCCTGCACAGAAAAGATATCGGTTCAAGCTCCTGACCCATACATACAAGGCCCTACACAACTGCGGGCCCGCTTACTTGAACCATCACCTGAGCTTCCATCAGCCCACCAGACACCTCTGCTAAGTGTCCCTTTCTCTAACCCTCACCCCCCGGATCTGATGTAGCAGATTCGTAGGTCGCTTTCTCTCCTACCTAGCAGAAAAGACATGAAACGAGCTACCCTTTCATCTACAGACCTCCCGATCGCTTCCAGAGTGCCGAAAGTCCATGAAGACCTGGCTATTCGGCTAATCAACTGGACCCTGCCAGTGCCTGGATACCCTTATAGGGGACAAGAAGTGCTCTACAAATCCACTAATTTATTGATTGATTGATGTCAAACCTGTCCTCACTTAATTTACACCATTGTGTTGAAAACCATTAGTGTCATCAACCAATATTTATGAATCAAGATATTCTAAAAGTGATAGTTGCAACATTGTAACTCTTTAGTAGGTCAAACATACTTAACATTGATGCCAAGCCTTTAGCTGTCTGCATCGTCCAAATGTCCAATCACAGAATATGAATGGTCAAAGAGCCGGCATGATCAATATCTGCATTTCTTTTATGGTTCATGATTTCACTGTGTTTTCTGTTGGACTAGAGAGTTCTGTCTGCAAATATAGCAGGATTTGAAAAGATAGTGTCACATCAGCAAAAGTGACACTGTGATATGCAACATACAAACAACTTAAAGAAATGGCATCTCATGCCAGCACCGGGTAAGACGGCACATGCAAAAACCACCTTGCAACATTCCCTATATACATTGGACGTATGTTTTCAGTGTGTAATATTGCCTAGTCTCATATCACAGCTAATCATGGTTAAAGTGACTCAAAATGATCACATACAGACAAACCACTAAAGGAAATAGCATTTTCATGCAAGCACCACTCAGGTAAGACTGCACATGGTAAAAATCACATGGCCTTGCTCCCTATATACCTTGAGCCAATGTCTGCAGTGTGTAATATTGTGAAATCTCATATCGCAGCTGTTCACAGCTTCAGTAACTCAAAGTGATCTGGCGACATCACTGCAATCCACCCACCATGGTGTGCCAATGGGTTCACTGCAAGCAGGAGACAACACTTCAGTCATCAGGACCAATATGATACTGTGTGACCTCATGTAGCACAACCAGAACTTAGGAAATAATATTAGCCATGTCGTATGCTGCATGACCATACAGTAATGCATGATGTGTCTGAATGTGAGTCTTGTTTTTTGCCCTGTAATGCACATTTCCACTTATTTTTACGAACAGCTGCATCTTGCAATGCATTTATTTAACACCCTGTGCCAGCACTGTGGGAGAGCAATACCCATCACAGGGAATTATGCAAACACACCACCTGTGGCACTGGTAGGTAAAACGTGAAAGGGTACAATATCGCTGTACCCAATTCAAGCCCACAAACACCTTACTGCCATTGTATAAGCATATTGCCCATGTTATGAAGAAAGTCACATTTACACTCACCAAGTCAACACTCATCAATTCCAACATATGTTGGAATAGAAATGTTGACATCTTCACCCTTCATGTCAATGACTAACAAGTGTATCCCTTTCATTTACAGCACCTGTGAGAGAAAAGCCTGACCACTGCTCTCCATCAACACTGATGGTTGATTTGCAATCTTGGGAGAGATCCAGGGCACAATGTCTATCAGAAGCCTCTCTCACCCCACCCCACTCACACTTCAAGCACCCAATATTATTTGTCGTCCCATATGCACACAAAAGTGAAAAATCAGTGATCAGTCTTGCACCACACAGAAAGCACTCTGCCAAGAGTTATGGTCAAATTCCATTCATAACATTGCACTGGACTCTATCCACATTCCATCTCCTCTCCAACCACAAAGCTCTCTCCACCCTCTAAAAGTACAAAGCGCAAACTCCTCCAGTTAGAGCCTCCCAGATTCAGGAAAAAGGAAGACCTATGCCCACACGTTCTCTGGATCTGCAATGAGAATATGGAACTTCCTACCATCGGAAATCAGGTGAAACCCATTGACATCAAAATTCAAGATAGAGGTCAAAAGGATTTTACTACACAGATTCCTGAATTAAGGTTTGTGGTCTAGTATCCACAGAATACCCAGGGCATCCGCCTGAATGGACTCAGCTATTTCAGCGAGCATATGCTATCATGTCACCATACAGGGTGTATGGAATTGAACATTTGATCCTTATGTTTTTGTCTTTCATATGTTTCATACTTTTTGCTTGCTATTGAAACAATATCACCCATGAAGCTTTTGATTATTGTCATAAAACAGGATCTGTTGTACAGCGCTCTGATATCCTAGGGTCATGTTTGAGCTTTATAAAACTCTCTAAAAGAATAAATAAACCACCTGGAAGGGAAGACACCCAGACCTAATTAGTTTGGTGGCTTAATGTAAGCAAGCACTGTGGAAGGAGGGTTTCTTTGGTCAGCAAGATTCCGTGCAACGTGGTCTCACCAAAAGGGAGCTGCCTTTTTAGGACCTGCAACAACAACATAGCAATATATGGAATGCTTCAATTACTTTTAGCCACTGGCAATCCCTTAGGTGGCATTCCAGTCCATTTTTTTTCACCCTACATGCCATCTCAGTGTGGGCCCAGCCATACGCAAAGCAATCTTGACCCTGCTTCAATACGAAAAGTCCAGGCTGGATCCTCCTTGAACCACAACACAAGCAACCGAAGACCAGTTGTGCCCTCATTAGATCTCATCAGTTAGGTATAACTTGGCTTCAGTGACACAGTGAGCATGCTAACCATGTCATGGGCATACCCGTCACACTTAGGGTGTCAACTGCAACAACAACAAGGTGATGGATGAAATGCTTGAATACATCTCATCCACTGGCAATCACTCAGGCCACATCCCAATCCATCATTTTTCACCCTCCATGGTACCTAAGTTTGAATCCAGGTGTAGGTAAATCAGTCTTGACCCTACTCCAATAGGAACAGTCCAGCCGAACTGCTAGACCAGGTCTTCTCTGAACTAGAACACAAGCAATCTAGGACCCATTTTGCCCTCTTTAGGGCTCACCAGTCAGGTATAGCTTGGTTCAGTGGCACAGTCAGTACAGGACCCTTGTCTAGGCATACACATCACACCTTGGGCATTAACTGCAACAGCAGCAAGGTAATGGATTGAATGCTCTAATTAATCTCAGCCACCGGCAAACATTCTGACTGCTTCCTCAGGTTTTTCCCAGACATATGTGAATCAGTCTTCTCTTGGTTTTGCCCAGACATATGTGAATCAGTCTTCTCTTGACCCTACTAGACCAGATCCCCCTGAACTGGCACACAAGCAAGCCAAGACCAGTTTCAATCTTATAAGAGCTCATCAGTCAGGTATGGCTTGGTTCCAGTGTTACAGTGATCACGGGACCCTCATGTGGGCATACCTGTCATATTTAGGGTGTGTTCCGGTTTAAGAAGGACCTGGCCTGGCAGTTTGAGCTGGACTGTTCCTATTAGAGCAAAATGAAGACTGATTTGCGTATGGCTGTATCCAAACTGAGGTGACATGGTGTGCAAAAAAAACATGGACTGAGATTTGGCCCCGAGTAATTACCAGTGGCTGAGATTAATTCAAGCATTCCATCCATCACTTTTTTGTATATATCAGTACATGGACAATCAACTGGGTAAACTGCATGAAGAAAATCAGCTCAGAACAATTTTCCGCAGGGCACACTGTAGTTACCAAATCCATACTGCCTTTCACTTTAACATTGCTGCCCACTACATCGTTAACGTATGCCTTATGGGCCATTTAGCCCGTTTTCTAAACATTTTGCCATAACAGCTCCTGGCACACAAGGAATCCACCACCTGTGGCATGTCTTGTGGCACATAGCAGAGCCAGGTGCCTCCACTGGAAATGCCTACACCTGCGGCTGATTTCTGATGGGATACCGCATCTCTCCCGCCACTCCTCTACATTCAGGATGGCAGAGAGACAGAACAGCACAGCGCCTGACAGCTGTGTACCTAGTAAGAGAATGATACCCCTGGGGCCTCACAGACGCTATGTCTTTCTCTGCTGTACGCAACCTAAATACCCACTACCTCTCCTTATTCAGATCGTGAAAGCCCAATCCATGTCCACCTGTATTCCATGGGGCACATCCACAACCCGCATAAGGTATTTAAAAATGTTTCAGATATTTTTTTAAACCAATAATGTGCCTTTATGTAGACTTTAATTATCATGGTCTGCTTATTTATTTCAATTAACTCAACATGTCAAGTATATAGTATACTTAGCTTTTGACAGCGTGCATAGACTTTACGTCTATGAGTGTTGCACCAAGCATCCTGGTGCCACGCTGTACCATTCAACCATCTCTCTCAAAAGACACACGAGAGACACCAGAATAACCCTGGTTTTTCTAACATATCAACAGGTATTTATATTTCTTATCTCTGCATATTTGTGCACAAACCCTCCCACTTAGTATTCATATTGAGTATAAGAGAACTAATGAGCCGTATCACTTTTTGTACATAATTGGGCACAGAGGAAAACCGTGTGTGGCCTCGACCTGCAAGTTGAGCATTCTCTAGGAGATTACCCCATTCTTGTTTTCCTTCCAGTTATAGACCAAAGACTATGTCTATAACAAATGACCCATCCTGGGCAGAGTACTTGTTATGTTTTATATAGGTACCCTAATATAGGCCCGGGTAATACCATACACCTTCAACTACATTATCTCCCTTACACTACACAGTAACGAGCCTTTAGGATTGAACCTTTACCTAGTTCTAGTCCTGGGCGCGGAAAGAGGGTTTTCCCTGAACAATAGAGTCCTATAACTCCATCAATGGACTCATAAAGGATGAATGAATATTCATGAGGGTTCTTGGAAACCAGGCAGGGGCTACACCACCTGCATAATATCTATGTACAAGGTTCATCCCATATGTCATCCTCAAATCCAACAATGACTAATACAAGAAACAAGGGACAAAGAAACACTAGATGCTTTTTGTATAAATACAGCACATCTTGCTAGGGTTAGAGGAGGAGACCGAGACTTCCAGGCCGACACACTGACCAGAGACGCTGAGGCTTCTGCATGCAGACGCTCCAGCTGACAGTGTTCTAACACATCCCTCGCGGGGTGTCCAACTCAAGACCAGGACGGGGTCCCACACTCTCTCACTTCAGGTAATAGGGTTAGACTAAATCCTAGAGGGATTCTTGGCTTCACACCTACTCACATGCTAGGTACGCTTAGGTACATCTAGATAGGCATTGTAGGAGTATGCGCATTTTATCAAGCATTTTATATTCATGTATGTATTCATGATTATTGCAAGATGGTAGAACTGTACTATCCTTTTATTTTCACTGTACTGATAATCATATATAATATATATCTGCTACTGTCTAACGGTGCAGCACATCTACACTAGAAGAACAACTGTGCAATAAATTCTTATTGTAACACGCCCAACTGTTTCTTCTGTGTAACTCTCTGAGATCGGATAAGTGAGCACGAGTGACTGAGCGAAAAGTAGTATATTGTTTCCACGATCCTGGGGGATCAGGGTTGTCATGTTCTGAGGTTGCCAGAAACTATTCTCTCCCCGATAAGAGGAGATTCTAGTGGCACTGTGAGCTAGCTAAAACAGAAAGGCTAACATTCTCGGTGGGGGTGCTCAGAGCCAGTCTGCCACCAGTCCTACAGTTTATGTTATCCGAACGTGCAGATCCTGTATGGGTAATATAGGAACTACACGACATGGCGCCCAACGTTGGTTGTGTACTTATTTAACAGTAGAAGCTGAGTAGTTCAGTCGTGCTAATTCTCAGAGACCCCTACTCACAAAACGCCAGAGACGTCTGGAGTGGGTGGGCACAAACTCTGCCACAGCTGAGTAGGAGAAAACATCCTATTTATTAGCTGTTGGTTAATCAAGCTTGAATGACACAGTGTTCCTAAACTTGTGCAAAACACCGTATCTTAGTTCCCTTGGAAAACTTCTTTGTTACAAAAATGACTGAGGGCGAAACTAACCCAGTAGGGGAACTACACCTCTCAGCCGGAGAAGAAAATTTAAACGCAATACAAATTGCACCAAAATTCAGACGTACGATCACCATGAAACTATTAGAAAATGGTTTATCAGCTAGGGGTGGCATAGTAGCTTTCGTGATTGAGGCACACGAATCAAACAAAACAGAGGTCATTTATTCGTGGGTTACATTCCCGGAAGCAGATGCGCGAACACAGACATTTCACTACTATACAGAAGGAGATGCACCAGTGGAATATGGTCCGTTCGAGGACAGAGAGGTTCCACTCATGTACCAGGAACACTTATACTGGTTTAAAGGCGCCCTACCCCACATAAGAAGGAATGTAATGTCATAGGGTTTCTGCACATACACAGAGCTATGCACAGGATAATAGGACCCCGGAATACAGTGGTTTGCCTACCATATACCGTAGCACCCAAAACCCCAACCCAACTAGCTTAGCATCCCATTAGTACCAAAGCACCAATGATTGGACAACCCAGAACACGGTATCTTTATCTCAGGACTCGCTGAAGCAAGAACACTCTTTCGTCACTCACTCGTACTTGTCCACAATGCGCGTATGAAGAGACACAGGGTAGATTAAAATATTTATTTCAACTTACGTGCTCTAAGGTACAGTACACGTGTCAGCACTAATAGCATAATGCATATGAATAATATAAGCAGCATGGTTACAATTCCATAGAATACAAACGGGGAAAGCATTTCATAACTCAGGGGATAAATGTCTAAATAACATTACCACCCTCCCCGTGCAGTAAGATAGTTTATTATAAAAATAGAAGACCTCTGGGCTTTGACTAGCGAACCCTCATACCTCGGTCTCTAGATGCAGAACTACATCAGCAGACAATCACAGTTCTTCTCCCTGGAAAAGATTCCTCCAAGTGTGTTAAGCGCCAGTAAAAACTGCAGTATTAAAGGCACACAAAGTTTCACGGCATTTGCGCCTAATGTTATGTCTGGGTGCGCAAGACTGGCCATATCAGGAAGAACCGAAATACATTGTTATGTGACCTTGTACATGTTGTGCAGTCTGAGCCCAAATCGAACAAGAGAAAAGGTGAAAGACAGAAAATGCAGACAGCGCAAAAGAACTTAGCAAGAGCAAAGGGCGAGGAGCCCTGGCTCAGTGTAACGTGCGCAAAGAAAAGCAGCATGGCAGCTAGGCCTAGGCCAACATAACAAGGCAGGCAACAAACCACAAGACACCCTCCCCTGGACAGTCCGGCGGCCAGGACAGAGGGCCAAAAAAAAAAATCCAGTAGAGCACAGGGAGCGCCCAAACGGCGAAGGACAAGTCAATCCATGAAAGTGTAAGTGCAGAAAAAAGCCATACCCTCCAAGAGAACATCATTGGAATCGTCAAAAAACATAGATGCCATCCAATCCATGAGATCAAAAGAGCAGGAATGCTCCTCAGCAGAGGGAGCATCCAAAAGCAATGCGGGACAACTTGCGTGATAAACGAAACAGCTTTGTTGTAGGAGATCCTGGGCAGCCGCCCAGATATCCCATTGCGCCAAAATCCCCAGTGCAGCCGCACGCGCCATACAGCCGGCAACGGAACAGTCCTGCTCATGGGCCTCTAAGGGACCCATCAACTGAACAAAATCCGGAACAGACAATGACGAATTGGAGAGGCAATAATCCAAAGTCCAGGTGAAAGGACAGCGGACACAAGTCATTACAGGTTGCACGCAAGTGAAATACGCAAAGCGAAAAGAAAGAGTATATGACACACTCAGTGTCGCCAATGGCAAGACACCAAAACCAGCCAAAAGGCGCTCACGGAGCAGCTGGAGGCGGTCCGGATCGAGCAGGTCCCATCGGGGAGCAGCCATTGCGCAGAAAACAAATTAATAGCAAGACACCAGCCGCCAAAGCGATGATCAACGGGAAACCGCCAAAGACGCTGGAAAAAATAGAATGAATAAATGCCGGGATGACACCAAAAATAGTTTGGAAGGAGGACACTAAACCAAACCCCACGACTTTAAAAAAGTGTACCAGACCCTCAGTGTTAGATGCGTTAAAAATGCGATGAATTAACTCCCCAAAATGTTGGGGGAGATTAGTGTTCAAAAGGGCCTGTATTTCACTGTGGGTACTCGCCACCTGGAGAATGAATGTCTCCCGGGCGGACGTGAGCATAACTTCCTCGTTCAATAATAGTGCCTTTATTCTGCTCAGTCTATTGAAATCTGCCTCCATGGTAGGGATGGAAGGCCAAATAGAGATATCAACCTTGCCATGAGGGGGAGGAAAAAGCACATTTTTGCAGCAGACAACCCTGTGCGAAACTGTTACAATGTAAGGAATGCCAGCCTGCAGGCCACAACAGTTTTCGTTATTTAAAAGTAAATAACTACCATTGGAAAGGAGAGTGAAAGTAGGAGAAATAACAGGAGCAGGAATACCTTTCAGCACACAAGCGAGATTAGGAGCGGAAACGCTACATGAGCCATGCAATTTAATGTGTTTACAAATAAGCGAATGACCCATAGTCGAGTCGCAGGACTCCCCGTGAGAAAAACTTCCTTGCCGTCCCGAAGGCATTTATACATGAAAGGCAAGGACCAGAGTTCATGCAGGAAAGCACTGCCCAAGGGCTGGTAACGGCCCACAGGATAATGTTTCATGCACGAGTCAAATTCAAACAAGGAAAAAGGTAAAGCGATAACCCCATGAACTAGCCACACGGAAGAATCGAGTTCTGCAACAGAGAACGGCAAAGGATCCATCTTTTCGATATGTAATAAAGTGTAAGTTGCATCTTTCATGGACATGAATTGCTGTTTGTCAGTTAAATTAAAGGGTAGAAACAAGGCAGAGGTGTTCAAAAAATGCCAAGGAACTTTACCTAACTTGAGCGTTTGTAAAGTCCATGCAAACTGCATAACTGAGCGCAATTGATTCTGACCATGATATAACACAGAAACATCATCTTGTACAATATCAACAACAGAGGACACAATATTCTCTAAAGTGTAAATGCGAGAAGACAGGGTATTAATACTATTGTCAACAACAGCAAGCACCTTTTCCAAATTTGCTTGATCTATTTCCCGAAGACGGGAAGCAGCTTCAATTTGTGACAGCTTCCAGAGTTCATTATACGTTTCATAAATGAATCTCTTAGGTCGGGGACCACGAGGTCCCAAAACAAAGTCGGACAGATCAATATTGCCTGAAAGGAGGGACAAATGTTGTTTAACAGAATCAAGGGACGAATGTTGCAGCCATTGTTTGCATAATTTACCAACAGAATATGTAGTGACAGTACGGGAAGCAGTAAATCTCGGATCAGGCCTATCCTGTGTGTAGCTAGTACCTGAGTCGTGAAAACGCATTTGACATGCATTAGATGATATAGGCCATACCAACCAGGGTGACAGATCGATTTCGGAAACATTAAACGAATTATTCTGTAACAGAGCCTGTAGGGTCGCCAGGGACAGGTTAAGACGTGAGCTATCATTGGGAAAACTCGACAGGGATGGAATTGAGGGCGTGTTTAATTGTTTAGTGGTAGCTAAGCCCCAACACGTAGTCTGATAAATAGAATCATTTAGGAACATAATTTGGGTAGGGATAAGGCAAGCACGGTGCAATGCCTCGGTTCCTTGTACCTGCCATGGCTTGGAGCCCCAAATAGATTTCAAATCTACGGTATCCTCCCAGTACTCATAACCACCCACTGCTAGGGCACTTAAAAAGGAACCCGAATAAAGCAATTTGGTGTGTGTTAACATAATTTTCTGAGTTGACGTGGTATTGAGTCTAAAATAATAGGATGCGGGGTTTGACCGATTAAAATCAGTAAAATAGGTAAACTTATTTCGAAGAGTTTGTGAGCTACCTGGCAAGGGGTTTGGACAATGTTCCCATTGGGTGTAGTTAACAGAACTACGCAGGGCACTTGGCTTATGGAGAAAATGATTACCCCAATGTTGGTAACAATACAAATCGGCATAATTCGCAGAATTCATATATAAATCTTCAGCATTAAAAGATGCATAATATTTTAAATCGGCAAACAATGCTTCAACGGCATGCACATCCCAATCATCAGAATGAATGTTATTTTTTACTACATCACCCATTGAAACACGAAGGACATTAGGTACATTAATAATTTCTGTCGGACCATGGATTTGATAGTTCACTGCATCCCATACGATGCCATCAGCAACTGGAAAAGCTGAAATGTTCACAAATGTGTGGTCACGCTTCATGATGTGAGACGAGGAATGAGGAGCCAAAGTTCCAGAAACATAGTCTACAGCAGAGCGTTCAGGTAAATAGTGACCATTGATTAGTAGAAAAAACACTGTGACAAAGCCAATGGACATGAACAAAAAAATCAAGAAAAGTACCAACCAGATGTATGTCCAGGGTGGAATCAAAAAATTGTCTCTAAACCAGGATACAAAAATACTGAACTTGGATGGGACTTTTGAAGAGGTGGAATCCGAATCAAAGGAATAACGAGTCGGGCCAAGTGGCGTTGTTGGTTGATGCGCCACCTATTCAGATGCAGGATAGGTATACTCGTCCTCGTCGATGTTGGTGGAGAGTTGGGGATCAATTATAGTTTCAGGCAAAGGAGAGGATTCAGGCAAATCAACCATCTCAATTACAGCATCAGCGACCGTTCGTGTAGATGGGCCACGAACATATGTCCGATAAATGGCAGGACAAGAGACCGCTGGTGTGACACTATTCAGGATCGGCCAGGCGCTGTAGTTTGACATTTTCCACTGAGATGTATCTGTTCTCCTTGCGACCAGGAAGCGGTGGTAAAATGACTGTACGTGTTCCCTTCAAGCCCAGAACTGGAACCGGTGCACGAAAAGAGGGGCCGAATTCTTTTTGTTTTCAACCTTCTCTCGAACCAGTTCTCCAACCTTTGGAAGCCAGCCGGCTACCGGAATCTGCAACGCAGGATCTGTGGCTGAAGGCAAATGTGTAGTTGCAAGTTTGTCTCGGGCTTCTTGTAAGTCCTGTAACATAGCAGAATGATTATCTACATCAAACTTGGCGGATTGTGCCGCGATGTCTGGACCCTCAAGGTCAGGCACAAACATTCTTATGCCAAAGAGCATTTCGTATGGGGTCCGCCCACCCAGAGGTCTTCTAGGGAGATTATTAAGTGCACGCTGAACGGTATACAAGTGGGCCAGCCAGTTCCTGCCAGTACCTATAACTCTAGCTGTTAAGGATTGCTTTAAGTCACGGTTCATTCGTTCAACGATAGAGTTGCCCTCAGGCCTATACGGAGACGAAAATTTCACCCGCACCCCAAGCGAAGCCATTGCATCCTTGTAAGCCCAAGAGGCAAACGCCGGACCTTGGTCCGAATGGAAGGTGCCGCATGCGAAAATTCCCACAAAGACACGCAAATCCCTGATTACATTTCGAGCGTCAGCACTACGTTGTGGCCAGACCCAGAGGAACCGTGTGCACGAGTCCACTGCTACTAAGATGTATTTATAGGCAGTGTCTGATGAGAATGGACCGCAGTGATCCAAGTAAACACACCCAAAGGGTCTGTTAGCAATGCAGAGCGGGGTCTGTGGAGGGCGTGTTACCGTGGAAGGCTTAATCTGTTGACAAACGTCGCAGGAAAGCACAAAAGCACGGGTGTCTTTATACCAATAACGCTGCTGCAAGATGGAAACTGTAGCTGACACACCTGCATGAGCAGAAGCCATGCCTTCGTGTGCAGCTGATATCAAGGCACTCCTGCGGTCCGCGTTGGGGATCAGCCGATCTCCAACGTCAGGTATTGTTACATAAGGAACCTGTTCGGGACTTAACTTGTAAGAATACTTGGAAGGAAAACCTGTAGGGTAATTAACACCTTCCTTTGTTGCAGCAATAGCTGCTAGAATAACAGAGTCAATTTTAGACATGGACCTGGTAACCGCTGCTACTGAACACGTGACTACTGCCGAACGGGCAGCTTCATCTGCCAGATCGTTACCAATAGCGTGTGCGCCCACCCGCTGATGGCCTAAGGTGTGAACCACCTGTGTGAGGGGCAGACGTTGTTGCAATTCTGCCACTCGAACCCAAAGCATTTTATGCTTAATTGTGCTCCCTTTTGCGTCCTTGTAGTCATTTTTCGACCAGAAAAACAGATTGTCATTGTAAGATTGTACACAGTAGAAGGAATCACATACAATAAGAGTGGTCTCATCCTGAGAAGCGAACTCAAGCGCTAGTAGCAATGCATGCAGCTCGGCCAATTGTGCGGTACTATCTCCAAGTGTGCGAGTGTGCACTACAGAGGATTTGAACGTTCCATTTACAAAGGAACCCGCAACAATAGCACATGCAGCTGAATAAGCGTGCTTGGACCCAGTGGCCGGTTGCGCCGAACCATCTGTGTAGATCACACATTTGTAATCCTCAAGCGGCAATATAAACAGAGGAGGAGGATGAACGAATTCATACTGTAAGAACTCCTGAGTCTGAAGAGAAGAATTGAAAATAAAAGTGACGTCTGATGACGTCAAGGATGTAGCCCATTGTATCCAACGGGGATGCATTGCTTTTGAGTTCGGTACACTTGCCTTTGTTACTGCCTCTAGGGCAGGACAGGGTGTTACCACCAGAATTCGCTTTCCCTGTGCCAGTGCGCGTTCTTTTAGAATCGCCATTTGCACTGCAGTTAGAACTTTTTCGACAGATGTAAAGCGCAATTCAGCGGAAGTGTACAGATGCGACTTGTATGCGATAGGTACTGTATCACCTTCATTAAAGGTTAAGTATGTAAATCCCACCGCCCCCGGAATTATTCTAATCACCAGGTTTGTGTGGTTATCACGAGTCAAAAGATATTTAGACTCCAATAGGTCTGTCTGCAAAGACTGCAGAATTAAGGTATGCTCAGGCAGCCAGCAAGACCTTGAATAAGTAGGTTGTATCAAAGCATACAAAGGCTTGATACGCTGGGCATATTCGGGAATGTAAGTACGCCCGAAATTCAGGAAACCCAGCAAAGACTGAAGTTTCTTCAGAGTATTTGGGGGCACAAATGTGCACATTTTTCCAAGAAATGGGGGCTAAGCCCTTACCTTCGTTGTTGAGCTCATAGCCCAAGAACAGAACGGTAAATTCAGCAATGTGTGACTTAGCAAAGTTAAATTTGTAACCCTGCTCCGCGAATTCAAGAATAATGCGGTCCACACGGGACAGATGCGGAAATAATTTGTCGTCCGTCAGATAAATGTCATCAACGTACGAACATGCATCTTGGTCTATGCTGTCTAGCAAAGAGACAACACGGGCGGCGAACACACCCGGACTATTTTTGTAGCCCATGGGTAAACGCCGGAACTGGAATAATTTACCACCGGATGTGAATGCGGTCCATTGACCACTCTCCGGGGCTAGGTTGTGCGTGTAGAAACCGTTTGAAAGGTCGAGTGTCGTTTTGTATTTTTACGAACAAGACTGTCTACAAGCGCAGAACTGTGTGTATTCTGCACCGCAAAGTTCCGACAATGAGAATTTAAATGCCGGTAATCCAAAACTAAGCGGTACGATCCATCGGGTTTAGAAACCACGAATAGGGGATTGTTCATAGGTGATACGCATGGTTCGATTACTCCCTGATATTCCAACTGTGTCAGAATTTCGGAGACGGGGCCTTTTGCCTGCCGTTTGATGGGATATTGGGGTTGTGGCTGCGGTAGTGACCGCAAAGGTATTGCATGGGGAGGTGATTCTTCATCCCATCCCACATGGTTGCGGTATAACGCTGGAGCCAGGTACACAGCCCACTCAGCTGCAAGTGCTTCAGCTTTGTCTTTTGGGACATGCCGTGAAAAGCTTGGAAGGATTACCTCCTCTCCTTTATGTGCAGCGAGAACGAATGGGGGTGGCCAATCCACCTCTGCTAACAAAATGTCATATGAAGAGGTTAGATTTTCCCAAAAAATCCCTGTTATTTCACGCGGTATATCACCTTCAATTTGGATGACTATGTTGTAAAGTCTGTCAGGGGTGCCACTCTGGTGTCAGCTGTCTCTACAGTAACGAATGTTTCAGTTGCTGTCGCCTCCATATGAGGACGTAGCGCCTCCCGCACTATGGTAACTTCTGCGGCGCTGTCTAGGAGGGTCACTGCCCACGTCCAATTCAGGAGTCTCGTTCTCACGGTCTGTGGCATATTTCGCTGTTACAGCGGCAACTTTTTTCTTCTGAAATTGCGGTCGAGAAAGGTGAAAGTCTTCTGCTTTCCCTCTGACTTGTTGTCGAGGTTGGTCTCGCTCCTGGGGAGCCTCTCGGCCCCTTCCTCTATCTTGCCGTCCTCCTCCACCAGCCTGTGACGACGTCTGGGCCTGTGAAGAATGAGGAGAACGCGTATCAGAGCTCTGAAACCTTTCTGGTGATTTAATTCTCGACCTATCACGTAAATCATAAGTACGTTCAGAAGAAACCGAAACTGGGGAAGCGCCTCTCGACCCCGGCTTCTTTTGTTGCTTACCCTGTTTTTTCTGTCTCCAACTCTTTTAGTGAAGACTGGTCTATCATCTTTCTCAGATGTACTTTTTGTTTGTGTAATTTGTGGTTGCGATTGAGTTTGCATTTTTACAAAAGGCTTGTTGCCTAGGCTATTTCTTCCAATTGTTTTATAAGCCCGGGCAATAATTTTCGGTAATTCGCGAGGCCTGTCCAACTCTGGGACCAAAGCCAAAGCATTCGCTACTTGAAAGTTCATAGCATCGCCCTTGACATTTCCAAGGATCAGTTCAGCTACTACATCAAACACTCCCACTAGTCTCATCCCTAATTCCACAGCCGCTTCAGGGCCATGTTCGTCCTGTACTTTTTAATTACAGAGGGTAGAACCGTCATGGAAGGAGTACCAAAACATTTTGAATAAACTGCTGTGAATACCTTACCCCAGTTTTCACATGATGTCAAATCGGGGATTAAGTCTTTTGGCAAACTTATCGTAAGGATGCGGTGTTTATCTACTGGGGATGTATGTGGAAACACTGCTTCTATCTGATCGAACTTTTCTGCAAGCCAGTAAGGATAATCGTCCTTATTTTGTGGACGTTTGTCCATCACAGAATTTACCATGACAGGACTTATGGTCACTCCAGCTGCAATAGCTGGTTGGCCAGCGACTACAGGAGCAGCTCCATGGAGACTACCTGTAACGTATGTCACTAAGGCTCTATGCACTCGCACCAGTTCGGTATGCATAGTGCGCAGATCCGCAATCGGTAATGCCAGATAATTTGGATGCGGGGTATACCCGGCCAATACAGGCCAAGTGGCCCCCTCAATGGATAAGGGGCCTAAACGAACTGCGGTATTTGGTTGTGGGAGGGCGCCATTAAACCAAACACGGTGCTGCCAAGCCGTGAGAGGCACTTCAAGATTAGTATAGGGTCGATAGGCAGCAGGAATAGCGGTGGGTTTATATTCATGAAACAGATTATCACCTGCATCCACCGCCTCAAAAGTGATCCAAGTGTAAAACACTTCAAAGTGATAAGCCGGATCGCTTGAACCACAAAGACCAACTCGACCCCAGCATCGGGCACTCCGTATACACCTAGGTGTTCTCGGAGTGGTCCTCGGCTATGTGCAGCTATCGCCACACCAGCCATAACTAAACAATTGTATTCGACAACCTAACAGGGAGCACAAAATGGGTTATTTATGTAACCTTTTTAATAACTTCAAGCTTGAAAGAACCTATAAAACGTTCAATATAGGAGGTATCACCGTCACTTACGCCTCCGGAAGCGTACGTGAGGGTTTTGTGGACAAGCACAAGTACTACTCAAGCATCTCGCAGATAAGCTGCCCCACGTTGGCCGCGCCATGTCATAGGGTTTCTGCACATACACAGAGCTATGCACAGGATAATAGGACCCCGGAATACAGTGGTTTGCCTACCATATACAGTAGCACCCAAAACCCCAACCCAACTAGCTTAGCATCCCATTAGTACCAAAGCACCAATGATTGGACAACCCAGAACACGGTATCTTTATCTCAGGACTCGCTGAAGCAAGAACACTCTTTCGTCACTCACTCGTACTTGTCCACAATGCGCGTATGAAGAGACACAGGGTAGATTAAAATATTTATTTCAACTTACGTGCTCTAAGGTACAGTACACGTGTCAGCACTAATAGCATAATGCATATGAATAATATAAGCAGCATGGTTACAATTCCATAGAATACAAATGGGGAAAGCATTTCATAACTCAGGGGATAAATGTCTAAATAACATTACCACCCTCCCCGTGCAGTAAGATAGTTTATTATAAAAATAGAAGACCTCTGGGCTTTGACTAGCGAACCCTCATACCTCGGTCTCTAGATGCAGAACTACATCAGCAGACAATCACAGTTCTTCTCCCTGGAAAAGATTCCTCCAAGTGTGTTAAGCGCCAGTAAAAACTGCAGTATTAAAGGCACACAAAGTTTCACGGCATTTGCGCCTAATGTTATGTCTGGGTGCGCAAGACTGGCCATATCAGGAAGAACCGAAATACATTGTTATGTGACCTTGTACATGTTGTGCAGTCTGAGCCCAAATCAAACAAGAGAAAAGGTGAAAGACAGAAAATGCAGACAGCGCAAAAGAACTTAGCAAGAGCAAAGGGCGAGGGAGCCCTGGCTCAGTGTAACGTGCGCAAAGAAAAGCAGCATGGCAGCTAGGCCTAGGCCAACATAACAAGGCAGGCAACAAACCACAAGACAGTAAGATTCGGCCCGCTCGGAGGAGAGGGGGCAAAATGGCCGATATTAGCGGCTTACACACCACATCCTGACATTGACACAATGCCACAGGCTGACTTACTCATACAACACAAGGATTTAATTCAAATCTACAGAAACTTGACGCAATTCGTCATGAGGACTTTCACAGTCCAACCTGCAACAGTTGCAACAAATGGTACTCAATCTCAAGGTACAGCAACTAAAATTACACCACAAACGTTACATGTGGTAATGGGCAAAATGCCCACGAAACGTGAACAAATGCCATTCTGGGTAGCTCAGAAAATAACTCAGCTCGAGGGAGTATTCCCGGATACTACCCCATATGAAAAACACAGAATGCTAACAATCTGCTTGCCCATGGGGATCACAACACAAATAAAAGATTGTACCACTTGGGGTACAGTCTTTGCTGCCATTTATACCAGAACACATGGTATACCATCATTAGCCGTAGTACCAGATGTATTAAGACAAATACAAAATGAGTACGGAGCAGAGCCTGCCCTAAACTTAGGGATGAAGTTACTAGGTAACTATGATCAGGTATCAGCCATAATTCTAGCTAATATTAAAGGGGAAGCAGCTTCAGTGGCAATCCGCCAACGCCTAAGGGAGTTCAGTCCTATAGATCAACAACACGAACTACCCAAAATAATTGAAACTGCATATGCACAATTAGGCAGAGACAGTTTAGGTGGGAAAGCTTTAAAACCACAACTGATGGGCAGTCCTGAAATGACACTTCCAAGCAGACACCAGCTTCTTCTAAAAAGAAGTGGGATAATAAAAACCAACAAAACTTTAAAGGAAACAGATCTGAATCCCGAGGTAGATTTCCTCCACAGGAGCCCTCCAAGAAGAGGTATAACCTCAGAAATAGGGATAACATTAGGAAACCTGACAGGTATCAGAATACTGATACAAGTTCCTCTCGTTCCTTTCAGGGTTCATCGAAAAACTCCGAGAGAGAAGGACGGTCAGAACACAAGGAAGAGCGTACAAAGTCCAGAGACAAACAGCACGCTCAAGACTATACTTCCAAAAAGAAGAAAAGCCAAAATCAAAATCTCAGTTTAAGAAGAAGAAAGTTGCAGGCCTGAAGATCAGACATGCCCAGAATTCTGCGGAAACAACTTCTGAACGGGGAATGGGCTCAGACAATGCTAGACAGTGCGGCAGAAGTAACAATAGCTTGCCAGAACCTGATGGAATTTCTGGTGACAGCGGACTTGAATGATTACATCACGGTGGAAACACCAGATACGAGGTTAAGCGTCCCACATAAGTTATATGAAATAACACTCTGAATGGAGGGGGACAAGCCCAGGAAAGTTAAAGGACTCTTTTGGAAGAATCTGTCATCTGGTTATGACATCCTATTGCTGAACAAGATTAGCCGCCATCATTCGTTATGGAGTGCCATAGGGGAGAAACTGTGATTTTTCCAGCCTTCTCCGACCTCGTTCCCATTCATTTAAAACACACATATGCACAGGAGTGGGCAGTGGCCCTAGCTCCAGCATTGTACAAAAATCATGCCGGATGGGATGAGGATTCAACCCACCACATGATCCCATTAAAAGTTTCACCAAATGCACAGAGACAATATCCAATAAAGCAAGAAGCTAAAAAAACAGGTCAGGGAGATCTTAGATCACCTTGAATATCAAGGGGTCATTGAAACATGTACCTCACCAATGAACAATCCTTTGTTTCCTGTCATGAAACCTGACAATACATATCGTCTAGATTTAGATTACAGACATTTAAACACTTGCACTACGACATTTGCAGTTCAAAATGCACACAGTGCCACATTAATGAATAACATTGTGCGGAAAAAATATAAAACACCACTTGATATCTCAAATGGATTTTTCTGCCAAAATATAGCGCCTGAAAGCAGGTATTTGACCGCATTCTCAGCGTTGGGGTCCCAACGACAATTTTGTCGTCTCCCCCAAGGGTATAAGAATAGCCCGGGGTTATTTTCAGCAAGAGTAACTGAATTACTCCAAAATTTTGATGAGGAAGCATTGTCCTATGTGGATGATATTTATCTGACGGACGATGACTTAAAGAGGCACTTGACCAGGGTGAGCACCATAATTATGGGATTCGCCTCTGAGGGCTACAAATTTAATTTAAAAAAATCAAAGATCCCCCACCTCAATGTCCTGTTTTTAGGATATGAGCTTTCAAGTGAAGGGAAAAGTCTGGCAGCCAACTTTTTAGAAAGTGTGCACTGCTCCAACCTCCAAAATCATAAAACAATTTACAATCAATACTGGGATTCCTAAATTTTGGCAGAACATACATTTTGGATTACGCGGAAAGAGTAAAACCTTTCTACGACTTAATAAAACCTGACTTTTCAGTTAGACAATGGACACAGGAACACACAAACATCCTATGTTCACTACAAGAAGACATGATAGCTTCAAAACACTTACAGACGCGAGTAAACGTACGCAACTTAGTGATCCGTGTAATAGCGGGTCAATGCGGGTACACCTACTTAACCTTCAATGAAGGCGAAACAGTGCCAATCGCTTACAAATCACACCTGTACACAAACGCAGAAATGCGTTTCACTTCAACAGAAAAAATCCTGACAGCAGTTCAGACCGCTGTAGCAAGAGAAAGAGCACTGGCTCAGGGAAAGCGCATAATTGTCATAACACCGGTACCGGCTTTAGAAGCTGTTACAAAGGCTAGTATTCCAAATGCAAAAGCCTTACATCCGAGATGGATACAATGGGCTAATGTTCTTACTGCAACGGATGTCGAATACAGATTTGATCCAAGTCTAAAAACACAAGCATTTCTGCAAGAACAAGAATACCCTCTGCCAAATGAAATCTTGCCTCTAGATCAGTATGAATATATTATTTACACTGACGGATCTGCTCAACCGGCCATAGGGAGTAAGCAACAGTACACCGAAGCATGTGCTATCGTTAAAGGTTGCATGCGGGATGGAAAATTCCATCCAAGTTGCACCAAAACGCAATCTCTAGGAGACTGCAGTGCTGAGTTGGCAGAGTTAAAAGCACTGATACTGGCATTGGTGAATACGGATCACGAATTCCCCACACTGATAGTGTGTGATTTTTTTTACTGTGTGCAATCATACAATGAATATTTACATAATTGGGAACTAAACGGGTTCAAAGACGCAAAAGGTGGCACAATTAAGCATAAAATGCTATGGGAACAGGTAGTTGAGTTGAGAAACGAGCTACCAAGGGCTCACGTGATACATACACTGAGACATCAGCGTGATGGCGTTCACGTTGAAGGGAATTTATTGGCTGATGAAGCCGTGAAGGGGGCTGTACGCACATCTTCCGTAGCTGCAATCACTCGTTCAAAAACGAGGATAGACGGTGAGATTATGGTTGCTCTCATTGCTTCACGCAAAGGCAGTACAGCAGTACCAAAGAAATTTCCACTCAAGTAGTCCTACAAGTTAGATGCAGACAACATTCCATACTTTGAGATTCCTGGAGTGGGGGACAGGGTAATACCAAATATGGATCGTAGGCAAGGTTTGATTATTGCAGCACATGAGGGTGTGGGCTCTGCGCATACAGGCGTTGCAGCGACTATTTCATTGTTGAAACAGCACTATTGGTGACCAGGTCTGACAAAACAAACTAAAGACTACGTCTTGAAATGTGACATCTGCCAGCAGATGAAAAGCTCCACCATAGCACGCCCGGCACAGACACTGTTATTAAAATCAGACAGACTTCTTGCATGTGTATATCTGGACCACTGCGGCCCCTTACAATCAGATGGAGCTTACAAGTATATCATGGTTGCAGTGGATTCATGCTCGAGATTCCTATGGGTTTGGCCTCAGCGCTCGGCTGACGCTCGAACTGTTATCAAAGATTTGCGAGTCTTTATCAGGACATATGCAGTTGGCACGTTACATTCTGACCGTAGCCCGACGTTTAGCTCTCGGGCTTACAAAGAGGCCATGGAAAGTATGGGCGTAGCATTGCGGTACTCCTCTCCATACCATCCTGAGGGAAATTCGGTTGTGGAAAGGAAAAACCGGGACCTAAAGCAATATTTAACAGCTAGGGTATTAGGCAAGGGCGGTAGTTGGGTCAATCATATATATATGGGGTACAACGAGCTCTCAATAACCAGCCAAGAAGCTCTCTAAGGGGTGTCACTCCTTACGAGGTCCTATTTGGGACAAGAATGTGGGTACCTGATCTTGATTGTGAAGGCACATTGGCGGATGAGAAACCATTTGATATCCATGATCGTTTAACTGTTTTACAGGATCTAAATGAATCCAGGACACAACAAAGTAACGTCCACCTGAAACAGACCGCCACTGGGGAAGTCAAGGCAGTCACGGCAAGACCTGTCTGGATCCCAAAAGTCAGGGATCTGGTCAGAGAGAAAATAGCGGATAAAAAAGAATTTGGGCCATCCTACAGAAAACCTGTACCGGTCCTAGCAATTCAAGGAACAAGAACTGTACTTATACCGCCTCTTGCCGGGAAAAAGGAGAAAAGATTTGTCTCAATTGGCCTAATCAAACCACACTATGTGGCCGATACTAAGCAGTAGGCCACGTGGACTCCACAGTAGCAGACGCCCTCCTCTCACTACAATCCAAGAAGTTCAAACGGAAAGACTCATCACGTTCGAAGAGCCTCCAACACGGAATGAAGGACTAAGCAACAATGCTATGGAACTCGTTCCCCTTGAACTCGAAGTTCAACTTCAAAATCAAACTCAAAATAACACAAAAGCTGCAATAAGACCTAATACAGATGTCTACGTCAACATGCCTCGATGAGAGCAAACTACGATTTCAACAAATCCCGATGCAATTCCAACAATTGATCGAACTGCTTCTGGCTACTTCATGAACTTTGATACGTTTTCCTTGGATCCAAGTGAACCGGAAACAACGCCAGCCCAACAAACAGGCAAGCAGCAGATTACGGACTTTCTTAACTTTCTCAAAAAGACTTACCTGGTATCGCCCTGGGTAGAACTCTGGGTAATTACTGGGATACTGTTCTTTCTTTTCTGGCCAGGCTTAGTTATAACTTTTAGCATGCTTATTAATGGACGATACCTTCAACAAAGACCTGAAGCCGAAAAAGTGAATTTGATCCTGAAACCACATCAATCTTCTCATCGTGAACAAAGAGACTTGTCATCAGTGAACATTACAGCAGTTCATATACCGGACGGTATAGTTTAAGACAAGGTTGATTTCGATATATTCGGTCCTACTGAACTTTTAAACATTTCTCATGTATTTAAAATTTCATTAAGTGATATTTTCATATTTTTCAGGGTTTAACACCACTGACCCGAACTCGTATTATTACAAGGTTGCACCGACATCAGCACTGAAAATTATGTTGACAAACACCAAACAAATATACTCTGCTTCCTTTATCACCCAATTGTCTGAACAGGGTTTTGACCAATGGAAGGACACAATAGACTTTAAATCAGTCTGGGGTTCTAGAGACTGGCAAGTCCAGGGAACAGAGGCGCTATTTAGAGCGTGCCTCATTCCACAGCAGATGATATTCCTAAATGATACTGTGCAACAGACATCCTGTCTTGGACTAGCCAAGAACAAGGACCTGAACACGCCTCGGTTTCCAACACCATCACAGATGGAGGGGTGGCAAAATTCAACTTCACAAGAAGGGGCAACAGTGGATGACATTTTACAGTACAATAGATCAGACCCTAAAAAGAAATGGGTGGTTTGGCCCTTAGACACGAACACATGTCAGAAAAGATTCTGGAGTATAACAGAGGGGTTCAGTATCCATAGGCCAGACCCACGCTATGTACAAAGAGAACACCCAGGGGTAGTGACATCCTACAGTGTTGGGAAGTTGTGCCTTGATTGGCTAGAGACCTCAACATTCACAGAACACCTATCCTTACTAACACATGACATGGATCTTAGGGATTTTTTACTAGGTCCCAGGAAATCAAGTCAGAAACGTTTCATATATGCTGGCATTTATGCAGCCTACAATGAAAATTGGAAAATATCCCAACAAAAGGCCGCAGAGAGAATACGGGAAATAGACCGTATTAACTTAGAGAAGGCATTAGCAGTAGTGGATAATGGGTTAACAACTTTGACCTCCAGGATCTATTCCTTAGGCAACATTGTATCTTCTGCAATAGACATACTGGAACAAGATTTGACCATATTACAACACAGGCAATCACAGTTACGTTCTATCATGTTGTTAAGCTGGACACTGCAATATTTGCGTGAAGGCTATGTGCCTTGGCGTTTTATCAACAGTACGTCTCTGTTTTCTGAATATAATCTAACAGATAAACAGATAGAAATGGCACAAAGGGGAGCAAAATATACAATGCTGCGAATTGAAAAGCTGGATAGATTACCATTTACGGTAGCGGAATCACCATCAACGGAATGGCTAATCCATGGCCACATAACTCTACCGGTCACTACTTTTCAGTTTCAATATTGCCTTGAGCAAAGGCAGGCAGGCAAATATGAAAAATTGGGTAAGGAATACATTAAGGAATCTTGGGAATTACCGTACCGATTTCGATGCCGGAGTGGGGATCGAGAAGTGTTTCTCAGCGGTACCAACTGCAAGAACGCTTTAAGCGGTTCTCTCATGTGCCAGGATATTTCCCTGCACGGAGCTTGTAATGGTTCAGTAGCGAACTTGTCCTGCCATATGAAAGGGACTCCAGCGGCCGTGATTACTCCGGTATTCAGGCTACTCTCGAATGGGAGTTACTTGATGCTGAACGATCAAGGTTGCTGTGCGATGCTTCCGGGCATTGCCTATCTGGTCACTGTGAACTCCAGAGTTACTTGCTGTATGCAAGTATTGTTTTCCCCAGTAAATACAGTCAGGGAGGCGCTGTTATGGCCTTCGTTGAACGTTTCCTTTATACAGTTTGATACTTTGAGCAGACTGAAAGCCATGCTTTTACAGCAAATCGTACCCTTCACCTCCGCTCGAGAGACCTTTGATCTTCAAATCACAAGGACCTCGACTGAGATACAGGCACTTATACGTACAAACTGCCCCTTTCATTTCGCAGAAATGGTGGGTTGTATCTTTAATATGTCTGATACGAGTGGTATTGTACACCTATTTAAGACCATAGGGTCAGGATTTCTGAGCACCTTTCAGACAATCCTCGGAGTTATTCCAAATTTTATACACTCCGTATTGGGAAGCGTTTTTGGAGGTCTTCCGCTGATCCTGCTCTCAATAGCAGGTATCCTGATTGTCATTATTTTGCTACGCAATGGACGGCCCAATCTCCAACGAGATGGCAAAAGCACTCTTGGAGCGCAAATATCGTGAGCGCATGGTACAACATCTGGGCACACCTCACCTACGGGAACTGAGCGCCTCATGGTTCCTATTGTTTAGACCAGTCTGGATGGTCTGCATCTTACCTGTTTATTCGATCCCTGTTCTGCGGAGAAGAATGCGTGTTGGATCTCTGTCTGACACTTGCATCGGACACGCCTACGGACTTGAATAACAGGCTGGAACCCGTGAGGTCGCATGCTCGGCAATGTCCCTAGCGTATTCCTATACTGATGGCTGCATTCCTCGAGAACCCGCAGGTACCTTTTACTACAACTGGGTTAAGCATCAGCTCTTCCACTAGCACTCAGGTATTGACTACAGCATCAGCTGCCTCTGCACCAGCTATTGGCAGCTCTGAATATCATCTGTGCTCCATTGACGTACTGTGCGAGGACGTACTGTGCGAGGTATTACAGAGACCGTCCTCTGCAGCGGCAAGCAACAACGATGTTGCGTCTTCCGGCCAGGACACTTAATCTATAATTGGCTCATTGTGTGCTGGGAAAGAGTTGGGAATTTTTCTTTTTAAATTTCAAAACTCAACTAAATTTGGAACACTTCCTAAAATTGACACTTTCGCTGGAAAAGTATGGCCTTCTGACGCTTGTAGTGGTTCGGCTTACATAAACGAATTCAACTAGGACTTCGGCTTAAAGTGACATTTCCAATACTAGCTTTCGAAAAAAAGAAATTCTTCCCCCCGATTAGACTGTTTTTAAATGGTTTTAATGACAATATTTTATGAAGCTCACTGATAGTTTTATGCGCTGCTACCTAGTAAATACAGTAGTTTACTAGCATTTTTATCATTGTTGACTGTTCGGAAGAGGAGTGGGTGTTATGTTTCATATAGGTACCCTAATATAGGCCCGGGAAATACCATACACCTTCACCTACATTATCTCCCTTACACTGCACAGTAACGAGCCTTTAGGATTGAACCTTTACCTAGTTCTAGTCCTGGGCGCAGAAGGAGGATTTTCCCTGAATAATAGTGTCCTATAACTCCATCAATGGACTCATACAGTATGAATGAATATTCATGAGGGTTCTTGGAAACCAGGCAGGGGCTACACCACCTGCATAATATCTACGTACAAGGTTCATCCCATACGTCATCCTCAAATCCAACAATGGCTAATACAAGAAACAAGGGACAAAGAAACCCTAGATACTTTTTGTATAAATACAGCACATCTTGCTAGGGTTAGAGGAGGAGACCGAGACTTCCAGGCCGACACACTGACCAGAGACGCTGAGGCTCCTGCATGCAGATGCTCCAGCTGACAGTAGTCTAACACATCCCTCGCGGCGTGTCCAACTCGAGACCAGGGCAGGGTCACACACTCTCTCACTTCAGGTAATGGGGTTAGACTAAATCCTAGAGGGATTCTTAGCTTCACACCTACTCACATGCTAGGTACACTTAGGTACATCTAGATAGGCATCGTAGGAGTACGCACATTTTATCAAGCATTTTATATTCATGTACCTATTCATGATTATTGCAAGATGGTAGAACTGTACTATCCTTTCAGTTTCACTGTACTGCTAATCATATATATCTGCTACTGTCTAACGTTTGTTGCAGCACATCTATTTAACACTAGAAGAACAACAGTGCAATAAATTCTTATTGTAACACGCCCGACTGTTTCTTCTGTGTAACTCTCTGAGATCGGATAAGTGAGCACGGGTGACTGAGCGAAAAGTAGTATATTGTTTCCACGATCTTGGGGGATCAGGGTTGTCATGTTCTGATCTTGCCAGAAACTATTCTCTCCCTGATAAGAGGAGATTCTAGTGGCACTGTGAGCTAGCTAAAACAGAAAGGCTAACATTCTCGGTAGGGTGCTTAGAGCCAGTCTGCCACCAGTCCTACAGTTTATGTTATCCGAACGCGCAGATCCTGTATGGGTAATATAGGAACTACACGACATACTAACCCTGGATGAAGACCTATAAGTTAGTTAACTTACACATATAAACCTGAGGGATTTCCTAAAGTCTAGGTTTCGCATACACACAGTCCTGACGAAGGCCTTAGACCCGTAGGGGCGACTGCATGGCAGAAACCTGTCAACCTGACCACTAAGTGTTGCAGACCAATAATCAATCTGCACTACACCACTCCGCTTTTAACCTTATCATCTTTATTAAACTTTCTTCCTAGGACAGGAGATCATTTTACGGTCCACTTCCCACATCTTGACACTGTTGTCACCCTGACTGACAGTGTCCCTCCTGGTGGAGGATGTTATCACTTGGAGAACAGGTTTCTCAAGTGATTAGACCTGATGATGATACTATACCCCATATCACACCTAGTGTGATGACATACATCATTGGTTGTGAAGATGTGGTTGTGGGTCTTCAAGACGATCCTGTCAAATGAATGTGGTTCACTCTCCTTTGATTAGTAATATTTCAATGGGAAGCTGAGTGAACTTCTGCTTCTCTCCCTCCCCTTCTGATTTAGATCACACTGGAGTTTCACCAGGAACATTAACAAGTGGTGAAAAAAAACACCAGGACCATACTATGTATAACGCGCACTGCCCTAGTCTGGGTCTGGCATATGTTTAACTTGGTGCCCTAGGTGCAGACCTGATCAGTGCACAATATTACAGATAATGTGCTGCCCCAGAGCAGCTGCAGATTCACACCTGCACTGAGGGCAGAGCATAAGTGAAAGGCAGACCAGCTGTTTGGAATAGTAAGTCTGTCTTTCACCGTGTGGGCAGCACTGCGGCTTGCTTTTCAAAGGGGGACAGTGCTCTCTCTGTAGTTCGGCACAGTGGGTGACTGCACTTGCCTTCAATGGTGGTCTCGGAGGTCCCTCTTTCCTCACTTTCAATGGGCCTTGGGGGGGCTGCACTGACTGTGCACCATCTCCTGAGGGACACAGAGTCAGTGCACCCGCTGCCAGGTCCTTTACCTCTGCACCCACATCTATAACACAGCACTGGTGCAGAGGCAAAGTGTTTCCTCATTTGCAAATGGCCACACTTCATTCAAATGAGGCAATGCCCCTGGGAGATTCCGCTGGGGCACATGTATAACCAGCATGATCTATAGTCCAGAAGGGGCTGATCATTTCATTAGGGTCTGAACATTTCATTAGCAAAGTAATATGTGCTACAGGTATGGGCACTCTAAGGGGGAACCCACCTGCATGAAAAGGCAGTAGCCCCACACTGGTGGCCAGACCCCGAGGTTGGCAAGTGTTGTGCTCAGGGAGGAAGTTGCCCCAATTAGTGGGGTGGTAGTGCAGAAGTTACCCTCATGTCCCTGGGTGAGAGAGAAATGGTGCCAAAGGCTCACATGCCTAACAATACTATTAAATATAGGCAGTGGGTCACCATCAATGGGCAGAGGGTAGAGGCCTCTGAGAGACACAGAAGCCAGCATGACTAATGTTAGGTGTCATCTAGAGTTCTCAGAGCAGGTAGTCCCTACAGTGGTCCACCAGGTTGTAACAGCTGACAACCATGAGAGTCACTATCCTGTGGCTCTCGTTCCTTTTGAATGAGTGGGGGAGACTCGGGTTACTTAACGGTAGCTGTGAGCCTGGCCATGCCTGTGGATTATCTGCTTTGTAATGACATGGAACACACCATCTGGAAAAATGTGGAGCTCCAGTCCCATCTGGAAATGTTAGGATTGCCTAAGTGGGTGTTCCTGACCACACAGTCTATGGAAGCCCGACAGGGTAGTAAAAAGGACCTGGAGCCTGCCTGCCAAAGAGAGAAAGGGCAGGGGATATGGGAACCCAGCTGGAGGCTCCCCGGGTCCAGGAGGAGGCTGAGCCTGAGGGTGACGCCCTGGAACCTATAGGGGAAGACATTACTGCCCTGGGAGACCTACTCCAAATGGCTGGATGGCACACTAAAGTGGGGCTATCCCAGGCAGAGTTCTGCAAAGTTCAGAAGGAGTGCCATACTCTGGAGGGCCTATGGCAGCAGGCCAAGGCCCAAGCATTTGGTGACACCTCGGGTGATCACCTGATCAATTGGGATAAAGATATCCCTGCATAGTGAGTCTAAGGTTCCTGAGCCTGGAGCAACCCGTATCTTGGTTGATCCCCACTGTCCCAGGGCCTCTCTACTGGGTTTGGCTTATGATGTACAACTTGCAGGACATCTAGGGCAGGCCAAAACCTTTGCAATGTTCATCACCCACTTCTTTTGGCCCAAGATGAGAATGACCTCAGATATGTTCTGTCCCACCTGCTTGGCCAGGGGGAAATCAGGGGAAAATTAGAAGACTCCCCTGGTTCCTCTCCCTGTCATAGGCACCTCCTTTGAGAGGGTGTGCATCAACATGGTTGGGGCCCTGGACCCCAAGACTGCCCTAGGCAACAAGAACATCCTGGTCTTGGTGGAGCTTGCCACTTGGTACCCAGAGGTCATGCCTGCGAGAACAGTGACTGCAGTGGCCAGGGCACTGATGGGGATATGTGCTTAGGTAGCTTTCCCCAAGGAGGTGGTATCTGATCAGTACACTAACTTCATGCCAGCATATACAAAGTAAATGTGGGACCTTACCATCCCCACACTAATAGGCTTGTTGAGAGGTTCAACAGAACCCTCAAAAGCAAGATCATGGGCCTATCAGAACCTTTGGGGCATAAGTGGGGTGTACTCTTGCCATGCCTCTTGTCTGCATCTCCGGAGGTGCCTTAGAAGGAGATAGGATTCAGAACCTTTGAACTTCTCTATAACCACCTGGTCAGAGGGCCTCTAAGCCTTGTGAAGAAGGGGAGGGGGCAATCTCCCAAGAACTCCCCCACCTCCACCCCAGGATTTAGTTAGGTACATGTTTGCTCTCATGACTCAGATGAAGCACTTTATGAAGAAAGCCACTGAGAACCTAGAAGCCAGCCAGGAAGTTATGAAACTCTGTCATGACCAGAAGGCCACTCTGGTAAAGTTTCAACCTGGTCCGAAAGTGTGGGTGATGGAGTCAGTGGAACTCCAGGCATTGCAAGACCAGTGGATCAGGCCCTATGAGTTAAAGGAGCACAAGGCGGAGGTCACCTGCCTGGTGGACATCAAACCCCAGGAACTCTTTAATGGTCCTGCATGTCCAAAGTAATCATGCTCCTGGTGATAGATGATGGTGTGGAGGAAGAGAGCAAACCTTTCCCCAAACGTCTGTCTTCCAAGTAGCAAAATGGGTCAGTGGAAGGCATTGTTCTTTCCTAGAGGAACTGTTGGCAATTGTTGGGGCAGTTTTCCTCGCTTTTCTTACTTAGTCCAGGGCTCGCCACTTAGTGGGCCCATTATATTGACACAGGGGACAGGCATGACTGTCAAAAATATAATTTACTGGCTATCTGATAAATGAGACTCAGAATCAAGATGCTGGATCTATGGGTAATTGAGCACTCTTACAGCCCTTGTTTAAGTCCAGTGAATCTGGTACAAAAGACTGCCTTACCAGGTGCCCCCCAGAACTCCAGTTCTGAATGGATTATCGAGGGCTCAACTCAGTCACTAAGACTGAGGCTCATCTCATCCCCTGAGCTAATGACCTCTTTGAGCTACCAAATTCCTGAGCATGTTTGATTTAACATCAGGGTACTGGCAGATTGCCTTAACCAAGTGTGCTACAGAGAGCTCTGCATTCTCTACCTTAAAAGGCCACTTATAGTTCAGGGTGATGCCCTTTGGATTAAAGAATGCCCCTGCCACCTCTCAGAGGTTGGTCAACTGGGTCCTAGCTGGGTCGGTCAGTGTCGCCTACTTGAACAACACTGCAGTATTCATTCAGTTCTAGTTGAAATGACCACCTCCAGGTAGTGCTTTAGGCCCTGCAGAAGGCAGGCCTGACTATCAAGGCCAGTAAGTGCCAGAATTCTGTTGTGTACTCAGGCCACCAAGTTGGTGGGGTCAAGGTACATGCCCTCCAGCCAAAGATACAGACCATCCTGACTTGGGAGCCCCCTCAAGACCCCGGCAGAGGCGAGGGCCTTCCTGGGCCTCACCAGCTACTACAGTATATTTGTCAAGAGATATGGCACTGTTAATATTGGAAAAGTCGATGTGCACAATGATACATGTATGTATAAGAACAAGATCGCATCATTATTATCAAATTTGAACATCATGAACTCTCCATCAACCCCGGCTCAGAAATACGTGGTCATGCTGGCTCTGAGACCTAGGCCTAAGGTTACTGATTGATAGGTCACAGGTGGGGTGACATGTAGCTGGCAGACAAATGCGCAAACAGGAAACTCATGTCAATCCCACAAATAGGCGCAGTGACACCACAATGGTTGAGGGAGATTAGCCCCAATAAAGCACACATGGTCAGAGGGGTGCACGCATTCCTAAAACACCATAAAGTCAGATGCCACATGAACTTCGGAACACACAGCCAAACAGCATACAGCACACACAGTACATGCAGTGTTCATGCACCCCTCATGCCGGACATCTGGACACGTTACCCACTGGCCCCCTTTGAGTCCATGCAAGGTTGCGGCCCACCTGCATTTGTTATCAGGGGCCTTATTTATGACTCCACATACAAGGCTAGCATTCTTTTACCAAAAAAGGATCGATATCATACCCCAAAAATGTATAAAACCCTGTTCAGATTGCTTGTACTTTGAGACAGTCCTGAGACCTGCTACTGTAACCGTGCTCCCATCTGAAGTGTTTAATTAAAACAACTGTTCCTGTTTTACCAAATGCCTCTTGTGTTTTGTTTTTCAAAGGTAAATTAATTTTCGAGCAATATTTTGGTGAGCCAGCCAGGAGAGATTGGTACCTCAGACCCAACTGCAGCCTAAGAAAAGGGACCCGGCCCGGACAGATTCACATTTGTGCAGAAAGGAAGGTGAGCAGACACCAATTGATTGATGTTCTGCTGAATCCGCAGGGCTGGGGTCCGTCCTGAAGTCACTGTCAGTGGGTAAGAGACTACATCTGATCCTTAGTCCCAGCATTTGGAGTATGGAAAACTAGGAAGAAGCACAAAAATGTAACCTGAGCACCCTCCCACTGACAGAAATCTGGCATGTTGCCTATTTTATGTGTTTGAACTGAGTAGTTGCAAGGCGGCCCCTCTGGGGCGCTCCCGTGGAGGTCACCTTTTTAGGTCGAGCTTCGACATGTTGTGTCTCATCTGTAGGGTTTGGCAAACCCACTGATTACCATTATCTGTGGCATTTAAAAATGTCTGCTTGTTATTGGTGCATTTGTTTAAATGCCCCTCCTTTGTTGCCTTAGCTCCCTCTGTGGTGATTTCACTAAGAGAATATTTCGTTAGGCAAACACACTGTTATAGCGTGTGATGGCCGGCCGGTGTCTGTTCAGAACCACTTTCTCTTTCATTTCTCCCAGCGCATGCACTCCAAGCCTACACTCCCATCGCCCTCTCCACTCACTTTCCTAAACACGACTAGCAAATCTGGCACCTGCATTAGGGAAAATGTTTTCTCCTCTCCTTAGCTGTGCCGGCAGTGAACGAGTGTATAGACGGGGGGCACACAACCCCGTAATTCAGACAAAATCTTTCCAGAGCGCAAGTTCGCAGTATGTGCCCACAGCAACATACTAGCTTCAAAATCCCACAATACATTTGTTTTCTGCCTGCAGACGGTTCGACAGCAGCCACTGAATTACCATACTTCTACATAATTTAGAGAAACATCTCTTGCGCTGTAATAAACATCCATGGGTGTTACTTACAGATCCTTCTATTGCTTTGCCCCACAAAGGGGGATATTCACAAGAACGTGTGATAACCATCGCAAAAGTTACTTAACGCAACCTCCAACATCGCAGTCTACCGTGGGAAATTTACGCCGTCTTAACCAACTAGTCACAACACGGCGGTACCATGCGATAGTCTCCAGATAACGCGTCAAATGACCGCGTTAAAATCAACGCCACGCCGCAAAAATGCGAAACACTAACACAAAAAAGATGCAATGAGGCCAATCGCGATACAAAAATTTGCGAAAACCAGCCACAGGCCTGCAAATCCCACACGTCTGGCGGGAAAATGCACTATAATAGCTACACAAACAACACACCAGAAACAATCCAATGTGCGTAGCAACATGGAGGCACCCTGACCCAGCGCAGAGGCCAACGCAAACCCCACAAGCCCCACAGACCACCAGCAAGGAACAACTGGTTTGGGGAAGGCCAAGGAGAAGAGGGAGAGGAAGACGGGGTGCAGTCCGCAGGAAAACAAGATCAGCGTCACGGAGGTGACAGAACATTACCAGCAACTGACCCACAATCAGACCACCTTGAATGCAGCCAGAGTGTCAATGGGGCCAATGGAGGAGGCCAAAAGGCGCCGGCATGATGTGAAAACCTAAACCAGGCCCAAAGCCGCTCCCAACAGGAAGGCAGCAATGGCGACAGGAGGTGGGAGTCCTGCGCCACAGGAGGAGCTGGAGGAAATGGAGGCCAGTCATCAGTGTGGAGACGGTGCAAGGAGGTGGGAGTACGGACACAGCTCGAGAGGACCTGACACAACAGCAACAGGGTGAGGAAAGACCAGGGACTGGGAGTGACTCAGAGTAATGATGACTGCCGGTTAGTAATTCGAGCATTAGGTTGGATCCGTGCAGAGCAGAGGCAGCAATCCGAGCAGAGCAGAGGCAGCGCGGACCCGGTCAGATGAACCAGGTTTTCCAGGTCTCCGTGCACTCCATGCACTTCGAAGCGGCGCTGTGCTTGGGACGCCGAACACCTTCCCACCGTCTTCCGCAGCCTGCCGAGTGCTTGCTGTGCCGGCCGGCACGCCTACCGCCTACCGCCTACTCGTTCTCCGGCGAGCGAGAGACACCGAGGAACCGAGGAACCGGAGCTCAGAGGCGTGGATATCGCCCTGAAACCGCCTGATCCTACAAGGTGGCGGTGGTCCGCGGCGGGCCGGCGGGCCGGCGCGGGCTGCGAGTCAGCAAACTTTCGGATGCCAGTGGCCAGAGCGGGGTGAGACAGGAGCAAGGAGAGAGGAGTAAGTTAATTGAGAACTACTACAAACAGCCCAGAGCCCCGCATTACCCGCAGCCCCACAGTCCCGTAGTCACGTAGTTTCCGAGTACCTTTGGATCTGGCAGCTCCGCAGCCCTTATAAATTAAATTTACTAACCTCAGCCACAAAAAAAAAAAAAAAAAAAAAAAATATTATACAATATCGCCGGCGATCAGCAAGCACTAACGCCAACAGTGGCCGAGGAGTGAACGTGCCCAGGAAGGTGCCAGATACGGAGGACTTTCAAAGAACCACAGAGATCTAAAGTGGAAGTGGAGGCAAACCACTTTGTCTCCCTAGCCCCCAGTATCTTTCTCCTTTCTCCCCTCTTCTTTCAAACTTTACCAGCTACCACCTACCAGTGTACTCAGAGGCAGAGACCAGTGTGCTTCTAATCGTCTGTTCGCCTAGAATCCAGAGTCCAGAATCCACGTTTTGTGCAGGTCGCACCAGCGCAGAGTGGAGTAGGAGGACGCGAGGACGCCGAAACTGCCACGGCTCTGATCCCAGCTCCCTCTCCCCAGCTGACTCTCCCGCCGGTACCAGTGAACCGGGGTCCCAACATAGAGCGGCTGGTCAAACGGTCCTACCAGAGTGCAGAGTGCTCACATTGAGTCAGCCTAGGGACCGTCATTGAGTGCTGCCTCTCCCTGCGCCCTCCTCGAGTAAAACTTAGTAAAATGGGACCCAAGAGAAAGGACAGACAACACACGATCTCAGAAGACCCCACCAACAGGCACCCGCCCATTAAAAGGATCACCAGGAGCAAATCACTTACGGAAAGCCTAAATGAACTGTCTCAAAATGCAGAATCAATGGGGTCGATTAGATACTTTTTCAGGACAAAGGGCGCTGCCAACATCGACCAGGGCAGGCAGGAGCAGGCAATGGAGAATACACCACAGAAAGGGGGCGACATGAGCATTACGCAAGAAAACAGCACTAATCAGCCGCTAATTTACACCGCCGTATCCAGCGGAGGCACACCTCCTCACCTGGAATTCAGTAACAAACAGGAAATGGCCAATCCAGATTGCAAACAACTCAAAAGTACACTATTAAACGGATTACCCAGCGCACAAAACTCTTTTATACTCACAGATAAAGTTAACAACGCCACCAATGTCTCGGACCTCGCAATTGCTCCAAGTGGAGCAGCTGACATCGCAGTGTCAAGGGTGCAAATCCATTGGTCAAAAGATCACGATCACAGCGCAGCCAGTAAGCTCACGGATAGCATAGTACCAGCCCCATCCCCCACAAGCA
Organism: Calotriton arnoldi; assembly: GCA_963921515.1. Taxonomy (NCBI): domain Eukaryota; kingdom Metazoa; phylum Chordata; class Amphibia; order Caudata; family Salamandridae; genus Calotriton; species Calotriton arnoldi. Next base: position 779,628 of record CAWUFW010003925.1, on the reverse strand, counting down.
GCCGACAGCAACCAATTGTTCAACACTCAGACTCTCCAGCGGCAGGGGAGCTTACATCTTCGTTTCTTCAAAATTTAGGCGATAAAATCGAGAGAACACTAAACTGACCCCAAACCTGCTGGGGTGGGGACAAACAGGATCTCCACGGGCTACCAATGCAAAAGTAGATCATTGCACCTTTCACGACAGCCCAGAAGCTGACTTCCAGAGAACACTGATGTCGGAATCAAATAGTGACACCAACAAAGCTCTAGTGTGGCAGTCAACTAAAATGGAAGTTCAAATTGATCTTCTGCAATCGATTGCTGGCCGCTTAGTCAACATAAGCTCCAGAGTGGAAGAGCTGGAAAATAGGATCGACCAGTACTTGCTATCCAACCGAGGTGAATGCTCCTGTTCCTGCTCAACACTCATTGAAAAATGGGCGCTACTTCCCGAGATCCTAGCCGATATAGTAAAGACAGTCCAAGGAAGCAGGGAAATATGGCTCCCGAGCAACACAGACGGCAGGATCACAAGAAGCGGCCACCTTTCGGCAGCGAGACAAATGGAAGTAATCGATCTCGGCTTAATGTTACCAGCAGGACTGGATCAAAATGGAGCACAAAGAAGCGAGGCCTCTGCCCATAATGCCAAATTGGCACAAGGAACACAAAGCCCAAAATGCAGGGCAACAGAGTGCAATGAAGTCCCGGACGCCATAGAAACTGACTTAAAAGAACCTACTCCCTGTAAAATTGGTGTGCCAGAACGCCCGTTGTCAAGAAGAGAAAAAAAGAAGATCAAGAAACAACAGAAAAAAACCAAGTTAAGAGGAAGGCAACTGCAGCTAAGGAAGACTGATGGCAGACCGTTACAAAGGGACCCCAAAGCTGGTCAGTTTTATCCAATTTTCATAAATAAAAACTGGGGCAAAACGGCCTTTGACATGGTCCCGCCCCCAGTAGTACAGCAAAAACAGCTAATCATAACAAGTAATCCACCTGCGACCGGTCTAAAGCCGCAAATAAGATCAGGATACTCTTCAGGGAGCCAAATGACAGAGGACACAAGCCATGCACTAGCAGAAAAAACCACACTGCAATTAAGGTCAATAGCACCGCCGCTGGCGGAGGATTTAAAACCACTACAGCAAAGCTCCGGGCATCAGCTTGGCATTAGGTACACTTATGGCCAGAGCTTGAATTCCAAAGCAGGATCAGCCATAAGCAAACAAGGAAGTCCAACCATCGGATTAACCCAGGCGGCACAAGATCTAGGAAGGAACAAAACGAGCTATTCGTCAGGAACAGTAACCACCATCTACGAGGTAGTCCTCACCCCGAGATTCTATAGCACGGGTCAGCATGACATTTTGAATAGGTGTAACATTCTCCGCCTTTTCAAACACCTTGCTGTCCTAGACCAGCTACAAACAGGTGACATAGAATGGGTGAGATTCTTGAGTATGAAGGGGGACACACACGGCAATTCAACAGTACTGGGCTTGAAGAAAAAGGAAACCGTACAAGCCATCTTGAATAATTCTACACAACTTGCCGAGTGGGGCATCGATGCTCAGAATCTACCCAATCCAAAATACCCATACATCTTAGCACCAGACAAGGGGGACATGGGCCCTTGGTCAGTCCTGCAGGGGACAAATAGCTTAGGACTCCCCGAGAACAGAAGGAAGAGATATAAGGACTACACAGGAATCACGATCGCATGCCAAAACAATCAAAGGGTAATTAGTGCCATCCCCTCACTCTCGGATCAATCCGGAACGTTGGGAAGCACACAGAAGCCTTCCTAACAGCAGCAAGACCAGGTCTGGTAGGTGTGAGGCCAAGGGAGGACCTTTTCTTAAAAATAACCTAACATTAATCTCATGGAACATAGCCGGGAGTAGCAAGATCGGCGAGAACAAAAACCTGAGGCGATTCCTGGAAACAGGAGACATACTCTGCCTTCAAGAGACCTGGGCATTAACTAGCACACCATTGGCAGGGTTTTACGAACATTTAGTTCCAGCAATAAAAAAGAACCTTTTTGGTCGCCCGTCTGGCGGACCGTCAGTTTACATAAAACACGCAAGCCCCCTCGTAGTGACAGGAATAAACTTAAATTCATCTGGGCTGCAAGCCTTACAAATCGAAGGCTTGAAACACACTCTACAGCCAATGCGCCTCCTAATAATAAACTGCTACGTCAATCCAGCACAAACCATCATGAAAGTTCAGTTGGAGGCATTGACATGGGAAATAGACAACCTTTTAAATAAATATAAAACTCATCAGGTAATTCTAGCTGGGGACTTTAACCTGAAGGACCTCGACAATGCCGCACCACCATATCGAGGGTCGGGAAGGGCCGCACCCTTTCACGACTTACTCGACAATCATAAGCTATCTTCAACTTACGCTGTGAAAGCAATACACTCGAATGGTGGGCAACTACAGCCGACCTTCCGGGACATCTCGAGAATCGACTATATTATGGTCAGTGAAGCAATGGCGGCCAGTTTGGAAGATTTTACAGTCGAGGATAGGTCGGAAAGCGATCACAGGCCATTAATAGCAGTGTTCATGCTGGAAGTTCCATCAGCCTTCAAGTTCCAAGCTATCGGAGAGTCCAGAGGGGATGAAAATCATAGCCTCTTAAGGAGAATTAGATGGACAGATAAGACGGGAGTGAAGCTTCAAAACTGGCTGGACCTAAAACAGGAGGAGATCCTAGCAATGTCGCATTCACCAATAAAAAACTGGGAGACCATAGTTGAGGAGATACAAATGAGCTTGGGCGATCCCCAGCCACAATGCTCAAGCTCCAAAAAGAAATCAACAGCTGGAAGCATTCGCCCAACCAAGGAAATACGCGATACCAAACGCCTCTTGCGTAAGGCACTTGCAATAAAGAAAAGAGGGGGCAGACAAATAGATGGGAAACCGATTGCATCATTGAGGGCAGCCCTAAGAAAGAAATGGTGGGAACACAAAAAAGCTCACATAGAGAGGGAATGGATTAAAGTTTTCTCCCAGGTTAAACAGAAAAAACTTGGCAGGATTATGGAGACACATAAACCGGCTAAGTAGCAGAGGAGTTCAAAAAGAAAATGGTGTGGCAGAGCAAGACTGGCTGGCCCACGTAAAGCAGCTTTATTCAATCGCCCACGTAAACATATGCAATACAGAAGATCCCAACCGCAGGGTGGACCATTCTCACCAATCAAGGGCAAAGATCGAAGAAACGACCCTTAGCCCCCGAAACCTACCTGAGGGTCAGCGAGTCCAGGCAGAGATGCGATGCACACCGCCAGCTCAGATAAACCCTCAAATGGTCATCAAGATACTCAAGAACATAAAGAATGACGGGGCCCCTGGGCCAAATGGGATACCCGCCACGGTTTTTAAAAAGGCCCTCCATTTCTGGGCAACCGTCCTCACTCCTCTGTACAACCACTCCTTAATGACAGCAAAAACCCCTGATACCTGGAGGGGCTCCATACTAGTCCCAATTTTTAAAAAAGGGGATCGTTTAAAGCCATCAAACTATAGGCTTATCGCTCTACTCGACCTTGAAGCCAAGGCCTATGCCCGCCTCATATTGAAGGACCTGGAGACATGGGCCGAAGGAAAAAGCATCATCCCCTGCCATCAGACCGGCTTCAGACCACAGTCATTGACAATGGACAACATTCTGGCGTTAGCGCACCTAGCAACGGAAGCAGTAAAAAAGAAAAACCCTCCACTCTTTTGCTGCTTCATCGACTACAGCACAGCCTTCGATAAAGTGGTACGAAATAGGTTATGGCAGAAATTAGAAAATTGGGGCATCCCGCCAAACCTATTGAAGGCAATTAGATCACTATACGAAGGCACCTGGGTACGGGTTAAAACCAGCGCCAGCACAGTGTCCCCAAAAATAACAACGAACAACGGTCTGAAACAAGGATGTGTGTTGGCACCTATCCTCTTTAACCTGTATACGGCGGACTTGGGGGACGCTCTGAATGGCGCCAGCCTAGTAGCACCGAGATTAGGCAGCATGAGGCTGCCGGTGCTACAATATGCCGATGACACTGCCTTAATGGACCACACGAGGGTGGGCTTACAGAGAGCCCTAAATGCACTGAATCAATTTAACAAAGATAACAATCTTATAGTTAACCAAGGGAAAACTAAGGTCGTCATTTTTGGGAGCTACCACCTGAAAAAGAAAGCACAGTGGCTAATGGGAGACTTACAAATCAGTACAGTGGCAGAGTACAATTACCTAGGGGTTTGGCTTACGGAACGGGCCAAGGCAAACGTCCACCTGAAGCAGCAGTTTTCCAAGGCCAACAAGGTGACATTCCTGTTAAAGCAACTGAGCTTACACTTGATAAGCCCCACTGCAGGACCAATATTAACTGCCTTAAAGGCAAAACTGCTGCCAGCCATTAGTTATGGCCACCAGGCTTTTCCGGGGTCGCAGGACGTCCTCCTCATCGCAACCCAAGCTAAAGCATATAAATCAGTCTTTTCTATCCCAAGGTCGGCAAGGAAGTCGAGGCTAAGATTGGAGCTAGGCCTGGTAAGGCCAGACTTGATGTGCCAAGGGGAGATCATAAAACTATACTTAAGGATTATAAGGGCCCCAACAAACTCCTTAAGACACCAACTGAGAGTCATCTTTGAGGGGCCAAGATCGGTATGGCACACCAGCCTTGGCAAAGCATTTAAGACTTTAAAGATCGAGGAAAAGAGTATACCACTGCCTGAAATCCCACTAAATGCCTGGAAAAAGGCCATAAACAGACAAGTCCGCAAAACCTCATTTGACCTGGATCTTAAATCTCTTCGCTATAGCCCCCACTTGGTCTCGCTGAACGGCTCCTATATGGTAGGCAAGGCACAATCCTACCTAAACGAGGCCCTGACACCACAAGCCAGAACCAAAATCCTCTCCATGAGACTATGCACTTTAGGAATCACCAATTTTAACCCCGCATGGGCTCGCAAGGGGGAAATCACAAGCTGCAGACTGTGCCCCTACACGAGGGAATCCTGGCTTCACCTTTTATGCTGCTGCCCCGCCCTCAGGAATGAACGTCGACGACTTCTTCGCCCAGTCTGTATCACCAAGGGAATCAAGATATGCCGCGAAGTATCAGCCTTGTGCTTTTCTAGAACAACCACGATGACCTTGGCGAGACTGGGGAAATTCGTTCATTTGATTAGAATGGCCTTAAAGGCAGTAAATGAACACAATCAAACCAGGGCTACCAGCGAGGCAAAATAAGGAGGGTAATGCAGACTCCCCTTAAATGAGGGTAGAGCCCCGATCCTATTCACTCGTCCCACAGAGACCGCATAACATCTACGGCTCTAAATGGAAGGGCCAAGGAGAACGACCTATAGACTGTCGAAGCAGAAAACCGCTAAGGCCTACGCAGCTGTCTAAGAAACTCTGTGCAAGGACTCGTGATAAAGACTCGGTGCTGGTAGCCCGAGTGGTTGCAGTGGAGAGGGGATATAATATTTGAAGAAGAAAAAAAAACTTTTTAATTGGTAGCCTCTACATTTTTAATGTGATCATTCCTTCATTCGCTCGTTTTTTATGCTTTTCTTACTGTAATGATTTTAATTAATTGTACAGTTAATAAATACTTACTTACCAGGGACTGGGGGGACGGGGGGAGATGGGCACAATGGCACACATGCGCAACGATGTGTAGCACACTGCACATCCACAATGACCCTGGACCATGTCCCTCATCGCCGTGGCACACTGCAGCATACACACATAGCAATAACAGCACATCCACATTGACGACAATGTGGTACAATGTGCAACCCGACACTGCAGAACAGAGGACACAACTGGCTACGCACACGCGCAGAAACAGGCCTACTACATTTGACAGAGCTGGAAACTGTGAAATGGAAATGTACGCGTACAACCTCACATCCTTCATGTAGTCCAAATGTACACTGTCCCACATCTAAATCCTGCACCTCCAAAACAGTCACAATGTACATTGCATACAGTCTGCATGTAAACAAGAACAATGCGCCAACAAACATGTCAACACAATGTCAACATGCATCTCCCCTTCACATTGCAGAGGGACACACAACACCTCCAGCAGAGCACAGAAGACCACACATCAGTGATGCCGGAGAGGACCACCACACCTTCGACACCAATGCCCTACAACAGCCCATGGACATCCCACGCAACCCACCACCAGGACCAGGGCAGCCAAGCTACTTCGAGGAGAACCCAGCCCCTGCAACAGACCACAGAGCATGAAGCACCCGCAAGCACGGCTGGCTCACAACACAACACTACACCGACCCACACATGGCACCCCAATTCCAGGTGTCAGAATGCCAAAAGGAGAGGGCCGAAAGGGCGGGTGTGGTCCGAACCCATGGAAGGCGAACTAGATCACATACGTGGGTGTCTATTACCCTTCAGGGACCACCTACACCCCACAAAGGAGACCCACACTGCCATAGAGACACATGCAGATGCACATTCCCAGTACAGAACCATGCCCAGGGGCACGCACATACCAGTCACACACCCACGTTGGCTCTGCGTACAAAGGCCCAGTCCACTCCCCTTATGAATTGAGAGGGTGACGACAATGCTACATGCCCAAGCTCCCAACCCGCTGCCTGCGGTGACATGGTTGCGTCCACTGTCCACTACACTCCAGACACCAGCGGTGTGTGCGACATGGATGTGTGTGTGGCCTGCATAATGCAGTCTGGCCAGCACATCCACGACACACTTGGCATTGTGTACATTCTCATTCATCGTTCCCTTGCCTCCTTCGCACATGCCTGGTCCCCGCCTCTTCCGACATTCTGCTATTGTGTGGCCGAGGTGCCCTGCCGTTGATGGGTCATGTAACAGGCTGGCCCAGGTTCCCACAGTGAGTTGTGCTGTCGTGTCTGGTGGGTGTGCATGTTGTATGTGAGCTTGTGTGGTGTGCATTTCCTGTGTTGTGTGTTGCATGATTGTGGAGTTGAGGTGTGTGGTGTGTGCATTTGGTATTGGCCAACGAGCAGTGCATTTCCGTGGGTGCCATCCTGGTGGCGCAGGTTGATGTTGGACTGTCGGAAGGTGTAGGATTCATGCACACTGCCTGGGTGGTTGGCGGCGGCGTTGGCAGAGGTTCCACGGTGGTCCACTGTTGCCTGCACATTGGTGGGATACGTGCGCTTTCTTTTGCGCTTATTGTGTGCAGTGTTGCCAGGGGCCACTAGTAGGACATGTGTGCAGTCAATTGCCCCCTGACACGTGCGGGATGCCAGCTGTGGCGTACACGCCTTGCTTGGTCTTGGGCTGTTCCTGCGCAGTGTGTGTGAAGTATAGATGGTGGGGAACCTAGCTGATGGTGTCATCCATGACTGTTGTGGGGGATTTGGATTGGCCTGGCTGTGTGACTTCTCCGTCTCAGGCAGATGTTGGTTGGAGGGTACAAGAGGCCAACACGTGCAGCACGGCCAGCAGCTTTGTCTGAGGTGGGATGTTGGTTGTCCGCTGTGTTGGTACCTTCAGCCTGTGGGCAATGATGGTCAGGATGCGGAGGAGGGTTGTCCCTTTGAGCATATAGTAGGCAATGACATTCTCTGGTGTTGAGTCTGTGAGGTTGGTGCATTTTTGGAGGGTTGCTGTCTTTGTCTACGCTGCCTCAGTGTTGGTCCGGGGGGGGCGGTGGGTGTCCGGGGGGGTGGGGGTTGTCCTGGGGGAGGTGGAGGTGGGTGTTGGGGCCCTCTTGAGTGTCCGGCCCGCATGTTCAGTGGCTCCATGGCATCTGTTGTCCTTCAGGTGTGGCTGTGGGCTGGGCTCCCTTTTGTGGTGCAGGCTGTCGTCCGACTTTGCACCAGGTCAGAGCAGGTGTTAATTTCCTGCAGCTAACGCGCCATATCGCATGTTTTGTGGGCTTATCGCAGATCTGGCTGGTCGTTGAGAATGTTGAGGAGTGGTGTTGTCGAGGCTTTTTGCATGGGTACGCCTACTCTGCATCTCATTAGCGATAGTTGCCGGGGTCATCTGTGGCGATGTTTTTTGCGGCTGCTATCGCAGGTAAACTGGTGCTATGGGCTGTCAGCACCGGCTTGTGAATTGGGTGATAAGTTTATCGCAACTTTGGCTGCGATAAAGTGCCGATAACTCTGCGATGGCTCATTGATAATATGCCCCAAACTTTCTTGCATCTCATGGCTGAACGCGACAAGTGGTTATATATATAAATATATTTATGTATATACACAGACACATACATTTGTGTATGTATCACTCGTAGCTGCATATCATTGTAATCTATGCAGAAAATACGAGGCCGTGCCTCGGCACACTTCACTCTATATTATGTATTCATGAATGCTGCTTACTGGAGCAAAAAGGCATTCTAGAAGAGGTGCCCTGGTGCCAGGGTGTGAGGCACACGCCTGTTTTATGGTTCCAACTGCAGATTATTAAACGGTAAACTGTCCGGGGCAGAGGTGCACATGGCCTCCGTCCACCCCATCTGGGCGCTATTTATGCCCTGGAAGTCTGGAAGGGCCGCGTGATTGACAAAAATAAACAGGCAGGCCAGAGATGTTTTAAAGTATGGGCAATGTGGGCTCTGGCCCAGGGCCCCAGCTTTTAAGGGGGGCCCCTGACAGAGCCAGCTCTATTCTGCAGAGTCGTGCCCTGATGAACTTAAAAAATTCATAAACATATTGCTTTAAATACCTTTTTCTCTTAATTTAATTTTAATGTGGGTGATGTGTGCAAGTCTATTACGGACATTTTGCGTAGAAATATGTTTATGCTTCATGCAACATCCGTACAAACAGTTATTTTAGATCAAAGCAGGACCACACATATGAGAAATGAGAGGGTGTCACAGAGACTTTTTGCAGTAATATTAGTGAGCTGCTGCTGTGTTACAATATTAAAAACACACGTCACTATCCGCGAGTATTAGAAGTAGACACATTTAGAATTTGGACTAGTGTGCTTGTGCACTGTCTCTGACCTGGCTAAAGAGGGCATAAAGGAGCTGAAATTGGATCATAAATTCAAAGTTGCTGAGAACAGAGCCCCCTAAAATACATTTTGCCCAGGGTCCCCCAAATCTTTAAGATGTCTCTGAGGCAGGCAGTGGTGTTCTGAGGCAGATTGAAAGGAGATGGCCGGTTTCTTCTCTGCAGCTCTGACCCCATACAAACAGGCACACAAGACAAAGGCACAGGTGTTCGCCCACGTGTGATACTTCAAGAAGAGATCCCCAGAGGCACTCATCACAAATGGGAAAAAGTACAGAGAAAAACGCTCCTGCTTACATCTTCCAATAGAAAATATTTTAGGGGGAAAGTGTGTTAATTACAAAATAAAAAGTAACCAAAGATGACAGCTCCAACAAATAAATGCATGCAGGAATCAGTGTCTGGCACGGTATGCAGACAAAATATTGAGTCGGAAATGTGGACTTACACAAATATCGAGTTGGAAATATTGTGACACAGAAATATTGACAGCAAGAATATCGTGGTCAAGAATATCGACTTTAAGGTAAGAAATATCGTTTTTAAAAATATCGAAGTCATTAATATTGCTTGCAAAAATATAGTTGTTTAGAATACCGATTTATTTAATTAGCGTTATGTATTTTAGTATGTATTTTAAATGTATGTGATCTTTTTTTGTATAAGTATTGTTTTTGTTTTTTAATATATGTCTTAAATTTTTAGTAGTTATCAATTTTATTTTAATTAAATTTTACGTTTTTTAGTTTCAGTAGCGGGTTGTGGGTTTATAGGGGAATAGGGTGGGAATTAATCTAATTATAATAAATTAATGATTATTTTTTATTTAGTAATATTTATTTAATGTCGTTTTTATAGTGTTAATTGTGGGAAGTAATTTATTATTAATTAATTATTAATTGGATGTTAATAAATATTAATTAATTAATTGGTAATTAATTATGGTAATCGTGTTATTTTTTTAGGAGCGGGTTGTGGAGTTTATAGGGGTAAAGGGTGGGAAGTAATTTAATTATCATAAATTAATGATTTTTTAAATGGTATTAATATTTATTTAATTTAGATTTTATAGTGCTAATTGTAAGAAGTAATTAGTTATTAAGTAATTGTTAATTGGTTGTTAATTATTATTAATTAATTCATTGGTAATTAATTATGTTAATTGTGTCATTTATTTAGGAGCAGGTTGTGGGGTTTATATGGGTAAAAGGTGGGAAGTAATTTATTTTTAATTAATCAATAATTATTTGTTAATTAATGCTAATTAATTAACTGAAATTTAAATATGGCAATTGTGTAATTAATTTTAGATGTGAGTTGTTGGGTTTATAGAGGTAAAGGGTGGGAAGTAATTTATTTTTAATTAATTATTAAGTAGTTGTTAATTGATATTAATTTAAAATTAATTATGGAAATTGTGTAATGATTTTTAGGTGTGGGTTGTGGGCTTTATAGGGGTAGAAGGTGGAAAGTAATTTATGTTTAATTAATTATTAATTAGTTGATCATTAATATTAATTCATCAATTGATAATTAATTAGGGTAATTGTTTATTTTTTTGTGTGTGAGTTTTGGTTTTATAGGGGTAACGTTTGGGGAGTAAATACATTTTTATCTGTTTTAATTTGTTTTTTAATTATTCATATTTCTTTAATTGATAGTTAATTATGTTAATTATGGAGGTACATTTTTTTTTAAATTAGATGTGTGTTGTGAATTGTGGGGTGTTATAGGGTAGAAAATAAAAAAGATTAAATTTATGTAATAATTAATGTTTTTGTTTATAAATAATTTCTAATTAAAAATAGTTATTTGTTTGTACATTATTTTTAAATGTATTTAATATAATATTTCTAGGTATCTATCATATCTATTTAACATTATAATATGTTTCTATTTTTAGTTTTTTATAAATATTTGTATATATTTTTCATTTTTTTAAATATTTTGTGTTGGTGATATTTTGTTTGTTTTTAATTTTGAACTGACTGGAGTGGGAATATTAATTTTTACCCCTCCGCTATCCGACAATTTCCCTATTGTTGCACTAACTGGAGTGGGAATAGTATGTGTTACCCCTCCGAATATACAACACTTTCCCTAGTGTTGCACTAACTGGAGTGGGAATGGTATTTTCTACCCCTCCGCTAGCCAACACTTTGCCTACTGTTGCACTCACTGGAGTGGGAATAGTAATTTTTACTCCTCCGCTGTCCAACACTTTCCCTACTGTTGCACTAACTGGAGTGGGAATAGTATTTTTTACCCCTCCGCTATCCAACACTTTCCCTAGTGTTGCACTAACTGGAGTGGGAGTAGTATTTTCTACCCCTCCGCTATCCAACACTTTACCTACTGTTGCACTCACTTAAGTGGGAATAGTAATTTGTACTCCTCCGCTGTCCAACACTTTCCCTACTGTTGCACTCACTGGAGTTGGAATAGTAAATTTTACCCCTCCGCTATCCAACACATTACCTACTGTTGCACTCACTGAAGTGGAAAATGTAAGTTTAAAGACTTTTAAATAGTGTAATGTTTAATGTATTAATTTATAATATAATGGGTTTTTTATTAGATTTGATGTTAATGGTGTATATATATATATATATATATATATATTGATTTCAAACATTCCTTAACTTCCAAGGCGGCGATAAAGAACGAGCAAACTCCTCTTTGTGGCAATAAAGAATCTTTTTATTTCTCTCTTCTGCCTGCCATGACGCGTTTCGACCGATATATATATTTATTTGTAAATTTTCATATATACAAGTATAAAATAAATTAAAATTAATAGTTTATTCATTGTTTTAAAGTAAATATATATATATATTACATTTTATATACGTATGTTTACATTTTTTAAATTAAATTTATTTGTTATATTTCTTAAAATGTATATTAAATCTAATTTATTTTTTTAAAGTTAATTTTATTATTTAATATATTTAATATTATTTTTATACATATATTAAAATCGATATTTTGTACAACTATATTTTTTACATCGATATTTTTTTTCTCGATATTTTTGTACTTACCATTATAAACGTAGGATGTCGATATTTTTGACATCGATATTTATAACTCGATATTTGTGTATGGGGATATTTTGGGGGTTGATATGCTACTCGCCGAAAAAAGCTTTGACACTTCGTCAGGGGTAGTAAGCGCTATATAAATGCAACTACAATACAATTACAAAACAATTGCCTTGCTGGTGCCCGATGTTTCATGGTAACATGCCGTTCCCTACGTTAATTGCGCCTTACTTTTGATTATTCCCTCTGAGCTGTATGATTTCTTGATGCTGAGGAGACAGCATTTTTAGGTCGAGCCTGGGCAGCGCATGCGCTGCTCTGTGAGGCATACTGTATTCGAATATGGAATTGAAGCCCTGTCCACTCTCCACCCATATTTGTCATTGTGCTTCGTAAATGCTGTCTTCTGATTCATTAATAGGCTTGTTAGTCCTTTTAGACCCACCTTGTCTTCATTTGTAACCTCCCATGACGACTGGCCCTTTTACTTCTGTTGTTACACGGTATGTCTTATTTAGTCTGTAAGCACTATTTTCTTTAATAAGTTTCTCCTATTGCAGGCACGACATGCTTTCCTGCAACATTCAGTTTCACTTTTCCTTTCCAAGCAGCGCGGGACAATGGCAGCCTCTTCTTTGAAATGAAATAGGTCTTGCATTTACAAGAGTTTGAGATATAGGCATTGTAAACGACAATGCCTTTTATATTTATGTGTTAATTATCAAAACAGATAAATAAGAAGCATTGTCATTGACGATGCCAATAGCTTAAACTCTCGCAAATGCGAGACCTATTGCATTGAAAATGCTTGTTTTGATAGTCAGCACAGTAGGAAAGGTGAATATTGGTTGTTGCTTGGACTACTTGGCGTGACACAGATGGCACCCTTGTCCCCTGGGTGGGATACAGGGTTGAGGCTTCACCGCTTGGACCGCTGGGCGTGACACAGATGGTATGCATGGGCCCTGGGTGTGATACAGGGCCGTCACCTCAATCTTATTTTTTAGTTTAAAAGGGTTTTCTCAGTGCTATCAGTTTTTTAACACTGGTGGTATCGGAAAGAAGTGAGAGTTGTTGTTCGCGTGGACCGCTGGACATGACAAACATGGTTCACTTGCCCCCTGGGTGTGATACAGGGTGTGATTCAGACATTAGGGGAAAAGATTTGGATCTGGGAGATCCGGTGTAGCTTGTGTTTGACCAAGAGGGGTCTGTGGTTCTTCAAGTTATTCCTTTTCTCCACAAAGAAATTATTGGTTTTTTTGTCCTACAACCAATATTAATGGAATATCTGGCTCACTTAGTACTGTGCACCACGCAGGTCTTCCCCTGGTCACAGGATAGTATGCACTAGGAGCGGGCTAAGGAATTTTTGACAAAGTCATCATTTTCTCTCCATCAGTTTTTTCTTACTCTACTATTGAAATTGATGTAAGCTATGTTTGATGTTGTGGTGATTTGATGCTGTGGTGCTGGTAAATTATGCAACTGTATTTTGCCCTGATTATTGTGTTTTGGCGATATCTCAATGTGCTTTATGAAGGCGTTGCTATTTATCACAGTCAATATTCCATATCAAAGTAAAATCTAATATTTGCTGTCAATTGTCATGACATTTTAACATTTGCAGTTTCTTCTAGGTTGTGACCCTTCATATGCATTGCTATTTGTGTTTGTGAAATGTTCATGTTGTTGCATCTGTAAATAGCGTTGAGCTCATAGTAAGTAGTTAGAACCAGCAATATCTAGGTATATTTCCCCACAACCAGAGTAGAACCTAATATTCCCTAAAACCAGAAAAACTAGGGTGCATTTGTCCCTTAAAAAAGTACCCAACTTATCATGGAGTTGCCACTAAAACACATGCAAACCAGGTTCACCACACAGGCTAAAAAACGTAACAGGTTTTGCCATGAATGACGCGCACACACTAAGACACACATGTTTCCCTGGCCAAAGAAGGGAACCTTCGATACTAACACAATCAAACACATGAGAACACACATAGACGCCATATATGCAGGACAGAAGAAGGACAGGCGAGAGGCACTATAAGAACTATGGGCCATCTTTGAGGAGGCCCAGATCGATGATCTTATCCCACAGACAATAAGCAAGGCGTCTGCACCTTCCTCGTGATATTCAGGACTGGAGGTGCTCTCCCCAATGCCTGCTATCCCCACATTAGGATACACTAACCTGCCAGTTGAGGGAGCCGAAGGGTCCCCTATCGAACAATGAACTGTTAGATTCAGGCATGAGAGTCTAACAGGGCAGCAGGCCCAGGCAATCCCAGCACCAACCCAGTCAAATTCAGGAGCTCCCCGAAGTTTGACCCCCATCTGTCGCGTTCAGCCCATCGAACAACAGTGGCACGGAGAACATACGCTCCCACTGGTTTGGTTGAACACACTCTGGTAAAACAGAGATTCAAAGCGGTTCTGTACAGTGATACAACTAGTGGGGGTGAGGAAGGGGATCCCAGTCCTTCAGGATCCAGCAGCGAGGTGGGAGCCACATGGTTTGCACAGGTAGCTGAAGAAATGACAGAAAGCGAGCTAGAGCACAAACTCCGACCAAAAACAGCAGCACACAGGTCAGAGTGAAGGAGGCAATCTAGATGGGATTTAGAGGAAAGGCCCAAACTAAAGAGGGAGAGAACGAGAGCTCACACCATGGAAACACAGCAAGAATGCAGAGCAGCACATCTGCCACCTGAGGAGGGAAAGGGTAGGTACAGAGCACTGTTCGGGGAAGAGTTCGAGGCAGAACTAGAGGAGAGACTTTTGGCTGGGATCCGAGCCTCACCAGATCGTCAACGAAGGAGAGGGGCTAGCCAGGAAATAAGAGACCAAGGTAGCCTGGTGCAAACTCAACTAAGACATGGGAGAAGTAAGATGGCACCTTTGCATGCGCATGAGGGAAGCAGCGACAAAGACTTCCGCTGCTCCTCCCGAATGTGCAGGACAGACCAACTGGCCCCAAGGGAGATAGTGGCCTGAGTGGAAGGCGAGATCTTCTCATGGCCATTTTGCCACCTACTAGCCCGCTGGACAGAGCAAAAGGACCAGTACGATAGACCCTGGCCAGAGGAGGGATCCTTCAAGCCAGAGGACATGGCCATTGCGGAAGACTGCATCCAACACAGAGGGGTATATCCCAAATGGAAATTCCCCTACATGCAGAATTGCGTACGAATACTAGGGAAAGACCAATGGAGCTACATCAAGCTAAAATGTACCCTCTACTACAGAAGGGCACATTAGGGACCCTCTATGTGCCATGGGCTCAGATGGATAAAGAAGGGCTAAGGACCAAATTTCCGCCCTAGCTGGATGGAGTGGAGAAATGGATCTCATGTTTTGAGAAGAACACCGCAGGAACAAATCTAGTGATAGGCGATGTCAATAGTCTGCTAAGTAGCCTCATTGGAGAGCAGACCAACACAGTGTTTGCCTGAGCTCGCATCCCAGCAGTCACGCTGACATTCACCGAGCATGATGGGGCCACATTCAATTCATACCGGCACCAAATATAGACAGCCCTGAGGAAAATGTTTCCTGACTGCCCAGATATGAGGAGGATTAATGATGGAAATATGAAACCTGGGGATACCATAACTGATTGGGACAAGAGACAGGACAGCTATAGACTGATATGGGCCCACAAGTCGCATTCTTTTATAATGTCTTCAAAAGGGGGCTGCCCACCGAGATACAGAGCAGTTTGGACAGCGTAGTGGGGGTTAGATACCAAACCCTAGTGGGAGATACAGGTCCACATATTGCACTATTACAAAAAGAATCAAGAGAAGGATAGCGAGAAACAGGAGCAAACCCAGAGAGACACCGCTAAGTTGGTCCACCAGAAATTGAAAAGGACTACCCTCAAGAGGACCGCATTGGCTGCGAGCATGCAAAAGCACCAGTGTTGAAGGGGGCTCCACCACAAAACCCCAAAGGGTTTCAACCTAGCTATAGGAGCAGAGCCCAGGGAGGATGGCAGCAGCCAGACCTTAGAGAATGTCACTATTGTCACAGAATTGGCCACATGGCAGACCCATGTCAGGTAGAAGCATATCATGAACAGAAGTGATAAGCCTGGGCCAGTTCCAGCAGAATCTCCATCCACAAAACCTAGGGTTACCCAATTGGACCTTACACTCAGCCGCAGGGAAGTCATTCAGTCACCGCACCACCACAACAGGGATCAGATAGTTGGACAAACCCAGGGCAACAGCAACAACAGGCAGGAAACCCAGCCCAACAGGGACTGGGACAACAACCACTGCAGGTAGGGGTAATTTTCTGGGGATGAAATACCTTCACGCAAATGCAGAACTCAAACATGTAGTAAGTTAAAAACCTTCAAAGCATACTATGCATTTTATCCACACCCCGAAGTTCACTGTACCAAAACTCAAAAGAAGGGCCAATCAGACAACATTAAGAATTCAAGCCTTTACTTGCATTCGGGAATTCAGGGCTGCTGGATGTGTATTGTGGATCAGGTATCCTCATTAAAATTCGCCGTTCTAGGCACCTGTGGGAGCCTAGGCCCCACTCTGCTGCTGATCCCCAAGGCCAGGCTGGCTGACCACACTACAGGAGGAGGGCAGTCTGTCAAGGGGGTCAGGGCTGCTCCCATCCAGTCCTTAAAAGCAGACACCCAGGTCCCCACACCCACAAGTCAATTGTGACGGGTTCCAATTACCAAGTCAAAAGATCCCCATGCTTGTGCATCCAGCCTGGGACCAAAGTTCATTCATGGAGTGAGGTTCCAACAGTGCCCCCAAAAAGCTAGCAGCCTTCAGCCAATGGAGGCCCCATTCCAGTTCCAAAACAATGCTGTCCTCCAGTGTCAGGAGCCAGGCTTCTTGTACGCTTGGGATAGTGAAGACCCCATA
This sequence comes from Calotriton arnoldi, assembly GCA_963921515.1. Taxonomy (NCBI): domain Eukaryota; kingdom Metazoa; phylum Chordata; class Amphibia; order Caudata; family Salamandridae; genus Calotriton; species Calotriton arnoldi. Next base: position 762,664 of record CAWUFW010003925.1, on the reverse strand, counting down.
ACCTCCACAGCACACACACAAGATCTGACAGGTTGTGAAGCACCGCATGGCATCGAATTATTCAGGAGGGGGGATTCGTCAGAGCAACCAGCTATCCCAGTCCAGCACTATCATTAGGCAAACTTTCAATGAATTCTTGGCCTCACACCAAACTCTCAATGCCAAGTCATCCAAATGTCCAAAGTCTGTTCACCGGGTCATGCCCCTCCAGAATAACGAAAGAAGCAAGCTTGTTGCTGGTTAGGAGTCCCTGGCCACAGCTGGGAACTGCAGGTCCAAATGCCCTGGGAAAGACGTGGTTCGAGGGAGAGGGGGAATCTGGGGGAAAGGGAGTCCACAAGAGTCCATCACAGCTTTGTGCGAGATTAGAAAACAAAAATGTGCTCACCCCCATATCAGCCCTAGCAATCATCCAACAAACCAGACACAAGACCTTACACAAGGCCTTATACACACCATCTGGAGAGCCGTAAGCTCAATCTCGGACACCGCAATACCTCCAACCCCCTCCAGTTCATGACAATTGAGAGAACAGATCACATGAGATTTAGGGAATTGCCCAATAGACCAATAAAAACAAGCCCAAACCTAGCCCAAAAAGAAGTTTCTAGAAAAAAGGCGTAGTCAAGACACCTGTCGCCCCTAGGGAAGGTCAAGTTGCACACCACATGCCGGGACTAGAGGGGTATACATGTGACGTCAGGCCAGGTTGTGATCGCCAACAGCATTCAATTGTGACATGCCCCCTCTTTGTACATTGCCCTGCACACATGTAGGTCAAAAGACACCACCAGCAATGTTAAGTACCCCCATGCATTCACTAGCAGAGATAGGATATTGGAGGGCTGGCGTTGCCCACACAGCACTATCAAATAACTGAGACCATCCACATGCTCACGAAGATCACCCCGTAAAATATCTTTCGGTCACGTAGAAGGGGAGGCCCAACAACCCATACAAATTAATGCGCCCCACTCTTTAACGTAACCCATCAAAAATAGATACCGCGACTGGGGCCACCTTCTGTTGCCTCACTAAAAATTTCATGAACGACGTGTGAAGAACACACCCCTAAAAAGAAAAGCACAGGAACTCCAAAGGAAAATTATTGACAACGACACATGCAATAATGCACTGTTTTCTCAGTCAGCAATCGAATGTCCAAGTGCACCACCTTTTCAGCAGCCACATCAGCATCAGAATTAGGAACAACGTACTGTACTGTGAACTGTTTTCCTCAAACTTTATTAAATAAAGACACTCCCAATTACCAGAGGATTACAACCATCTTCCCTGGATTCATCCCTAGACATGCAATGTTCAATAAGTTATGTATTGTTGCACTTCCATGTACGTTGTTCTGTTTATTATGGGTGCTGCCGCATCCATTCATCACCAATGATCTACCTAGTTCAATGGAGTCCACCCAGAAATTGTCACAGCGCTTGCATAGGGACCTCTCCCATATGTCTTATAATTACACTGAACCCACAACTAGCATTCCACATGCACTACACAGCGCCCTCTTACACAACACATGGTATCAGCACATGACCACCGTGGGCTCCAAGACACCAGCCAGGTCTAGTTATGTCTGCTCGCTATTAACACATGCAGTAGGCATTGACAGGCTTTACTTGTCCCACGAGGTAGCCCCCGAAAAAGCAAAATGCCTTCTCCACCTATATCTATGTAGGATTAGGGCCAAGATGCAACCCAACAGAGTAAAACCCCATAGAGTAGTAGTGAATCTGACCTGATACGAGATCAATCCCACAGCACTGTACCTTTTCACCGAGCCTAGCAACATTCAAACTGGGCTAGATAGGATGCACAGGAAGGGCACAATAGGGGCGGATACTGTTTGGCCCCGAGACTTTCCAGAGAAGAGATTCTTGGAGGTAGCAAAACCACCACACCAATGCATAAACACGTCCGCTCCCACTTTCATCTGTGGTCCCAGGGTGGCCCTTAGTATATATGGGGCTGTCTTCTTTAATAACAAATTGACCCCAGACATGGAGTTCCAGTGTAGGGCTATCCACTCAGATGATACAAAAGGAAATGAGTCTCGTAGCGGAGGGTTCAACAACAGCATAGATACCCCAGGTCAGGAAATCTGGCATACTGAGATAGATAGGTATACATGGTTAGAATGGAAGGGGCAACCCTTACTTGTACAGAAATGTAGACTGTATTCCGTGTCTTATTAGCATGTGGCTTGGTGCTAACAAAGCAGCTGGGTCCATACAAAGTCCCAAATATACTATTTATGATCTATATATTATATTTTGATTAGCAGCAGCATATGCACACACATTTATATTCAATCCATGTCTAAATGCCACAGGTAAGTCTAGGATCTTCAGATTTATCCTTTTGTGCATTATGGAGTGGTATTCCTCTACTCATGGCATTGACGGAGTACAAATATTAGGTGTGTGCCCAAGTTAGTTCCCTGTAATAATTTTGGGCAATTTCTTGTGATAAATAAAGCTGGAGGTACCACTCTACTATGGCTGCTGCTATCTGCCATATATGCAGATCGGACGAATGCTTTATCTACATGATGCTGCAGCTGATTCTGCCGCTGTGGGTTTGGACTCTGGGTGTCTCGAATATACTGATTCACTGAGTGTGCACGGACTTGAGCCCGCAGCCACTCGGACAGGGCTGGTGCTCGCAGGCTTAGGGGCTCAGAATGGTGTTCGATGAGTGGATCAAGACCCCGATGGTGGATAATGTGCTGTTGCACCAGCCCTTCCACCCACCTGTAGAGGAAACCCTGTGCTTGACTGGCCACCACCTCATCTTATCCTCGGCCAAGACCGAGGAGCTGTGGCTGCTACATGCTAACATCGACTCCATATAGAAGAGGTGAGGGGTCACCGTACCTCATAAACAATGTATCTGTTGCTGACCTGCATCTTAGAAATACGTTAATGGTCACCACTGTATCCTGGAAATTACATAAAGTTACCATATCTATGATTTCTCCTGTCCTACTGACTTGGAGCAAAGAAGAGCACACTAACTAAGCACTTGTGACCAAGGATTCAAGCACTATGTTCACTTTCAAAGGAACGATGCCTTACTATCTTATCTACTAATGTGCCTACTACAGGACTTGGTTTGCCACAAGCATGCTTTAACTCCTGATGGATAGCTTGAATGTTACAGTGCCTGCAGCAGAGTTGTACCCTGCTAGTAACATATTCTCAGGAAAGTGTACCATTAAAGTAGCTTAGAGGCTTAGATTTGTGTAGAGATCTTAGAATAATTTGCAGATTATACGTCTGAATCCTCAGAAGGTGACTCACCATTCTGCTGTTATAAGATTGGCAAAATCAATACAATTACACATAGTAATACCAATAGGACTGGGCACCTCTGGAACATGTAACACACCCTCTATCCTCACTCTAATTACCAACAAGAGAAAAAAAGTGTCTTCTCCTCCAACTTGCTAAAGGCAATTTTTTAAAACACAAATAGTGGAAAAAATTCCATATGGATGCTCCAGTGCTAAATAGTATTGTTTCTGACTTTACCAATTAAAGTTTTTTTATTAAACAACTGTTATATTTTTATTTTGTTACATCTATGATTATAATACCTTCGTCGGTCTAAGGCAGCTCTTACATCCCTCCAGCTGCCGCAAAAATGTAACATAATGGGGAGCAGCGGCCAATAGGTCAAGGGAACCGTGGGTTAAAAAAGTTTGGGAACCACTGCATTGAGGTGTAATTCAAATCCTGAGTTTGTGCTTTTTCAGACAAAGCATGCTTAAACTATACTGCCTACTAGTATTGGTGACATGTGACTGCTCATAATCCTCATTGTTTTATGTAATATTTCCTGTAGACTGATTTACACATGTATGATTCATTATCTGTTATAAAGTGAATGCAATGTAAAGTGCTCTGACAACCTACACTGGTATGAGTTGCGCTACAAAACAAATTAAATGCATGTGAGAGAGGGGCTATGGAGAGACAAGGGGCACTGGTGGAGCTTGGTAATGAAGAAATTCATAGAGAAGGAGGTCTTTGGAGGGGCCAACAACAAAAAAAAGAATTGTGGCAGTGGGTGCCACCAGCACTAAAGTCCCTGAGTAAACACATTCCTCCACGTAAAAACTCAAGGACTTCGTCAAACCAAGATCCATATCATGCGACCATATACACTTGAACGCACAGTAAATGCTTCAAAATATATGATGACCTTCATATTGTTAATTCTCCATCTGAACTTTATCAATGATATCCGGGGGTGATACAGCACTCCAGCACCCCCGCACTTCCACTTCCAGTGCCAGTGTTGGATGTGCTCTGGTGCCGCAAACATTTTAATGATGAGAGCCTCAACGCATCCATCAGTCTGGTCCTGACAGTCTTAACCTGTGTCCCAGGACCCCTGGGGGTCCGCAGTGCCTACTCAGGGGGTCAGTAACTGCTTAGAAAATTAAATAATATTAACAGATTAATAAATTGTATGCAAATGAAGAAGCAAATTGTAAAACTGAACATTTAAAAACTTTCCCTAAATGTGAAGGAATTTGAAATTGGAGGCTAAAAATTAAGTTGGCTGCCTTAGATTGATTCCTGGGAGCAGTGGAAATGCATGAAACAGAACATAGGGGCCTATTAGCATGGCGGGCGGATCGCCACCGCCCGACCGGCGGTGGCGATCCGCCCGCTAAAACACCCCGCCGGACGGCCTTTTACCCCCCGCCACATTAGCATGGCAGGGGGTACTGCGGCGGACGGAAAGACCGTCCGCCGCTTTTCCGCCGTTAGGCAATCACCACGATTGCCTACCGGGCGGAAAAGGCCTATAATATGGTGGCGGTGCCTTGCAGGTACCGCCATCCATATTATGATGTGGGCGGTGTTATGCCTTTCCATGGCGGAGACTCCGCCATGGAAAGGCATGCGGTTTTCGCATCAGGGGCCCGTTGCGGGCCCCCAGGGGGGTGGGGGGTGGGGGGCTGCACTTGGGGGGTATCTATGGTACCCCCCAACATTGGCATGGACAAGGTGGCAGGCACCGCGCGGTGCCTGTCACGTTGTGCATGCCAATGCACAACATGCATATATTGCATTGTGTCGGGTGCTGCTTACAGCACCGCCCGCCGCAATTCAATATATGCGGGATGCCACCGTGGCGGTGGCATCCTAACTGCTAGTGCGGGACCGCCGCACCTCTTGCGGGCGGTCCCGTTTGCCGTTGCGGTGGCGGGCGGACACAATCCGCCCGCCATAGTAATAGACCCCATAGTATGGATGACAGGTGACCTGAATTAAATTTAGAAGACTTAAACTTCCCATTAAAAGGAACATTTTATGTTTGTGAAATAAATGAAATATTTAATAATTTCTGTATTTGTGTATGTGTTTCATGAAAGCTTGTTTCTGTATTTTTGTATACAGTTTTGAGGTTAAAACAATCGAAATTGCTTAAGACGTGGTCCCCAGCTTCCAATAATGACTCAGTTGGGATCTAGGGATTCCAATTATGATTCAGTGGGGGTCTGCGGATTCCACTAATGAATGAGTGGGGATCCACAGAAGCCAAAAGGTTAAGAACCACTGGTCTAGGCAATGAAAACATTAACAATTCTTCAGAAGCCTGAATAAAAAAAAACACTCTGTTTCATAAATATCCCCCACTGCCTGCGCCGCGCCTGATCCATCTCCTTTTGAAATATGGGTGCGTGGAAAAATATGGAACTTTCCCTTTGAGGAAGCTAACGAAAGCGACGAAATGAGCGCTGCCTTTCCAAGGAGCTGGGTTCAAATGTTGCGCGATTACTACTAAGGTTGTTTTATTCTTTACCCCATTCGGAACAGGAAGTCTGTGTTGTTCTTGAGGGGCTCTGAAAGGCAATGTCACACACTGCTGACCTCTCCTCCTCATTAAAACGTTCCCAAAGACAGCTCTCTGCATGGTGTTTTGTGTCTTCAGCAGCCATGAACTAATTTGTCCCTCTTATTTTGATCATGCACCGGTGAAAGCACCAAACAATATTTTCCTTTAAACAAGACGAGGCCTTTCAAGGGCTCAGCGTGCGCACCCACCCTCTTTTTAATCTTGGAGCCCCTATTTATTTGCTCTTTTCACCACTAAAAATCGTCTGGACGCCTTTCGGACCCCCTGCAAAGCTGCTTAGTTAAACCGGCTGTGTTTTTCCCCCTCTTCACTCATTGAAACTACAAAAGAGACATTATCATAAAAAAAGAAGCGGAGCGCGCGGAGAGAAGCCAGAGCCTGCATGTATTTGCATTTCCAGGTTTTAATCCAGCTGAATGAATATGATATTGGTTGAGCTCCACGCCGTGCTGCGCGCGTGCAGCCCCAGCCCCGAGTCACACGGCGGAGAAGGTGAGACGCACTTTCCACAGGTCGCTTTGCAAGGCAATCCAGGGTGGCGCTCACTGAAAGCTCACAATATTCAACACGCAGAATTCTTTTGGTATTCAGGCTGATGTCATTCGTGATGCCTCGGGGATTAATTATAGATTAATTAATGTAGAAATATAATGTGAAATGCGAAGTTACTAAAAATGCGTGAGCAGCCCGTGCTTCCTGCAGGGATTTAGTTATAATGTGTCACCACCGAAATAGGGTTTGCACTGCATTTTAAACAGGTGGATATGTTTTTTTTTACTTGAGCCTGACAGTCAATTTGTTTGTTTTTGCAGAGCTTCACTTTTGGGACATTTCTTTAAAAAAAAAAATGATGCGAACTCAATCTTTTGTGTTGCGTTATTAAATCCGGACTATGAAATCAGCTCAAAGGCGTTCGGATTTTACACCTTAAGGCGCTTACCTGTCAAGCTGGGAGAGGAGAGTTACATCCTGTAATAAAGAGCATTTCTGCTTGTGTACCCTCATTACAACTCCTTACATACAGTCCAGTAATTGGAAGGAACCTCATTTGTCGTACTAATAAACATTGCGAATTCCAATACCTAAAAATGTTGTCAAGTTCAGTTTGGCAAACACTTCAGCTGAATGTCAGTTTTCTTGACCTCGCACTCCATGTAGTATCTATCTTTTGCGCTTGAAAATGCTGCCCCCTGCAGATTAGTCACGGGACCAGGCTCTGAAAGGATTTCTTTGCCAGGGAAAATTGTTGTTAAGGCAAAAACCAAAATTTCAGGAGCATGTGCCAAAATGTTACAATAGCAGAATGTGCTACTAATGCACCATGGCTTGTTGTTTCCTTCCAATTGAAGTCTGACATTTGTTATTCTTTGCACAGTTTGCTCCATGTAGTGTTGTACTGTATTGCAGCATTTTCGTAGCGCTTCATAACCCTGAAAAGACTATGAAGGGTTCCGATTTTAATTGGTTTCCTGGACGCCCTAGACGCAGTTTGTGGTGGAAGGGTGTGCTAGGTAGTAAGTACTATATGGGCGATGTTGGGTGTGATTCAAAGACATACTGTAAACACAGTTAGACATAGGCCGCTGCTCATCAGCTTGAAGTGTTGCAGAGAGTGTGAGTGTTGACACATTAGTACATCCCTACTTATTAATTTGCATGGATCATCATCTGCATTTCGTGTCTGTAGATTATCGTAGCATTTCTTTTTGCGTTATGAAGATGTGTCAACCTAGTGTACTTTAAACTGTAGCACTCTTAGGGAATGAAGGAAGAGAACATGTTAAATAATGCTTATTTAAAATGTATTCGCCTAAAATAATTGTAAAATTATCGTTTAAAGCATGGGAATAGCTCTCAAATGTAGAGTGCAGTTCAATTCAATAATCTTTATTCGGTTTCAGATATTAAAACCATAAAAGCACACAATAATATAAAATACAACGATGAATCTGGTAAAAATGAAACATTCCACAACCGGCACTGCTGGTGAATTAAAATATCTGTACCAAGCCGACCACTGGCTGCAAGTTACATAAGTACTACAACAATAAAAACAAATCATCAAGGGCTTTACGGGGAGTACAGTTAAGTTAAACAGGCTAGTTAATCGCAACTGGATCTAAGTCTGATGGTAGATTTTAAAAATTCAAGTACATAAAACACAGTGCTACCTGACAGCATTTGTAAATAAATAAAAACTGGGTGTACTTGCTTAAAATTAACTCTTTTCAAGATTGGAGTTATAAAAGACTTTCTAGGAGTTTCATAAAAACTACAAAACATCATAAAATGGATCATGTCCTGTGGAAATTGACCATCGCAGCCACAGTACAGCAAAGTTTAGCCCTTGGTACAGCCCCTGGGATGACCAAGAAGGAGGTGAAAAAAGTCAAACCGGAACCTCGTGAGCAGGAATCTGTCATGTGCATTTATAAATCCCAGTAAATAAGGCTCCGCCGATTTAGTGGTTTTTAACATAATGAATCGGCATTCACTAGGCTTTAGGAGCTCCCTCTTTTCCCTTGCCATAACCCTCTGCTCCATGAGGCTCGCCTTTATTGGGTTGAGATCTCTCTTGGTTATCCGGTCCGGGTTAATAAAAAGATCACGTCTCCCCACGCCCATTAAGTTCTCTTCAATATACTTCAACCATGATATTCGTGTGGCGTGGTCAAGGGCCAGGCAATCATTTGGGATGAGCTTGTTTAATGTTGTCCCCTTACCTGCCCAAATTTTTAACCATAAGGTAACGGGGTGTATCGCTATCATATCAGTTAGGTATTTCGTACCAAGCTCCTCATGTACTGAGAAGGACGGAGTACCTTGGGGAACTGATAGAAGCTGTCTCAAGAACTTATTTTCCACAATTTGGAGGTCCTTTGTGTTAATATACCCCCAAATTTCACTGCCATATAATACCTTGGAGAGACACTTGGTGCTGTATAGATGTAATAAAGCTCCCACAGGTCTTTTCCTCAGTCTGGTTGAAAAGTTAAATATGGCTGCGATTTCTCTGGAAAGATCGTTCCTCTTACTGGTAAGTTGAGGCCCCCATTTCATTTTCTCATCCAATAAGACTCCTAAGTAAGAGAAAACACTCGCTCTTGGCACAGTAGTTGACCCAACCATAAAGGTATATGGCCTACTAGGGCGGGCCCCTATTTGCATAATAAAGGATTTAGAGTTATTAACCACGAGATCCTGCTCCCCCATAAACTGGACAAAAGAATTAATTAACCTTTGTAGCCCCCGTTCTGTTCTGGCCATCAGGACGGTGTCGTCTGCGTACAGCAAAACGGGGAGGCCACGCCGTCCTGCCTGCGGAAAATCCGCCCTGGTCTCTAAGAGGGTCTTCTCTAGGCCGTTGATGTATACATTAAATAAAAAAGGGTCCAGGATGCAACCCTGTCTTACCCCTCTCCTGATAGGGAACAAGCGTGAGGCCTTCATGCCTCCCGAATATCGCACAGCCGCCCTAGGATGAAGATCACATAGGAAAATGACTATTTCCTTGTCCGACCCCAAAGAGAGCAGGGTCTGACACAGCCTGCTACTATTCACGCAATCAAATGCGGAAGAGAGGTCCATAAAGGCCATGAAAATAGTACTAGTGCGGGCAACTGCGTACTTCTTCACTATCAGGAAGAGCTTCAGACATTGCTCTGTGGTTGAGCGGCCGGAACGAAACCCATATTGGGTGTCTGACAAAATGTTGTTCTCAGTGGCCCAGGTGGATAATCTATCTAACAGGATTCCTCCAACCACTTTGACCATGGAGTCCAACAAGGAGATGGGCCTATAACAGTGTGTGCTCTCTCTATTCCCTTTTTTAAAGACTGAGACAATGGTGGAGGTGGCCCATGAGGCCGGGCAACCTGCCCTGACAGTCGCATTAATAATAGCAGTAAGCACCGGAGCCCAGAACTCCAAGTTGGACATGTAAAGGCCGGGCGAGATGCCGTCCGGACCAGGGGCCTTATTTCGCGTCATACCTGATATTCCCCGCCTCACCTCTTCCTCTGAGACAGTTAAAGCGGACCTTTCATTTACTCCCCTACTGGATAATATCTGGGTTGTGGTACCCCCAAACATACCCTCATAATGGCTGACCCAATCATCCTCTGATGTGCGCATTGAGAGCACTAGCGGTCTCTACTCCTGGGATTGGGCTGTTAATTATGCCCCAGAACGTGGTATTGTTCCTAATGGTACTAGGCTCCATTAGCTTCCCCCAAGCCTCCTCCCTCAAGATTTCTTTACGTTTTTTAAGGGTCGTTTTATACTGTGTTCTACAGGTTCTAACTAGTCCTCTGTCTCTTGGGACAGCATGCAGACCCACCTTAAATGACCTAGCCACACGAGAACATGTTATATCAAACCATTTCGGGCCCTATCTCGTTGGTTATTAGCAGCGGAGATCGTCAACAGGTCAGTGATGGAGCAAGAAATGAATTCAAAAACTTTAACTACTTGTACACCCGGGTGCCTCTGGGCCGCCAAACAGATCTGGATTTCCTCTTGGCATTTGGCTAAGATGGATTCGTGAAAATGGCCGGGGGTAATCTGTGCCCATTTTAGCCTCCTGCCCCCATCTGTAGGCTGTAGGGGCCCTCCACCCCTACTCCCCTTCTTAAGTTTAAGACCTAGTGCAAGCCAACAAGTTTTAAGGCACAAAGGATTGTGATCGCTGTAAATACTTGCATTAATTGAGAAATCTGATATTAGATGGAATAAAGGGGTGGAAACAAGAATGAAATCAATGAACAAATCGTTACCATGACCTTTAAAAGTTGGTAAGAGAGCGCTCTGGGCAGGGTCCAACTTATCCATCGAAGATTGTAGATCAAAATCACATATTAAGGCATTAACAAGGTCCCCCTGCCAGTGATGTTCAAAGTGCCCTCCCGGGTAGCGTGGGCAGTCAAAAACCCCTAAACCCTGATGTTTTGGATCCCCACAAGGGTGAACATTAAAATCACTAACCAACACTATGTTAGGGGTGTAACTAGAAGGAGTACTAAAGCCGTCCAGAAATTTGCCCATCCAAGCTATATTACATGTCTCAGGGAGGGAGGAAACAGCATATTAAAAATTTAAGAGCAACAGGCTGGTGGACCCCCGTGAGAAGACCAAGGCCTGCAGGCATTGATTATCAGTGTTCAGTTCTGCAATTCCACTTTCCAGCCTAAGAGATACATAGACCACAAGTCCCCCCTTGGCTCGACCAGAGCTAGATGGGCTTGCAAAGAAAGATTTATGCCCTTCCAGCAAAAAGGAATTGTCCACAGCCCGAGTCTCCTGCAAGCAGATAATGTCAAACGCCTGAATGAAGCTGCTCCATTCTGGGACTGGGAACTTGCTTGCTAAACTGGCTACATTGCAGGAGATGAGGGAAAGGTATGTTGTATCCCTGGAATGGAGGCCCGATATTTCTCGTTCCTCTTGGTTTGTGTAATCCGGGCATGGAGAAATTATCACTGGAGACAGGGACCCAGGTCCTCCCAGTCAATCACAGTTCTCAAGGAGGCCCAGGGGGGCAAAGGCATTAAAGGTTGGAACAGGGGACAAGGTCTAGTGCCGAACATAGGATGCAATTCTCAAGTGTCTCCTCGGGAACAATGGATTTTGTGATGGTGCCAGGAACATTGGTCTGTGAAAGAAGCCAAGGAAAGGGGCCGAAATTGAAGTGGCTGGCCTGTGGGAGCACAAACATTGGCCGCATGGAGAGTTCTCTCTGCTAGATGGGGTTGATTAAAGTTAATAATCACACAGTCCCCGACATTGCTCTTTTTTGACCCTCCTATCCAGGTCACCTGCTGTACCATTATAATGTTTCTCTACACCCTATATCATGTATTGCTATTTAGCCAGTGCAGGACTTTATTTTTCAATTGGTGGAAATCTTCGGTGGAGCCTGGCTTCTGCACTGGAACATTTCCCAGGACTACTACATATGGTGTTTCTTCGGGGGTAGGTCGATGTAGTTTGGGCCTACACTGGCTACCCAACTCCTCTATTGCTGGGATTGGAGCCTCACATCCAGCAATATCCCTCTGTGTGAACATATTACCACCTTGGTTTTCCACGCTCCTCGTCCTCTTCGCCTGTGGATATTCCCTTGAAGGGGGGCGGGCACGGCCTGGGATGAAGGGTAGTGGATTGGGTGACGTTCCTGTACAGAGAGTTACCAACTGCACCTGCTAGGTCACCCTCCCTCGATGCTACCTTCAGGGTGGATTGATCCTGGACCATGTTAACACTGTGGCCTCGGGGGACTGGTTGGGTGACGCCAGCTATACTATTAGCTCTACTGTTCTGTTGGGACCAAGAGGAGAGTTCCCTCTCAATTATAGTGAGGCGTTGTTTGATGGGTTCCAGTTTAGTGTCCAGTACTTCCAAAAGAGTCCCCACACAGGCTTCCAGCATTGCTGCCCACTCGTCTTTCGACTCCCGTTCCCAGGAGGTCTGGAGTTAAAGGATCCGCCTTAAGTCATTTTGCCTTGGCCCCCACCATCGTGCATTTGCGTTTAGCCCCAGCACCCAGTCTTCTGACAGGTCCCTCCTGAACGTCCTTTCGGAAGACTACTGTTGCCACTTCAGTATAAGTTGTCAACTGGCAATGTCCCGGCAGAAAGACGGGCCCTGGATGTGTCTTGTTGGGTCCCCTCCCACCCTCCTGGATTTCTCGGCTTTTGCTTTGTCCGGGGGAAGGTGGCACAGATACAATCAACTCACCCTGCTCCCCAGTACTTAACAAGGAGACCTGACCAGATATCAGAATATTAGAGCGGGTACTTAATTGATGTACTGGAAAGCAAGAGAGATGCCTAGCTACCAGCTCAATTTCCTTGTCAAGGACCCCCGCTGCTCTCTTCAGGAAACAGTCCATAGTTGAGGTTGCGGGGGCCAATTGGGTCAATGTGGTGGTCTTCCGCTTCCCCATGATGCCGGGCTGTATAGAGAACGATTATTTTTAGCCGGGCAAACAAAGCCTCCTAAGTCAAGACTAGCAGGGGTCGCTGCAATAGGCTGGGTCAAGTGGTAAATAAGAGCCCTCCCAGATAGTCAAAGATTAATGTAATAATGGGCCGATTGTGACAAAGGTTAAGAAGATAGTACCTGCAGCAGTCAACAAGCGGCCCCCTTCCTCATCGGCTGCACATACTCCTCAGCAGGCAAACGCCCCGCCTCTGAATTTACCTTAGAGCTTCGAATCAGATGGTCCTGGTCCTGGATCAAATCCACACCGGAATCCCGAATGTGTCCGCTTGCCCTATTAAGCGCCTCCAGGCGCGGGCAGACAGAGACATTGGCGGCACGCCGGCCGCAAAGGATCCTGGGGATTGTGGTCGCCCTGCAGTCAGCAAACACACGAAATGGGCAGTTGAAAGTTTACAGCCTTACATATTTTGGATGTTTTACACACCATAGCATATCACCAGTAAGCACACACATAGGGTTCTCCTCTTGTTGTAAATGCAAGAAGCGTGGCTTTCTTGACGATTGAAATGGGGCACGTGAGCTACATGCACCTTTGGCCCAACAACTCCCATGAAATCTCTCTTCAGGTGCCTCCTTTTTTTCTTGCCACTGTTGCAACCATAGCTTCTATGTCTACATTCTACTTTGTAGGAAAAGAGAGGGCGTTGTTTGCAGCACTACTGGGAGACCAGTGGCCGCTCGCTTGGAATGTGGGTGGTAGGGCAGGGGGTGGTGGATTAAAAAAAATAATAATAAACTTACCTATTCCGCCGTGTTGCGCTGCCACCTCTCCTCCATCCTCTACTGGTCTGCTGGAGCACTGGAAGCATTCAGGCTGCCGGGCTCTTCCAGCCAATCACTATGCTGCAGGAGCAGCATTGTGATTGGTCTGAGCGTCCTGTTTGGAAGCTCAGGCACTGCCTGGGGAGGCTGGGCATGTTCTCCATGGGGCTGTGCAACACAGCCCAATGGAGAACATGCCAAGTGCGCATGTCGGTTCGGCCGACCAAACTGTCATGTGAACTTAGAGCAGTGCAAACCACTCCTCCCCTGCTCTGGCGTCACAGAACCAGCCCCGCCCGACTCCCTCATAGAAAAGAAAATGATAATAACTTCCTGTTATTATCATTTTCTTTTCTTTTGCACTGCTGAAATCGCAGTGGGGTGATGCTCCTCCGCCTGAGCGGAGGAGCCCCCACTGAGTGAAACACACATAAACGAAGTGACTGGAGTGGAGACAACAGATAGCAATTTAATCTATTTATGTTGGACACTCTTGATATGTCTGCAGGCGGTAGGTTTCTGGTGATCAGTTAGGCCAGCATTCACTGTATATCACGTCATACCAAGGACCCAAACAAAAACAATCTAAACCATCCAAGCAATTCTCCTGAAATTTCAAATCTATGCCTGAGACTCCACAATAACAGCCTGCCCTGACTTGCAGTCACCCTCCGGAACTACTGGTCTGTTAGAAATTGGGCCTCTAGTTGGCAGGGGCATGCACCCGGATCCAAGTAGGGACCACAAGCCTAGTCAGACCTTGTCAGCGTGCATTACTCCCCCGCCGCGCAGCTCCACTTGGTAGTGGTCTGCCTTCTTCAGCCCTAGGTTCTGTGTTCATGGCCTTCCTCCACCCATAGGCTACCGCTTGCGCCTCTACCGTGGTGGCCCAGTGGTGAGCCTGTCTCTTGTTTCTGTTCTGCTGCTGTTTCCTTTTCGTAGACGTTTTACTGTCTTTCAGCCTTTTTTCTTTCAGCCTTTGTCTGTCTTTCATTTTTCTGTTTTTATTTTCTTGCTTTACTTTTAGCCTTTTGCTGTTCTTTTAATTTTGCTCTGGATCGCTTTTCTTTCTTTTCCTATCCCCTTCTTCATGTCCCCCCTTCCCACCCTCGCTGCTGCATGTTCCCCGCAGCCTCACCCCTTTCCAGCGCCGTTTCCTGCCTCCCGCCTCCCAGCTGACCAGCCCTTCCACCTCTCTAACACTACTTAATGGCGGCTGCTGTGCAGCCGTGCACAGCGGGCGTGCCACTGGCGCACCGAAGGCACAGCAAAGGCAAGTCCATCTGTGTCTGGACCACACCCAATGCCACAGACCCTGGTCCCCGTGGTGTCCAACGCTACAACGGCAGCTCCCTCCACTCGCTCAACACCAGACGTTCTACCGACTGCTACCTCGTGTCACCGAAGGACACCCAAGGCCCGTTCACCTGCCACAACTGCACCTTCTCCTGTCTCTGCACACCAGACCCACCGACCGCACGACCCACAAGAACATGACCCAACCACCTCAGCTGCCTCCTTGTGAACAACCGCTCCCTCAACAGACACACCGTGGAGATCTGGGACCTGCTCGACTCCATCTCCCTCAACATCGCCTTCTTCACAGAAACCTGGATGAACCGCACCTCAGCCCCGGACATCTCAATCGCCATCCCCGACAGCTACAAAATCATCCATAAGGACTGCACCAACAGGCTGAGATGAGGCATCACCATCGTACATAAAAACACGCTCCTCTTCACAACTAGCTGCGATGACCACTTACCCGACATGGAACACCTCAACTTCCATATCGAGACCAACCCGAATGCCACCCTCTGCGGCATCCTCTTCTACAGACCCCCCAGGCCCCATCCCCCTTTCAGCAAAACCATACCTGACTTCATTGCTCACCACGCGCTCGCCTCAACGGACTACATCCTCCTTGGCGACCTCAATTTCCACCTGGACAACCTCAACAACCACAACACATCATCACTTCTAGAAAAACCTAGCCACCATCGGACTGAAACAACTGGTCTCCTCCCCAATCCACTCTGTAGGACACACGCTCGACCCCATCTTCTCCACAGGCAACAACATCTCTTTCAAGCACCCTTCCAAACTCCATTGGACAGACCACCACTGTGCCCATTTCTCCTTCATCAAACCAACTGAACACCACCACAACCTGCAAATTAGCTGAAACAAGATCTCCTAAGACTAACTCTCCACCTCCCTCAGCAAAACCCCACCAATCACCACCATGGACACCAATGCCTCAACATGCAACCTCCACCGATGGATCTCCAACTGTGCCGACACACTGGCCCCCCTCAGGAAACCCTCCGGCAAGCAGCCCTTTGTGATAGCCAGCTGGTTCTCCCCGCCCTCCAATAGTCCAGGTGCACATGCAGACCACTCAAAGAAAAAAGATAGAGGAGCAGCAAGACCTCAGCGGACCACGCAGCCCTCAAGACCACCGTCACCGTACACCACCACCTCATCAGAACCACCAAGAAAACTGCCATACAGGAACGCATCAACGCCAACGCACACAACAGCAAAGAACTCTTTACAGTGATCAAAGAATTTGCCAAACCCTGCATGGACACCACAGGTATCCCCTCTCCCAAGATCTCCGCGACAACCTCACCACCTTTTTCCACTGAAAGATTTTAGACATCTACAACAGCTTCGCAATCCAGGACCCACCCACCACTACTGTAACCACTGCACCCAAGGGCTCCAGACCGCAGACGACACTGCTAAAACAGACCACCCTCACCGCTGACAATACCCTAAGGATCATGAAAACCATCTGCTCTGGGGCCCCCTCGGATCCCGTCCCCACCACATTTTCAACCTAGCAGGCACCAACAACAGAACTCTGCTGCACCATCAATTACTCCATTGAATCCGCCACCTTCCCTGAAGACTGGAAACATGCAGAGATCAATACCCTGCAGAAGAAACCCTCTGCCGACCTGATGGACCTCAAGAACTACAGACATATCTCTCTGCTCCCCTTTTCAGCCAAAGTCATTGAGAAGGCCATCAATGCCTAACTCACAGAATTCATCGAAACAAACTACACCCTGGACCCCTCCCAATCTGGCTTCAGGAGCAAACACAGCATCGAGATTGCACTCCTCACCACAACTGACGACATCCGTACTCTCCTCAACCGAGGCGAAACTGCAGCCCTCATACTCCTGGACCTCTCTGCTGCCTTCAAAACTGTCTACCACCACATCCTCTGCACAAGACTCCATAACGCCGGCATCCATGGCAAAGAGCTAGAGTGGATCAACTTCTTCCTTATCAGGCAAATCAAGAAAGTCAGGCCCCCTTCGATCCCCTCAAATCCTACAAAGATCAGCAGCGAACTTCCCTAGGGCTCATCCCTAAGCCCCATCCTCTTCAACATCTACATGGCCCCGCTCGCAGCCATTGTCAGAAACCATGGACTCAATATCATCTACTATGCCAACGACTCACAGCTGATCCTCTCCCTCACTGACAAACCTACAGCGGCTAAGAGCAACTTCCACTTCGGGATGAAGGCAGTAGCCGCCTAGATAAAGGAGAACTGCCTAAAACTCAACCTCCGCAAAACCAAAGTCCTAACCTGAGCTCCACTCCCTCTACTTGGGACGACTCATGGTGGACAGCAGCACTCGGAACCCCCCCACATCCTCCGACCACACACGCAATCTCGGCCTCATACTTGACTCCTCGCTCTCTATGAACTGCCAAATCAATGCCGTATAGTCCCCCTGCTTCCACACGCTCCGACTACTCTGAAAGATCTTCAAATGGATCCTGGGGAGTCCAGGAGAACTGTCACCCAGGCGCTCATCAGCAGTAAGCTCGACTATGGCAATGCACTCTATGCCGGCACGACCCAAAAGCTCCAAAAGAAATTGCAGCACAACCAGAACGCCTTGACCAGACTTACCCTAGACATCCCCCAATGAAACTACATCTCCGGTCACCTGAGAGACCTCCACTCGTTCCCAATAAACAAAAGAATCACCTTCAAGCTCCTCACACACGCCTACAAAGCCCTGCACAACACCGGGCCTGAATACCTCAACCACCGCCTTTCGTTCTACACACTGACCAGACACCTTTGCTCCACCCATCTGGCCCTGGCCACTATCCCATGGAGGAAGATCCTTCTCCTACCTCGTTGCGAAGACCTGGAATTCCCTACCTCTGCACCTCAGGCAATCACCTTCACTGCCTCAACGACCTCAAGACCTGGCTCTTTGACTGAACTGCAGACCCCCCCACTGCACCTTGAAACCCTTACGGGTGAGTATTCGCCCTTTATAAGATCCCTGATTGATTGATTGATTGATTGTCAGGGTAAGTCACAACACAACCTAAATTATCCTGTGCTCACCCTCTGGTAGCTTGGCACCGAGCAGGTAGACTTAACTTAGAAGGCAATGTGTAAAGTATTTTTGCAATAACTCATACAGTAACACAGTGAAAACACCACAAAAGACTCCACAACAGTTTAGAAAAATAAAGTACGACTTTATAAATTAAACTAGAGCAAAACATCAATTGAGATATTGACTTTTAAAGAAATTAATGAAGTCAAGCGCTTTGAAGCAAGTAGCGCTAAAAATGTTACTTTAGGTCACACAGGTAAAGTCGAAGTTCAGGCCGACCATGATGAAGCATCAGCTGGCTACAGGACCCACGCAAGCCCAAATGAACAAAGTACATTTCCTGGTCGTAAGCAGCAAGATGCATCAAGCTTCTTCATGCAGTGATGGTGATGTGTCAGTTCTGAAGATGGGTCTCAGTGTCGAGAAACGTCGTGATGCACCGGTTTCTGTCACACAGTTGAGGGGATGCAGCGATCTCACCAAGCTGCAGCAGTGTCAAAATGCTGTCTGATGCATCAATCTCTGGAGGCAAAGCATTGGTTGTTAGGCGATGCTCTGATTTTACTCCCACAACCAGGTCAATGCTCCGGTTCTGCTACAAGCAGACAGGAGATGCATCAAAATACATGTTGCAAGTATCTGGGCCACTTTCAGTGAACCAGGTACAGGAGCAGGGGTAGAGACTTTGATATCCCTGAGTCTCAAGCAACAGGAGGAAAGCCAACATGCCCTTGGAGATCAATTGGAAGAAGGCAGAGTCCAGCTCTCCTTCAGCAGAGTCTGAGAGCAGCAGGCAGCAGGGTAATAAACAGAACAGCAGGCCTTCCAGATCAGCAGTCCAGTTGAGTAATTTGAGCAGAACAGCAGTTCTTCTGACAGAGGTTCAGGTGTAGGTCCAGAAGTGTCTGAATTTCTGGGGCCAGAGACCCAGCACTTATACCCAAATATGCCAGTGAAGTGGGAGAGACTTCAAAAAGGCTTTGAAGTACACCAGTATCCCATTCAACCCAGTCCTGTCTCCAAGGCTATCAGTGGGGGTAATCATTCCTCTGTGTGGGGTCAGGCCACTAGCCTTTGGAATGTAAGTGTGAGCCCCTTCCTCCCTTCCTGCCCAGGAAGGCTCATCAGAATGCTGATGTATGTAGATGGGTACTCAGCCACACCTATCCTTCCTGTGCTTGTGGCTGTCTGGAGGGAATGCACAAAGTCTAACTGCCACCCAGCCCAGAAGTGTATTGGAGACAAGGCACACAGAGCAGTAAGCACAGCAAAATTCCCACTTTCTAAAAGTAATTAGACATACAAGGGTGACCCAATATTCCCTTGTGGGCTTGGGTATTAAAAATTAGGTATGTTTTGCATTTCGCCCTAAGTGGGAAGGGTATGCCCAGACGTGGGTCCCGTGCTCACTACGCCACTGGAGTCAAGCTATCCTGGCTGATGAAGGCTGATAGCCTGAAACCGGTCCTAGGATGCTTGATTCCGGTCCAGGGAAGACATGGCTTGGCAGTTCGGTCTGGACTGTTCCCATGAGACACAGGGTCAAGACTGATTTGCATATGGCTATGTCTGAACTGGGGTGGCGTGGTGAAGCAAAATAACGATGGATTAAACCCAGATCTGTGACTGGGGGTGAATGTTTGCCAATGTGCAGCATTCCGTCCATCATCTTGTGTGTTTTGCAATAAACAGAACAGCAGGCCTTCCAGATCAGCAGTCCAGTTGAGTAATTTGAGCAGAACAGCAGTTCTTCTGACAGAGGTTCAGGTGTAGGTCCAGAAGTGTCTGAATTTCTGGGGCCAGAGACCCAGCACTTATACCCAAATATGCCATTGAAGTGGGAGAGACTTCAAAGAAAGGCTTTGAAGTACACCGGTATCCCATTCAACCCAGTCCTGTCTGCCAGGCTATCAGTGGGGGTAATCATTCCTCTGTGTGGGGTCAGGCCACTAGCCTTTGGAATGTAAGTGTGAGCCCCTTCCTCCCTTCCTGCCCAGGAAGGCTGATCAGAATGCTGATGTATGTAGATGGGTACTCAGCCACACCTATCCTTCCTGTGCTTGTGGCTGTCTGGAGGGAATGCACAAAGTCTAACTGCCACCCAGCCCAGAAGTGTATTGGAGACAAGGCACACAGAGCAGTAAGCACAGCAAAATTCCCACTTTCTAAAAGTAATTAGACATACAAGGGTGACCCAATATTCCCTTGTGGGCTTGGGTATTAAAAATTAGGTAAGTAACAGTGCCAACAAGGAATTTGTTCAAATATAAACTCTTTCAAATATAAATATGTTATTGATTTGGGATACCTAAGCATGGCATCAAAACTTATTTGAAAGTTGTACACTCACTTTTTTGAGAAAATAAATTTCAATGCCCAGGTGTATGTCTTAGTATTAAGTTTACATTTTAAATCAAACTCAAGAAAATTTAAATTAGATAGGGGTTCACAAAGCAGTCTCTACATACATTGAGAATAAACACTGCAATTCCTTTCTACATTGATAGGATACTTGCCAATGTATGTTAAAGCACTCTTTCAAATATATAGGACACAAGTCTGTCTCTCACAGAAGGACCAGACTTAGAACATTAATTTAACAATGACTAAAAAGAAAGTTGAGTTAGGCGTCGACGTTTCGGCCTTGATTGTTGCACATCTGTTAGAACATCTACAGGACTGTTTAGTTGTATGTAGATTAAAGACCCCCCCTATAAACATTTAAAAAGGGAAACCGTAACTAATAAAGACAATATCCACAAACATATACCTGTAGTGGAGTGATAGAAATCTTATCCAGAGGTTGTGTGGATAGAGCACCATCATCTATCATCACCAGTCAGGCAGGCACCAAACCCAGTGGAGGCAAAGCTGCCTCCAGAACTGGTTTTGAGTGACTACGGAGAAGGGGACTGCTCATTGCCCTGGCCTTACCTCTGGGTGGGCTTCCCCATTTTGTATTTTATAAGTGAGGTGAACTGTGGGATTGTTTGCAGTAGGGCAGACAGGAACTGCTGCTAAAGTGGGTAGGGTTACCCCTGAGAATATTTACCCCATTGGTTAGGGGGGAGCCAGGAATCACCCCCGCCCACTAGCCTGTGCCAGGCATAAATGTGGCACCACAAGGAACCCGCTCCAGAACACTTTCTGGACCTGTGGATGTGCAGAAGAGGTCTGGATCTGTTGCCTGTGACCTGAGAGGAGACTTAAAGGACTGAAGCTGCTTTCTCTTGTACCAAGAGCAAAGAAGTTGACTTCAAGGATCAATAGGATGACCGCCTGTGTAGGTACAGGGTTACAAGCTGCAAACTGGCTTTTCCATGTAATGCCCAGTGGACCAGTACCAACTGGGTCTGACCTGAACGCAACTGGGGGCCTCTGCTTGAGGGCGCCTTGGCACCCAAGTGCTGTTCCCGAGGTCCTGGAACCTTGGATATGTCTAACTTGACTTCTCCTATCACCTCTGAAAACCAGGAAATCAGAAAAATGTTGGACTTCCAAACCTCCAGAGGACTGGGACCAACCACTCCAGCCTATCTGCCCAAGGTTCCTCACACTTAGAGCTTCTCCACAGCAGCAATTCCGATTCTGCAGACCTGGGCGAGAAGGTATCCAGCCTCGTGGAATTGAGTGTTGGATACACTTGCTGACTTGCCACACTGAAGGTTTCGAAGCTCAAAAAAAGAGACTAAGTCCGAAGGTAAAAATCTTGACTGGGGAAAGGCACCATAAGTACCTGCCTGCGAGAGGACTTTCCTGGGTATGACTCAGAGCTTTTCCCACAAAAACCAATGACTTCAGAGGAAACTCATCCAAACCATATTGGCTTAATGAGAACATCCTCAGATACAAACTGCTGCCTTGCCTTGCTGAAAGATTTTGACTTCCAGAAGAAAGAGTAAGGGGCATATTTACAAGGACATTGTGCCACAGGAGCATCACTTTTAAGGATGCTCCGGTGGCTCAGTGCCCTGCTCCATATTTGCTTTGCATGGCTTAATGCCGATTTGTAAATATCGTCCCATATCAGGCAGGTATCTGCGTGAAAGGGGCGTTCAATGGATGTTGCTGTGGATGTTCCACCACAACACCTATTGCTTTTTGACGCTGCCGCAGATTTACAAAAATCTGTAAATCTGAGGCAACGCCAAAAACTAACACCCCACAAATAGCAGGCATTAGATTGGCGCAATGAGGAGAAATACTTTTATTTCTCCTCGTTTTTGCTCTTTCTATGTGTGCTGCATTCTGAGGCACACACAAAAGGAGCAAATCACCTTTAAAGATTGTTTATGTGCAGGACGTTGTCCCTTCCTGCACATAAACAATCATCCCTACAACGGAGGCACCCGTTCACCTTGGCACAAGGGTCTCTGTGTTGGCGCTAGGCCTATTTTTTAGCACCAGTGCAAGGAAAAACACCATATGCCATTGTAAAGATCAGTCCACAAAATTAAAGATGAATCCAAAATAGATTTATTTAAGTTAATCCTAAACACCTCAGCCTGCATACACAGCTCCAGTTCACCCAACAGCTTCACTTGAATAATAACATTCAGAATAAGAACCTCAGTGTTAACTCCAACATGATGTCATATGGAACCAACATGGTTTACATTCTACCTCTTACAATAGCTATGAGTTAGGTACAGCATACTACACATCTCCCTCCCAATAACAGAAATTATAAAGATAAACTTGCGAACAATGAAGTTACAATATGGAAAAATATGAACAATATTATTGAAACAAAAGGGCACTTATAACATTACATAATCTTGTAGATGTTTTGGTTTAATACGTTGCCTAGCATTTTCATCTTTGTTGTAACACTTCAACATTGAGGATTCTTTACTATTACTCTCAATAGGACTATCAGATGATGAACAAGAGAGTTTAGCAACCCTATTTAAATTCCACACCCTGTGGTCTTCAGTTCTGACAGCATTTTTAAAGACTTTAATCACCTTCATAGGTAACAAATATTTAGACCCAAGAATGTTTGTCCCTTTACGGGGATTTTTGATCCTGACCATGTCACCTACTTTGATGATTGTCTCCTTTACTCCTTTCCTAACATCAAATCTCATTTTATTTTTGCCCATTCTTTTCATTTCCTTCACAAATTTATCTTGGTCATCACCAACAGTTTTCAAACCTTGAGATTTGTCAAGAATCCAGGAGGGACAGATCATGGTACAAGGCTTTCTCTTGCGTAACAACTTGAAAGGAGTTCTACCTGTCATGGAATGTGGAGAAAATCTGTAGTTTTTAACTTTGTTCTGAACTTCAGTCTGCCAACACTTGTGATGAGACAAAGCACGCTGAATAGTTTCTTTTAGCACTCTGTTGAATCTTTCTACAATTCCATTAGTTTCTGGATGATATAATGCAGACTTCTTGTGACTAATACCTTTATCTGATAAATACTTGTCCATTTCTCTAGAGGTAAACTGAACCCCATTGTCAGACAATAATGTGGATGGGAAACCCTCTCTCGCAAAAACATCATCTAAAAATGTTATCACATATCTTGTCTCTACCGAATTGGTGACTTTAACTTCAGGCCATCTAGAATATGCATCTATAAGAACTAAGATATACTTGTTTATGCTGGTATGTTTGATAGGACCCAAAATATCTATTGCTACCTCTTCCCAAGGAAGTTTCGGTAGAGTCCTTAAAGTCATAGGTTGAACTCTAGGTTTAAGAATTTTGTCACACAGATTACACTCAACACATTCCCTCACACATCTCTCAATACAAATGTCCATCCCAGGCCACCAGTATATTTGCCTTAGTATCTCTTTTGTCTTAGAAATACCAGGATGGCTTTCATGTGCGAACTCAATCAATTGCATTCTTAAGCTGACAGGAGGAATCAACCTGGTCCCTCTCAACAAAAATCCATTCTGACAGGACAACTCATCTTTCACTCGAAAAAAACCCTTAAGGGAATCACTCACATTGGAATGATCAGTCCAATTATTTTTGATTCCACTCAAAACAGCTTGTAAAGTTTCGTCTTTTTCTAGCTCTCTAACCCACATGTCTTCCTTTATTATGCTCTCATTGACATAACACACTGCATATTCATCAAATTCACCAAGATTTTCTTCATTCACACCTTCACTCATGTCAACCTTATTAGTTAAGCGTGAACAACAGTCAGCTATGTTGTTCTTAGCTCCTGGGATGTATTCTATGTGGAAGTCAAATTCTTGGAGCGCTACAACCCACTTGCGTATTTTGGAAGACACGTTATCTAAACCTTTTTTTTCAAAAATTTCTCTCAGCGGTTTATGATTAGTCTTGATTGTGAACTTATTTCCCCATAAAAATGTACAAAGTTTTCTCACAGACCAGAATATACCTAATGCCTCCTTTTCTATAACAGAATAGTTCATTTCTGCTCCTCTCAGACATCTGGATAAAAACTAAATAGTGCGTTCCACACCATCATGTTTTTGCATCATGACCGCACCCAACCCTGTAGCACTGGCGTCAGTCATGACAATGATTTCTTGGTTGGGTTCAAAACTTTTCAAAGAAGAAGCTGTTGACAAGAGTTGCTTAATCCCTCTAAACTCAGTTTCACAATCTGCATTCCAAGCAAAACTAACACCTTTTCTAAGTAGAACGCCCATGTTGTGTGTCTTGTCTGCAAAGTTGGGAATAAACTTAGCATAGTACTCTGACATTCCTAGAAATTTTACGACTTCATCCTTGCTACAAGGACTGGACATGTTGTTGATGGTGTCTACTAGTTCTTTTTTTGGTTCAATCCCAGAGGCTGTAATCTTATGCCCTAAATAATCAATGTCAGTGATATTAAATCTGCATTTTTTTGCTTTGAGAGTCAGACCATTGTCTCTGAGTTTATTCAAGGCCAACCTGACTCTGTTGTCATGTTCTTGTTCAGTACTGCCAAAAATAAGTATATCATCTTGATATATTTTTATTCCATCAAAGTTCTTGAAAATATGCTCCATCATTCTCTGAAAGACTGCAAAAGGCATCCTCAGAAATTTGAAAGTCCCAAACGGAGTTACGAAAGCTGTCAAGTCTTGGGAAGTTTCATGTAGCTTCACTTGATGGTAGGCTGACGCTAGATCTATAGAGGAGAAAAATCTTGCCCCTTCTAACAGCGATAACATTTCAGAGATGTTCGGTAATGGGTAGTGATCTACAACAACACATTTGTTGAGTTCTCTGAGATCAATACAGAGTCTAGATTCTCCATTAGCCTTAAGTGCCATGACAAAAGGAGCAACCATTCTGTTGCTTCAACTTCAGCAATGATCCCACCTTTTAAAAGTTTGTGAAGCTCAATCTTCATTTTATCTTTAACTTTAATTGGAACACTTCTAACTTTGCTAACGACTGGTACAGAATTTTTTTTAAAAACTATTCTGTGGGAATAACCTTTCAAACAACCCAAATTTTCATTGAAGACTTCAGGAAAATCATTTTCAAACGAAGAAGAGTCAGCTTGCGACAACTTATTTTGTTCAACATCAAGAATTACCTTTTGACTTTTTTGCGAGAGATCAGATACATCTTGCTTTAACTTTATAGATGGAGTTTCATTGGGATCAAGAATAAATCTGGGATCTCTTTGAAGAGTCTAACTTACCAAGGAATCTCCTCTTTCGGAAATATAAATCTTTCCTGTGGCTGTATTAGTTTTGTAAGAAATACTACCATTAAAAAATCCTGACAATTTAATGGGTTCACCACCATACCCTCTGGGTTTGATATCTGGTTTATGTAAAATCACTTTGTCCAATAAATATTTATCATACACTTCTTTTGGAATCAAAGTGATTTTTGCTCCAGAGTCGAACAACATGTTCACTGGAATATTTTGAATGTTTACAATATCAAAAGGACCACTTTTTTCACCTTCACTGATCCTCATTATAATTTCTTCTTCTTCGCATTCTTCCCCGCAAGAGATCTCCTGAATTTTCTTCTTCATGAAATCACTACGACAACATTTCGAGACATGGCCCTTTTTTCTACATTTTTTACACGTTGCTTTCCAACCAATACAACCTTTATAATTTGCAGCATGACCATACTCTCCACACCTATAACAAGTTCCCTGAAATTTTTTTGAGAAAGATTCATTCTTGTTATTAGCAGTTCTGCTGTGTTCATTTTTGAAACTAGAAGAGTCATTGTTATATTGTGAGTAACCCTTATCGCTTTTGTTCTGTTGAGAAAACATAGTATTATCTTGTTTGTGCTTAACTTTGCTAACTAACAGTATACTCTTTTCTTTAATCACTTCATCATCCTTTTTTTTTTAACTGTTCTACACAAGCCTTAGTATGTTCACACGATTTGGCTATGGAGATGACGTCAGTAAGAGAAGGATCGTATTTCTCCCAACAAGCCTCTTTAACTTTGTCTAAAGTACAGCCCAGCATGAACTGGTCTTTTAACCTCTCCTCATAATTGGCTTCAAAATTACATGTAGAGGCCAGTTTCCTCAATTCAGTAATGAATTCTTCAGCACTCTCTCCTGATCTTTGCATGCGCTTACCAAAATGGTGTCTTTCCAGTACAGTGGAAACTTTTGGTAAAAATGTAAATCAAGTTTTTTAGACAAACTTCATAATCATTTAAATTATCTGCATCTTGTGAGGACAATTCAGGAAGATGCTGAAACACTTCTTGTCCTTCTGAGCCTAAACAATGCAAGAGAAGTGACATTTTCCTTTCTGCACTGAGGGATACACCACACAAACGCGCATAATGTGAAAATACATTTTTCCATTTCTTCCAAGAAATAGGAGGGTCACCAGGAGAGGACAAGAAAAATGGAGGAGGAGGAACATTTTGCATGGTGAAAACAGTGAATAAAGACAAGATGAGTATATTAGATGTTGGTTGAATACCTGCAAAAGCAAGAGGTTAGTGAAAACAAAAATAAAGACTTGCTTAACCCCTTGGCCGCAGCGGTAATTCCGCCGCGGCGCTGGGTGGGGGGTGAGCGCGGCGCCGCCATGCTCGTGACGGAACCACGCCGTCATGAGTCATGGGCGAGCTGTGCTCATGACGGCGTGGTTCTGTCACGACCCCGCCCACTCACTAATTCGCCCGCACAGGCGGGGAATCAGTACCGCGTGGGCGGAGCGGCCGCAGCATGACGGAACCACGCCGTCATGAGCACACGCCGCCCGTGGCTCATGACGGCGTGGTTCCATCATGCGCAGGGAAGGGGTTAAAACGCCATCAAAATGTTGAATTAAAGGGTAGTTAAATTTGTGCTGATTGAATACCTATAAAAGCAAAAGGTTAAAATATTGCATTAAAGAGTTTCCAGCACTGGGTTAGTTAAACTTGTAGCAGTTTAGTATCAAGAAATGTTCAATGAAAGGTTTCCCATGAAGGTAATAATGATGCTTTGTCTTTAAACAACAATTAAAATGCTATGCCTTTGAAATAACAATTTCCCACGAAGGTAACAAAGGTGCTTTGTCTTGAAGGAATAAAGATGTTTGTCTTTGGAATGACAAGAACAAGAAACTCCACAAAGAATCTTCCAAAAGTGTAGGAACACTGTTTTCTATTACATCAGAACGTGAGCAGCATAGTGTTCCAAAGTAAAGAACATTGGCAGGAATGTTTCTTTGTTACGCGCTAGACTGGTCCATCACAGGAAGTGAAGTATACTGGTAGGTGAGCAGTCTAGTCTTTGTTGTAGGAAACAGGAAGTAGGTGGTCGGTCAGCAGTCTAGCGTTCAATCTTTGTACGAGTGACGTAACACGCAGACATTCCAGAAGCGAAATGTGGGAGCGTCACAGGAGAATGAAGAGAACGGACACGCGATAAGACAGGAGGCAGGTGAAAGAATTTTAAAAGTAAACAATTTTAAAACGCCAGTTGAGTTGAAATGAAGAGCGTAGCTCAGCGTTGCTCAGGGGTTTTAAATGTCAAACTGCATCTCAACTCGAAAGCCAAAGATTCCTGAGTAACAACCCACACTCCAAGAAAGGAAGATCAAAGTCAAAGTGGTTGCGCACTAACACCACACAAGCTTTGACAGCTAAGTCTTCATCGCTTGTACGCGGCACTCCACAACACGCTCAAAGAAAGAAACGTCAAAGTCAAAGTTGTTGCGCACTGATACCACTCAAACCTTTCCAGTTAAGCTTTTATCGCATGTAAACGGTTCTTTACAAAACAAGGAGATAAATCTAACATGAGACTTAATCAGCAGTCTGTACGCGGTTCTTCAAAAACGAGAAAATAGATCTCACATCTCCACTCCTCTTTCCGAAATAAATAGCGGAACAAATGGTGAAAGTTGAAATTTAAATGAAAGCAATACGATACCAAGTAGGTAGATAAGTGGCCAAAAATCTTCACAATTTAGATGCTGGTAGCGTTGAGGTGTAGGTGAAGGGTTCTTTCAGCTCGTCGCCAATGTAAAGATCAGTCCACGAAATTAAAGATGAATCCAAAGAAGATTTTTTTAAGTTAATCCTAAACACCTCAGCCTGCATACACAGCTCTAGTTCACCCAACAGCTTCACTTGAATAATAACATTCAGAATAAGAACCTCAGTGTTAACTCCAACATGATGTCATATGGAACCAACATGGTTTACATTCTACCTCTTACAATAGCTATGAGTTAGGTACAGCATACTACAGCCATATTCTTGTAAATATGGCGCACCCTGTGTTTTTTAAATGACGCATCATGGTGCAGATACTGTGCTTGCAGTGCCGCACAGCACCATTTCCTAGTAAATATACCCCCCAGGTTTCAAGGTAAAACCTCCAACTGGGTCAAAACTGAAAGGCTGCTACTTTCTAATGCATCATTGTCCCATTCAGCAGCACTGTGACACTGCATTTTCTGGCAGTGCATTCAAACTCCAAAAAGATAACAGTATACCATGGCTTCCCATTTAGGAGACTTGAGAATCCATGTTTAATACAATTTATTTGGGCATTTTTCGGTTGACACATTGAGACACAGCTTCATGCCATTATGGCCTATCTCATACATCATGCAGTGGCAAGGTAATGCTCTATTTTGGATCTGACATATGGAGTTCAGATTCCACCACCTTTCCTAGTCAGTGTGCCCCCACCAAGATGCTGAGCTCATGCCCTGTCTGTATATCACTACCTGTTTTTCAATATCTGTTCCTTCTCCTTCCTTTTTATACTGTTCTTCCATGCTTCTCCATTTTTCAAGTCTAATTTTTTTCTTAGGTCTTCTTGAACCTAGCCCCTTTGTGTGTGGAGCCTTGTTAAAGCCCATGATTTGCACAATGCCTTGGTAGCCTTTTTGTTTTTTCATATACTTTGGTGGTTTGGTTTATCCAGTGTTTCCATAATTACTTCAGTTAGTGATGTAGTTCCTTTTCACGTTCACCTGCACTATTCAACTACAAACCAGGAGCCTATTTTGGCTTCCAGTGCATCTTAACTTCAATAGATATGTGGGATGGTACTCAGTCTAGAGGTTTGAGATAGACTATTTTGATTCATGGCCTGATTGTTTATTGGTACAGTAAGTCTGGCTTACCAGTTTTTTCCTAAGGAAACTGGTCCTGCCTAGTTTCTCTTTTGCTTCCTATGATACAATTCCTATAAAGTTTTCACCTAGCAATGCAGGGTGGTGGAGGTAAACAGCATACCTTCCTTTGTGGCTTGAAAGGAACACTCACAACTCTGCTTCGACCTGCTATTGAAGCTCATAAACTCTAGCTTTCTCACCAGTCTCACTTCCTGCACAGATATAGTACCAACAGTTTTGTAAACCAGACCATAGATAACATCTTCCACATCCTGGTTGATGGTAGAATTTGCCTTTGTTACAGAATGAATTAAAACTGAAGACAACGCTCTCCATTGGACTGCCAATAGTTTGTCCCAGTTGCCCATCTAGATGCCTCCCTTTGTCAGTCTTTTGAGGTGCCAAAAAAAATCCATTCTCTTGCTCATAATATTAAATCTGTGCATCAAGCTCCTTGAAGTCCATATGGCCAACTACAGAATCTAAATGCATCAATATGCTAACATTCATCTATACCTGAGATATTCTACACCTCATACCTTACCTCAGACTGATAAAGTTGTGCATGCCCAACTTAAGCTAAAAAACACCAACATTGAGTTTCTGTTTCTCTTCGATGAAAGCAACATTCAAACTTTAGCTTTCATCAAGGATTCAAGACACCTTGGGACAAATCAGATGGCTTCAGTACCAATGACTACTTTTAATTAAAAACTCACACAGTCCAGTAGATTTAACAAATAGCATCAACCAACCCTCTCATTCATCATTAAACTCTTCTCTTCTGGAATGTAATTTTGTATAAACCACTAACATCTGTATGAACACTTATCTCACAAATATCAGAAGCTCCTCACAGGCACCTTTCCTCAAAAGGCAAAACAAATTTGAGGGAAAAATCCACACTTCAAGCCCATGTATTTTAGATAAAAAGTAGCAAGAATACAATCCCCACACTACCTTTCAGAGAAAATTCTATGTCCAACAGACTTTGTAACACCAAGGTCTAATCCCTTGCCAGTGTCAAAGGACAGACATGCAAAAAAGAAGTGAAAGGCAGTCTCAGTCTCTCCCCATAAACTTTTGAATCTCATAAAAGAAGATTGGCTACAGAATCTTCTGCTAAAGTAACTTTGGTGAGGGGGTGGAAAAAGATGTGTTCACAAGGCACTAGCATTTGAGGATGATGTTCAGCTTCATCAAATGATAAATGACATGTAAATGGGTATTTACTGTTATTCCCAATTAACTTTCCACCCTATTTCCATATGAAGAACATAGATTTGTAGCTTGATTGTATGTATACACAGATAAGTGTGTGCGCCCACTATCTGATTCAACAATTGCAGAGTAGCTGCTACAAAGGAAAAAGAGGTAGCCACCACCCCTTCTTTCATCAGGAATTCCTGAGAACAATATATACAATTTCCTGAGAACCCCTAGTTCAAATGTCCAGTAATATAATTCATCCGCAGCAGACTGTAATGTTTATTTATTTTTTCTTTTCTTTATTCAATTTTAAGCAGTTCTCCACATATAAGTATGTTCTTAGAAGTATCCTTCACACA
Organism: Calotriton arnoldi; assembly: GCA_963921515.1. Taxonomy (NCBI): domain Eukaryota; kingdom Metazoa; phylum Chordata; class Amphibia; order Caudata; family Salamandridae; genus Calotriton; species Calotriton arnoldi. The sequence continues at coordinate 731,509 of CAWUFW010003925.1, read as the reverse complement.
TAGATAAATACACTGATGTAGCCAGATGTAGTCAACACATGTTTTGTCAGTGTGGCAAATTTTGCCACCGATTTCCTCGGGGCTACAGACAAAGATAAACATTATGAATCACTAACATATAAGTAGTCATGTATCATAGGCCCAAAGGTGCATAACACCTGAGCCGAAGTGCCAATGAGAAGCGATACACATAAGCGAGTACACCCACATAGGGTCATCCTGATCATATAAACGGGTGTCTCATGCTGCACCAGAAAGTATAAACATGCACCTCTACTTAACCAAGTAAACTTCAAATCCACAAAACATGCATGTTTCATTCGAGCCACATGCATCATGCTTGTTCAAAATTTCATTTGTCATATTAAAATTAAGTGTTCACCCGTGATCCCTGTGTAGTGGTCCAAATCAATCAAACACCTCTCAAAAACTTCAATCTACCTGTCTTACTCTCACTCAAGGTATTTTGATTCAAGTTTCTCTCCCAAATTGAATAGTAAGTAGATTCTGCAATAAAGGAATAATTTGTTCATATTATGTAACACTCCTACCACGACCACTCTTAGCATCCACTGAGTTATCAACCTACCAGTCTTTACTGCACGTTTTCATATTGTCAACAGAGTGATTGGATAAAAGGGAGTAGACCTAGAAAAACAAGAGTACCCCAAGTGAGAATACCTCCTATTGGGATGTACAAAATTCTAATGTCATAAACTCGTCTGTAATCTCTCACATATCATTATTCAAATAAACCAATGTCTCCATTACTACATGTCTTCAACATTTAAAAAAAAAAATGTTTTTTTAGAGTTTTATATAGCGCGAACTAGACCCGAGACATCGGGTATCAGAGCGCTTTACATGAGCACCAGTTTCGTTACAGAAGGACACATTCATTTTTGTTAGGCATGGGGAGATTAAGTGATTTGCCCGGAATCACAGGATGTTGAGTGTCGTTGCCGAGACTCAAACCCAGTTCCCCAGCTTCGAGGTCGACCGCTCAAGCCATAAGGCTACATCCTCTCCCCTAATTAACATTAAGTGTGGGTCCTTAAACCCGTCTCTTATGGTCCCCATGTGGGTCCAACGCTCACATTACACACCAATGACAGGGATCGTGCACAGTTAAGTAATCACTAGGATGCCCATATATTGCCACAACCCTAGCAAGCAGTGCCATTACTGTGTAAATCACCTCCAGGCAAAGGGAGAGTACACCTATACCTTCAATGTCCAATAGCGTTCTCCGCAGCGTATGCGTGCAGCACCATATTGCCTCCATCCTCTACAAATGATGCCCGCTAATCCCAGTGCGACTTCCAATAGCCACTGAAAACCACGTGACGTCCATCATCCTGACAGGACTCAGCCAAAACAAGTATTAATGGCAGTCGTCATGGCATATTATTTACAATGATAGAGGGAACGTGAACCTAATTGTTAAGCCATCATTAAGTGCTCATACACTTACCAAGTATCACAAATTCCATAGTACTTTATTATTGGTAACTATATTTGCATCATTATGTTCAGAAATTAAAACTAGAGAAATTATCTATATTACCATTTTGTACATCCAAATATCCTCACACCTCGGGTAACCCGTATCTTAACCCATAGCCCAAATGAACAGGTACCATATATCTTCAGTTCCATCTCTGTGTAAAATTCTCCTCCGCATGAGATTCAATCATGTGACCTCGCCAGTCCTATCAGAACTAAGCCTATAAGTGTGTTCAAGGCGGCCATTTCTAAAGATATATCCTGAGGAGTAAGACAAATTTATTGATTACCAAAAATGTAGACTGAATTCCTGCATATAAGTAATACTTAGATCGATCAATAACCAATCATCCACAAAATTAACATATTAAGTATTTTCTTTTGCATATTATTGACCAGGCTACTTACCCCATGCTGATATTTATGTCTACTACCTGTAACGTCTTGGCCACGAAAGCTACTGAGTAATATTATATAAGTGAAAAGCATACCTGTAGTCCCACCACCATTGCAGCATAAGCACCCCTACCAGTATCATATCAATGTAGCTCAAGAGTAGAGATAGATATAATCACATATTATTACATAAGTCACTGAAAGTTCACATTAGCCCTGTCTGGACTAACAGGGAATAATTCCCTACTACATATAATATAACATATTTTATACATCCAAGATTTCTTCAATCATGTTTATAAGGAGAATCATTATACCATACTTATCTTCCTAATATCAAGTAAATATTAGAGACATCTCATTACAAGCATCACTTCTATACGTATCAAAATAATGTACTAACAATACATTTAGCATAAGTGGTACACATCCCCTGACATAAACTCAAACATGAGTCTCACCCTGTACCTAAAAAATACTGCATCTCATGGTCAATATTAAGATCCTCAGTAACAGAATGTAACCTCATGATCCATCTGGCTTCAAATTGTCAGAGTCTCAGTTCACGGTTGCCCCCTCTCACTTCACTTTTGACTACATCAATAGCATAAAATCTAAAACTATGGCGTATGTCCTGAGACTTACAGTTTTTTGCATGTACAGCTAACGGGTACCTCAAGTAGAGTATTTTAAGAGCTCTAAAGTGCTCACTGATCCTTTCCCGTAGTGGTCTGATGGTACTCCCTACATATACCTTATTGCTTTTGCACATCAGTATATACACAACATACCGTGTGCTACAGGCAATATGCAAACCTATGGTGTAGTGACAGAATTATTATAATTGAAAACTGTAATCCTATCCATTGATAATCTGCACATGCTGCAATGCCCACATTTGTAAAATACAACTGATAACCGTAATAGCCAAGTATCCTCCACACTCCTCACCGGATAACTAGGGGAGAATACATTGTGTAAGGTCTTTCCCCTTCGGTATATACTATTCGGGCCAGAACCAAGAAAGTATCTAAGGGGCACATGCATCAAGGTAAATACCAGTCGCAAACGGGCTGATTCGCAGAATCGGCCCCTTTGCGACCAGTATTTAGCCAATTGGGATGCATCAACCCAAAACCCATTCGAAATATAGGTAATCGCAAATTTTGCGATTACCTAAATTGCGAATGCTTTTAGGGAATCGCAAATTGCGATTCCCTCTTTGGGATGCATCAAGGCTTTCCTAAATGCGACTTTACATTTAGGAAATGCTAATTAACATCAACTGCAAGTTGATGGTAATTTGCAAAAACTTTGACAAATGCACAAAAGTGAATTTTTCAAAGTGTAATGTGGCGCACACATATGCTCTTAGGGCATATGTATGCGCCACATGTACACATATGACATTTTTGGGGGTGCAGCAGGTTGTCCTTTAGGCCACCTAGCACCCTTCAAATTGCATTTGCAATTTGCGAGTACCTATTTGGTACTCGCAAATTGCGAATGACTTCCCATTCATTCCTATGGGCCTCTAGGCCCATAGGAATGAATGGGAAGGCATTCCTTAATAGCGAGTCACCAATTTGCGAGTCGCTATTAAGGAATTTGTAGGAATTGCAATTTTTTTTGCTATTCCTACATGCATAGGAATTGCGATTTCTAAATATTGATTCCCTAAAAATCCCTATTTATGAATCGCAATTCCATACTTTGATGCATGTGGCCCTTAGATCTTTATCCAATAACAGAAGAGCCCAGTGTTTATTCAAATTGTTGTAAATCCTTTTAGCCAGCTGGTGATAGCATGTTACTGTCCTTACTGTAGTAGTCTTCTTTTTGCTTTTTCGTACTGTATCAGTCAAAATGTCTGGACGGTTCAGATTACAAGATCTTTTGCTTGCTTTAGAAATTATTCGTTCTGCATATCTCTGTGCTCTAAATCTGTCCTCAATATCATGAAAAGTTTTCTTATACTCCCATTCTTCACTACAGTTACGCCTTGCTCTAAGGGTTTCCTCATATGGTATCGAATTGACCTGACACCTGGGATGTGCACTTGAAACATGCAACAAGGAATTACAAAATGTTTTCTTTCTATGCATTTTGCTCTCTATTCTATCTCCACATATGTAAAATTCTACATCCAAGAACACAATAAATGTTGTGCTGAATTCATAACTAAATTTCATGTTACACAGCTATTAAGATATTGAAAATATTCCTGCAAGCTGTCCACACTCCCTGTCCAAATCATAAGACAGTCGACTGATACAGTGCAAAAAAGCAAAAATAAAACTACTACAGTAAGGGTAGTAACACACTATCACCCACTGACTAACATGATTTACAACATTTTGAAAAAACATTGGGCTTTTCTGTTAACAGATAAAGATATTAGACCTGTTCTTGCGTCTCGCCCGAACATTACATACCGAAGAGGTAAGACCTTATTCAATATGATCTTCCCTACTTATCGTGTTAGGAGTGTGGCGGATAGTTGGCTATCATGGTTATCAGTTGGATTTTACAAATGTGGGCATTGCAGCATGTGCAGATTATCAATGGATAGGATTACAGTTTTCAATTATAACAATTCTGGCACTAACACCATAAGTATGCATATTGATTGTAGCACACAGTATGTTGTGTATATACTCATGTGCAAATGCAATACGTTTTATGTAGGGAGTACCATTGGACCACTACAGGAAAGGATCAGTGAGCACTTTAGAGCACTAAAAATACTAGATATGCGGTTCGCACTAACTGTACATGCTAAAAATTGTAAGGCTCAGGACACAGACCATGGTTTTAGATTTCATGGTATGGATGCAGTCAAAAGTGAAGTGAGGGGGGCAACCGTGAACTGAGACTCCGACAATGTGAAGTGGCATGGAGCATTAGGTTACATTCTGTTACTATGGGTCTTAATATTGACCATGAGATGCAGTATTTTTTAGGTACAGGGTGAGAATCATGTATGTAGTTTATGTCAGTGGATGTGTACCACTTGTGCTAAATGTATTGTTAGTACTTTATTTTGATATGTATATAAATTATGCTTGTAATGAGCCGTCTCTAATATGTACTTGATATGAGGAAGATAAGTATGGTATAATGTTTCTCCTTATAATCATGATTGAAGAAGACTTGGATGTGTAAAATATGTTATATTATATGTAGTAGGGAATTATTTCCTGTTAGTCCATAAAGAGCTAATGTGAACGTTCAGTGACTTATGTAATAATATGTGATTATATCTATCTCTATGCTTATGCTGCAATGTGGGTGGGACTACAGGCCTGCTTTTCGCTTATATAATATTACTCAGTAGCTTTCGTGACCTAGAGGTTACAGGTAGTAGACATAAATAAAGCATGTTGTAAGTAGCCTGGTCAATAATATGCGAAAGAAAATACTTAATATGTTAATTTTGTGCATGATTGGTTATTGATTGATCTAGGTTATTACTGATATCTAGGAATTCAATCTAAATTTTAGTTAATCTGTCTTACTTCTCAGGATACATCTTTAGAAATGGCTGCCTTTTACATACTTAGAGGCTTAGATCTGACAGGACTGGCGAGGTCACATGATTGAATCTCATACCGAGGTGAACTTTAAACCGAGATGGAACGGAAGAGATTTGGGACCTGTTAATTTGGGCTATGGGTAAGATACGGGTTACCTGAGGTGTGAGGATATTTGGATGTACAAAATGTTAATATAGATCATTTCTCCAGTTTTAATTTCTGAACATAATGATTCAAATATAGTTATCAATAATCAAGTACTATGGAATTGGTGATACTTAACAATTAGGTTTACGTTCCCTCTACCGTTGTAAATAATATGCCGTGATGGCCGCTATTGATATGTGCTTTGGCTCAGTCCTGTCTGGGCGATGGGGGTCATGAGGTTTTCAGTGGCTATCGGAAGTCGTGCTGGGATTGGCGGGCTACATTTAAACAGGATGGAGATGATATAGTGCTGCACGCATACACTGAGGAGAACGCTGTTGGACATTAGAGGCATGGGTGTACTCTCCCTTTGCCTGAAGGTGATTTACATGGCAAGGGCACTGCTTGCGATAGTTTTGGCAATATATGAGCATCCTAGTGATTACTTAACTGTGCACGATGCCAGTCACGGGTGTGTAATGTGAGCATTGGACCCATGCGGGGACCATAAGAGCCGGGATTAAGGCTCTACACTTAATGTTGGAGACAAGTAGGAAGGGAAAAATTGGTCTATGTAGTATAATGATGTGTGAGAGGTTAAGGACAGGTTCATAACATTAGATTTTTGTACATCCCAATAGGAGGTATTCTTACTTGGTTTTGGTTTCCTAGTTCTACTCCATTTTATCTAATCACTCTATGGATAATATGAAAACGTGCAGTAAATACTGGTAGGTAGATAACTTAGTGAATGTTAAGACTGGTTGTGGTAGGAGTGTTACATAATATAAACAAATTATTACTTTATTGTAGAATCTACTTTATTTTCAATTTGGGGGAGAAACTAGAATCAGAATACCTTGACAGGTGGATTTCGTTTTTTGAGAGGTGTCTGATTGATTTGGACTACTATGCAGGGATCACGGGTGAACACCACTGTTCCCTGTAAGGTGCGTGCCTGTGCGCCCGCGCACCTATGAGAATTTGAGTGCGCCGTTACTTCTTTGAAGCGCACACACCACGAGAGGCAAGTATTCATGTTAATCGCAGCATCCTGTAGAAGCATGATGGGCTCTGCGATTAATATGAATACTTGAAGAAAAGCAGACAATCTGCCCCCCTCTGCACTCTACCAAGAAAAGTCATGCAACAAGCCTAAAAGCACGACGTGTGCTTTCACAATCCCTAACATATATTAGGGATTGTGTTGTGCTGTTAGTCTTGCTGTGTGCCTTTTGTTGATAGATAGGGCGACCAGAATTTTAAAGCCAAAAACCGGGACATTTCACACAAACAGAAAATGGACTACACATAGCTGCCAAGGTTTCAGATTGCTATGTGTGACATTTTCAAAATTTCAGTGCAAATATGAGTGACATTTCAACGACTTTGAGTGACACTTTCTTGAGAGCAAAATCAGCCTGGCTCTACCCAGTACACTAGAACCCTATTTCCAATATGAACCAACCTGCCCCACACAGTGCATTCAAACACCACACAGCCATTAGAACTAACTCCATTCATATTCACCAGAACCAACCTGCTCCTTCGCAGTCCATCTTAACCACATTCACATCCGCAGTGTTCAGCTCACCTGTGCCAAGCAAGACTCGGGCCAGGTTGAGATGGGGCTAAGGGTCATTGGTGTTGCTTTACTGATTATTGCAGGAGAGAGGCCGGGCCTGGCCTTTCAGGACTGGCCTCAGATTGTACGGTCCTTCGTTATGGGTATTACACGCAGCCTTTGGTCTGTGTCAGCAGAGAGGGGCTAATGCCTATGTGTCCTAGGGGCTGCACTGAGTCCGAGTCCTAACGTAAACTGAACTGGGTAAATCTAAGTCTCAGCTCGCTGTCACCCGGGCCGTGTTGGTGACCCGGTGCCAGTACACTGTAACTGTGTCACACGATTGAAAAAGGGCATGTGGTGAACGGTTGTTCAGTCAACAACTGAACAACGTTCGGCAAAATTAACCTGTCTGTGAGGCTGCAGGGGACTGAGGAAATGAGCAGGTAAGATTTTAATTAAATTTTTTCATATCGCCATCCTGGGCTGCGCCACACTTTCTCAGTTTCCAGCACAGTCTACCAAGGGCCTGCAAGTGATGGGCATGGCATGCTGTACAGGAAAAAGCATTCAAAAGTGTGCTTTGTTTATTTAAATGTCACAGTGCTGGGAAAGTTTTAGCACGGTCCTCGGTGTTCACAGACTGCGTTACGGCCAACGTCCTTAGGCCGCTTCAATACCATGTCTGGTATGCGTATGGGTGGGCAGGGTTTACTATCAACATCCCAGACTCAAGGCTAGTTGCACCCCGGGGTCTCACCTGTGACTTTTGAAGATGCCAGCAGCCCAACTCCCCCTGTACGGGCTAGGCTGCGGGCAGATGCCACGGACCAGGACGTGACGACTCCTGCAGGCTGTCTGCTAAACATGAAGTAGCACCACTTCCGCGGTGGCCGCAGTCTGGGTCGGGTCGCGGGCGGCCATTGGCACATTAGGGCCACGCGGGTCGGCACAACAATGCGCGGTGCCCACTGCCAAATGTAAACTGACTGTCGTGCCGCATGCGCGCACCGCAGGCGGCAGGGCGCCTATAGGTAGGTGCGTAGTCGGTCTCAGTCTATCGGACATTGGGCGCAGGGTAAATTACGCAGACACTGATTTGCTCGCGTTGTCACGTAAGGTCAGTGAAGCTGAATGCGGTGCCAGCCCACTACGGGTGAAGTTGTTACATTGTAGCCCCTAAAGCCAGCCCAAAGCTAGCTGAGCCAACCTCCAAGTCTGCGCAAGCAGGGCTGACCGCGAGCTGACAGCTTTCTGTAAGTGGTGCTAATTACCAGCTGGGCTTGACATCGGAGGAGGATTTATAAATGCGTGACTTCGCATTTCAGTGCAGTGATGCTGACCACCACACTGAAATGCGTTACTCTAACGCCTGATGCGTGGTACTTGGCAGGGATGACTACAATTTTTTAATTCACTGGCATGATACTGGCTTTAAAATCTTTATTTTATCAATGTTTTTACAGCCTCTTCTATAATTTTATGCTGATGAGCGCTTTTATTCTGTGTGCTACATACTTTAATGTAGCACACAGAATAACAGCGCTCATCAGCATAGAATTATAGAAGAGGCAGTAAAAACAGTGAATTAAATTGATTTTTTATAACAGCTGTTAATCGTCTCTGCTTTGGAAAACATAAAAAGGCACCTCCCACCGTTTTCAGTTAACCCGCTCTAAAAGCCAGGACATGAGCCAAATTTACCGAAATCTACTGGGACAGGTGGTGAAAAACCAGGACTGTCCCGGCAAATCCGTGATGTATGGTCAACCTATTGATAGAGCGGTGTAGATTAGGTGCCTTTTTGAAAGTATTCAAGTTAATTGCAGCTCTGTGTATAGGCAAGACGGGAGCTGAAATTAACATGAAAACTTTCAAAAAGTCACACAATCTGCCACGCTTTATTAACAAATGCATAGCTACCAAGGTTTCGGATTGCTACGTGTAACATTTTCTTAATTTCAGTGTATTATGAGTGCCATTTCAATGACTATGACTATGAGTGACACTTTCTCGCGAGCAAAATCACCGGACCGGACCGGCACCACTGCGACGTGCTACATCTATAAATAAAATGTAAAAGCACATTTTGAAGCTGAGTCACTGAGGCACTACCTCCTGCACTCTGTGTTGCTCTTTCCCTTGTATGCTTTCCTGCTCCATGTTGCTTTCCTCTCTGTGTGTTTCTCCATCTACAAAACACTCCTGCTCTCCGTGATGCTCTCTGTCCCTCTTGTGCTTTTCTCTGCAATCCCAACTGCTCCATGCTGCTTTCTCACTCCTGTGTTTCTCCTACCTTTGCTTTAAACTCTCCCCTCACTGTGCTCTTCTTGATTTCTTCCTTGTGTGCCTTACTTCCTCCTGTGGGAAAATATCCCCGCACTCCTTGTTGCTCTCTCACTAAGAGGCTATCAGTTCCCCAGGTGGTCCATACAATGGGCAACACAAATTGTCCCCAAACAAAGTGGAGCTCCACAGCTGAGTGTTCCCAGCAACAGCAGTGCTGGAAATGAGCAGACAGCTAAGTTGTTTTTGGGTGCTGCGCCCAGGAGGTGAGTGGAATGTTTGATGGGTCTTTCAATTCTAACTCACACCAAGTGCGGGGTCGGGGGAGGCCCCAGTGGTCCGCTTCACTCACTGAGCACCCCCAAGCGACAGGCCACCATGTCCCCCACAGCAGAGGGGTCCCTCTCCTTCAGTGCTACCTGTCATGTATTTGCCACATGATGCTGCCAGTGGTGCATCACTACCAGGGCACTAACTACCCTTTCAGACAGACGCAAGTGTCCTCCAGGACCGCAGCCAGGCCCTGGCCGCCCACATGTCCAGAACAGAAAGAGATTAGGGTATCAACCTTGCCGCCGCATAGCAACCATCTTACTTCTCTACAGCAACTCTTCCTTTTGTTTGTGAATGTTACCCCAGCGCTTAATTTAAGCGGCATTTTCTGCAATCCAACAGCCAGTATATTCTCTGTGCGATTTAGAAAAAAGATGGAAGTATGCTGGTGATTAGATACAGCTACCATTGGTTTCATTGTTCCCGATTATGCCTACTGGTCTAGTAGTGTCGGTAGCAGAAGAATATCCGGATGATCAAAAGTATATTGTACAATGAGACCACAAACTGGCAACTTGAATAAAGCATGGTTAACTACTGCGATAGTGCACATGATGTGCACTTTGCAGCTGCAGTTCCAGCTTCTCCCTCACAGCACGAAGGTGTTGTCAAGGCGCTACAAATGTGTGATTAATGCATTTTAGTGTGGTGATGCAGACCACCACACTAAAATGCGTTAGTCTAAGCCTGGTGTGTGGTACTTGGCAGGACTGCGAAAGGCATGCAAGAAATGCAGTAGGAGATAAAACACATATAAGGAGTGTTCTGTGGTTGGCTGATGATAGGACACAACAATGCATTTTCACAGATTCCATTGTGGTGCAATCTTGAAGAACACAGACACCTCTCAGGGATGTAGCATTCACATTTGACAAGTGATAGTAAGGGACACATTGTTACATTAAAAGACTTTTAATGGAGAATATGATTTTGAATACTGTATCCTTTTTATGTTTGTTGTATGTTGCAAACCTGCCTTAAGACCCTTCATGTGGTGATGTATGTATAGAAATACACTGTCTTTTCACTTTATTAAGCAAATGTTTGAGTGATATTTGCACTGATATTTGTCACTGCACCCACACACGCGGTTGGGTTCTTGGCGCACATAGCCTTGGCTGCAGCGCACAGAGACCTTATACTGACGCACACAGAAGAAAAAAATTAAGGGAACATTGGTTAACACTTAATTTTAATATGATTAATGAAATTTTGAACAAACGTGATGCATGTAGCTCAAATGACACATGCATGTTTTTGTGGATTTGAAATTTTCCTTTTGGATTTGGTTAAGTAGAGGTGCACGGTTATACTTTCTGGTGCAGCATGAGACACCCGTTTATATAATCAGGATGGCACTAAGCGGGTGCACTTGCTTATGTGTATCGCTTCTGATTGGCACTTCGGCTCAGGTGTTATGCACGGCTGGGCCTATGATGTACTTAGGACAATGGGTTAACGTGACTACTTACAGGTTAGTGGTTTATAATGTTTCTGATGGCAAAATTAGCCACGTTGAAGAAAATCGTGTTGGCTACATCTGGCTACATCCGTATATATATCTATGTGTGAACATACTTATATGTGGAGAACTGCTTGAAACTGAATAAAGAAAAGGAAATCGAAATAAACGACTAGTGTGCTGCAGATGAATTATATTTAATGTATTAAATTATACATTCTTATTGGACATTTGAATTGGGAGTGCTCAGGAAACTATTTCCATATGAATCTTGAGTCTTGAAAACATCTTTTGGACGTCTCTAAATGGGACAGAAAAGGGTCCAAAAGAATCTCATTTTTATGTGAAATACAGGAATTTCGCAGGTGTAAAAAAATTGCAATACCTTCAGATGAATGGATGAAAGGAGGGAGCTATGACAATATATTGAGGTTGATAATATAGAACTACAAAATTTGTGCATGAAGTAAATCACTTACCACTATATTTTCTTTGTAGGTATAGATTTACTATTGGTGACTTCACATCTACTTACCAAGACTTACTATCTGATGTAGTGTTTTGGTTGATGTAATGGATGCAATATTTTGTCATGTGATATTAAACATGCGATACAATGAAGGTATACTTGTATGGGGTCCTTACAGGGCTCAGGCAAAATGTTTTTTTTTACCTAGGCTTAATCTCATGCAAGTTCAAATTAGTGGGTTTTGCATAACTTTTGTTTTTTTTTAAGCTTATGGTTTGGCACATAATTTTCACATGCAGGAGACTGGTTGAAGCAGAACATTTCTTAAGGGACCTGTGCATCTGCTTGTGTGTCATGTGTCAATCGATCAATCCGGATTTATAAAGCACTACTAATCACCTGTTAGGGTATCCAGGTGCTTGCAGACCCCAGAGGCTTATTTAAACAACCAGGTCTTGAGGGCCATTCAGAATTTCGGAAGTGAGGTGTTGGTCCGGAGGTGCGTGGGGAGGCTGTTTCAGGTCTTTGCATTGATGTGGGAGAAGGAGCATCCTCCACTTCTGCTTCGGTAGATGCAGGGAGTATGGGCAAGTGAAAGGGAGGTGAAGCGTAGTCTTCTTGATGGTTGGTGGAAGTTCAGGCGGTGGTTAATGTAGGCAGGTTCTCAATTGTGTAGAGCCTTGTGTGCCTGGGTCAGCAGTTTGAATTGGCATCTCTTCTGTGCGAGAAGCCAATGGAGTTTCCTAAGGTGGGGTGTGATGTGGGTTCGTCGGGAAGGCCAAGGATGAGTCTGGCTGTGGCGTTCTGTATGGTCTGAAGTCTCTGTAGAAGGTGTGCAGTGATTCCTACTTATAGGGCGTTGCAGTAGTCCAGTCGGCTGGTGATGAGGGCTTGTGTCACGGTGCGTCTCGTGTGTAGGGGTAGCCACTTGAAGATCTTAGCATGCACAGAGCGAAGAAGCAGGAGGAGGACACAGTGTTGATCTGTGATTTCATGGTGAGCTTGTTGTCAATGATGATTCAGAGGTTTCCAGTGTGATTGGAGGGAGTGGGTGCCGGTCCTAGGTCAGATGGTCACCAGGAGTCCTTCCATGTGTTGCCAAAGATCAGTACTTCCATCTTGTCTGTGTTCAACTGCAGGCAGTTGTTCTTCATCCAGTCAGCGACGATTGTCATGCATCTGTGGAAGCTGGTTCTGGTAATGGTGGGGTCGTCAGATTGAGAGGATGAGTTTGGTGTCATCTGCGTAGGAAATTATGTTAAGACCGTTGGATCTGACGATGTTGGCCAGCGGGGTCATATATGCGTTGAAGGCTGTGAGAGACATTTGTGATGCAATAGCAATGTTCACCGCATGAGTATAAAAACTGTATGGGAAAGAGCTTAAGGAGTTACTTGGCGATGTAACAGAGACAATGCATCAACCATATTTGACAGGGCAGGTCACTACTACCTCGGTCTGCTGTCTAGTTCATGACCGAGACTTGGAAACTAAGCACAGCCACAGTGTGTCCGCACAGTGGATGTGTTCAGTGGGCATGCCGATGGTCCATTGGAGGCTCTAAAGGCAGGCTCGTTTTCACAAGTGTGCAACTGGACCACAGCCAGCACCAGTCCTCCTGGCCAAATCAGGAGCAACATAACACTTTATACAAGAGAAAAGTTCATCAGCGTATGAACCATTAGTAAGTAATGGTCCCAGGGCAAAGAAATGCCAGAAAGTTACCTATCCGAGCTGTTCAGTAATATGCAATTACCCTCCAGTAAGTGACCCCTATTCTTCTAGCAATATTTGCAAATAGGTATTTAGGAAACGGTTAAAAAGGTGGACCTATACTATACAATAACATTATGTGACCAGAAAGGTAATTATTATTCCAAAATATGTTCTTTTATTGCAAAAATATCTGATATATATAATTGTTTATATATATACATTATTTATAGTTTTACTTATAAACAAACAGACAATGAAATGCATACAAAAAATGGTATATAACCTATGACCAAATGGGTAACAAATGACAGGTTTGATACTAAATGGTTATGAATAACATACTCAGAATCATGATAAAATACAACATTTCAAATGTGTTAGACAAATGTCCTAAAGAAAAATACAACAGCAATCTAGGCACATATTGAAGGTCCTACTACAAAATACTGTCTAAAAATAGATCAGATACATTATTTATGTTAGACGAATAAAAACAAGTCACAATAAAAGTGGAGAAAGAAACCAAAGAAAAGGGAAGAATAGAAGATACTCATGGTGCCCAAAGACGGTATACAGTTATGAATTAATGAAAATATAACCAAAGAAAATTCAGTATGCAACATGAAGCAGTTAGATACCGAACCCCAAGCAGAAGTACACCTCCAAGTGTGAATAAAGGGACAAATGATTTCAATTTTATTGTGACTTGTTTTTATTCGTCTAACATAAATAATGTATCTGATCTATTTTTAGACAGTATTTTGTAGTAGGACCTTCAATATGTGCCTAGGTTGCTGTTGTATATATATGTGTCACCTTATTATATTTCTTCTTCTTTAGACTTATGGCTACCTGAAGAAGGCGTCCCGCCGAAACGCGCGTAGATTCTAACTATGTTAGCCATTTTCTCTTTGGTGCTAATTACGTTAGCTATTTTTTCTTTTGGACATTTGTATAACACATTTGAAATGTTGTATTTTATAATGATTCTGAGTATGTTATTCATAACCATTTAGTATCAAACCTGTCATTTGTTACCCATTTGGTCATAGGTTATATACCATATTTTGTATGCATTTCATTGTCTGTTTGTTTATAAGTAAAACTATAAATAATGTATATATAGAAACAATTATATATATCAGATATTTTTGCAATAAAAGAACATATTTTGGAATAATAATTACCTTTCTGGTCACATATTGTTATTGTATAGTATAGGTCCACCTTTTTAACCTTTTTAACCGTTTCCTAAATACCTATTTGCAAATAATTGCTTCTTCGCCCTGATTTAGGAAACTCATTCAGGGGTACCCCTTTTTTCTACATATATATCCCTATTCTTCTAGCAACACAATTTCTATTGGTCGTAAGACAGTCGGTTCCTTCACATTCTTTAAATAAATGTGACACCCCTTCCCAAACATAAATGTGAGCTCTATCAACTTACATTCCACCATGTTGACTGGGTAAAAAGAAATTGGTGGAGGGGGCTTTCTAATTTTTTTTAAAACGTTTTTTATTGGGGTTACCATATGCAAACAATGACAGCATCACATGTCGCTTATATTATTTTGAGACAGTATAGAACCACAATTCAAGTGATTGCACAGTGATAGTGTACATGAAGATCGATGAATTAAGTGGTACAGCTGCTAGAACATCTATGTACTAGGCGATAATTGTAAGTACACCAAGCAGCTATGCATCAATATGTCTATCCGGCTAACTAAAGTGATACCCCTGGACTGGGGAAGGGGAATGGTGATTTAGACTCAATGATAGGCGGGCCGTTATATGCGAAGGATGCTAGAGCAATACTAATGCAAAGCTCCAACTGTGCTGTGGGTAGCGTCGTGAGTGGGATTGAGGGCAGGACTGGCTCTCTGCAACTGTGCGCTAGAATGATGGGTGGCTACATATTGGGTGGGACCCAAAGAGTGCAGACAAGAACAGGCAGAAACACATGAGGCAATTAGTAATGACGGGACCTGGCCTTCCGTGGGGGTGTGGGGGCAGGAGAAATAGTAGACAGGGTGCACACAATGCTGCCATTTATATTGGGGTTCCAGGGGCAAATCATCGTTCTGGGTGAATGGCTGGAAATGGTCAAGGAGACCATCCCAGGAAGTAGAAATTGGGTTGGTGCCTTTCTATTATTATTAAAATGGTTTCAGATGTGGTGTCATACCAATGCACACTACAGTAGCGGAGGTTTTAGTTTTTAGGATAACATTTAGCCCCAGTTTTGCCTATTCAGACTCTCTTATTTACAGGCTCCGGGCTATTCTACTGCTTTCTCGGTGGAAATGATTGAGATACTTTCCCAATATATTGTCAGAGCTGCTAACTTTATGATTCTGGGGATTTTAACGATCATGTTAATGATCCCTCAAATAAGATTGCCAGACACTTTTTTGAGGATATGTCATGCCTCAGCCTCACTCAATCAACTAATCAATCAAATAATCTTTATTCAGTTTTAGATATTAAAACCATAAAAGCACATATTAAATATAATAATACAGTAGTAACATCTAGTTAAAAAACAATCCTCACAGGGATCAGCCGGCGAATTAAAAATAACTTGTACCAATGGGAATGCAAAAATTTGATGGCTCCAATATCATTCATACTGTACCAATAAAACATTTCAACCAGGATCAATACAGTAAAAGAGAACAAGCTAGTTAGTCGCAACTAGATCTAAGTCTGGTGGTGGATTTTAAGAATTTAAGCACATAAAACACAGTGCTACCTGTCAGCATTTGTAAAAAGATAAAAGCTGGGCGCACTTGTCTAAAATTAGCCTTTTCCAGAATAGGGGTTATGAAGGACTTTCTAGGAATTTCATAAAAACTACAAAACATCATAAAATGAGTCATGTCCTGTGGAGAGTGACCATCGCAGCCACAGGACAGCAAAGTTTGGCCCTTACTACAACCCCTAGGATGAGCAAGGAGGAGGTGAAAAAGATCAAACCGGAACCTCGTTAGCAGGAATCTGTCATATGAGTTTATGAATCACAGTAAGTAAGGCTCAGCCGACTTGGAGGTTTTTAACATGACAAAGCCTCACTCAATCTGCTACACAAGCAACACACTTGGCTGGGCATATTTTGGATCTCTAATTCTCAAAGCGGGATAACTTCACTTGTGGAACTACTTTTCTTTATGCTGAACAGACCAGGTTGCAGTGCCTTTTACTATTTCCATTTTGGAGAGTATAGTTAATAGGCTGACTGTTAGAAATGGGGTTTCTGGTTGGCTAAGGTATACACCATGGCCGGGAAGAACCCACCACTCTATTCAGGGTAAGCTAGATACACAAAGAAGATAACCTGCGCTCACCCCCTGGTAGCTTGGCAGGGAGCAGGCAGGCTTATCAACAGAGGTAATGTGTAAAGTATTTGTGCAACAAACTCACACAGTAACACCATGAATACACCACAAAAAGACTCCACACAAGTACTTTTGTAGGTATTTCAAAATATCACATTAAATGCAGCATTTCTTCCCAGTATCACATTAATTGCACATTCTTAGATCAGTCAGGAAAACACTGTGCCAGAAGCACGTACGATAGGGACTGAAAGGAGTGACTCCCCCACCATATGTGGGGAAAACCCATGCTCAAAGATCCACTCATTGAGCGTTCCAAAACAGGTATCTCACTACAAATGAACTGCCCGCGAAGGTGCGGTCGACGGCTGGGAACTTGAGGTTCCGTTCCTCACAAAACAATACCTTAAGTGGGCCATACGGGGCTGGTCTCATTCAAGGGGGGCAGTCTCGGAAGTCGGACGGCCATGGAAGAGGCTGTCAGTTGGCAATCTTCTCTCCGCTTTGAGCTCTCCCACTCAGGGGTGTAGCGTAAGGTCGGCGCTGACACCGGCATCCTCCAAGACGATGGGGGCGGGCTGATGTCATCAAGGCACTACCATCTCCCAGGCAACATGTCATCAGGGAATGCAGCTGTCCTTCTAACACACAGCCCGTGATGCCGATCTTGTGGAAAGCTCTGAACCAGAACGTTGACAGAAAGGAGGGACACGGGGCTTCAGCAAGTTGCCAAACACTGCACTGGGCCTCTCCAGGCAGAGCACTTCCTTCATGGAGCAGGGAGTGCTGGTTCATTGTAGTTCAAACTGCCAGACTCAGAGTCCCATGGCAGTGGCGATGTAGTGGAGTCCTTGAGGGCACTGAGGCTCCAAAACAGGGGGCAAGCCAACAAGCCCTTGGAGAATACTGGCAGGCACAGCAAAATGTTAGCAGGCAACAGCACAGCACACCAAAGCAGGTCGAAGAGTGGCAGTCGCTCCTGCAGCACACAGCAAGCATGAGGCCAACACAGCAAAGCAGTTAGCAAAGTGGCAGTCCCTTCTGGCAGTACAGCAGTCCTTCTGGCAATATGAAGATAGAGCCAGCAGTGTCGGTTACAAGTCCTACCCAGTGTCAGATTAGTGGTAAAGTGCTCAGAGTCCTAAACCCAACAAGAACAATGTCAGAAAAAGAGAAGGAGGAAGGCAAAAAGGGCCATTTCCAACACAACACCCCTCCAGCCTAAAACAAGGGTAGTCTAATTAATACCTTGATGGAATTCCCTGCTTAGGGTGCTAGAATTTGGACAATGGCCCACTACTGCAGGGGTACTTGCCAGTTCTATGCCTCTCTGAACCCAGTTGGATCCCTCCATCTATGCTCTGAGAGGCAACTAAGCTACCCTATGGAGAAGTCTTCTCCTTACATGGGGACCCCATCTGTGCAGCACCTAACTTTAATTTGCTCACAGATGTTTTCCAGCAAGCAGATAGTACAACCACGGCCAACAAAGTGATGTGGCCCATTCCACACAAAAAAAGAGGAGGATGCAGCCAGGGGATTTGACACCGCACAGCCTGAGACAGTCACTACAAATTACAGAATAACAAGTCGAGACAACCGTTGCCCACCTCAAAGGTCAGCTGCACATTGACCATACATTAACACAAAAAATATACGAAACGAGAGGCAACAGTCAAGGTTGACGAAAACCATATTCATTAAAATGGGAAATCGTGAGTCCTGGATGATGGTGCACAATTTTTTTTTAATGTGTATTCTCAGAAAAGCGCAGCCAACGTATGTTGCCTTACAAAAGACTTCATCAGGGACAAATATTCAATCCACAATAGACGCAAGACACCTTCAAGTGGCCAAGGCAGTAATATTATCCTAAAAGTTCATGCAATATTGGTATCTACTGAAGATAATCTGGTAATCACCACATGAAACTCCTGATCTAGGCATGTATATCATACAAGTAGGTTGACTAATCCTAGCACCATCCAATATTTTCTCAGGTGCACCACACCTTTCTAGGAAATTTGCTAGATGCCGCGGGAGACAGGACGCGAGTGTATAACACCGTACACGGCTTTAAGGAACCGCAAGATGTTTGATGCACTTACAGTTGTTCCTCATGGGAAACTTACCAGAAAGAAACATACATTGGACTCTATTTCCTAGAAAGGTGTGGTGCACCTAAGAAAATATTGGATGGTGCTTGGATTAGTCTACCTACTTGTATGATATACATGCCTCGATCAGGAGTTTCATGTGGTGATTACCAGATGGGACATAAGAAATTTTCTTCAGGAGATACCAATATTGCATGAACTTTTAGGATAATATTACAGCCATGGTCACTTGAAGGTGTGTCGCGTCTATTGTGGATCGAATATTTGGCCCTGATGAAGCCTTTTGTAAGGCGAAACGCATTGGCTGCGCTTTTCTGAGAATATACATTAAAGAAAAATTCTGCACCATCATCCATGACTCACGATTTCCCATTTTATTGAATGTGGTTTTCGTCAACCTTGACTGTTGCCTCTCCTTTTGTGTATATTTTTGTGGCCCATTCCACCCCTTGGTTCTGACCTCTGTCCCCAAGGAAAACTCTGTCTATAAGGACAGCAACCAACAGAGACCACTGACAGCTGTCAGTGTCAAAAGCCAGGCCCCAGGCCATCCTGAGGTCTCTGTCCTCTGTGGTTAGTCAGAGTGGGGGCAATAGCCCCATGTGCCTTGCATCCTTTTTCCACTCCACCTCCCACCAGTTCAAGGGTGGTATCCTGCAACTGGTACTTCAACTCAGGGTCTGTACTCTTAGGCTGAACAGGAGTCAGGGGTGACACCTTCCTCCCCCTGTCCCTCACTCTGGGGTTCTGTCCCCTGATTTTTGGGAGTGGTACTCCCAGAAAACCAAACTGTCATGGTGTCTGTGGCGGCCGCCCATCCTGGATCCGCAGACACTGGGCATCTGGAGACTTACTATGACCCACCTTTGGGTCACCTCCCCACCCCAGTGTAGGGACATTAGGGCCATAGGGCAGAAAAAGTCCTGCCCATAGTCTGGAGTCACTGTACACACCTCGCTGGTGTACTGCTCTGGTGTGACTAGCTTTTCCACAACCACAGTACTGCTAGCCCCAGTATCCCCCAGGGCAGTGATTGGGACCCCATTCACTCCCACCTGGTGAAAGTGATGACGTCCACCCTCGGGATCACAACTCGCCCTCTGGGTCTATTTCCCAGCTTAGGGAGATCATGGCATGTTCTATGACCTGCCCCTGGGGACTACCTTCCCGTAAGGTCAAATGGGCCACCCCTGTGGAAGTCCCACCAGTGGGTAGTTTCTTTGGACAAGGAGAGTCATAGCTGGGAAACTCAAGCAGTGGAGTTGGAAGTGGAGTGTCCGGGGCAACCGCCCACCAGAACCTCACTCCTTCATCTCAGAAAGGACATATAAACCCTTTCTTTCCCCCGTAACCTGAGACCTGCCTGGATCTCTCTTGACCTCCCCCTCACTCCCTTGAGGGGAACCTGAACCACCCTTCTTGGGAGTTACTCCCAGGTACCGTTTTGGACACTCTGGTGTCTACCAAGATGCCTGCCTCCTCAGCAAGCTCCCTGGAGTCAGTAAGCTTGCTATCAACCAGGCATTGGTGCAGCTCTGGAAAACAAGTCTCATGGATGTGGTCTTCAAAAATAAGTTCTACAACTCTTCATAATCATTAGCTTTGCTGCACCTCACCAAGCCCTTCAGTGCCTTACCAGCATAGTCCAAAAAATCCACCTATGTTTGTGTAGACAATTTGTGACTGACTTTGAACCGTTGTCGGTATTTCTCAGGGGTCAGCCCAAACTTACTGACCAAAATGATCTTCATGACAGTGTAGCTAGTCTGGTCCCCCACCTCTAGTGTATGGAGTGTGCCTTTACCACTATGGGCATGGACCACCGTAGACTACCCTCCCCGAGAACTCCTCTGGGCCCTTGTGCACTTTTCAAGCCACTTCATAGGTTGACAATCATTTGTCAATATCATCCCCAACTCCAAAACTGGGCACCATATCTTCTGGGATATGGAACTTGGGCTCAATAGGAGACACTACAGGTATGCTGCCACCATTATTGAGGATGCTTCATCCCACTTGGAGGGCTCTAATATCCACCTCTCTGAGGCTAAGCTCGTGGGCCATCTTCCTTTCCTCCGTGGCCAGCCTCTTCTCTTCTAAAGATTGTTCTCTTTCTAACTTAACAAGGGCTTGCTCCTTCTCTAGCTTGGCAAGTTGGAAGCAAGTTGAAGTCAATCAATCAATCAAGCATTTGTATAGCGCGCTACTCACCCGGAGGGTCTCAAGGCGCTAGGGGGAGGGGGGTCCGCTACTGTTCGAACAGCCAGGTCTTGAGTTGCTTCCTGAAGGAGAGGTGGTCTTGGGTCAGGCGGAGGTGGATGGGTAGGGAGTTCCACGTCTTGGCAGCCAGGTAGGAGAAGGATCTTCCTCCCGTTGTGGCTCTTCGGATGTGGGGGATGGCGGCGAGGGCGTGGTTGGTCGATCGTAGCTGGCGGGTGGGAGTGTAGAAGGTCAGACGGTCATTGAGGTATCTGGGGCCTTGGTTGTGGAGAGCTTTGTGTGCGTGGGTGAGGAGTCGGAACGTGATTCTCTTGCTGACGGGGAGCCAGTGCAGGTCTCTCAGGTGTCCGGCGATGTGGCTGTGTCGGGGATGTCCAGGATGAGTCGAGCTGAGGCGTTCTGGATGCGTTGGAGTCTTTTCTGAAGTTTGGCTGTGGTTCCGGCATAGAGGAGTTGCCGTAGTCCAGTCGGCTGGTGACGAGGGCCTGGGTGACCGTCTTCCTGATTTCGGTGGGGATCCACCGGAAGATCTTCCGCAGCATGCGTAGGATGTTGAAGCAAGACGAGGAGACGGCGTTGACTTGTCTGGTCATTGAGAGGGAGGAGTCCAGGATGAAGCCCAGGTTGCGTGCGTGGTCCGTTGGTTTGGGTGCGTTGCCCAGGGCAGGGGGCCACCAGGAGGAGATGATGTTGAGGTTGTGTTGGCGTGCGATGGCTGCGAGGGGGCTCATGTAGACGTTGAAGAGGGTGGGGCTGAGTGATGATCCTTGTGGTACGCCGCAGATGACTTCGGTGGCCTCGGAACTGAATGGGGGGAGGCGGACTCTCTGGGTTCTTCCGGCGAGGAAGTTGCCTTGGTTTAAAAAAAAAACCAATGCTGACCTGTTGGACTTGGCCCTTTTTTTTGGCTAAAGCTCCCTAAACTTTTTGCCTTCCCCCTAGACTTTTTTTCTGACATGGTGTTGCCAACTTAGATGCTTTGGGCACTTTGCCACTGCTGATCAGTGTCAAAGTGCAAGTGCTCCCTGTATAAAGTGTTATGGTAATTGGTTGTCCATAATTGGTATGTTTGCCTTACTAGTAAAGTCCCTAGTAAAGTGCACTATGTGTGCCAGGGCTGGTAATGCAAATGCTACTAGTGGGCCTGCAGTACTAATTGTGCCACCCACACAAGTAGCCCTAAAGAGAGAACTCAGGCCTGCCACTGCAGTGCCTGCACGCAGTTTGCTAACTGCCATGTTGTCCTGACAAGTGCACCCACTTGCCAGGCCTTACCTTTCCCTTTCCATGCACATCAGACACCCCTATAGTAGGCCCAAGGTACCCCCCTGGGCAGGGTGCAGTGTCTGTGAAAGGTAGGACATGTACTGAGGTGTGTACCATGTCCTAACAGTGAAATACTCTCCATTTCGTTTTTCACTGTTGCAAGGCCATCTTGCCTATAGGACAGAATGGGGAAGGCTGTGTAATATGTTTCCAGCCTATCTTCCCATAGGCTTAAGATGGAGAGGTGACGTTTAGTGTGCCTGAACTCACAATTTAATAACACATCTTTTTGTGAAGGTGGTTTTCGAATTGTGTGTTTAGAAACCACGCTTTTAGACGTGGCTGGTTTTTTTGTTCTAACAATTCTGTGTGTCTCTGCCTGGTTGTGGATTGACTGTCTGGATTTGAATGTGATAGGATCTGGGGAATGTCTTGACCCAGGGGAGGAGTAGGTGAGACAGCAACAGGCTGACCTGCATCTGGAGTGTAGGGGGGAGGAGTAGCCCCCTGGAGGTAAAGAGGCCTGGGCTGCTGCCATAAAAGAATGGCTCCCCCTCCTGCTGAGTGATTGAGGAACGAGACCCCCACTATCAAAGGAAGAAGGTGCCGCTGGCAGGAAGACACCCAGAACTGGTTTGGACAGGGGTCAGTGCCCCCTGAACACAAAGACTTCAAAGACATTTAGGGGTATAACTATGAGAGCTGAAGCCCCTGAACGTTGGACTGATCAAGGCTGAAAAGGATTGAAACTACTTCGTGGTCAAGAGGAACCTCTGCCAAGGAAGAACAGCTGAAGAGACTGAAGAGAAGGACTGACCCTGGCTGTGTGTTCTGGGGCTAGCCTGCAGTTTGCTGATTTAACTAAGGAGAGGCTAAGGGACTTTGCTGTGTGCTGTGTCCCGCTGCTTGAAAGGACTTTGCTGTGTGCTGTGTCCCGAAGTAACTTGTCTCCAAGGGCCCGAGGAGAGCTGGCTCCCTGTTGTGGAAACTCAGGAACATCAAAGTTTTCAAGTGTGTCTCAGCGACGCTGTGTGTGTGTGCTTTTTGCAGCCTGAGACCTTCGTAAGCATTGCACCGGGACTGTGTGGCCCGAAACCCAACCGAGTCTCAGCGATGCTTTGTGCGTGTGCGGGTGCAGAGTGAGACTGCCGTGGGGTCCGTGGTACTGGTTGGAAAGTGCCCCGTGACTGCAGTGCCCCCGCAGCGTGAATCATCGCCCACGCTGCTGTGTAGCTGTTTGTGGCCCAAGCCGTCATCGTAACTGAGGCTGCGGGTCAAGATCGCCGCCGCCGGGCCAAGCCGCAACGTGCTGAAGGATTTCGTAAAGCTAAGGAAGTCATGAGGTAATCGTGATCGTTCTTCGCAAGAAGAATCTGCCCAAGATCGTCAGCAACGGAGAGGGCAGCACCGTAACCTGTCCGGCTACAGCGTTGCCTTGCATCGGAGCTGCGTCGGCATCGGGAGCACCCAGCAGGACGTCCGACGAGCGGGGAGAGAGAGAGAGCGAGGCTGCGCATCCCCCAGGCAAGGCTTGGACTCCGGTCGGGAGCCGCAAGCGTGTGTGGCCTGGGGAGGCGCAGGAGGAGTACCGGAGTGCTCCCGTCTCTCTCCCGCTGCATCGCGTTAGATGCACTGAGTCCTTGAGCGGCCCGGACCTGCCCGGCAGGACCGGGGCCGCCCTCGGAAGTTCAGGACTGTTGTCTGTGGTTGGGGCATAGTGGTGCCCGCGCAAATCGCGTCGATTGGCCTGGTATTATTCCTGCATTTCGAACTGCCTGATTCCGTGCATTAGGGATTGTATTATTCCTGCATTACAAACTGCCTTATTACGTGCATTAGGGATTGTATTATTCCTGCATTACAAACTGCCTTATTACTTGCATTAAGGAGTGCGTTATACTTGCATTACGAACTGCCTGATTACTTGCATTGAGGATTGCATTATTCTTGCATTACGAACTGCCTGATTACGTGCATTGAGGATTGCATTATTCTTGCATTACGAACTGCCTTATTACTTGCATTGAGGGTTGCATTATTCTTGCATTACGAACTGCATTAGTCTGATAATACGAACTGCAGTACGAACTGCATAGCATTGCATTAGGACTGCATTTGAACATCGTGAACTGCTCATTAATACCGCAAGAACCTACAAGTGTTTGTTGGCCTAATAACCGGCAAAGTGAAATATTACGAATACGCATATGTTGGATTTTTATCGTTTGGTCTTACCGTATTTTTCTGCTTGATAAAGATACCGCTATTTTCATACATCAGTGTGGTGTCCATTTGTGGTGTTATCACTGTGTCACTGGGAATGTGGTTGCAAATACTTTACACATTGCCTTGAAGACAAGCCTGGCTGCTCATGCCAAGCTACCAGGGGGTGAGCAGGGGTTATCAATGAGGGTGTCCCTCCTTTCCCTGACTAGAAGCAAGGGTCCCTTTTTGGACCAAGGTACTGTCTCAGCCAAGTAGAGACCCCCAGTTCTAACATTGGTGGTCAGCGGTGTGGGATTGGAACGTGTATTTGCAAATTCACTCACAGTGATTGGTGTACATCACTGGTTTTAGCGCAGACCACGACGCAACCACATATCGTGTTCTTGATTTTTGGTTCTATTTTTGAGCGACCTTTAAGCCACACATCATGTCTCAGAGGAGTCAAGTAGCCAGTGAGGTTGCATAATTGGAGTTCGACATTGAGGCATTGCTTACCTACAAAGTTGATCAATTGAGGCAATTCTGCAGAGCTTTGGGATGTCCCATGAAAAGTAGCGCCAAGAAGGAGGAGCTGCAAATGGCCTTGAGGGCCTGGTGGGAAGCCAAAGAGGCTCAGGAGACAGGTGATGCAGAGGTGGATGAGGATGACCCAGGGAATGGATTTGGCCTACAGGATTTGCCAGTGGGAAGGCCAGCCTTAGGGGCTGGTAGTGACCCTTCCGGGCGGAGTTTTTCCCCAGAGGAGCTGGAGGAAAACCAAAGGGTCAGAGAGCATGAGTTGGAGGTTTTAAAACTTAAGGCTCAAGCAGAGGAGAAGAAGCTGCTCATTGAAAGTGAAAAGCGAGCAGAGGAGAGCAAGAACGCTCTCGCCTTGAAGGAGAAAAATATTCTCTTGGCTCATGAGTTAAGCATGAGGGAACTAGACATTAAGGCTAAACAGGTGGAGTCCAGGTCGAATGGTGGCAGCACACAACCAGTGCCAGCGGGTAAGGTATACATTCCCACAGGCTTAGTGCAAGATTACCCACAGGGTGAAGGGGGGGATGCCTACACGTGTGCACTGGATGATTGGGTGATGGTTAGCATGGCAAATGATTTGAAGGGGTTGCTCAATTTGGCCCCCAGGGAGCCTAGGCTCAGTAATTATTTTCCAGGGTTGTGCCAACACTTGTTAGGGTGCGAGCTCTTTGATTCCCGGGAGCTTGCACAAGAGCCCGACCCCTGGTCAAGGGACCAAGGGTCTGAAGAGGCATTAGGGAGGGAAGAGAAGCAAAGTAGAGCAGTTAGGTCCCAGAGTAGTGGGGGGGGCATGGGGCTAGCGCCCTGTCTCAAAGGAGAGGGAGGGAGTGTGAGCAGCGTTCCCGGGGGTCCACAACCCCACCCCAGAGACTGGAGGGTTCCTTAGTGGAGCACCAGGTTGGAGGCCTAGCGCCTACTTGCCAGCTGTGTGAGGAAGAACACCTAGCATCAGGAGAACGTGGGACGTCTGTCACCAGAGCTCCCGCGGTTCAGAAGGTTGTGGGTGCCATTCCTGAATGGCAGGCCCAGAAATCTAAATGGAAGGTTAAGGGGGAGGTGTTCCCCCGTGGGAAAACCCATGGGTCAGGGTCCAGCCAGAAGGGCTAGGTCCCCTAGAAGTGACCGGGGTAACCCCACCTCTAACCTGGAGGGCAGGATAACTGGAGACAGTATCCTGGCCGATGGGTCTTCCAGGGGTACCGCTCTAGGTGGGAGTTGGCGAGGGACCAGCACCCCTAAAGGGCCCCCGACTGCCAGGAAGTACCCGTGGAGTAGCATAGTTGGCCCAGGGAGTAGTGACCAAGGGAACCCCCTGGGGTCAGGAAGGCATACACCTGGAGGGTGTCCCTGCGGTAGCGGGCCCGCGTCCGTGTTCTATTGCCCCAAGCAGGGAAGTCCATCAAGGTAGTTGATTGGTCTACCCTGGCTTTAGGCTGGGAGGGGGTTGTGTTGGACTTGGCCCTTTTTTGGGCAAAAGCTACCTAAACTTTTTGCCTTCCCCCTAGACCTTTTTTCTGACATGGTGTTGCCAACTTAGATGCTTTGGGCACTTTGCCACTGCTGATCAGTGTCAAAGTGCAAGTGCTCCCTGTATAAAGTGTTATGGTAATTGGTTGTCCATAATTGGTATGTTTGCCTTACTAGTAAAGTCCCTAGTAAAGTGCACTATGTGTGCCAGGGCTGGTAATGCAAATGCTACTGGTGGGCCTGCAGCACTAATTGTGTCACCCACACAAGTAGCCCTAAAGAGAGAACTCAGGCCTGCCACTGCAGTGCCTGCGCGCAGTTTGCTAACTGCCATGTTGTCCTGACAAGTGCACCCACTTGCCAGGCCTTACCCTTCCCTTTCCATGCACATCAGACACCCCTATAGTAGGCCCAAGGTACCCCCCCCTGGGCAGGGTGCAGTGTCTGTGACAGGTAGGACATGTACTGCGGTGTGTGCCATGTCCTAACAGTGAAATACTCTCCATTTCGTTTTTCACTGTTGCAAGGCCATCTTGCCCATAGGACAGAATGGGAAAGGCTGTGTAATATGTTTCCAGCCTATCTTCCCATAGGATTAAGATGGAGAGGTGAAGTTTAGTGTGCCTGAACTCACAATTTAATAACACATCTTTTTGTGAAGGTGGTTTTCGAATTGTGTGTTTAGAAACCACGCTTTTAGAAGTGGCTGGTTTTTTTGTTCTAACAATTCTGTATGTCTCTGCCTGGTTGTGGATTGACTGTCTGGATTTGAATGTGATAGGATCTGGGGAATGTCTTGACCCAGGGGAGGAGTAGGTGAGACAGCAACAGGCTGACCTGCATCTGGAGTGTAGGGGGGAGGAGTAGCCCCCTGGAGGTGAATAGGCCTGGGCTGCTGCCATAAAAGAATGGCTCCCCCTCCTGCTGAGTGATTGAGGAACCAGACCCCCACTTTCAAAGGAAGAAGGTGCCGCTGGCAGGAAGACACCCAGAACTGGTTTGGACAGGGGTCAGTGCCCCCTGAACACAAAGACTTCAAAGACATTTAGGGGTATAACTATGAGAGCTGAAGCCCCTGAACGTTGGACTGATCAAGACTGAAAAGGATTGAAACTACTTCGTGGTCAAGAGGAACCTCTGCCAAGGAAGAACAGCTGAAGAGACTGAAGAGAAGGACTGACCCTTGCTGTGTGTTCTGGGGCTGGCCTGCAGTTTGCTGATTTAACTAAGGAGAGGCTAAGGGACTTTGCTGTGTGCTGTGTCCCCCTGCTTGAAAGGAATTTGCTGTGTGCTGTGTCCTGAGTAACTTGTCTCCAAGGGCCCGAGGAGAGCTGGCTCCCTGTTGTGGAAACTCAGGAACATCAAAGTTTCCAAGTGTGTCTCAGCGACGCTGTGTGCGTGTGCTTTTTGCAGCCTGAGACCTTCGTAAGCATTGTGGCCCGAAACACAACCAAGTCTCAGCGACGCTTTGTGCGTGTGCAGCCTGAGACTGCCGTGGGGTCCGTGGTACTGGTTGGAAAGTGCCCCGTGACTGCAGTGCCCCCGCAGCATGAATCATCGTCCACGCTGCTGTGTAGCTGTTTGTGGCCCGAGCCGTCATCGTAACTGAGGCTGCGGATCAAGATCGCCGCCGCCGGCCCAAGCCGCAACGTGCTGAAGGATTTCGTAAAGCTAAGGAAGTCATGAAGTAATCATGATCGTTGTTCAAAAGAAGAATCTGCCCAAGATCGTCAGCAACCGAGAGGGCAGCGCCGTAACCTGTCCGGCTGCAGTGTCGCCTTGTATCGGAGCTGCGTCGTCATCGGGAGCGCCCAGCAGGACGTCCGACGAGCGGGGAGAGAGAGAGAGCGAGGCAGCACATCCCCCAGGTAAGGCTTGGACTCCGGTCAGGAGCCGCAAGCGTGTGTGGCCTGGGGAGGAGCAGGGGGAGTACCGGAGTGCTCCCGTCACTCTCCCGCTGCATCGCGTTAGACGCGCTGAGTCCTCGAGCACCCCGGACCTGCCCGGCAGGACCGGGACCGCCCTCGGAAGTTCAGGACTGTTGTCTGTGGTTGGGGCCTAGTGGTGCCCGCGCTAATCGCGTTGATTGGCCTGGTATTATTCCTGCATTACGAACTGCCTAATTCCGTGCATTAGGGATTGTATTATTCCTGCATTACAAACTGCCTTATTACGTGCATTAGGGATTGTATTATTCCTGCATTACGAACTGCCTTATTACGTGCATTAGGGATTGTATTATTCCTGCATTACAAACTGCCTTATTACTTGCATAAAGGAGTGCGTTATACTTGCATTACGAACTGCCTGATTACTTGCATTGAGGATTGCATTATTCTTGCATTACGAACTGCCTGATTACGTGCATTGAGGATTGCATTATTCTTGCATTACGAACTGCCTGATTACTTGCATTGAGGATTGCATTATTCTTGCATTACGAACTGCATTAGTCTGTTAATACGAACTGCAGTACGAACTGCATAGCATTGCATTAGGACTGCATTTGAACATCGTGAACTGCTCATTAATACCGCAAGAACCTACAAGTGTTTGTTGGCCTAATAACCGGCAAAGTGAAATATTAAGAATACGCATATGTTGGATTTTTATCGTTTGGTCTTGCCGCATTTTTCTGCTTGATAAAGATACCGCTATTTTCATACATCAGTGTGGTGTCCATTTGTGGTGTTATCACTGTGTCACTGGGAGTGTGGTTGCAAATACTTTACACATTGCCTTGAATATAAGCCTGGCTGCTCGTGCCAAGCTACCAGGGGGTGAGCAGGGGTTATGAACGAGGGTGTCCCTCCTTTCCCTGACTAGAAGCAAGGGTCCCTATTTGGACTAAGGTAACTGCCTCAGCCAACTAGAGACCCCCAGTTATAACATGACCCCAGTCTGTCTTCTAACTATAAAGCCATCTCTCTATTACCGGCTTCAGAAAAAATGCTGAAAAAACCCCATTAACCACCAATTGTCAAATTATCTTGAATCTAATAACATCCTGGGTGCATCACAAATTTAGATGTATGCCAGCTCACAGTACTG
Organism: Calotriton arnoldi; assembly: GCA_963921515.1. NCBI lineage: Eukaryota > Metazoa > Chordata > Amphibia > Caudata > Salamandridae > Calotriton > Calotriton arnoldi. Next base: position 701,887 of record CAWUFW010003925.1, on the reverse strand, counting down.
ATTCTATCCTTTTGATAGTGCTGAAATACAGAAAGAATATCCTGCTATTGGGGGTTCAGCCGTCTTGATCCTTTTAGAGCTGTCGGCAGCATTTGATGCCATCTCTCATTCCACACTGGTTCAAAGGATGGTAGAAATCATGATAAAGGGTCTCGCATTGGCATGGATAACCAACTATCCTGCTAATTGATCTCAGACAATTCACCTGACACCCTATACAGCGATACCTACCGAGCTAAATTGGGAAGTGCCACATGAATTGCAGAATATGCAGCTTTGACTACCCACTTATGCCATTGGCAACTTGACGTTATTATGAAGTTGTCAATGCATTAATGTTAAATAAGAGACTGGTTGTGGTCTGTGCTACAGCCATAACAATTTAAAAAGTAGATAGGATAAAGTTTTGGCAAGTATGGTGTACTTTTTTTTATCTTGTTTTTATTGGCATTTGTAATATACAAAAACATGGTGCTTTAAGATACATTTGAATTACTTACATTCTTTGTGTTTTATAGCATTATACATTGTTTATTGTACAATAAATGGACATGTATCCTGCCATTATTAGGGTCTAGCATCAAACTATTCCTACGGAGAACTGGGATGCGGAACTGGGGGGAGTGTTCATGGGATCCTGGGAGCTAATGTTGCGTGGGGTATCAGGGCGATATGTGTCTCGAGTGCATCTATGTGTCTCTGGGGGTGGGGGGAGATCTGGTCGGCCTTGCTCCAGCGTCTGGTCCTCGAGTGTCATGTGGTCTGTGCTATAAATCGTGAGCGGCGCTACGCGTGTGCTGCAGGTGGAGATCTAGTGCGCGTGCTTGCGGTTTAGGCTTATGGGTGTGTGTCTGTCGGGTTGTGCGAGGGATCATCTGGGTCGTCTTGAGTAGGCAGCTGTTTGAATTGGTGCAGCAGCATGGCCCACTCCATGGAAATGGGGTGTTTGCGTGTCCCCTTCACCTCCTCCTCTCTTAGTGTGTCTTCCTCTGCCACTGCCCATTTGTGTACTGCTCCCGTCCATGCCGCAGTCGGTGGGCCTGTGGGGGATCGCCAGTGCATGGCTATACTCCTATTGGCTAACAAAATTGCTAGGGAGACAAATCGGGTTGGCACTTTGTGTTGCTTTCGTTTCCGGAAAATACCTAGCGCACAGGCCTCCCATGTGTTCAGTTGTGTAAGCCCTGAAAGATCTTCGAGTGATTTATGGACATTGTACCAATATGGTTGCAGTGTGGGGCAGCTCCAAAACATGTGATGAAAATCTGCTGCCTGTGAGTTACATCTAGGACAGAGGAACTGGTTGTCGGGGTAAAATCTTTGGAGACGTGCTGGTGTTAAGTATGCCCTGTGTAAGATGTAGAATTGTATATTTTTAAACCGTGCATTTCTAGACACCTTCTTGGGGTATTCAAGGGCCATCTCCCATTCTTTCTCATGTAGTGGGCGTCCCAATTCTTCCTCCCAGGTGGCTCATAGGGCCTCCAGGGGTCTGTTTGCAAGTTCTCGTATGGCTTTATAAAGCCATGTGGTCAAGTGTTGCCCCGCTCCCATATGTAAGATTGTGTGAATGACCGGGTGGGTGGCAGGCTCTCCCGTCGATAGGTCGTGGTGCGATTGATAGCTTTCGAGGAGTTGGCGGTGAAGTAGGAATTGGCCAGAGGGGAGATCGTAGTCGTCCATAAGCCGTTGGAACGGTTTGAGCTGTCCGTCCTCAAATAGGGACTCCATTTCAGTGAGGCCGCTGGCCGTCCATATGTGGAGCATGTTAGGGGTGTAATAGTGTTCATGTTTGGGCCAGCCGACCAGCGGCAGCAGAGGAGAGTAAGAAGGTTTCCCTGGCGACATACGGTGTATCTTTTGCATGCATTTGCGTGCCACTGCGACATGTATGGGATATGTGCGCCTCGGCTTGGTGCCTGGTAGTAATAGGCGGCATAATTCTGGGGTGGGCACTCGGCCGGTTGTGGTGTATGTTTCTCCTATATGTCTGCCTGCCGTCCAGTAGGACAGCCACTGTAATTGTGCTGCCAGGAAATAGGATTCGAATGACGGAGCGCCCAGTCCCCCTTGCGTGGTGGGCAGTTGTAACTTCGTTAGTGCTATCCTACGTCTGCCGGATCCCCATATTAACAAACCAAGGAGAGAGTCTAAATCTCGGAAGAATGTTTTGGGCGGTATTATCGGTAGATTTGTGAAGTAGTAGAGCAACCGTGGGACTATTATCATTTTGGCTATAGCCACTTGGCCGATCGGGGCCAACGGGAGGTTCTTCCAGAATCCCACTGCTGATCTGATGCCGGCCAGTGCTTTGCGGTGATTACCTTCAAATATGTCGGACGGAGAGTGGTAGAGACGGATCCCGAGGTATCGAGGGGCCTCCGCACTCCAAGTCACTTTCTGGTCGCCCAACCAGATATCACAAGGGGGGAGATTCGGGTATAGCAGGTAAACTTTGGATTTGTCCCAGTTTACTTTTAGCCCGGAGGCTTCTGCAAATTCCGTCAGTGTTGCCCAAATAGGTGTGAGGTCCTTGGTAATGTCTCGAACATAGAGGAGAAGATCGTCGGCGTACATGGAGACGCTGTGCACGGTATCCGCTATGGGGATGCCCCAGTGTTCTCCTTCTCATCGCAGCCGTATAGCTAGGGGTTCTACCGCGAGGGCAAAGAGGCGAGAGCGGGCAGCCCTGCCTCGTGCCTCTGTGCACCGCGAATTCTGACGATATATATCTCCCTATGCGAATACGTGAGGTGAGTTTGGTATATAGAAGTTGTGTATACGCTAAAAGGATAGGACCGAGTCCTGCTCGTCGTAGGACCGAAAAAAGATACTGCCATGTGAGGGTATCAAAGGCCTTCTCGAGGTCAAGGATAATGCAGGCTGCTCTGGGGAACGTGTCGCCCACTTGACCTTGGATATGGAATAGTCAGCGTATATTTTGGGACGTGTTTCTGCCCGGGACGAAACCGCACTGGTCCGGGTGAACCAGGGGTCATAGGATTTGTGTGTATCTGTCCGCTAAAATCTTACCTAGGATCTTACAGTCAGCGGATAACAGCGTAATGGGGCGGTAGGAGGCCATTTGTTGCGGGTCGCGGTTTGGCTTCAGGAAAGTCACAATAACCGATTCCTGGAGGGATCTCAGCAACTCTCCCTTCTCTAACGCCGTTGCCAACATCGTCACCAGGCGGGGGACCAGCAGGGGGGAGAAGGTTGTGTGGTATTCTAGGGGGAACCCATCGAGTCCCGGTGCTTTGTTACGAGCTAGAGCGTGTAGGGCGTGAATAACGTCGGTAGATTGTATCTCAGTATCTAATGCTATTCTGTCAGCCTTCGTGATTCTGGGGATCGTCAGTGGGTCTAGAAATTGATCTAGAATGTCCTGTCCGATCAGCTCTGGGCTACGATAAACCCCTGAGTAGTATTGATGGAAGGCCGCGAGAATCTCGTCCTGGGATCGTACTAGATTACCGAGGGGGTCGAACACTTCAGTTATGGGCTTTACTTCGGTGTCTTGTTTAGCTAGCCATGCCAATAATGTACCCGTTTTATCTCGTTCCTTGTACATCCGAGTTGTATACGCCCTGAAATTGTACCGACGGAGGTCGACGCAGGCAGTCAGGTACTCTGTTTTGGCTTTGGCCACCTGTGCCGCCGCTTCGTCAGTGAGGTCATTTCGTTTGGTAGCGGTGGCTAGTTGTGTTTCGGCTTTTGTGAGTGCCTGTTCTTTTTTTTTTTAAGTTTGATTTATTAAGGAATAACAAAGAAAGCAACAGTCATACAAATAACAAAGTCCATCTTATAAAACAGTAAATAATTAAATAGGCACAGAGGACAATGTAAAATTAACCTTATATCTATAAATGTAAAAGAAAGGGATAAGAAAGAGAAAGGGAGAGGAGGAAAGGAAAGGAAATATCCTAAGCTATCAAAATATAATAATCAGAATGTCATATAAATGTGCAATTAAATACAACAGTGTAAGCATATAATTATAAAAAACTAAAAAGAGAAACTGTAATGGATTTTTACTCTAAATAAAGAAATCGGCTAAGCCGGAATACATCAAAAGGCAAACGAGTAAGTTACGGCGGTTTTCGAACTTCATCAGTTACACTTGTAATGGTAGCTAAGGAGGAAGCAAAATGAGTTAAATGGGATGTTAAGGGAAGCCATAAAAGATCTCTTTTAATTGCTAGAGATATGGGGGAAACATAGTTAGTATCTAGTCTATGGTGAAAACAAACAGCATTCCACCATGCTCGAAAAGTAACTTTGTCAGCTTGTTTCCAATTGGAGGTTATTAAATGGAAGGCAATCACTATTAATAAATCCAAAAGTTTAAAATTGGTTGAGGTTTGAGGCTATTGAGGGGATAGGGTGCCCAAAAATATATTAGTAAAGGAAAATGGGACCCGAACCTTGAAGATCACCAGAATTTGGGACCAGACTAATTGCCAAAACTGATGGATTGAGGGACATTCAAATAACATATGCTTTAGATCTGCATTTGACTCATTGCATGACCAACAAGCAGGGGGTGAGTCAGCGGAAAAAGAAGCTAAAGACATAGGTGTAAATAGTAGTCTATGATAAATGAAAAAAAGGGTTTGCGAGGTATTTGCAGAGCGAGAGGTTTTATGAAGCTTAGACCAAATTTTATCCCAGGTAGTGATTGGCCACTCTTGAGAAAGGTCCTTCACCCATAACTTCTCAGTTTTTGATTTAAGTCTCTCTGAGGAGAATAGCAAATTTTTATAAATTATCGATGCTGAAGGAGAGCCTTCCAGTATTGATAGAAGAGATTTATGAGATATAGAGAGGTCCAGGGACGGAGGTAAAGCTTGAAGAAAGAGGGTGAGGGCCTTATACAGAGTATTATATTGTGATCTACAAAATGATGGTAGAGAAAAACTAGATTGAAGGTCTGAGAAAGAAAGGGGTTTATTATCATCAATAAGTTGTGAAATCCAACGTAGGCCTTTCGAATGCCATGTCTTCCAGTATATAGAGCGATTGCGGATCCGTAAAAATGTATTATGCCAAATAGGCTGGATATTGAGTGAAGCAGTGGAAGGATGTGACGAAGAGAGCAGGGGAGATAAAAGTTTACAGGAATGAGAAATGACCGGAAAACGTAAACAAGTAATTTTGTCCGTGAAGGATAAAATCTCTTGAAAGCCAAAGGGAGATGAAGTCTTTTTCTAATTGTAGCCAGATAGGTGGGTGTAGGGGAAGATCCGTAGTAATCCACTTGGCGGCTTGTTTTAATGAGAATGCAGAGTGATAGGACTTAAAATCGGGGAATTTGAGACCACCATTGGGCCTATCTTTTTTAAAGAAGATAGCGCTATACGCGAATGCTTACCCCTTCCATAAAAATTTTAACAAAATGGAATCAATTCTTTTGAAATAATATTGGGGAATATGAATAGGAATCATTGATATCATATATAGCACTAGGGAGAAAGCATCATTTTAATGGAATCCAGCCGACCCCACCAAGAAAGAAAAAGAGGATGCCATCGGTTAATACTATCATCTAATTTTTAATAATATAATCAAAATTGACTTTAAGCGTGTTGGCTAGTGAAGGTGTAAACCATAAGCCAAGGTATTTTATTTTGGTGGGTTGACAGGAGAAACCAGATGAGTCAAAGAGATGTTTTTGACATAAAAGGTTTAAAGGCAAAACTTCGCATTTGTCTGTATTTAGGCGATATCCTGAAAGTTTAGAAAAAGAGGATACTTGTTGAAGAAAGGGATTAAGGGTTGTTTCAGGGTTGGAGCAATATAGAAGAATATCGTCAGCATAAACTGACATCTTAACTCGATGGACTGGAAGCCTGAAATCCGATCGTCTTGTCTAATTTTAGTTAGGAAGGGTTCTAGGGCAATGACGAATAATAAAGGGGATAGAGGGCAGCCTTGCCTTACCCCCCTATGCAGTGAGAAAAAATCAGAAGAGATGCCATTAGCGAATATGGAAGCGCAGGGATTCGAGTACAGTAAAGAAATCAAATCTATTAATTTAGAAGGAAAACCAGCCCATCTCAAAGCTTGGAACATAAACTCCCACCCAATCCTGTCAAAAGCCTTCTCCGCATCTAAAGAGATTGCTGCCATCGGATAATCCAAGGAGGAGGCTCTGCTTAGAATATTAAAAAAGACTCAAGAGTTATCCGAGGCCAGCCGGCCTTTGATGAAACCCGCCTGCTCAGGACCAATAAGATGAGGTAAAATAGGATCAAAACGTAGGGCCAGGATCTTCGCAAAAATCTTGTAGTCAGTATTAACTAATGAGATAAGTCGGTAATTTTTTACAAAAAGAATGATCTTTATCATCTTTGGGGATTAGACAGATCAGTGCCTCTTGAAAGGTGCCACTAGAAAAGCCCGTATCTCCAAAGAAATGAAAGAGATGTAAGAGCTTAGGGAAAAGAATATTGGCAAAATGGGAATAAAACTCAATGGTAAAACCATCAGGTCCAGGTGCTTTCCCACGACGAAGTACTGATACAGCTTGAGTTATATCCGCCAAGGAAATGTCAGCTTCTAAGGAATTCAAATCAAAATGATTAGAAGGTGGAGATGGAATAGACCGAAAGTAAGAAAGAATATCGGCGTTGTCCGGCGTAGATTCAGGGGTATAGAGGTTTGTATAAAAAGAGACAAATTCATTTATGATTTCCTTATCTTTAAAAATAGGAGTACCTGCAGGGCCTTGTAAGGATTCTATTTTAGTCCTATCCTTCCTTATTTTTAGATAATTAGCTAAGAGTTTGCCCATCTTGTTTTGGCCACCATAATAACGGGAGTTAAGTTTCAGGAGATAATTAGAAGCTGCATCAGTTGATAGTTTATTAAAATTAATTTTAGCGTCTATAAGATTTTTCAAATCAGAGACATTATTGGATTGATAATATGCATGTTCCAACTGTTTGATTTTAATAAGTATTTGAGAAGATTGGGATTCAAACGATTTCTTTTTAAGTGAAACATAGTTCATAATAAAACCTCTGGCGGCTGCTTTAAAGGAATCCCATACCATCACAAAAGAAGACTCTGGGGTATCGTTGACAATGAAAAATTCTAAGGCAAAGGAAATAAATTCTTGACAAAATTTAGAATCGAGAAAGAGGGAATTATTAAAACGCCATCTACCAGAGTGAGGGAAAAGGGATTAAATCGATATCAACAAAAACAGGGGCATGATCAGATATTAGTATTGAACCAATCTCTGAATGAATGGCATGTTGAGACAAGGATTTACTTAAGAAAAGATAATCAATACGGGATTGTGAGTGGTGGGCAGGTGAATAGAAACTATATTCTCTAAGCTCGGGATGACACAACCTCCATATATCAACCAACGCTTTATGTTTGATAGAGGATACAAATTGAGTATGCATTTTAGAAGAAGAGAACTTAACAGTAGAATTTCGGTCAAGAATGGGATCTAAAATCTGATTACAGTCCCCACCAAGTATAACGTATTCATCGTCAAATGTAAGAATCTTGTCCCTCATATTAGGCCAAAAAAGTTTATCAATTAAAGTAGGAACATATACATTAAAATTAACAATAGGAATCTTATCTATGAGCAACTTAACAATCACCCAACGACCCTCAGTATCAGCTTCTTGGTGTACTACAGATACATTCAATTTCTTGTGACACAAGATTACAACACCATTTTTTTTACCATAAGCCGGAGAGTTAAATACATGACCCACCCAGCCTCTCCTTAACTTGGAAGCTTCACTATCCAAAACATGTAATTCTTGGAGTAAGGCAATGTCTGTTTTCAACTTTGCTAGGTGAGATAACACCCGTTGCCTTTTAATAGGGTTATTCAATCCCTTAATATTCCAGGTAGTAACCCGAAATATAAAGTATTACAAAAAGTATGAACAAACATTATGCTTACCAAAGAAAAATCAATTAAATTGACTTTATATGCACAGAGGAGGGTAAATAGATGAGAAACAAATATTTCCAGAATAAAGACAAATGTGAACACGTTTAAAGTGAAAAGGATGAATAGATAACTGAGATCGAAAAAAGGAGTAAGGAAGGTGGATAAAATGAGGAAAATGGATAAAAAGAAAAAGAAAGAAGGAAAATCGGAACAGGAAGAGAAGAAAAAAGTAGAAGAAAGAAAGAAAAAGAAGAGAGTAAAAAACAAAAAGACAGTACATGTCTTACAAAGACGACTGAACATCATACCTACAAAACAACACGATCGGGGGAGGACCACACTGGGAGAAGACAACGTCAGCACGAGGATCCGTTGTATCCATATAGGACCACAAATAAAGGTGTCAACACAACAGGGGAGTCAGGAGGGAACAAAGATGTTGAAGAATAAACACCTGTAAATGAGAAAAAAGAATTAGCGGGAGAAAATGATCATTAATATAAGAGGCAATAGGAAAAGGAAGAAGGGAAGAATGAAGTAAACATTATAAAGGAAGCACAAATACATAACAGAACAAATAGTCATTGAAACATGCGGAGAATGGGTATCAAAAGAACAACAACATAACAGGAGTCAAATATAACAATCAAGTAGGTCTTGAAGTGTCCATGTTGTCGGCTCCATGAAAATTCAGGAACTTCTGCAGTGCTGCGGGATCCTCAAAGGTTGTAGTGCGCTCTTTATACGTGATCTTGAAGATACATGGATGAAGAAGGCCGTATTTGGCATTGAGCGAACGCACTTGAGGGCGTAGATCAAGAAATTTGTTTTGTCGGTCTGCTGTGATCTTAGCCACATCCTGGGAGAAGAAGAGACGATGACCTTCCCAGAACACCTGTTTCTTGGATTTGACCGCAGAAAGAACCTGAAGAAGATCAGTGTACTGCAGAAAAAACATAATCACCCCACGTGGTTTCGTTGAAACTCTCGGACCCAATCTATGAGCTCTTTGGATATTGAAAGAGGTATCAGCAGGTAAGTCCAAAAGCTTGGGCAGAAAAGACTGAAAAAATGTGGTGGGGTTAGATCCTTCAATATTCTCCGGAAGACCGTAAAGGCGGAGATTGTTTCTGCGATTTCTGTTTTCCAAATCCTCCGTCTGCTTCTTTAGGAGAGACACCTCAGATTCCAGAGAAGAGATGCGGGAGCATGAAGACTCAAAAGACTCTGTGCGTTGTTCTACAATTAAGATCCGGGACTCCAAGGTAGACCACTTATCATGCAAAAATTGTAAAGTTTTGTTTGTTTCTTCCATGAAGGGTTTTAGGACACGAATCTCCTCAAGTATAACCTCCATGGTTGACGTGGAAGGCTTTCCTGGGGAGGGAGGATCTTTTTAGGTCTCTTGGAAGAGATAGCAGGCAGTTTACTGGAAAACTGCGTTTTTGATATAGCGCCTGAAGCAATATCAGATTTTTGAGAGAGAGAGTCTTCCATTTCCAATCCTTTAGGATTTGGTTCAGTGTCTGAACACGTGGAAGGATTAGAAGGTTTAGAAGACGCAGACAGTTTAAGATTCCTCACTCTCCCCATACAAGATGCGTGAAGACTTGAAAAATATTATCCAGTAGTTGTAGCTGCGAGTTGTGAAAGGTTAAGATAGGAGGATGCAATATTACGCAGCGTATGGAGGTCTAACCAATAGACCCATCAAGTAGACATTAATAGTCATGCATGAAGAGAGAACAACAGATAGGAGCAAAATTAATGGCTGCACTGCACAGAGTCACAGGAAGGAGAAGACGTCTCTTGCAGGTAGAATAGTAATTGAAGAAAGAAGAGTTCCCATATTTGTATAAGGAACAACCAGTTATATTAAGCAAGACGTTTCTCCAGCTAGTTGAAAAATGCACATATCAATACAAATGAAGGGTAAAAAGAGACCAACCCTAATAAAATTTCCCATAAAATTAGACAGAACAAGCACATGAGGCTTGTACAACTGTTCAGGGCAGGACAGAGGAAAAAAAAAACGATATTAAATAGTCCACACGCACGTTTCATGAAGCGTCATGTTTGAAATCTCCTCAGCGCGGTGCTTCAAAAATGAAAGAAAATGGCGGCCGCACCTATAACGGAGCCGCCTCACGTCGCGTATTTGAAATTTAAGCAACTTACAGGTTGCTCGGGAATCCGGAAGAGTCTCTCCGTGTGCCGCTCCTATTCATGCAGCCATTCCTCCCATTATGATGCCGCAAGCAGGGCAGGGGTCCCGCTAGGTCCGTTAAAGCTCGGCGCCTTCACCGGAGCGTCAGGGACCTGCCGCCATTTCCTCCGGGCGCTAGCCACGCCCCCGTGAGTGTCTGTTCTAACGTCCGTTTTACCCCTATTATTTGCTTGATACATTCTCCCCGTGCCACTACTTTGAAAGTGTCCCATTCCACTAGTGATGAGGACGCTGTCCCTGCGTTGTTAGTGAAGTAATCCTGTATGCTTTGTCCCTGTTCGTGTTTGGTAGTCGCCAGGTGGGGACCGGGGGTTGTGGGGGTCTCCAGTTTAATCGCAAAATATGAGCGTCGTGGTCAGAGATGATCCTACCTAGGTAGTCTGTGTGTTGAATTTTGGGTAATATTGCTGTTGAGCATAAGAATCTGTCTAGTCTGACTCGTAGGTTATGTGGTATGGAGTGAAACGAGTATAGTCGAGTCTGGGGATGACGCATCCTCCATGCGTCTGTGAGCTCCCATTGTGTAACCCAGGCTTTGAACCATTCTGTTTGTTTATGGGCTGAGGAGTGTGCGTGTGGAGGATGAGAGCGATCTAAGGTGAGGTTTAGTGTGCAGTTATAGTCGCCCCCTAATATCCATGGTATGGAAGCAAATTGGGCCAACACCCCTGTGAGGCGATCCCAGAACCTGTCCTGCTCTATGTTCGGGGCGTAGATACTGCCCAAGAGTACTGATTGCCCATCTAGGAGTCCCTCTAATAAGGCGTATCTACCCTCCTTGTCCACCACCCGTCGGAGTTCCTGAAATGGGGTCCCTGGTCGCACCCAAATCAGCGCTCCACGTGCGTATGCGGAGTATGACATGGCACATATGGTTCCACGCCATTTGGACTGTAGTTTGCCTATCTCGGTAGTGGTGAGATGTGTCTCCTGTAAAAACACGATCCTAGCGTTTTGGCGCTTTGTATATGAGTATATAGCGTAACGCTTGCTTGGTGTGCGGAGGCCTCTAGTGTTGAGTGTTAGAATGCTGATGTCAGTGTTCTGTGCAGTCGTGGCCATATGTTGCTGTTGGCGTGTGTCAGGCTGGCCTGTGTCAGCCGGAGCCTAGCGATCCGTGGATCCCCGGTAGCGTGAAGTACACATATGATATGCGATGTCGCCCATTCGCGCGTTGCAGATACCTTTTTGTGTGAAGTTCCATGAGGGGGTGGGACTTTTTGGAACTGGGGTTGTAAACTATAAACTGGGGTCGGGAAACAGTCCCAATACCAAGGACCTATCACTGACTGCGATACGTCCAAACCAGCTCTCAAAAGTTCTGAGAGTATAACAACATGTTGTGGGGGTGGCAGTGCGTGCGTGCGAGGCGATTCGTCGGACGGGCCTTTGTAGGATCATTGGGCGTCGTCGGGAGTGCGCTTATTCTTGTTCGTACTACGTACGTTCAGTGAGTGAGTCTTGGTTACATAAGTCTGTGCCGAATTATCTGTCAGATTGTCTCATGCCGAGAGAGTGTTCGTTTGCCCATCCAGTAAGGCGTCCGCTGTCTGGGGGGTGACTAGGGGAGGTGTAGTTGCATCTGTTCCAGATAGTGTCCCATCGCTGTCGTTCTCTCCCTCCGACGAGAAAATGTGTGGGGCTTGAGCCGTTTCCTCCGCGAGGGGGGAGTTCTGTAACTCAGTCACTGCTCGCAGAACCTCCCGCCGTTCCTTCATGATTTGCTCCAGGTCCGGGGAGTCTTGGGTGTGCGTCCCAGTTATCTTACTTGTTCCGCTGCGTTGCTGTTTCGGGTTGCGTCTCCTGGTGCGTGGTGGTTTGAAGCCTGGGCCACGTGTGAAGTCTGCCCTGGATTGTTGCGCACAGTGTTGGTCTGCCCAGTCGTGCGCCTCTTCGGCGTTTGTGAAGAAGATGGTAGCGCCATTATGGATAATTTTGAGGCGGGCAGGAAAGAGCAGGGAATATTGTATAGTGTTTGCCCGCAAGCGACGTTTGACTTCCAGGAACAAAGATCTTTGTTGCTGCACTGCACGTGCGTAGTCGGGGAATATCATTATCTGTTTGTTGTCGACATGCAAGGGGCCTGCTTGTCTGGCGGCTCGAAGTACCGCATCACGATCACGGAAGTGTAAGAATTTCGCCAGCATCGGTCTGGGGCGGATCCTAGTGGAGGCTTGCGGGCCGGGACCCTGTGGGCACGTTCTATGGAGAAGTATGCTGTCCGGTCAGCTGCGGGAGTGAAGGATTTCACCCATGTTTCTACGTACTCCAGTGGGTTCGAACCCTCAATTCCCTCTGGGAGTCCCAGCACGCGGATGTTACAGCGCCTTGAACGCCCTTCTAAATCGTCCGCCCGCTCCTCCATGGTGGTCAGACGGCGCTGGACGTCTTGGAGCGCCGTTTGGTGCGCCCTGACGGCGGGTTGTAGGTCGGCTAGTGTCTTCTCCCAGTCCTTCACTTTGTCGGCCAGTTTTCGATGGTCATCCCGGACAAGGCTGATATCCGTCGTCAGGGTGCCAAGTCTCTCCTCCATGGACACCCTGGAGAGTTCGATGGCTGCCAGTACCTGATCCAGCTTGTCCGAAATTGATGAGTCAGCTTGAGATGTGGTAGTCTTGGCCCATGTCCTGGTGTTCGGCATGTTCTCCGGTGCAGTCTCGGGTACTGTGGTATGTTGTGAGGCTTTCGACTTTCCCATTGCGGTGATTGAGGGGGGGTCCCCTACGCTGCGAGCATCGTCAGTGGCAGCACGCTGTTGGTGCGGCTCGGTGCCAGGCTTGTTAGTCTCACGGGTAACTTGCGCTCACCAGGTGCTGCGTGAGGGTTGTAGCGGGTCTGTAAGAGTCTAGGCGGGAAGATACCTGCGTGCCAGTCGTTCCCCGAGCAGGCCCGCTTCCCTGCAGTTTTGGGAAAGGGTGGATGCTGCCCGGAGGGATGAGACCTGCATGCTTTGTGCAGGTTCTTTTCAGAGGTCTTAGCGGGGGTCGCCGGCGCCCCCCACCCCGAACTGGGTCTGTAGGTCTATGCAGGCAGGACGTGGGTCACTGGTTCATTGAGCCGCCATGTCGAGGTCAGGCATCATCCATCCCAGGTGCGCTCAGTTCCTGCAGTAATGGGAGGGGGGGGGGTCGCCTTAACGTTGCCCGCCGATTCAGGGGGAGTCACCTCTCACCTCTGTCTCATTGAGGCTTTGTGCTCTGGTGGCTCAGGTGACTTAGTTGCTCGGGATTAGTCCCGGTGCCTGCCTCGGTCTCTGGGCGCCATTTTAAGGTCAGGAGGCACCGGCCGCGGATCGCTCCGTGAGCTGCAGTAGGGTCGGGGGTGGCAATCAGTCGCCACTCACCTCCGTTTCGCTAGCGCCTTGTGCTCTGGTGGCTCCGGTGACTCCACGGCTCGGTACCAGTCCTGCTGTCCGCCTCAGTCTCTGGATGCCATTTTGAAGTCAGGCGGCACCGGCTGAGGATCGTCCCGTGAGTTGTAGCAGGGTCAAGGGGTGGCAATCTGCTCCCCTCCTCTGGGTCGCTGGAGGCAGGGGCTCATGGGCTGGCATCCTCCGGTCCCGCTCGGCTGCGGCGCAGGTCTGGGGGTCCGTCTGGACAGGGTCACCGTGTCCAAAATGGTGGGCCGTCTCCCGTCGTCGCCGCCTGTGCTTGTCTCTGTGTGCCCACTCGGGGTGGACGTCAAGAGTCCCCGATGCCGGGCTGTACCCTCGCTGCCACCCCTGTCCTGGGCCGGTTGGTGCGCGGTACTCGTCTCCGGTGTGTGCCTTCGGTTCGATTTCTTCCGGTCTGCCGTCAGGAGTGGGCGAGCGCCATCTTGCCTCCGAGGCTCTGGGTCCCGATATTTTGGTGTTCCGTCGGGAACACGCTCAGTTATTGGAGGAATGAGGCACCACAGGGTGTTGTGGACGTTCCTACACCTGGATGTGGGCTCAGTGGTCCGTCACAACGCATAGAAAAGGGCGATGTGCTGGCCCGATCGCGGAGCCTCAGCAGGACACGTCTGCCATCGCAGCCTGCTTGGCCACGCCCCCCAAGTATGGTGTACTTGATCCCGTGATTCATCTATATAAGGCATGGGCAGGTGTGTTTTTAATTTGATTGTGGGTGTTATCAATTCATATTGTTGAGCAAGCTGCACAAGGTTTAAAACATTACTATGGGTGTGTGTGTGTGTGCACATGTGTACATTCTTTGAATGAAAAAGTTGTCTCATGGAAGATTTTGCAGCTTTGTGGTAAGAGGATTTGCAGCTGTGGTCTGAAATTCCCCTAAAGCCTGGCTGTGTAGTAGGGAAGTGGTTATGGTTTACTTTCTTTCCCCCAACAAACTTTTATAAATTCTGTGATGTTGATAAATGTCCCATGAAAATCTGTACAAAGCATTTTTCTAGTCATTAGTTCCCACTCTTTTCAATATATACATGATTCCTCTGGCTGCTATAATTCGCCATTTTAGATTTGAAGTGCTTTCCTACGTGAATGCTACTCAGATTATCATGCCACTTACTAATGAGGTGGGATCATGCCAGGAGAGGTTCAGGCAACTGGCCAATGAAAGGTTTGGGTGAACGAGAGTCAGCTGAAACTTAATTCTGATAAGACTGAGGAGCTGATCTTTGGGTGGGATCAGCTATCCTGGAATAAGTACTGGTGGCTGGACAACTGGGAGCACCCCCAGCCCACTCCAGCTGAGGTGGTTAGAAATCTAGGGGTCAAATTTGACAGACATCATTTTAGAACAGATCAATGAGGTCGCAGCATCCTGTTATTGCATTAATAAAATGTTGAAAAATCCCATTGGTTTTTTGCCCCAAGTGACTAGGAAAATGGTCATCCGTGCATTGGCCACTGCCAGATTGGACTACTTAAATTCCATTAACCTGGGCTTACCGGCATATTTGACACCCAAACTGCAGATCGCCGTAGCCAGACTCCTTCCTAATTTTCCCTAAACAAGAGTCAGTCTCTTCCAAGCTGAAAGATCTCCATTGACTTCCAATCACTAACTGAATCCAATTCTAGACTCAACCTATTTGTAGAGCGATAGATACTCTGGACCTTCCATCCCACAAAGACTCCTCAAGATCTATTCCTCTTCCTTGTTTGTATGTTCCCACCCAGGATCCTAATCTATTCTCCATTTAGGTAATTGAGGTCCTCCAAAGCCCATCTCCTTATTTCTTTCAGATTTCAGCTCACTCTTAGAGGCAGTCGGTCAGTTACCATGCCAGGAGCCACCTTGGTGAATCTTCTTTTCTCACTCAGAGCTATTCTAAATCATCTCAGATTTCGGAAAGAGCTGAAAACTTGTTTTTTTCAGTCTCTGAGCCCTTCGGGAACATCTGATTGCATTGTTGATATCTCGCTTGTTCCTTAGGACCTAGAAGCTGTTATCTGAGGATTAGCTGCACTTTACCAATAACATTTACATTACATTACAAGTAAGTATCTCATATGGCGTTTTTACATGAGGGCACACCTTCCGCACAGCTTTCATGTAGACAACTGCCCGAAGATTATTTTACTTAATATATTCAATTTTCACAAACATCACATTTCACATGGAAATATTTAGCAGTTCATAGGGAAAACTAACTTGCAGAACAGGCACAGCTAGACACCGAAAAATAATCCAATATGCCCTTTGGATGCCAAAGAACAATTTAGCGGTTTGAGTCTGTTACAGGCATTTTCTGGGTTTAGATTGCACGGATGTGTGGCTTGACATGAGGGTCCAGTGTCGGACTGACCTGTGCAGCAATCAGGCAATGACTAAAAAGCTGGTCTGACATCAGTGTGTGGTAGGGTGACCAACTGGCATAGGTGCAAATTCAGGACAGTGAGTGTAAAAATTCAGGACAAAGGGTCAAAATTCAGGACAAAAATGCAGGACAGAAGGTCAAAATTCAGGACAAAAGTTTGGGACAAAAGGTACGTTTTACAGACACATCAGAGGAGGTCGCACAATAGTACATAAGTAAGCAAATAGACAACCAACATAAGTAGACGTCAAAATAAGTTTATATTAGGTTGAGACAATCGTGCACTTCACTTTCTGTCGCTGCTTTTGGCTACTTTGGTACCCTTTAGCCCCCTCCACACAGCTGCATCACGGTGATTATTCTGCTGTGTTTATTTGTTATTCTGTCTTATGCTGACCTGAGAGCCACAGATCAAAGTCACAAAGGGCCAAGAAACACTTTTATCTGACCCTGTGACACCCCCAATTAAGCAGATATAGTGGGTGCTTCACTAAGCCTTTGGCCCATTGTCATTCTTTATGTGATAATCATCCACAGTCAGAATGACAATGGGCCTGTCCACAGACTGAGCGAGGTCAGGGAGGGGCTGCTGCAGCCTCTAGAGTTCATACGAGAATTGCGAGCTGGGGAACAGCCATCGCCAAAATTACGGACAAAAGGCGTCCATGAAAGAAATCCTCACGGAAAACGGACAAGAGGCCCAAATAACGGGCAGTCCGTGAAATTTACGGACGGTTGGTCACCCTAGTGTGTGGGTCGTTTTTTGGCTTTTTGTGGGCCTCTTTTGGAGTCTGGTGAGCCTCTTCTTACTGTTGACGTCCCTAATATTGCAACAAACATTGGATGCAGCAAGAACAAATACATGCAGTGTCTGCTACCTTGTAAAACATCTATGCAGCTTGTCTTTAGCAGTTCTAAACTGCCCCGATTTGCAAATGAGGGTCACTTTTCAGCTATCTGATTCACTGATGGGGACCACTTTTTTGGGGTTTTCAGGCCCATATTCTGTTCTAGTTCGACCCTGTGAGAGTCTAGTTTATGAAAAAGTTTCCAAGCTGATACTACATTATTTGTTGCTGAATGGAAGACACTCATGAACCTAGGAATCAAGCATTAAAATCTGCAGTGAGAAAATTCACACAAATGTCGCTAAGGGAATGCTAAAATAATGCGTGATTGATATAACTTTGGATGTCCCTTGGGAATTCATACTTTGTGTGTACGACTAGCATTGTGTTGTGCAGGTCATGTTGTTGGTGTTATGGTCCATAGTTATCAAAATGGAATGAAGGAAGTAACCCCAGGAGCTATTTTACAATATAAATCTTCGGAAATAATATATGTGAGTTTGGTGTGTGGGTGAGAGAAAATTGCTGTTAAAGATACCATGCCTCTATCAACAGCGCCTTCAAGACTGGTTCAATTACCATCATGATTTTGCAATTTTCTGTCCCGATTTTCTTGTGGTTTGTCTTCACTCTCATCGATACAAAAGGGGATGATGGACGGAACGTTTGAGCCAATCAAACACTCACCCCCAGTCAACTGATCTGGGTTTAATCCATCATCATTCTTTAGCTCACTCCACCACCCCAGTTCAGACATGGCCATATGCAAATCAGTCTGACCCTGTGCCTCATTGAATCCAGTGGCAAAGTGAGCAAGGGACCCACGTCTGGGCATACCCCCGCCAACTTAGGGCGAACAAAGCGATACAAAAGGGGATGACTCTCATCCCTTTGCTTTCAATTAGGAATCTCATAAATAAAGGCAACACTGCGACTATGAAAAGCGCGTACTATAAGGCAGCGCGCCATTAGGACGCGGGCCCCCGGGATCCCGGCCACGCCCTCGAGGCTCCTGGCTGAAGCAGTGGTCGCCGTGGACGGCGGGAAGTTCTTCCGGGGCAAAGTGACATCACTTCCGGCCGGGACGGTAATGGGGGGGAGGAGAGGGCTGGGGGCCTATTTAGGGCATGTTGCCCAGGCCCTCGCCCTCTCTTCCTTACAGCGCCGGCCCCGCATGCAGGGGACTTCGTGAATCTCCCACCCACCCATCCCTAGAGGTAGAGCTTGGGAAGGTGTTGGAAGTTGAATTAAGAGTGGCGGTAAGGAGGCCACGTAAATTGCCTTACATTGTTAAGGGGAGTCCTCCTGCATACTCCCTAGGCCAGCACTGAGGGGAAGATACGGTAAGCTCACCCCAGAGAGAATGGAGACACCGGCTGGGGGCAAGGGCGCCAGTTTACAAACTAGGGCATGGGGCATCCACCCCTGGTTATTCCCTACGAGCCCCGATGGGCAGCCTAGTGGTGGAGGGGTGGGCCCCTCAGGTGGCGGACAAGCACCAGATGGCAGGGGCTCACCTCTCAAGGACGCAGGTGGGTTGCGCCTTGCGTGGTTCTCAGTTGGTTGGGGGACGCGAGCCAGAAGGCCCCTTAGTGCTGGAGCGATAGAGAACATTCTTTCTCGATAAATTAAGTTCTGTCATTTCTGCTGATAGATTATGAAGTTATGATCAACATAAATAAAATATCGTTCAGTGATCAAAGTTGATAAATATGTCGTATGAAATTTGAATATTATTGATGATATATTGTCATGTTTATATGTGTTCGTTTATAATAAACATGGCCTCTTTACCCACAGCGCTGGTCGTCAAGTCTTGATTTGTGGGTTCTGATGAGGGCGGGCCGGGGACAACCTGGGGGGTCCGGGTCCTACTAGGATGTGAAAGACATTGCAGATTTCGTCATACTGCCAGGGTTTTTTGTTCCCTGCAATCTGTCCCATTTCTAGAAAGGGGTTTTGAGAATGGATTCAGCTTTATGTAGGCATGACACCCCATTCGTGACTCCATATTATCGTACATGTACCTTTTTATAACCGCTCATGCCATTGGCTTCTTGACATTAATCATTAAGTTGTTGTCATTGCATTCCGGTATAAAAGGAGACTGGTCGTGGTCCTTGCTACAGCCACAGCAGTTTAACAAGTAGCTAGGTAATAAATACTTTGCCAACCGTTTTGGCATGTATGGCGTGATTGCGGCCGTGATTCATCTAAATAAGGCATGCGCAGGTGTGTTTTTAATTTGATTGTTGGTGTTATCAATTCATATTGTTAAGCACGTTGCACAAGGTATATAATTGGTTTGTGTCAATATTCTGCGTGAGTCCGCATGGGTATATTTTGCAATTGCCTCGAATGCAGAAATTGTCTCGTGGAAGATTTTGCACCATTGTGGTTGGAGGCAGTGCAGCTGTGGTCTGAAATGCCCCTTAAGTCTGGCTGTGCAGTAGGGAAGTGGTTAAGATTTACTTAATTGCCCTGAACAACCTTTTATATAGTGTATGAAGTGGATTACTGTCCCAAGAAAACCTGTACACGGTATTGCTCTATTCATATAACATTTCACGTGCCAACATTGCATCCAGGACTGCGTTTTTGTAATCGTGGTTTGTGTGCTGATGCGGCTGAAGAATCCTGCCACGCACAACGTTCATTGCGACTGGATCCCCAAGTGCACCAAGTCACAAGGACCTCTTTCTACACCATGTGTATCTTCATAAGAATGTTCTAGCACGTAAGGTTCCCACAGAAGATCCAGGCCACGCCTCCCTTGGTTTGTCAGGCCTTGACTATAGGGACAGACTCTGCCAGGGTTCTCACTCTAGTGGGCATTTCAAATAATTCAGAATCCTGTTGAAAGATTCAATCAATCAATCAATCAGGGAATTGTAAGCGCGCTACTCACCCGTGAGGGTCTCAAGGCGCTGAGGGGGTGGGTCCGCAGATCTGTTTAGCCGAAGAGCCAGGTCTTGAGGGTCTTCCTGAAGGTGTTCAGGGAGGGGCGCATCTGATGTCTGCCGGTAGCTCGTTCCAGGTCTTGGCTGCAATGTGAGAGAAGGATCTTCCGCCTGCTCTGGCTCTGTGGATGCGTGGGGTTTTGGCCAGTGCGAGGTTGGAAGATCGGAGGTTTCTTTTGGGTACGTGGAAGTTGATTCTGTTGTTGAGGTATTTGGGTCCGTTGTTGTGTAGGCATTTGTAGGCGTCAGTGAGGATTTTGAAAGTGACTCTTTTCTCCACGGGGAGCCAGTAGAGACTTCGTAGGTGTTGGCTGATGTGTTCGTGTCGGGGGATGCCGAGGACCAGTCTGGCGGCGGTGTTCTGTACTGTCTGGAGTTTGTGGAGTAGGGACTTGTTGATGCCGGCGTAGAGTGCGTTTCCATAGTCCAGTCTGCTGGTGATGAGTGCGTGGGTGACTGTCTTCCTTGACTCAGGGGGATCCACTTGAAGGTCTTGCGGAGGATGCGGAGGGTGTTGAAGCAGCTGGAGGTGACGGCGTTGACCTGTCGGTTCATGGAGAGTGATGAGTCGAGTACGATGCCGAGGTTCTTGGCGTGGTCTGAGGGGGTAGGTGGGCTTCCAAGGGCGGTCGGCCACCAGGTGCTGTCCCATGCAGAAGGGGTGGTACCGAGGACTTCTGTCTTCTCTGCATTGAGCTTCAGGCAGCTGTTGGTCATCCAGACTGCGATGTCTTGCATTCCTTTCTGGAAGTTGAGTTTGGCAGTGGTGGGGTCTTTGGTGAGGGAGAGGATGAGCTGGGTGTCGTCGGCGTAGGATACGATGTTGAGGCCGTGTTGTCGGACGATGGCTGCGAGGGGGGCCATGTAAATGTTGAAGAGGGTGAGGCTCAGTGATGAACCCTGTGGGACTCCGCAGGTGATTTTCGTGGGGTCGGAGAGGAAGGGTGGGAGTCTGATCCTTTGGCTTCTTCCGGTGAGGAATGATCGGATGCAGTCCAGGGCTGTTCCTTGTATGCCTGCGTCGTGTAGTCTGACGACTAGTGTGCGATGGGAGACGGTGTCGAAGGCCGCTGATAGGTCAAGATTCCATTACATGACTGTGTCTCACTGGCTCCAGGTACTTCGTTGGCTTCCTATCAATCGACGTTCAACTTTAAAGACCGTGTTTAGCTGCGACAGGGCCACCCAGAGCATAGCTTTCCCCTAGTACAGCTCTAAAGATAGTCATAGAAGAGGCCACTCCTCTCGAGGCTGGCACCACAGCTGTTTATCCATCTTATAAAATGAAATACATTGGTAATACTGCCTTCTCCATAAAAGCGGCTAAGCTCTGGCACTCTCTTCTGACATATATAAGACTCATTGAATCCCAGAAGTCAGGAAGGATGTGAAGACCTGGCTCTTGCAAGATGAACCCACAATGGCTGGACCTAATTAGGCCTGGGCGAAATTCTATTGTTTTCTATGTGAAATACAGATTGTTTTTGTGACAATGATGCATATTTCCCAAATTATGCTTGGGAAGCCAATTGGGAATGAGCATCGCACTCAGTTTGTACCCTTGCAAGCAAAACAAACTCGATATATACACTCAATGGGGCAGATTTACAAGCCACTTGCGCCACCGATGCATCACTTTTCGTGACGCATCAGTGGGTTTTTTTTACCCAAAATTTACAAGGTGACGCATCTATGAAGATGCGTCACATAAACAGAGATGCAACGGAATGGAGCTGCATGAGAATCTGCTGCGTCACGTAAGTATTAAAATATGCAAGGTAGGCGTTCCTCCGTTAAATCCAACGCATTTCCGACGCAGACATATGTACAACAATTCACCGCGTTGACGCATCCTTATGATGCGTCACGCAAAATTGAAATTGCGCTCGCAAGCCTACGCCTCCTAAACACACGCGCAGGAAATGACGCAAGTACCACATAATTTGAATTGAAGTTCAGCAGAGCAGTTTTGCAGCAGATCAGCCAACATGGACCTACTAATACTGCAGTTAGGAGTTTGGCCAAGAAGACGACAACCCCACCGACCAAATACCACAACCTCACCCTCCACCATCACCACAAAGGGAGCGCAGGAGAAGCGAGCGCATCTCATCAAAGGACCACCCTCATTGGACTCCGTGATGAACAAGTCATCAAAATGTATCGCCTCAAAAAAGCGTCAATTTTGACCCTGCTGCGTCAGATCTCACCTCAGCTACAGACACCAAACGACAGGGTCAGCAACATTCCACCGCAGACAAAGCTACTGGCGGTGTTACACAAGTTGGCCTCAGGATCTTTTCAAGCAACAGCATCACAAGTGGCAGGGGTTTCACAGGCATCTTTTTCCGCCTTCCTCCCTTCTGTCTTGGATGCCTTCATTCAGCTCACACCACAGCCCATCCATTTTCCCAACACACCCCAGCAGCAGATGGACATTAAACAAGGTTTCTATGCCATCGCTGGCTTCCCACATGTACTTGGTGCAATGGACTGATCGCATGTTCAACTGGTACCACTTGCAGCAACTTCACACCTATAAGGCAACAGGAAGCACACACACTCCATCAATGTCCAGGCCATTGTGGACCATTGGGGACTATTCATCAATGTACTGGCAAAATATCCGGGGAGTGTGCATGATTCATATAGCTTCAGAAACTGCATCATCAATGACCGGTTCCAAAATGGACAATATGGCAATGGTCTCCTTGTAGGTAAGCAACAATAACTATAATAATAACATTAACACAAAACTATACTCTGCAAGAATAGCTGGCCCTCTGGCACATTATGTGCCCTTGTGTCAGAATGATGCAATAAGTTAATGTGAAAATACCAACCCACATATACACAATGACCACATAACGACAGGGTAGATTGACAAGCCCCTTGCGCTGCCAATACGTCACTTTTTGTGATGCACTGGCAGCACATTTCTCTGCTCCATATATACAAGGACAGGAAAAGCCACCCTGCGTTGATTTTCCTGGCCTTGTAAATACGGCCCCTTTAAATGCAGCAATTTGCATGAAAGGGGCATTCCATGGGTGTTGCTGTGGGTGTTCCCACGCAACACCCATGGAACCAGACACATTTACAGATTTACGATGATTTGTAAACCTGGAAATGCGTCAGTATGCTATGCCACCCTAGGGGTGGCGTAGCGAGGCGCCACGAGGAGAGATGTTTGCATTTCCCATTGTTTTTTTCCTCTTTCAATGTGTGCTACATTCTACAGCACGCATTGAAAGAGGAAAACACCTGAAGTGATTGTTTTTGTGCAGGAAGGTGCCCCTTCCTGCCCAAAAACAATCTCCCCATGACGCAGGCATACTTGCACCATGGTGCAAGGGTGCCTGTGCCGGTGCAGGGCAGCTGTTTGTGCGCCAGTGCAGGGGAGAGCACAGTAATGCGACATAATATTTTAAATATGTCACATTCCTGTGCTCTGAAAGTGCCGTAGCGTGGCGCAGCCAAAGGGCTTGCGGTGCCATGCTGCGGCACCTTCTTGATACAGTCCAAAGATGCACACATACATAGCATGATAACAGAAAGTGCCAAGGGATAACAGATAGAAATGCACACATATCCTACAAAAAGTGGTTAAGACCAATAAGTCACACTGTTGACTTATGCACACATCCCATCTAATTAAAACCAACTATCAAAAGGTGTAATGCATTGTAAAACATGCATGGAAATAGATACCCACCCAAATAGAATGTGTACGTGCCTTAAGGTGTACATACTTGTCCAAATATATCATACACAGGATGCAGGTATTGGTGCACCATGTGACAAAGGTGCCTGTGCAGGGACATGTCACCAAAATGTGCGACAATGCAGGGGCAAAGACATAAAACCATAACATCAACAAAATGTTTTGGATCAATATGCCTTGCAACTGACTCTGTTTTGCACCGACAAAACATCTGACACTCACATATTGAAATGTGCCTAGATGTGCCATGCACAATCTGGGAAAGTGTGCATCAAACCAAATCATTATACAGGTAACACTCACACATTGCAACACCACACACCTTTCTGTCAAAAAAACATGCACTGCAAGGCTCTGACCCTTGTCTCACACATCAATTGATAGACAGCAAGTCAAGTGACAGGTGTCACAAACAATGGAAAACTCAATGTCATACACAACATCTAATCATCACAAACAGAAATCACCATTATATTCTGTACAAACATGATGTACACCACATGACATGTATACTTTCTTCTCACTAAAGTTAACACATATTAATAACTTTCCACTTAGAGCCGATCAAGGATATGGCCTACAGAAGTGGCTGATGACACCATTTGGCAATCCCCAGACTGATCCACAAAAGGCATACAACCATGCACATTGTCGAACAAGAAACATCATCGAAAGAAGCTTTGGAATGCTCAAGTCCAGGTTTCGCTGCCTAGATTTATCAGGAGGAAGGCTACTCTATTCACCAGAAATGGTCTGCAAGATGATAATGACATGTGCAATACTCCACAACATATGTGTCAAAACAAATGTGCCCTGGGACGAAGAGGAACAGCCCCATAACAAATGGATGATGGCGATGACGAAGCTGAAGCAGAAGGACGAGCCATACTCAACACTGCTGCAGGGATAAGACGTTGCACGCACATTGTCACCCAATTCTTCACATGATGTAGTAAATCTACAGTTGTAGCAATATGCACTAATGTCACAATATAAAAAACATCAGAGCATAGCCTTTGAGTACATTTTGTATACAGGTCATATGATACAAATTCATATGTGCAGATTTCCAAGAAAGTGCTGCAGTGTGCCAATGCAAGCCCTTTGCATGTGCCCTGCTGTGGCACTTTCTGAGCACAGGAATGCAACATAATCACAAGTACATGTTGCATTCCTGGGCTCTACCCTGCGCTGCAGCACAAACAGCTGCCATGCGCCGGTGCAGGAAGACAAGCACCATGGAGCAAGAATGGCTGTATGGTGAGGAGGACATGTATAGCTGCAGAAAGTGGCACCTCCCATCACTCATAAAAACACATTATACAACATAATTGCTTAAGATGTGTGATGTGTGAATCATCACAGATTGGAATAGGGAAAATGGATGTGTCACAAATAATTTTCATCTCATTGTGTCTTGAGACATCAACACAGGAGTTGTGTACCAACTGAATGCTGAGTTGCATGTATTCATGCACATAAAGGTTGCAAGGCAAAAGTGGACATGTGTATCGAATGGTAAATCAACACCGACACCTATGTCTCCCGACATAATTAAAAGATTGTGTGAGAGGTGGTATTTGACACAAGCATATGTAAAGACACACAGGGTGCCTCGCTGTGACATGGTAACAAATGTCC
Source organism: Calotriton arnoldi (assembly GCA_963921515.1). Lineage (NCBI taxonomy): Eukaryota > Metazoa > Chordata > Amphibia > Caudata > Salamandridae > Calotriton > Calotriton arnoldi. The sequence goes on along the minus strand of CAWUFW010003925.1, from coordinate 676,800 downwards.
TGCAGGTAGTGCTGATGATGCGTGATGCAATGTAATCCACTTGATGTGCAAGTCTACTGTAAAAGTACTACAAACAAACCGAAAAAATAATTTTAACAATGTATGTACACATATCCCATGATGAACGTGAGTGTTGTCAACATAAATTAACACAAACCATCCTAAAATCATGCATCATGTTGAAAAGGAACACATGCATGTACATTACGTGACACATACCTTGCACAATACCACACATCTCCACCTATTCACCACTAAATCATGTTTGAGTCACTCAAACCCCCGAAACGTGTCGCATTGGACCGTTAAGTGTCGCAAAGTTAAAAGCATCTCCAGATCATCGTTGAGTCACTCAGACACCCAAAACGTGTCATATCGGACCGTTAAGTGTCGCAAATTGAAAAGCGGAAAGCAATTATAAATCAGGGTTGAGTCACTCAGACACCCGAAACGTGTCGCAACGCACCGTAAAGTGTCGCAAATTGAAAAGCGTAAAGCAATTATAAAATAGGGTTGAGTCACTTAGACACCCGAAACGTGTCGCAAATTCAAAAGCGTAAAGCAATTATAAATCAGGGTTGAGTGACTCAGTCACCCGAAATGTGTCGCAACGGACCGTAAAGTGTCACAAATTGAAAAGCGTAAAGCAATTATAAATCAGGGTTGAGTCACTCAGGCACCCGAAACGTGTTGCAATGGACCGTAAAGTGTCGCAACTTGAAAAGCGTAAAGCAATTATAAATTAGGGTTGAGTCACTCAGACACCCGAAACATGTCGCAACGGACCGTAAAGTGTCGCAAAATTAAATGCGTAAAGCAATTATAAAGCTGGGTTGAGTCACTCAGACACCCGAAACGTGTCACATCGGACCGTTAAGTGTCGCAAAAACAAAAACGGGTAGCATCTCCATGAAAGTTGACGCAGATTTTAAAACGTGACGCTTTGCATGTGCAAATGCCTGTCATCGCATGAGGCCTAACGCATCAAGGCTGAAACACACGCAAAACAGAGAAACGTCACGCATGCAGAGGTCAACTAAAATGGCAATTGAGTAGAAAACACAACGCATCGTCAGAAATACGACGCAAAACATCAAAACGTGACGCATCATTGCAGGAAATGATGCAGTGCCTCAGCAATGCTGAAATCCAGGAAGTACACAGTTACATTCACTTTCTCTTAGTATTCCTAGGAGTGTGCTTGGTGGAGGAGGCTGTTGAGGAGTACTGTCATTGTTTTTGGAGTTTGGACTGTGTTTTGTCTGTTTTGTGTGCACTTTTAACATTTGTTTGTCCGTCATTTGTCATTTTAAAGTCTTTTTTGTGGTCTAAATTGTTGTGTCTTGGGGTGTGAGTGTTTAGTTGGGGTAGTTAGGTGTAGGTTAATCATAGGGGTGGGTTAGATTTTTTTAAGAATATACGTTTCCTTTCTAAATGTCTTAAGTTTCATTTTAAACAACAACATCATAAGTTGTCATGTCTGGCAGGTCCAAAAACCTGTCCAACAGACAGTTTGGGGGCCTTATATGGGTCATATTTATTTATTTTATTTATTTATTTATTTTATTTTTATTTATTTACTTGAGTTTTATATAGCGCTGGCTAGACCCGGAGGTATCAGAGCGCTTTACATAAGGACACAGCAAGTTACATGTTGCAAAAGTTTCACAATAATTACATAATGGATAGATAAACAATACAGGAGTAAATTAGCGAACACGAAAATCAGGATAAGAAAGACCAGGGGAAGCTGGTAATCCACAGGAAGGAGACAGCAGCGGGGAAGAAAACGAGACAAATGTCCGAAATCCGGCTGGGTAGGTGACGGCCATAGTGGTGTGCCAGAGCCAATCTCCCCTATAACTGTCGGAGCAGCTCCACCGGGAAACGGCCATGTATGCATTTAGGGCTCCGCCAGAGTAGAGTGAGGATCAGGAGGCGAACGAAAGACTTAAGAACATGTGCGGGTGAGTGGAGATGGCGAGGGTGAGGGGGTAGGAGAGGATATGTAGCTTGACTGCCCTCTTTAGGTCAGGTAGGTCGAGGTTATTGGTCACAGTTAACAACCACGAGACTTGTACTTGTCTTTGGGATCAGTGGCAGCCATTTTAGGGTCAGGGGCGGAGTGTTGTTCAAGTCCTTTGTTGTTAAGGACAGGCCAATACCCTGGATAGAGATTATGGTCGACCAGGAGACTCCATGATGATCCAGGGAGGAGGTCATCAGTTGGAGGGAGCTGAAAAGTCCTGTCCGCAGCAAAAGCAGCATGGGCGCCATGATGGAGTCAGGCGCGGCCGGGGATCGGTAAATTCTCCAATGTGCAGGGCAACGCCTCACTCCTCGTGCAGGTACCAAGATCAAACAACCGAAGAGCATTCCATCGCCGCTCTCCGTGCATGAGTGAAAGCAAGCAAATGACCGGGAAGTCGCACTCATCGTGCGCAACAAAGTATCAAACATTGATACTCCGAGCGAGTGAGTGAAAAGCGGAAACAACGGTGATGTTCTCCTACGTAACACACTGCAAAACCAACAGACTGAGCCGGAGTCCGCAGGGAGCACTTGCCTCAAGGGATTGTCCACCTCTGCGGGAATCCCGAATGCAGCCGAAGAACAAGAAAACACAGGATTGAATTGAGGCGCGGCCATCAAAGCGCCGCTCGGAGTAGGGAATGCTGGAAATGAAGTAAGCGGGAGAGAAACGCTGGCGGATTCCAGCCGCACCACTGCCGCGACGAAGATCCCACCGGAATCCACAGCAGACGAGGCACACGGTCGAGTTCTGATGGTGGGTGTCGGGCGGCAGATCTGGAAGGCGTCACTGGGCCATCCGGGAGGGGCTTGCAGCGTGGGTCGCAGGGTGAGCAAGGGCTACTCAGAATCTGAACTGAGGCAGAGGTGGGGCAGGGTCCAGCACCACATGGCCAGGATACTTGAGGTTGAGCGCACAGTCCACCTGCTTAAACACCGATGGCAGGATCTGGTCAGCAGAGAGGGTGACTTGCTCGACCATCTTGGGCTGGGAGTCTGTGGACCAACTGGTAAGTAAATGTCTAATAACAAATTTCTTGTTCAGTAAGAGGCATATAGCAATGCCATACATTGCTCTGTCCATATATTTAACTTGAATCAGTGGTGTTGCAGTGGTCGCTGAGAAGATACATCATGACATCTGTCACAAAATTGCTTGTAGTCAGGTCACAGCCCCATATGTAGTATCTTTGCACATACACAAGCACACAGTAGTAAGGGCGGGAAAATTTGTGTGATGCAACAATCTATCTTTTTGTGTCATCATATCAACAGTGATGTATGAAGCTGCCATGTGTGACATTCATTGGCCATGTTAAAAATTCACATATGTGTGTGTCACTTCTAGAGACATGTCTCATAGATGTTGCTGTGTGTGTTCACACTCAATACCCACGGACCATATACGTTTACATTAATGTTACTTTTAATAAATTAATTATGACAGCATTGCACTGCACACCAACACTTGGGTGAAATATCTTGGCAATATGTGTCATAATAAAAAGCACTTTGCGCTGCCAGTATGTCACTTTTTGTGATGCACTAACAGCGCTTTTCTCTGCCACATATGTAGAAGGACATGAAAAGCCACCCTGTGTGGCTTTTCCGGTCCTTGTAAATATGGACCATTTACATGCAGCACTTTGCGTGAAAGGGGCGTTACATGTGTGTTGCTGTGGGTGTTCACATGCAACACCCATGGAACCAGACACATTTCATGATAGACGAGGAATTGTAAACATAGAAAAGCATCAGTATGCTACACCACCCTAGGGATGGAGTAGCAAGGCACAATGAGGAAAGTTTTTTTCATGTAAACAAGTATTTTACCTTTTTCAATGCTTGCTGTGTTCTACAGCACACATTGAAAGAGAACCAGCACATGGAAGCTGTTTGTGCGCAAGCGCAGGGTAGTGCACATGAATGCAACATATCATTGTGATAATGTTGCATTACAGTGCCCTGAAAGTGCCGCTGCGTGGCACTGACAAAGGGCTTGTGATGCCTCCTGTGGCACTTTCATGTAAATCTGTCCCTATCTTGAGAAAATGTCAGATTCCACATTAGTCAGAATGTCTATGTAAGCATGAGGCATCAATCGATCAAACAATCAAACAATTCAGGAAATTATGGGGCTTATCTACAAGTACCTTGAAGCACCGGTGTGTCACTTGTTCCCATTTTAAAAGTGACACTTCAGCGAAGCAAGGGTCATGTGAATAAGCACCTATGAGTGCGCTACTCACCTGTGAGGGTATAAAGGCGTGGAGGGGGTGGGGGTGAGCAGATCCGTGCAGTCAAAGAATCAGGTCATTAGAGTTCTAATGAAGATGTGCAGGGTGGGGTGCGTGCATGATGTTGATTGTTAACTTGGTCAAGGTCTTTTATGCGATGTAGGAGCAGGATCTTCAGACCGTTATTGCTCTATGGATGTACAGGCGTTGGGTGAGTGCACGCTTGGCGGATCAGCGGTTACACTTGGGGTTGTGGAAGGAGAATCTGTAGTTGAGGTATTGGGCTCTGCTGTTGCGGAGGCATTTGCAGACTTTGATGAATATGTTGAAGGTTACTCTCTTCTCTACGAGGAGCCATTTGAGGACTGGCAGGTGTTGGGTGATGTGTATGTGTCGGATGATGCCAAGGACGGGCCTGGCTGCAGTGTTCTGTATGGTCTTGAGTTTGCGGACAACAGATTTGTTTAACCTGGCGTAGAGGGTGTTTCTGTTGTCCTGCCTGCTGGGTATGTGTGTGTTGGTGATGCTCTTCATTCATTCATTGTGGATCCATTTGAAGCTGTTTTTACGATGCCGAGGGTGTTGAAGCATGTGGATGTGACGGAGTATACCTGTTGGGCCTTGGAAAGTGATGAGTCAAGTATGATGCCATGGTTGGGGGGGTGTCGAGTGGTGTGGTCCACCAGGAGTTGTCACATGCAGAGGTGGGGTATCTGAGGATGAGGAGCTATGTCTTCTCTGAGTCCAGTGTCATGCTGCTGTTGCTCAACCAGGATGCAACGTCTTTCATTCCTTCCAGGAACTTGAGTCTGGTGGTGATGGTGTGCTTGTTGAGGCTGAGGATGATATGTGTGTCACTGGCTTAGGATACCTTGCTGAGTCTGTGCTGTCTGTCGATGGCGGAGAGGGGGGCCATGGTGATGTTGAAGACCGTGTGTCAGAGTCACAATCCTTGGTGTACTCCACATTTGATTTACGTGGTATTTGAGAGGAAATGTGTGAGTCTTAATGTTTGTCATCTCATTGTGAGGAAGGAGCCGAGCCATTAGTGCGTTGTTACATGAATGCCAGATTTGTGGAGCCTGGCGGTGAGTGTGTGGCGGGAGATGGTGTTGAAGGCTGCTAAGATATCGAGTACGATTAGGTCTGTGATGTGTCCTTGTTCGAGGAGGGTGAGGATGTTGACTATGGTGGTGAGTAGAGTGGTCTCTGTGCTGTGCTTGCTGCAAATTCAAGATTGTGAGTGCTTGAGGATGCTGTTTCATTCAGTGATTTGCAAATGCTGGACGTTGACGGTCTTATTGTTGACTTTGTGCCAAAATGGGATGAGTGAGATGGGTGGGTAGTTTTTAGAGGACCATGGGGTCTGCTGATGGCCTCTTGAGTAGGGGTCTTATTTATGTGCACTTCTAGTTGTCAAAAAAGATGCCAGTTTTGAGGGTGGCGTTAATCGTGAGTTTCAGTTATGGAGCAATGTCTGCAGATGCACTGTGGAAGAGGGGTGGGACAGGGGTCCGTGTGGGATCATGAGTGGATGCCTTTCATGGTTGATGCAGTGTTTTTGGTGGTGATTGTGGTCCAGGATGAGATGGAGGTGTGGCTGGCGTTGCTGGAGGATTGTGTGTTTTCCGAGACCTGTGTCTGGTTGTTGAAGTTGTCTTAGAGGCACATGAAATTCAGATGGAAGTAGGAGCATAGCTAATTGATGGGGTCCTGGGAGGGGAGATGTCTGTTTTGTCGCTGGGGGGTTGTAAAAGTCAAGGATGATTAAGAATAGTTCCTTGCTGTTGCTGGAGTTTGCGAGGAACATGTTTGCGATGAAGGTCCTTTTGGTGAATATGATGTGTAGGTGGAATTCGTTTATGGAGTCATTGGAGGTGGTGCAGTCTTATGAGGATTTGCTCTTCCTCAAGATATTCTCTAGGCGTCTGCAGGTGCGTAAACTTTTTAGGATTTTTAAAGGGAACCAGGTGGCCTTCCAGTGCTGTTGTCTGTTGGCGTTATGTAGGTGTGCAATCATGTATGCACAGTGGGAGATCCATCTGTGGATTTCTATGTCTGTGAGTTTTGTGTTGGTTAAGATGTTTGTGGCATTGCAGTCTTGGGCAGAGTTGAGTTGTTCTTTGGTGATGTTGTTCAAGTTCCTTTGTGGAGGGCGGTGAGTAGGTTTGTGCGCCGATGGTTTATCTACAGGGAAGTGTACACATTGGTGGTCATGCCATGGGGGTTGCGTGGGGTGGCCGATGTGGATATGGTGAGGTTGTGCCCTACCCTGTGGGTGGGGGTGGTGACAAGTTGTTTCTATGTCTGAGGTTTGCAAGGTTGTCCGGGAGGGTGGCAGAGTTGGGGTCACTGAGGTTGTTGATGTGGGATTTGAGTTATACAATAAGTATGTAGTATATGGATGCAATGGCGTGTTGTGCAATGTTGTAGGCGATGGAGGTGTTGAATGCAGTTTGATGTACAGGTGGTCTGTATGCAAGTGAGCCTCTCAGGGTTATTCTGTGCCTGGTCTGGATCTGTAAGTGGAGGTGTTTGGTGGTGAGCGGGCTGTTGCTTGAGCTGGAGGTTGGGAGTCTGAGGTAGCTCTTTTGTGCAATGTCAAGTCCTCATCCTAGGTGGTTGTTGCGGTCATTATTCTGGTTCTTGTATTCGTCAGTGATGGTGTTGTCAATGTTGGTGGAAGAGGTGTATTTCGTCCAGGGTTCTGTGAGGAAGGCAACGTCTGGTTTGAGGGTGTTGAGGATGTTCCAGATCAACACGTTGAGTCTGTACAGGGAGCCCACGTTGAGGAGGATGCATCGCAGGGCTCCAGAGGTGGTGGTGTGTGGTGTGTGAGCAGTGTTTGTGTGTTTGCGGTCATTGGTGAAGCTCTGGTGGCAGTGGTGGCAGGATAACTGTCCATGGGTGGTACTCTGTGTGTAAAGATTGCAGTTTTTTTTTGTCTGGCTTCAGTGCAACTATGTTTCCTGAGTCATAGCGGATGAATCTTTGAGATCCTGGATCTGTGGCGATGGTTGTGTATGTCGCGGACGGCTGCAGATGGGCTTGCCTTTTGCCCAAACGCTGTGCCCGGCTGCTGCGTAGACATGCAGCGGCCAGCATTAAATAGGGAAGATGGGACGGAGGCGCATCTGTGAGTCAGAAATCGGCAGGGGTGAGGCACAGCGGGTGCATCAGCAGCGTAAAGGGATGGGGAAGCAGGCAGAGAAAACAACAACCAGACAGGCACCAAACAAGTGCAACAGTGACAAGCAAGGCACGATCTGGATACTATCATGGCACAAGATAGAGGTTGACATGCTGCAAACATGTAGATGGTCAAACAACTATTGTGACTTATCACGTCCAAGAATGTGTTCATATGTGCATGTGCAAACAAAGCCCGATAGGCATACATCCTTCAATAATTGTGCTATTGTGTCTGCCTGAGGGCATGTATGATGATTCTGGCAAAGCACATGCAACCTACCAGGGATGCTGCACATCATTGTGTCACTGTCAGTGAACTGTGATGTGGAAGTGACCCAGCATTTACACTGTCCAAGTGTCAGTGGCACTACATTGCTGTACTTGATGTAAAAAGAGTTACATGGTCTGTGAATTAGCTGCATGTGTCATGACAATATTCCTAGCCAAATGCATAGACTGTACATATGTCCGGCATTCACAGCTGATTGTACATATGTTCATGTTTCATAGGTGGACCTCAGCCTTATACCCAAGGGGAGGTAGACACATTTGAGGACCCCACCGCTACCAGTGAGTATCATTCATCATTTGTTGTGATGTTGATGATGAGCAAGGACAAGAAATGACTATGTCTGTGGAGAACTATAGGAAGATCACTACAGCCAGCTGCCGTCTCAACTTGGCTTACGCTATGAAAGCTAAAAAAAATGATGAAACACTTTATGAATGTTGTACTGCGTGAAGACATGCCTGGACCTATGAAAAAAACATGAAAGTGTCAGACATGCTTTCCTGCAGTTCAGAATGCACAATGGAGTGCCTATTGCAACTGTGACTGGAGTAGCAGAAGCCAAGTGTGGACAGCAGCATCTGCTTGATGATGTTTTGAGAAGAAGACAGTCTTACTATAGTCCTCACTACATGTGAGTGGTGGTGTTGTGTCCAGTTGTTGAACAGGATAGTGTTCCTGGGTTGCAGTGTGGGTGCAAGCTCAGAGTCAGCTGGGCCATGGAAGTATATGGGTGCAGATTTTCAAGAAGGTGCTGCAGCGTGGCACCGCAAGCCCTTTGTCTGTGCAACGCTGCAGCACTTTCCGAGCACAGGAATGTGCCATATTTACAATATCATGTTGCATTCCTGTGCTCTCCCCTGCACTGGCGCAAAAACATCTGCCCTGCGCTGGCGCACGCAACCTTGCACTATGGTGCAAGGATGCCTGCGTCATGGGGAGATTGTTTTTGTGCAGGAAGGGGAACCTTCCTGCACAGAAACAATCAGTACAGGCATTTTCCTCTTTCAATGCGTGCTGTATAATGCATCACGCATTGTAAGAAGAAGAAAACAATGAGAAATGAAAACAGTTCTCCTTGTTGCACCTTGCTACGCCACCCCTAGGGTGACGTAGTATACTGACGCATTTCCAGCTTTACAAGTCCCCGTAAATCTGCAATTGTGTCTGGATCCATGGGTGTTGCATATGAACGCTCACAGCAACGCCCATGGAACGCCCCTTTCATGTAAAGTTCTGCGTGTAAGGGGCCATTATTACAAGGACATGACAAGCCACACAGGGTTGCTCCTCCTGTACTTTTAAATATGGGGCAGTGAAATGCGCTGCCAATGCATCACAAAAAGTGATGTACTGGAAGCACAAGGGCCTTGTAAATCTGTCCCATGGTTTGTAATACATGTTTTCGGTGAGTCAATGTAATACCCCAGAGTACAACCAATCACAATATGCCCATGCTCAAGGTGCATCATTGACATCTGTCTCATCATGAATATGCAAAAGATCATGTGAGCATGTTTAGTTATCTGACCGTTAAGTTATGATCAAACCTGCACTTTCAATATACAAAAATGGCCCATACTCATTTGTATGCAACTGAGCTCTAGGATTGTCAGTCTGCCTTGTGTAATTGAATGGGGTAAGTATAGTGCATTGTTAAGTACAAGATTTTATTGTGTCATTACGCAAATGAGGCACATCTTGTACTCATAAAATGGCTGCAGAGTCTAGACTGTTTAAGACAGAATTCATAATGCACAAATGAATCCTTGGTCCATTTCACATGAGGGACAAGTAGCTGTAATCAAACTGGTGAAATTATTTGATGTGTTGTAGAATTAACAATGTACACAATCCCATGAATCTATGTTCACATGTAGGGGCATGTATGCCTGATTCATAAGCCCATGTGTAGTTCACCCTGCTAGGACTATATTGTATGAAGCATGTCAGTCAACATGAGTAGTGTCATAAATTAGATGTTGCATCATTTTTAAGACACAGACCAAATATCTGCTTATTTAAAAGACACATGCAGCAACAGTGCATTACTCTATGAATGTACGTACAGGCGGGTTAAATGGCTTGCAAAGATGAACGTCGTACTAAACACACTGTGACACTGTGTGATCACATCAGTTATTGCAGCTTAATGATCACGTGACTACATGACTGTTACCTGGTGAGCCACATAATGCCAATTTTTTAAGAAATTGTCTGAGGACATATGTATGTTAAGTGGTTTCTCATGTCTATGAGTGTGCATACTTTTTCATTCATAGTAAACAAGGAATCACGTTGATTACAGAGGTTTTGCTGATAGCACAGTATGTGCTGAACAAAAAAAGCAGTATGCTTTTTGGATCTGTGTGGCTCACACAGTGATCATATGTTTGGCATAAGATTAGGGAATCATCACAAATGATTGCATGCATTTCCTATATACATTTGTCAGTTATGTACACATTGACTGACACGTGTACTTCTTTTCCAAAAGATCACATGTCTGCAGAGGAGGAAAGGAATTTCCGTATCCGAAAATCAAGATACTCACACAGATGTGAGGTGGCTAAGGGCTTCAGATGGATGTCGCGGATATATGAGAAGCAGAAGATGGACAAGACATGGCTTGCAAATGATTCTGGATTTTAAAAAAGAATGGGAAATGGAAAGCCAAGATCAACTGGAAATGACAATGGAGGTGGTACTGTCCCGCAGCCAGGACCATCTAATGCACCAACACCAGCACCAGGACCTGTAATTGCCTCGCCCTCTACTTCTGGACAGTGTTGCAGCCATGGGATGGCCACCCAAACTGAGGATTTTTTTTAAATTAAAGATCAGTGGCCTTGAATTGCAGATGGCCACAATGCTACAGAAAATGGTCAGAATGCAGCAGTGCATGGACTATCTGATGAGCCACATATAAATAAAATGTTGTATATAGTTTTTATACATTTGTAAGTAATTGTATTTAGGATTAGGCATAGGATAGTTATGTAATGTAGTGTTAGATAGGTTAGTTAGGTTTTTATATTCGTAAAATGTGCACATTTTATTATTAATCTATCTTTTATATACTGGGGGGGGGGTCATCTACTTTGTTGTTACTTGTTAAAAAAAAAATCCCCAAAACTCGATCTGTGTTTTACTCATTTATTACTTAGTTTATGTATAGGATAAGTATGTGTATGTCTATTGTGCATTGATGTGTTAAGGGTGGGTGGGGGATGATGTTTAGTGGTCTAATGAGATTCATGTTTAGCTTAGGATAAGTAGGTTACCCATAGTTAGGATAGATAGTTTTTTATATAGATTTGTAGCTTTTAAGATGTTTTAGTATTAGTTTTAGAGGTAGTTTGTTACAGTTATTTCTTACTTATTTTCAATGTCAATAAAAATCTGTTATTTTGCAACATTTGATATTATTGATTGATGTGCAGCAGTTCGAAAGTTGTATGTGTGTTAATTGGTCACATGTAATGTAAACTCTGATTTGTGTTTGAGTGTATTCTCATTGCAAAATCTAGCATGTTGCTGATCCATGCTGATGTATTTGTACATGTCATTCCATCACCTGCGAATCAACAGTTTTGTGCACACACTCTTGTGGCTTCACATACATATGGATATGATTTACACATGGGTATACAGAGAACTACTGTACATGTATGGATCAAGAATCATTGTCAGATATGTTTGTTGATGATATCTTTGGGTACATAGGTGTTGTCTCTTGCACAGATGGACAGGACCTACACACTACACATTGTCACTGTAGGTGTTGTTAGGGCTATTTCATGGTAATGGACAACTAGTTATTGTGTTACAAGTAGTAAATTCATGACACTGCACACCAAAATGTCTGTATGCATGACAAGTTGAGTGGCACGGATGGTGTATGTAGCACCCAGGTACAACTTTGCCCACATCTTGGTTACTGGTATGAATATTTTCACTTGCTGTCCGTGTTGGTTTTTTAGACACTACATCATTGATGTTTTTGTTTGCTATATTTCAACATGGATTGTCATGATTACATTGTCATACTTACCAGACATTGAGCAAGAACTTACATACTCTTTCACAGGTGATCAAATTTATTTACACACAACAATCACAGTGACATGGTGAAATTGATCAAACATAAGACAAGGGCACATTGTTCTTGACACACAAGTTGTGAAGATGCACTCATGTTGACATGTTTGTGAGTATTGAAAACGAAAAAGTTATTTTTACTTTGTGTAGTGATTTATACATTGTTGTTGGCACAATGCATTGAACTTCAGTAATGAAGAAACTAATGATTTGTGGCACAGGAGTAGAGATTGTCTTTTTGCAATATTTCTCATCAATGGAGAAAAACTCCTCTTGGTATACAACACATTTGACTCTGTGTGCTTTTAGTGACCTGTCTTCCTTTTAAATTGTGTAGCTGAAGAGTCATCCTTATCAGAATCTTCAGATTGCTGCTCAGTTGGCTTTGTAGTTGCAGGGTGTGTTTGAGTAGTGATACCGACAGCAGTGGCAGAGGAGCTGTGAGGTACCGCATTATCATGTGTTAAGAACTTACAGGCACATGCATCAAAAGAAAACCCGGTCGCAAACGGGCAGATTCTCAGAATCTGTCCCTTTGCGACCGGTATATTTGCATTTGGGATGCATCATCCCAAATGCAAAAATCGCAATTTAAGTAATCTCTAAATTGCGATTACTTAAATTGCGATTGCATTTAAGGAATCGCAAATTGAGATTCCTTAAATGCAATGCATTAAAGTAAAAAAATTAGCGATTTCGCTAATAGGAGTCGCAAATTACCATCAATTTGTACTTGATGGTAATTTGTAAAAACTTTGAAAAATGCACTAAAGGGCATTTTTCAAAGTTCCATTTTATACACACACATGCCCTTGGGGCATGTGTGTGTGAAAGATGTACTCATATGCAGATTTCAGGGGTGCAACAGGGTGTCCTTTTGACACCCTTGCACCCTTGAAATTGCATGCGCAATTTGCGAGTACTCGAAATGCAATTCCCATTCATTCCTACGGGCCTCTAGGCCCATAGGAATGAATGGGAAGACATTCCTTAATTGAGATTCGCAATTTGCGAGTCGCAATTAAGGAATGTTTAGAATTTGCAATTTTTTTAGCGATTTCTACATGCATAGGCTTTTGCGATTCCTTAATTGCGATTCCTTAATAATCGCAATTAAGGAATCGCAAAAGTCTACCTTGATGCATGTACCTGATAGCCATTAGCGCATTTAAAACAAGTTGCTGGTTTTTGATGACAGTTAACAACTCACTATGAAAGCCAGACATTGTTGCTAGGTAAATCTCCTGCTTTTGCTGCATGCCTCTCAGTATATCATAGATATTTTGAAGATGTTTTGCAACATCCCTGCTGCCACTTTGTGGTGGCATTAGTTCATGCCTCTGACTCATTATTGATGATATGTTCGCTAACGATTGTGCAAGACCAGGTGTTGTGTTGTTGATGGCTTGGTCCTGAGCCATGTTTCCTGATTCAGAGTTCATGCTTCAGAGTATGGCCTGCACTGTACCACCCATACTCTCCGCAGCCACGTGCACCTCTTGGAGTAGTTCACGTTGTAGACCAACAGCTGTTCTTTGAAACTGTATCTTCCTCTCCTCAAAGTCAGGGGTTGTATGTGTACTGGCAGTTACTGTGCTGGGACTCTGTTGTGTTTCTGCGGGAGCAGCTATCACATTGTTGTCACTCTCTGGAGGTGGTGTAGGTGACCGTATGGTGTGCAGTATGTCATCCAGAGTGTCTTTGTCTATTCTGGGCATATTGTCATCCATCTCTTCAGAATCATGTGTGTCATCCACATGTTGGGATGTAGTAGGTGCATCCTCTGGAAAAAAATGGAAATGTGTTAGTAGTGCTTGAATGTTTAATCTTAGTGATGTTTAGTCAAAGGCATCACATGTGGTTTTTCAATGCTGATGTCTGTGTCACAGTCTAGTGATCTATGTTCTGATGAAGACTGAGGATCAAGACTTATACCCACTTGCATCATCATTGCACCACTTATTGTTACAAGTGCAGTGCGTTGGTATTTATAGTTACTGACACGTGGACATATTTATTTTTATTTATTTATAAAGTTTTGCATAGCGGAATGTGACCCTTACAGGTATCAGAGCGCTTCACAATTTTGGGTAAGAGGGATACAGTATTGGGAGGCAAAATAATCATTACATAATTATGCAAGACGCGTGCAAGACTCTTGTAGGTATCGGAACTCTTCACATAAGGGTACAGTAATGGGTGAGGAACATTCGAACATATGTATGTACAATGCATGCTAACAATGTTGTTCCCAGGTATATAACCATGTCACAAGTCAATCAAGATGACCGAATAGAGGGCAGTAATGGAGTCTAGTAGCCAAGGCCTATTCGGGCAGGAACTTGAGCATTAGGATTTTTTTCACTTCCTTTTTGAAGGAAGCAGTGGAGGAGATTGTACGGATTTCCGGAGGAAGAGAGTTCCTAATCTTTGGGGCCATGCCAGAGAAGGCTCTGTTAGTCAATCTCTTTTTGTGGAAATTCTGTGGTTTCAGGAGCATTGTACTTGCACTCCGTGACGCTCTGCAGCCCCCTGATAGTTCTAGTTTTTGAGCCAGATAGATGGGGGTCTTGAAATGAAGGGCTTTGTGTGTCATGCAGGCAATTTTTAACTGAATTCTGGCCTCGTAGGGTAACCAGTTTAGGGATTTTAGGGCTGGGGATATGTGTTCTTTTCTTTTTGTCCCAGTAATCAGTCTATCTGCGGCATTAAGGGAAGCCCTCAGTGGGGCCAGGCTCTGTTTGGGGAGATCACATAGCGTGGAACTACCGTAGTCTAGTCTTGGTAAAACTAGAGCTTGTACCGCCAATTTTAAGTCTTTCTGTGGAAGGAATGGTTTGAGATTCCTTAGTAAACTCAACTGATGTTTAGCTCCCTTGGTTGCATTGCGGATATGGTTCTTCATATTCAAGTGCATGTCTAGCGTGATTCCAAGGGATTTAGCTGAATCAATAATGTGGGGGGAGCAGTTGAAGGCTGTGAGGTGTTTCATCCAAAGGTCAATCTTGGGAATGTGATTAGGGGGAGCGATGAGAAGAAATTCAGTTTTGGATGTGTTGAGCATGAGGTAGTTGTCAGTGAACCAGTTTTGAGTGTTCATCAGGATTGAGTTGAGTGAGATGATGTCTTCTGAGGAGGTGATTTTCAGATAAAGTTGAGTGTCATCCGCATACATATGAAAAATAATGTTCGCGGAGTTCAAGGCATTTGCTAACGGTTCCAAGAATAAATTGAACAGTATGGGTGATAGGGCGGACCCCTGTGGAACCCCCATAGTTACTGTTCGGGCTGAGAAAGAGATTAATTCATCTTGATTCTTTGGGATCTGTTTTGAAGGAAGGAAGTGAACCAATTCAACACCGACCCTGATAAGCCCATCCTGTGTTCTAGAGTGGATAGTAGTTTGATATGGTTCACAGTGTAGAAGGCAGAAGATAAGTCAAGGAGGATCAATAAGCAAGATTCATTATGGTCTAGGAACTTTACGATGTCGTCCATGATGTGTGTGAGTGTAGATTCGGTGCTGTGTCCTCTCCTGAAACCAGATTGATGATGATCCAACAATTGGAATTTCTTGATGTGTGAACAGAGTTGAATTAGCATGCATTTTTCAAGAAGTTTTGCCAGAGTGGGGATGTTGGAAATGGGACGGAAGTTGTTCAGATCCGAGGTGTCTGCGTTATGTTTTTTTAGAATGGGGGAAACCTGTGCTGCTTTTAGACAGTCGGGGATCATGCCTTGCACTAGTGAAGCGTTGACGATCTTGGACCATAAGGGGAGGATGGAGGTTTTTATTTCCTTGAAGATGAGAGGTGGAAGAGGGTCGCTGAAGTGGTTAGACGGATTGATTGCAAGAAGAGTGTTGTAAATGTCACTTTCACTGAGGTGAGTAAAGGTGTGCCAGGATGCATTGTTTTTGAGGCTTAAACTAAGGGGGCTGAGTGGCTCTTGGTGGGTAGGTGGGGCCGTGGTTTCATATATTGGGAGAAGAGCCCTCTTTGATTCAATGTCCATATTGATGCTGTTAGTTTTCTGGGAGAAGAAGGCGACTAAATCGTCACATGTAGGAGAGCCGTCACCAAGGTCATGGTGGTTGGGTGCCTTGACCGATTGTTGTTTAATGAGTTCAAAAAGCTTCTTAGGGCAGTTGTTAGCTTGATTAAGTTGGGATCAGAAGAAGTCGGCTTTAGCAGTCTTGATTTTTTTGTTGTAAGAATTCCTGATAGCTCTAAGAAGGATTAAATGTTCGGTGGATGGTATGGATCTCTATGATCTTTCGACCGCCCTCAATTTATGGCGTTCCGAGTTTAGGTTGGAGTTGAACCAAGGTTTGGAGATTTTGTGGGAGGCATTTTTGTGCTGTAAAGGGGCTATAGCATCCATGACACTAGAAATAGAGGAATTATAAAAATCAGTGAGGATATGAACATCCTTCAAGTCTGCTTGGGGAGACAAGGCATTTTTACAATGGGTAGCTAGTTCTTCAGTGTTTATATTTCGGAGGTTCCTTTTCCATTGTTTTGTTTTCATAGGCTGGACCCCCTTTACCAACACCTTCCTGTTGATGAAGAAGAGGATGCAGTAGTGGTCGGACCAATCGCATGAGGTAATGGAGTCCAGTGTGATGGTGTTACCTTTAGCTATTATGAGGTCCAGAGTTTCACCTTTGTTGTGAGTTGAGCTATCACAGAATTGTGAATTGTGAATTATGGATCAGTTCTTGATCCATAAGGAAGGATTTGAGACAATTCACTACGTGATCATTAGGGTTATACCAGTGTAGATTACAGTCTCCCAGGAAGATTTGGGACACTAGAGGGTCGTCATTGGAAGAGATGATTTCCATTAAGTGCTCAATGAAGGGAAGATTGTCTCCCGGGGGGTGGTAGAATGTATGTAATTTGCAGACCGGGCGGGTTTTGCACGAAATGGTGATGCATAGATATTCACAGGCGATCGGAGTGGAGGGGCCTGATTCACAGAACTAACTTACGTCAAAAACGTAAAGTTAGTACTTTTGGTATTCACAGAATACACTTACTCATTTTGGTATTCACAGAATGAACTTACTCATTTCGGTATTCACAGAGTTAGTAGTCCTAACTTTAGGACTCCTAAATGCCTTCTGTGAATAACGAAAGTCTTAAAGTTAGGATGTTTCCCAGTTTAGGAGTAGTAAAGTTAGGACTCCTATCTTTACTACTCCTAAACTGAGAAAAATCCTAACTTTTAGACTCTTCGGTATTCACAGAAGGCATTTAGGAGTCCTAAAGTTAGGACTACTAACTTCTGTGAATACCGAAATGAGTAAGTTCATTCTGTGAATTCCAAAATGAGTAAGTGTATTCTGTGAATACCAAAAAGTACTAACTTTACGTTTTTGACGTAAGTTAGTTCTGTGAATCAGGCCCGAGGTTTCTGATTGTGAGACCGAGTGTGTTTCTGTGTATACAGGTTATTCCTCCACCCTGTTTCAAGGATCTGTCCATACGAATTATGTCATAACTAGGTGGGGCTAGAAGGTCAAGGGTAGGAGAGGAGGAGCAATTTAGCCAAGTTTCTGTGAGGATAATGATATCCAATTTGTTAGTCAGGATGAGATCATAGATATCGGTGGCGTGTTTACTAGCTGATCTGCAATTGAGAAGTACGCATTTCAGTTGGTCAGTCAATTGGGGAGTAGGGGTCTGGAGGATGTTAACCCGCTTGATGTTTTCGCTATTTATAGTTCTGGGATTGTAGACAGGTTCTCTGTCAGGGTTAGCGTGGATAGTTTGGATTTGACATGGTAGGGACTTGTCAGAGCCAAGAGGGAAGGAATAAGATACGAGTAGATCAAGGATCTCACTGGACGACAGATAATCCGTAAATCTTCTGGGGCGAGAGGAGGCATTTGGGAGGGGTGAAGTTTTTAAGGTGTTGGGAAAAGTGTGTGTGACAGGGGCAGGAATTGTGTCAATACGGACACTAGTTTGGGTCCCTAGTGTGCTAAGTGTTCTGAGTAAGGAGAGATGTTCGATAGTAATGGCCTTCAGTTCTCGGAGTTCTTTTGTGAGAAGACGGAGGTGACACGAGATCTCATCAAGACGAGTGGCCCAATCTGGATTTTGGTAGTTGGATAAGGGTTGTGTGGGTGGTTCCAGGGGGGGGGGGTCCTTGAGTGATTGCTGCGGGACCAAGGTGGCATTGAGGAGGTTAAAGGGAGTGCATGAAGCAGTGTGGTCTTCTTGAGTCTCTGTTAAGGAGCGGAGAGGAGCCGGTGGTGAATGGCTGGTGATAGGGGTTGTGTGTGGCAGATGGGATGAGGGCGAAGAAAGCGGCGTGTTACGGTAGATCAAGCAGGGAGGTTCCCCAGAGGAAGAAGGGGGTGAGGAGTATGGAGAGGAATCCTCACCAAAGGATCCAGTTTGGATCCGTGTGGAGCCCGGGGAGGTGTGAGAAACTGTAGGTCCAGTAGCTGCTTGGTTCGTAGGTGATGTAGGCTGTGTAGGTGCTAATGATACTAAGTCAGGGGACTGGATGGAACAGAGGTCGCTTCGGGAGTGAGGGGGGTTTTGATCAGATTTGGTCACCCCAGGCCTGAGGAGAGATGAGAGATTGATACCGTTTGTAAGATCATGTTTTAAGAGGGAAGGAGAAGACTCGGAATTAACAGCTGTCTTGAGGGTCGGGAAGATATTATCCATCTTGGCTAAGTTGTCATTCGAGGCTTAAATTAGGATAATCCCATTAATGTAAAGGGAAATGGTAGGGTTCGCATTGTAGAGTGACGAGGGCGAGGCTGTAAGTTTGAGGCTGTACTGTGTTTTCCTGGTACCTGTTATACGAAGCATGGAGTAGAAGACATTCCTCCATCGTGCCCATTTTCTGGTGTAGAAGATCAAATCATTGGTTAATTTCCCCTTATTTGCACAGAAGTAAAAGTCAGAGATAAGAGTTTTGTGTCTGGTTTTTAGTAGCCTATGTTTGTGCTTCTTGGCCGCATTTTTTGAGAGGTGGGAGGGTAGTTGATCATGAAGGCATGGTGACCGGCAGGGACAAGCTCTGTATCCATTCTGTGATGGGCCAAGGTGAAGCCTTATGAGGGGTGGAGCAGACTTAGGAGTATTCTAGTGTATTGATAGTTGGAGGTTGAGAGGAGGAGATCCTTAAGTGTGATGTATGGAAAATATTTGAAGATCAAGTTCAGGGCTGAGAGATGGTCAGGGAATTCCTTTTGAATATCTGCGTACAAACTGGACTGGTCAGTGAACAAAGTCGCGTGGAGATAATAGGTAGGTTTGTGACAATTGAAATTGCACCTGGATGAGAGTCATTAATGGGAGGTGGGTGGAAGCCGGGCTCCCCTTGAATATGGCTCCAAGTTAGTGTCAATAGGATGGTGGACGTGCTGAGGGCACAGAGGTGCGCTCTTTTTCATTGACATAAGATGAGCTAATACCAGGTAGGATTAACGTGATGAGTATTAAATTGCAAGAGCCTAACTACGCAGGAGGAAAATTTTCGTTGGTAATGTTGCTTTTAGTGTTATGTGCACTTTTATGGCAACACTGCAATGTTAGAATCAAATTAGTGTGTGATGGCAGTGTGTTGGCCTCCTTTGCAGCACACCATACAGCAATCCTATGGATAGCTTGGCATGCAACATATCAAAGACATTATGGGCCATATGTACAAGATATGCCTCAAACTAACGCTAATGCTAATTATCTGCAGTTTACTCAACACGGCCTATTGCCAAAAAGTATTTCCAATACGTCGCTACATGGCGATAGTTTCATGTAGCCACAATGAAAACTTCCGCTAACACTAGCGTGAAGGCGTTTCAAAATCTGATGTTAGTGAGCAAACACTGACAAAAGGCCTATTAGCGGCAAATAAACAAGAGTTAGTCATCCAACAATGATTTTGTTTGTCTCAAAAGTCAGATTATAGCCTATGAGTCCACCTCCAATGACAAATAGGAGTAAAAAGGATGATAATGCATAATGGAGCTGCCAGGGCCAAGTACATCACAGGTCAACAACCCCTCCAAGCCCCCCAACAGCCAGGGTGACCAGCCAGAGTCCCAGGGGAAGATTAACTTCAAGGCTACAATGATGAAAAGAGGCACACCGCTGGGCTGAACCAGTGAGGCATTGCTTATCATTGTGCACTCCTTGCAACACCATCGCAGACAAAACCTTGAAAGTGCGGTAAATCTCCGGGGCACGGAGGCCTTGCTGGGCCGGTGACTGGGACCCGAAATTGGATGAGGAGGTGCTGTGGAGTTGCTAGGCTGTGTGGATATGCATTGATGCGTCAGTGATCGCCCTTACCTGATGGTGCAGTCTGCCAGGTCACATGGAGACACGTAGCTGACTTGTGTGAGAAGACCACCTGGTCCCCCTTGTAGCTGTGAATAGTAGAGGCGCTCCTGGGCACAACGTAGTGAGGTCTGCATCGCATACCACACGTCACCACTGCACCGGGGTGCACGGAGGATATTACCAATGGTGGTCCGCGCATCTATGCATCACAAGCCATAGGATGTAGTGCTACCCAGTCACTGTGGATGGTGAGGCCCCTGAGCTGTGCGGAACGTCTGTTGCAGGAACGTTGAAACTTCACGCCTAAGGGAGCCCTGTTGCATCACCTGCATTGGGAGGTTTCCGAGCGGACTTGGCAGCGACTGCTGTACCCAGGCTTGTGATTTCCCACCTGGCTGAGGCTCATGCTGGCTGAGTCACAGATTTTGAGAGAGTGCATTGTATTGCGCCACCATGTCAATGTCCAGGTGAGGAGAAGGTGGGACGCATAGCAGAGGAGGCCCAGGGGGTAGAGTATGACCAAGGGCTAGCACCTGTGTGTGACGCACCCCCAGTGGCAGATCATCCGCTATGGCTGAGGAGCGTTGCCCCACTGATTTCAAGCAGTTCAAGAAGTGGAAACATACAATGAAGATAACTTTCTGAGGTACTCATGCCATGTTTCCTTTGTGGGATGCTGCTCTACTCAAGGAGCAGGGCAGGGGCTGAGTGATATGCCCACTCAAGTGCACAATGACTGTTTGCTGGGCCCTCTCAGGCCGCCCAAAGCAGTCATGCACACTTCCCTGTTTGCAATGCAGGCTGCATTTTAGCATGCATTGTCAACATGTCCACTCCTCCAGCCCCTGTCTGAGCGCCTTGTCCCAGCACTCATTAACAATCACAACACCGCATTACAGCATTGTGATTGGCTTAGGGGAGGGAGTCTGGCTGCCTGCTTCCTGTTCCTGGAAGCAGACTCAGGAGAGCAGGAGCACAGAAGACACGTGACCCAGCCTCGGTGTAAAATTACTTTTATTGTAATATTTACATCCCCCGCTCACACACACACACACCTGCATCGACGCCCACTCCATTGTCCTATCCCGTGTTTCCCACCTCCCAGCTGTCCAGTCCCCCCTGCAGCATTTCTCAATGGCGGCCACTGCGCGGACAGGCCCAGTGGGCGTACCAATGGTGACCCAAAGAAATATATGACGTTACAACGCATAGCATTACATCGCATTCCATTACAATGCATACTAATACTACGCATATTGGCACAGTAGTGAAATTTCTTGGTTTTTGAGGATTAAAAATTACTATTCCCACTACAGTGAGTGCAACCCTATAACTAACTCTTGCACCCCAAGACACACCGTGAACTCTAAATTACATATTTCTGACCCCCAAAACACACCCTAAAATTCATCTCTGACCCCGAAAACACACCCTAAAATTCATCTCTGACCCCCAAAACACACCCTAAAATTCATCTCTGACCCCCAAAACACCACCCCAAAACACACCCTAAAATTCATCTCTGACCCCGAAAACACACCCTAAAATTCATCTCTGACCCCCAAATCGCAGCCTAAAATTCATCTCTGACCCCCAAAACACACCCTAAAATTCATCTGACCCCCAAAACGCAACCTAAAATTCATCTCTGAGCCCAAAAACACACCCTAAAATTCATCTCTGACCTCCAAAACACACCCCCAAAACACACCCTAAAATTCATCTGACACCGAAAACACACCCAAAAATTAATCTCTGACCCCCAAATTGCACCCTAAATTTCATCTCTGACCCCAAAAACACACCCTAAAATTCATCTCTGACCCCCAAAACACACCCTAAAATTCATCTCTGGCCCCAAAAACACACCCTAAAATTCATCTCTGACCCCCAAAACGCACCCTAAAATACATCTTTGCACACATGAACACACCCTAAAATGTCTTCTCTGACTCCTAACACCAATGCCCACACTGACACTTTGGTATCGCCATTCGTGGCCGCACAATGCGTTGGAATGGCATGCAATGTCAATGCAACTGCATTGTTGAAGTTGCATTGTAAAGGCATTTCAATGTGTTGCCTGCGTTGTAATGTATGACTCACATGCCCAAGTCAATCAATCAATCAATCAATCAATCACAGAATTTGTAGAGCGCACTACTTACCCGCGAGGGTCTCAAGGCGCTGGGGGGAGGGAAGGGGGGGGGATGCTGCTACTGGTCGAACAGCCAGGTCTTGAGTAGCCTCCTGAAGGTCAGCAGGTCTTGGGTCTTTCGTAGGCTTAGTGGAAGGGTGTTCCAGGTCTTGGCGGCGAGGTGTGAGAAGGATCTGCCGCCGGTGGTTGTTCTTCGAATGCGGGGGACGGTGGCGAGGGAGAGGTCGGCGGAGCGGAGCTGGCGGTTGGGGACGTAGAAGAAGAGTCGTCTGTTGAGGTAGGCTGGGCCAGTTTTGTGGAGTGCCTTGTGTGCGTGGGTGAGGAGTTTGAAGGTGATCCTCCTGTCGACGGGGAGCCAGTGCAGGTTCCTCAAGTGGGGGGTGATGTGGCTGTGGCGTGGTACGTCGAGGATCAGTCGTGCGGAGGCGTTTTGTATGCGTTGCAGTCGCTTGATGAGCTTGGCCGGGGCTCCCGCGTAGAGGGCGTTCCCATACTCTAGTCTGCTACTGACGAGGGCCTGGGTGACTGTTCTTCTTGTGTCTGTCGGGATCCACCTGTAGATCTTGCGAAGCATGCGGAGTGTGTTGAAGCAGGAGGAGGAGACTGCGTTGACTTGCTTGGTCATGGAGAGCGTTGAGTCGAGGATGACTCCCAGGTTGCGTGCGTGGTCGGTGGGTGTCGGGGCTGCTCACAGCGTCGTTGGCCACCAGGAGTCGTCCCAGGCTGAGGGGTTGGAGCCGAGGATGAGGACCTCCGTTTTGTCCGTGTTCAGCTTTAGTCGGCTGATCTTCATCCAATCGGGGACGGCCTTCATTCCGTCATGGAGTTTGGCTTTGGTGGCGAGGGGTCCTTGGTGAGGGAGAGGATCAGTTGAGTGTCGTCGGCGTAGGAGATAATGTTGAGGTCGTGTTGTCTGGCGATGCGTGCGAGCGGGGCCATGTAGATGTTGAACAGTGTTGGGCTGAGGGACGATCCCTGGGGTACGCCGCAGATGATCTCGGAGGCTTCGTATCGGAAAGGTGGAAGGCGGACTCTCTGGGTTCTGCCGTTGAGGAAGGAGGTGGTCCATTCCAGGGCCTTGTCTCGGATCCCTGCGTTGTGGAGGCGTGCGCGTAGAGTGCGGTGGCAGACAGTGTCGAAGGCGGCGGAGAGGTCCAGCAGGATGAGGGCTGCGGTCTCACCATTGTCCAGCAGGATCCTGATGTCGTCGGTGGCGGCGATGAGGGCAGTCTCAGTGCTGTGGTTGCTGCGGAACCCTGATTGGGATGGGTCCAGGATGCTGTTTTCTTCGAGGTATCGGGTTAGCTGTTTGTTGACGATCTTCTCGATGACCTTGGCTGGGAACGGAAGCAGAGAGATGGGCCGGAAGTTCTTGAGGTCTCTCGGGTCCGCCTTGGGTTTTTTGAGTAGGGCGTTGATCTCTGCGTGTTTCCAGCTCTCTGGGAAGGTCGCGGTCTCGAAGGAGAGGTTGATGATGTTGCACAGGTGGGGTGCGATGGAGCTGCTGGCTTTGTTGAAGATGTGGTGCGGGAAAGGGTCTGACGGGGAGCCGGAGTGTATTGTGTTCATGGTCTTGATGGTGTCCTCGATGTTCACGCTGGCCCAGGCTGGCAGGGGGTCGTAGTCGATGGTGTGTGGCGGGTCTGGTGTATCGATCTTAGTTGGGGTTGTCTGGGTGTTGAAGCTGTCGTGGATGTCGGCGATCTTGCGGTGAAAGAAGGTGGCGAGGGAATCGCACAGGGGTTGCGACGGCGGGATGTCGTTGGTGTTGGAGCTGGGATTGGAGAGTTCCTTCACGATGTTGAAAAGCTCCTTGCTGTTGTGTGCGTTGTTGTCGAGGCGGTCTTTGAAGGAGATTCTCTTGGCGGACCTGATGAGGTGGTGGTGGTTACGGATGGCGTCTTTGTGGGCTGTGTGGCTGTCCAGTGTCTTATCGCTGTGCCATTTCTTCTCTAGTTTCCGGCAGGTACGCTTGGAAGCTAGGAGTTCCGAGGTGAACCAGCTGGCTCTTTTGGTGGTGTCGCTGTAGGTGAGCTTTTTCAGTGGGGCGAGGGTGTTGGCGCAGTCGTCCATCCATCGTCTGAGTTTGCAGGCCGCGTCGTCGGTGTTGGATGGGTCGGAGGGAGGGCTGAGAGCGAGGGTTGCCCGGAGTTGGTCTTCGGTGACTTTGCTCCAGCAGCGGCGTGGGATCTGTTGGGTGCGGTGGTGTGTGGTGGGTTTCTGGAAGGTGAAATGGATGCAGCGGTGGTCGGTCCAGAGGAGTTCCGTGGTGTGGCTGAAGGAGACGTGGGAGCTTGAGGAGAAGATGGGGTCAAGCGTGTGGCCGGCGGAGTGGGTCGGTGTTGTGACGAGCTGGCTCAGGCCGAGGTTGGCGAGGCTGTCGATCAGGGTGGTGGAGTTGCTGTTGTTGTTGTTCTCCAGGTGAAAGTTCAGGTCTCCGAGGAGGATGTAGTCGGTAGAGGTCAGGGCGTGCGTGATGATGAAGTCGGCGATGGAGTCGCTGAACTGGGGTCGGGGCCCAGGGGGTCTGTAGACAAGGGTGCCTCTAAGGGTGGTGTTGGGGTCCGTGTGGATCTGGAAGTGCATGTGTTCGGCGGTGCTGAGAGTGTCGCCGGTGCTGGTCGAGACCCTGATGGTGTTCTTGTGGACGATGGCGATTCCTCCTCCTACTGCGCTGACGCGGTCTCTGCGGGTGATCTTATAGCCGTCTGGGATGGCTATGGCGATGTCGGGGCGGAGGAGTCGTTCATCCAGGTCTCTGTCAGGAAGGCGACGTCTGGTGATGATGTGTCGAGCAGGTCCCAGAGCTCGACGGCGTGTTTGCGTGCGGAGCGGGTGTTCAGTAGGATGCACCGGAGGTGGTTGAGGTCCTTCTTGGCGGGCGCCTCGGTGGCTCTGAGGCTGGTGTAGCTGCAGTTCCGGCAGCTGAAAGGACCATGGGTGCGTTTCGGGCGGCCTTGAAGCAGTTGTGCGTCCGTCCGGGGTTGAGGGCGTGGAGTGTGGTGGCATCGTATCGGCGTCGGTCCTCGAGGCTGGAGCGGGGGGCGCGCGGTCCAGGGGTTCTGGCGCTGGACGCAGTCCAGTCGCGGACGGGCGCAGACGGGCTTGCCTTAGGCTCGCCTTCGGCGTGCCAGCGGCGCACGTCCGCTGCCCGGCCGCGCAGCGGCCGCCATATATGGAGAGGTGGGAGGGAGGAGCAGCTGGGAGGCGGGAGGCAGGGGCAGCGAATGGGCAGTCAGGGGGGCGGGGCCGCAGGGGACGCAGCGGCGGGAATGGAGAGAGGCAGCGGGGGCACAGAAGGAAAAATGGGGAGAAAGCAAACAGAGAAATACGGGCACAGTACAATGGGGCAGCGAGGGGCACAGAAGGAAAAAAGGATAGAAAGCAAACAGAGAAATACGGGCACAGTACAAAGGGGCAGCGAGGGGCACAGAAGGAAAAAAGGAGAGAAAGCAAACAGAGAAATACGGGCACAGTACAATGGGGCAGCGAGGGGCACAGAAGGAAAAAAGGAGAGAAAGCAAACAGAGAAATACGGGCACAGTACAATGGGGCAGCGAGGGGCACAGAAGGAAAAATGGGGAGAAAGCAAACAGAGAAATACGGGCACAGTACAATGGGGCAGCGAGGGGCACAGAAGGAAAAAAGGAGAGAAAGCAAACAGAGAAATACGGGCACAGTACAATGGGGCAGCGAGGGGCACAGAAGGAAAAAAGGAGAGAAAGCAAACAGAGAAATACGGGCACAGAAGGAAAAATGGGGAGAAAGCAAACAGAGAAATACGGGCACAGTACAATGGGGCAGCGAGGGGCACAGAAGGAAAAAGGAGAGAAAGCAAACAGAGAAATACGGGCACAGTACAATGGGGCAGCGAGGGGCACAGAAGGAAAAATGGAGAGACAGAAGCAAGAAATACGGGCACCGAGGCCACAAGCGGAGGGGCGAGCTTACCAGCAGCAGCAGCGGGCGGACAACACAGGCGGAGCTGTGTGGTGGGGAGCGACCTACCTGGCAAGGTCAAGGGTCGCTCTCCTCACGCGCAGCGGCCGCCATATATGGGGAGGTGGGAGGGAGGAGCAGCTGGGAGGCGGGAGGCAGGGGCAGCGAATGGGCAGTCAGGGGGCGGGGCCGCAGGGACGCAGCGGCGGGAATGGAGAGAGGCAGCGGGGGCACAGAAGGAAAAATGGGGAGAAAACAAACAGAGAAATACGGGCACAGTACAATGGGGCAGCGAGGGGCACAGAAGGAAAAAAGGAGAGAAAGCAAACAGAGAAATACGGGCACAGTACAATGGGGCAGCGAGGGGCACAGAAGGAAAAAAGGAGAGAAAGCAAACAGAGAAATACGGGCACAGTACAATGGGGCAGCGAGGGGCACAGAAGGAAAAAAGGAGAGAAAGCAAAAGGAGAAATACGGGCACAGTACAATGGGGCAGCGAGGGGCACAGAAGGAAAAAAGGAGAGAAAGCAAACAGAGAAATACGGGCACAGTACAATGGGGCAGCGAGGGGCACAGAAGGAAAATGGGGAGAAAGCAAACAGAGAAATACGGGCACAGTACAATGGGGCAGCGAGGGGCACAGAAGGAAAAAGGAGAGAAAGCAAACAGAGAAATACGGGCACAGTACAATGGGGCAGCGAGGGGCACAGAAGGAAAAAAGGAGAGAAAGCAAACAGAGAAATACGGGCACAGTACAATGGGGCAGCGAGGGGCACAGAAGGAAAATGGGGAGAAAGCAAACAGAGAAATACGGGCACAGTACAATGGGGCAGCGAGGGGCACAGAAGGAAAAAAGGAGAGAAAGCAAACAGAGAAATACGGGCACAGTACAATGGGGCAGCGAGGGGCACAGAAGGAAAAATGGGGAGAAAGCAAACAGAGAAATACGGGCACAGTACAATGGGGCAGCGAGGGGCACAGAAGGAAAAAGGAGAGAAAGCAAACAGAGAAATACGGGCACAATACAATGGGGCAGCGAGGGGAACAGAAGGAAAAAGGAGAGAAAGCAAACAGAGAAATACGGGCACAGTACAATGGGGCAGCGAGGGGCACAGAAGGAAAAATGGGGAGAAAGCAAACAGAGAAATACGGGCACAGTACAATGGGGCAGCGAGGGGCACAAAAGGAAAAAAGGAGAGAAAGCAAACAGAGAAATACGGGCACAGTACAATGGGGCAGCGAGGGGCACAGAAGGAAAAATGGGGAGAAAGCAAACAGAGAAATACGGGCACAGTACAATGGGGCAGCGAGGGGCACAGAAGGAAAAAGGAGAGAAAGCAAACAGAGAAATACGGGCACAGTACAATGGGGCAGCGTAGGGGCACAGAAGGAAAAAAGGAGAGAAAGCAAACAGAGAAATACGGGCACAGTACAATGGGGCAGCGAGGGGCACAGAAGGAAAAATGGGGAGAAAGCAAACAGAGAAATACGGGCACAGTACAATGGGGCAGCGTAGGGGCACAGAAGGAAAAAAGGAGAGAAAGCAAACAGAGAAATACGGGCACAGTACAATGGGGCAGCGAGGGGCACAGAAGGAAAAATGGGGAGAAAGCAAACAGAGAAATACGGGCACAGTACAATGGGGCAGCGAGGGGCACAGAAGGAAAAAAGGAGAGAAAGCAAACAGAGAAATACGGGCACAGTACAATGGGGCAGCGAGGGGCACAGAAGGAAAAATGGAGAGACAGAAGCAAGAAATACGGGCACCGAGGCCACAAGCGGAGGGGCGAGCTTACCAGCAGCAGCAGCGGGCGGACAACACAGGCGGAGCTGTGTGGTGGGGGAGCGACCTACCTGGCAAGGTCTAGGGTCAAGCCATAGGCAAGCCCGTCTGCGTCCGGCCGCCCCTGGACCGCGCACAGCAACATGGACCCTTCCTCTCGGACACTCCTCCGCTACGACGCAAGCACCCTCCTCGGCATCAACCCTGGATGCAACACCACCTGTCATCTAGCAACACTGTGTAATTCTCTTGGACCCTGCGCCTGTTGACACTACAAACGCACCTTCTGCCACATCTGCACACCAGTGCCTCGTGCCGCCCAGCCAACCAACAGTGCACCTGACCGGCTCAAATGCATCCTCATCAATGTGTGGTCCCTCCACAAACACACAACAGAAATATGTGACCTCCTCGCAGCAACCTCTTCAGACATCACCTTCTTCATGGAAAACGGGACCTACCTCTGCTCAGGACCAGACATCCCCATCTCCATCACTGACGGATACTAAATGACACACAAGGACCACCCCGACCATCCATGAGGAGGCATTGCCATCTCCTACAAATAACACACTCCGACTGACCACGCACTCTAATGACACAACAGTGACCCTGGTACAACTCAAGTTCCAGATCCGTACCAAGCACAACAACATCCTCTGCGTCACCCTCATCTGCAGGCACTCCGGGCCATGGACCCCCATTCCCCAATACCATTGTGGACCTCATTGCACCCCAGGCTCTCCCATCCACCAACGACATCCTACTTTGAGAACTCTAGTTCCACCTGGACAACCCCAGTGACCAGAAGAACACACCCTCCTAGCTAAGCTCGCCAACATCGGACTCAAACAGCTATCCACTGCACCAAGCAACACAGCATGACACACGGTCAAGCATGTCTCATCCACCAGCAGGAACTTCAACTACAGCCACACCACAAAACTCTCAAGAACCAACCATCATTGTATACATCATGTCTTCACCATGCACACCTTACCCCACCGCAATCATCACCCCACCTGACAGATGGATCAAGGCCACCGTAGAACTTCTCGTAAACTCCCTCAGCACCACCATTCCGACAACACTTAGAGATGATTACACTGCAGCACGCTACCTCCACCGATGTATATCAAACTGCGCCGACACACTGGCACCCCTCAAGAGAGACCATGCAAAATCTAGCACCACGTTGCACCATATTTGCAGAGTGACCCATACATGCATATGCGTGACCTTGTGAAGCCCTGTGACACATTATGCCTGCTTCAAGTATGATGTATGAAGGGTGTGTTCCCACGCAACAAAGCCTCATAGGAGTGGCACAGTGAAATCCATCAGATTTCACTGCAACAATTGTGGGACGCCACTGCGTCAGTACCTTGCGCCTGCCTCATGGCAGGCGTAAGGGTGTCGCAGTGCCACAGGGATAAGCTGTCCCCATGCATTGCTGGAGGTGCGTCATGCTTGTGACACAACTGCAGCAATGCATGACTTTTGCGCTGACAGATACGCCAGGATTCCAGACATATCGGTCATTACTTGCAACATGGAGCACTGTCCAGTGAATACAGTGCATCCATGTTGACACAAGAAGGGCATAGTGAAAAGTGTTGCAACGCTGTCTTGTTGCATCGCTGTAACACTTTTCATGTATGAGGCCCAGGAATGCACACTATCCTATTGATGGTGCACAGTCCTGCCCTGTAGTTTTGTTGCAGGGCAGCGCAGCAACATTCCTTGCAGCACTGCCCAGCACAGACACCTGCTGAGATGAGGCCCCAAGTGTTTGCTCAACTTTTGAGTACTGATATTTTCTGGTCTTAAAAAACAGCCTCTAACTGCAGTTAGAGGCAGTTTATTTGGTCTTGCTCCATACAAGTATTTCCTTGGAAAGATCGCAAAGCCCATTTTGGCACTGAAACGGCTACCTTGCATCTCATTTTTGTTAGCTGTCAGTAACAGAAGTGGGGATCTTTGTAATGAACATTTTTGCTGGTAAACGATGCTAACTGAGGTTAGCAGCAGCTTGTACATATGGCGATGAAGAAATCGGGGCCGTACCCTCTAACAAGTGCTGCAACAGCGGCATTGACTCCTTGTACATATGCCCCTATGTGTCATGTAATTTTACATCCTGCACAGGCACTGAGGGTTATTGTTATGAGCACTTAGAACCACCAGTGCATTAAATCCTGTTTACAGTGATACACATGCGTAACAAATTGCTTGTTGATCCCCCCCATATATTTGTAGGCACGTTGCCCAATCAGGCAACCTTGCACCATGGTGCTGGGGTGCCAGCTTGGTGGGTAGGTTGTTTTTGTACATGATGGTGCACCTTCATACACATGAACGATCTGTTGTTATTGAGTTATCTTATGATGCATGCAGTGGAATACATTGTGCATTTGACAGGAATAAATGAGCTGGGCACATAAGTGATTTCCTCTTTGTTCCTCATCAGTAGGCCAGCTGTAAGGTGGCATGGCACTTAGATACATTTTTGGATTGTGAATTGTTAATTCATCTGAACATAAATCAGTGGACACAGGTGTTGCATGGAAAATACCCACAAAGGTTCACATGTCACACCACTGACATGCCAAATGTAGCATTGGCAGCTTGTTATTTACAGGCACAGGTTCAGACACACAAGGTGGCTTTACCTGTCCTTGTTCAGCACACACAAGTGTACAACACTGGTGCCTGACACAACTTATTCCTCGGATGTGAGAACAGGATTGTGGCCATCATTTATGGAGTCCTTGCGCCAACGGGTCTTCACTTTAAACATTACCAAAAGTGACATACCAATGGTGCAAGGCCATCCATAAATGAGGCCCAGTATATCTGCTCCATCAGAGATGGACATGGCAGTGCTGTTTAGACATTTGCAAGGTATGATTGTCATATGTGATTTACTTGCATTAAGAATAGTTGTGATTGTGGACAAGTCCAAGGACACCAAGATGCACACATCAGACTGTGGCACAGGGACATTTCTAGCTGTGATCGCCACCATGACCCATTACTCACATATGTGCACTTATTGTGACTTACCCGTTGGCTGCTCTTCACTTTCTACGGCTGTACTGTCCTGTCCCGATATTCCTGTTACTAACTCCTCTGGTATGACAGCTGCCACACGCTCCTCAAGGTCATCCAGGACCTCCTGCTCTGCTGGGCTGCCTCCTCCAGTGTGTAAGGCTGCCTTACGGTTTGCCGCAAGCTTTTCTTTGGTTCTGCGCTTGCAGTCGTGCCAGCGTTTTTTGCAGTCAATGACAGTCCTCTTAGATTGTCCAACACTATTTATCTTCTGGACAATCCTCTGCCATATCGCCTCCTTTTTGGCAAGGGGCAACTTCGAACTCACAAAGAGTTGGTGCTGGTGATTGGTGACCTCATGACAAGTATCTCATTCTCCTCCTGACTAAAATTTGATTTGCGTTTCCTCTTTGCAGCAGTCTCAGCCTGTGCATCTGGGCTTTTGCTGCGGGTGGTTGCCGGAGGCTCCTGACTACTGCAGTGTCCTTCCTGGTCCATTGCAGACTCCTCTGTGGTCCCCCAATGATTTTTTGGTGAATTGCGTGGATTTCCGGGTGCCTTTTTGCCGCTTTATGCAGTGTGAAGTGTCGCAGTGTGATCGGGCTGGCGTTGCGTGACGCAAAATTGACTTACGTGACTTTTCGGCAGTTGCGTCACGCTGACTTGCGGTGGTTTTGCGGCACCTATGTCAGTTCTTCGGACGCAGGCTGCCGCATTGCGCCACGGTCCGCCAAGATGTAAATTTGACGCATCCTCGGGGAATTGTGGTGCCACAGTGTTGACACAATTTTTTTTACGCATCACTGCATTGCAGCAGCGATGCGTCACTTCTTGTAAATATGCTCCAATGTGGTTTTCCTTACAGTTTCTAAAGTAATTTGGGGAATGCTGCTTGTGCAGTATGTTTTCACAGTTTCTGCTAGACATTCCCTATTCAAACCAGTCTCTTGTGATTAAAAAGTACACAAAAAGCAGCACAAGCAAGAGAAAACTAAAAATGCATGAAATACCCAGCATACAATAATTGGAATTTATTCATGAGTATGGTCATGTAATAAAACATTTACTGTAGAAAATCAGAGGAGGACTGAACCCTGTTTGTGTAACATCAGAGGAGCTTGGAAGGACTAGACCTACTCCCTCCAGTACCAAGGACAAATAAGTGGACTCCAAGGAACTATGAGCTTACCTCCTGTATGGCTACAGGGGCAAAAAAAGCTGCAGTACCAGCTTTCCAGGATGACCAGTTACCCAGTCACAACTGACTCTACACTCAGGGCCGGCGCTAGGCATGGGCAGTGTGGGCAGCTGCCCAGGGCCTCGCGCTCAGCCAGAAATTAGGGGCCCCGGGTCACTGTGAAAGTTGACACTTTCACAGTTAGCCCACTACAGGGCCCCCTGCCTCACCCGATCACATTACGCCTTGACCTTCCTGGTCAGGGCGTGGTGGCATTCCTGGGGGTGCAGGGGTGGGGGAAGATACGAACAGAATGGGGGACAGCACAGCAGCTGGGCCAGCAATTATGTTGGCTCACAGTGTCAGGGGCGGGGCAGCGCCTCTGTTAAGTACCGGCCATTCTTGGCGCTGTTTGTGCATTTTGTATCCAGGCAACGGAAGGCCCCTTTGTTTCTAGGACCAGCCGGACACAGGTAAGAGGAGGTGGGTGAGGGGAGGAGGGAGCAGCCAGATCAACTGGCTTTTGTTAACGGTAGGGCAGTGTCTCTCATCTTTCCAATACCGGTAAATTGAATACTGCTCGATTTGGTAATAGTAATGCCTGTGACATTCAGTGATCGATACGCCAGAAACCGTGGTATTACGCACTACATGGAACAAGCTGTTATAACTTCATGAACCATCGTATAAGGGTTTAGCATAGTGAAAACTATTAGTTAACACAAAGGGTATTCTCTTTAGGTTTCTGTAGGGGTGAGAGTACATTCTTCCTAGCTTGATAAAATAAAAGCAATTCATTTATGCAGAAACGATATCTGACTCATACTGATCTGACACAGGGGGGCAGTATTACATAAAAATAATTACCGTTCTCCTTACCATCTAAGTTAAAAGGTACAGCTACCACTTTATTTTCTGCTCACAATTGAAGAACACCCCTTCAAAGGAGTTTTGTTTTTTTCTCCACTCTGGTGAGCTCTCGGCCGGGCAGTGTCTTGGGAAGTGCCCCGTTACTGTTTCAAGGCCCAGGGAGGGGGGGCCCCCCTCCCTGGGCCTCGAAGCACTGGACCATGCTGCAAGGTCATGGTGTGGGGGCCCCCTTTCCTGGGCCTTGTAGCCATTATGTAGTGCCAGGGTCGGTTTGGGAAGTGAGGTATTCAGCTGGTGCCCGAGGCCCAGTCCCTGAGGCTTCTTGTGGGCCGTTTCTTTTCTCATTTAAGTTGGGGCTTGCTCTGCTGCTGTGAACTCGAGAGGCCTCGAGTTCCTTCCAGGGCCCATTGTCATATAAAGAATGCGTTTTTCGATTTTCCTTAAACAAAAGAACTGAATGGATTTCATTTTTAACGTTGAATCTTGCTGCTCCTTGTAAAACAAGCATTTGCGGTGCAATAGGTCTCGCATTTGCGAGAGTTTAAGCTATTAGTATTGTAAATTGCAATACCTTTTATTTATGTTTTGCTTTTTAAAAACATAATTAAAAAGCATTGTCCCTTACAATACTAATAGCTTAAACTCTCGCAAATGCGAGACCTATTGCACCGCAAATGCTTGTTTTTAATGCCCTTTGACCTCTGATTGGTTACTGTGGCAGGTCTGAATGCAGTAACAGAAAACCCACAGACACCCAAATGCTGGCTGGGGGCTGCTGTGAGAAGCTATGTCTTCCTATTTTGTAAAGGCAAAAGTTTCAGGGTGCTCTCTTGTCCATCCAAGTTGTGAATGCGGACGCAATAGCTTTTATGATTAGTAACAAAAATTGTGACTTTAATGGGTGTTATATGATATTTGTGGGTCCACCAAAGTGTAAGAGAAAGACACATGCACCCTGGAGTTAGGTACCTTTTGTTGTTTTAAAATTTTTCAGATACAGATTGGTACGTCCAATTAGTTAGCAATTAGCTGAGCAAGGCAATTATTATATTTTATGATAATCAAGGTTCACATGTAACAAGAAAGTGTGGGAACTAAACTGCAGCGGAAAGTCGTTCAACAAGCAGCAACACTGAATGGCCATAGTTGCAGCGTGAGGCAGGAATCACGGCGGTCATTTATGTTAAAGGAAGTAGAATGAGGACAGGGAATTGTGTATGTATGCTGCTGAAAACATCTGGAGTGATCACGGCATATTGAAATCTATGACCAACTATTCCACACACTGCCATGTCTGTGCAGGGCTGTCTTAATAGCATTATAGGCCCTCATGGGTGGGGGGCCCCCCTTCCCTGGGCCTTATAGCCATTATGTAGTGCCAGGGTCGGATTGGAAATGGAGGTATTCAGCCGGTGTCCGAGGCCCAGTCCCTGAGGCTTCATGTGGGCCGTTTTTTTTCGCATTAAATTTCGGGCTTGCTCTGCTGCTGTGAACTCGAGAGGCCTTAGCAGCCCCTTTCAAACCCAGCACAGATTATCACAGCCCATTGTCATATATGGAATGACAATGGGCCAGCCCCAGCAGGTCCATCATGTGTTGAGTGCTCCCGCCCTGGCCTTGTGGTATGATGGTGAGGCCTCGCCATAGGAGATGGTGCTTTTGAGCAGCAGAGTTTTCACTCCCCTTAGAAGGGGAAGTGGTGGGGGCAATAAACGGGGTTCTGCTTTTGTCCCCGCAGTGGATGGCCACAGTCCCATTCAAGGTGGCCAGTCAAGGCATCCTCGCTGCTCTACCCACCTCCCATCTCAAACCCAGAATTCAACCAGAAAGCAAGCCCTGCCTTACCAGTCTCTTGCAGATTTGGCACTTAATTGAGAGGCAGTCACCAGATGGCCTTAGCATTGAGTTTCCAGAGCTTTAGTGCCACCACATTGCAGCTTTTAAATGACCGTAGTCAAAGTACAGCCCTACAGAAAGTGTTACTATTTTTCAGAGAGATCAACTGTTTGATTATGTACTCCTTCCTTGAATACAAAGCTCTTTCAAACAAAGCCAGTGAAAGCGTTTACGCCTGTAGTTTAATCGTTAAGGCAGCACAGTCATTAATGTTCTGTCTGCTGGGGTGTACTGATATAACCAGGGCCACTGGAATGATGCGGCAGTCGAGGGCCAAATTATGCAGCAGGGTTGAGTAAATTGTACGACAAGAAAATAAAAATTATGTGGTGTAATGAAGCAAATTAATGATAGTATTACTTCATTATTTTGACATTTTTACATTTGTTAACAGTGTCTGTGCATTGGCTGCCCCTCATTAGTACCAGTTTAACACTCAAAAAGAGAAAAGCAATAAAAAGAGGAGCAGACAAGCATTGCAAAGGGGCTTCTACTGCGCGGCAACACGTGTTGCTGCGTTTTAGGTAACTTTTGAACCTTTTGAGCTGGAAACAACTTTTTGTGTTAAAATCTGCGGATTATACAGGAGATGATGGAATATGTGGTAAATGTGGCAAATCTAAATGCATAAAACACTATAGCCGCACAATTGCATAATTCCAGTGGCCATGGATATAACTTGCAGGCTTCATTCTGACAGTACCAACCCAATTATTCTTCTTTCTGAGAAAAGTGGATCATGGTATTAAAAACACCTGTTGGCTGTTGTGTACTGTGATACGAAATGGCAGGAAATTCAGTGGAATGCACTATGTAACAACTCAAATTGTATGCACCTTTCCTTTCTTTTCCTGCCTCTTTCAGCAATGCTCTGCTTTTTGACTCTGTTTCACCGATGTCTGTAGCTCACTTTATTTGTCCTCACTGAACACATCCGCATCCTTTTACCACAACATCAACACAGTGCCTAAAATGTGCAGATAGTTGGTAGTGGTTGGCACAAGCACTCATTTTTGGACACCAGGGCTTACTTTTTAACATGAGATTTTGACCACGCAAGAGAGAGAAAGGCAGAAAAAGAGAGGAACAAAGTCATAGGAGAGCACTGACAAAGGGAGAAACGAGAGGAAAATGAACTTGCAAGATTGAAATAAAGAGACAGGAAGAGTAGGATGGTGAAAGAAAGCGGAATAGGGTGAAACCAAGTGTTGGTTGCCTCGGTACTGAGCAGCCCTGTGTTCAACAAATCCGACAATCTGAGCCGCAAACACATATAACGTGTGTGTGTGTGTATATATCAACACATAACAAGCCATGACTGAGAGCACTGGAGTTAGGCCTATAGGTAGTGCAAGGTTCTCACAGAGGCTGCCAGAGGATCATCAAAGTGTTTAGAATACTACCTATGGGGTTGTCTAGATTGATGGTGCATTCTTGCAGTAAATATTTACATTGGTTTCTTTCTTTTGCTGTAGAACTCACCTTATATATAGGTCAAACTCTACCTGCTGAGAAGGAGCAATCTCTCTAACATTGGATCCGGTTACTTGCAGATTACGCTTATATCACTGATATTGAAGTAAGTGCCTGCAGATCGAGTATAGATCTGTGTAGAAAGCCCCAACATATGTTGAGGGACCTTCCTCAAACTGTAGCCTCTTTATTTTTCAGTTTTTTTCTTTCTTTTTTCTATTGTGTAGGTCATGAAGGAGAGAAGTATGTTTTGGATAAAATGTACAGTCTTATTAAATTGGGTCATAGCAACTTATATTGTCCACAGTGTTTAAAAATGATGGAGGTACAGTAGGAGTCACCATATTTAAGTATGTTTTAGATTGAGCTGGGTAAATAATATTTATTGGTAAGTAGTAGGGGATAGGATATCAGATAAAAGATTAACTTTTCATGCTTTGATTTGCTATTTAAATAGAATCCTATCCATTTTTCGTGATAGGTATCTTGTATATTTGAAAAACTTTCACATACTGTACGTTCCCATTTCAGTATCTAATATGGTATTTCATTTTACATTTATTCTGCAGGGTCAAGCTTTTTAACATAAGGAAAAATGGCAAGCCGTGACCGCTACAATGGACGGAAATATGCCTCTGGTGCATTCAAGAGGAGAAGGAAGCGAGAACAGATTGAAGAAGATAAAAGTCAGCAGGAAGCGCTACTTAAATTTATGAGAAGAGGGATGCACAATGAGAAGGAAAGTAACCCCAACACAGCAGTCTTCCAGTTCCAAAATCAGGAGCTAGAGAACCCGCAGGACCAGCACCAAGCATCAACTGCCGCTAGTGTACTCATTCAGTACGACAATAAAGTGGTGAAGAGCATCCTAGGTCAAGATCCTAAACACATCACTACTACCACAGCCAGTAGAGTCTCCAATTTCGAGGAATGTGATCAGGAACATGAGCAGCAAGTTACAAAAGGACAAGTATCCCAGTTGCAAGAACAAGAATCGGAGGACCAGCAGCAAGAAAAAGCCAGTGACACTTCCAAGCTCCAAGGAGAGGAACAAAAGAACTCGGATGTGCAACAGCAAGTTAAGGTCACAATTAATATGCCATCTGAATATTATGATTGTGGAGTAAAGAACCAGTATAGCCAGCGGCTGGACATTGTAAAATTGGCAGAGACTGGTGCGATGAAACTACTAGCGAAACTGCTGAAAAGTTTTTCCACCACATTGATGATGACCCAGGGAAATGGCCTACTACTCAAGATGATAAAATACGTTACCACCTAGTGGAAAGAGGACCTACCCAGGCTGGACGTAATGCATGTGATTATTTCCCACGTGACTCTCAAAATCGATCCTTCAATCCTACTTATTTCAAAAGGGAAATGAGTAACGGTCAGCAAATTAACCGTCAGTGGCTAGTGTATTCGACGTACAAAAATGCTGTATTTTGTTTCTGCTGCAAATTGTTTACCACTTCTTTCACTAACACTCAGCTTGTGAGCAGCGGTTTGTCTGATTGGCACCAACTTGGTCAGCGTTTACATGAACATGAAAATTCTCAGGAGCACCTAAAAAATATTAGGTAGTGGAAGGAGCTTGAACTTCGACTGCGGAAGGAATGCACTATTGATAAGCAAAACCTTGCTCAAATCCAGCAAGAGAAGATGCATTGGCGAAATGTCTTGGAAAGGCTCCTAGCAATTACACAGTACGTAGCAGAACATAACTTGGCATTCCGCGGCAGTGTTGACCAGCTGAACCAACCCCACAATGGCAACTTCCTAGGGCTTGTACAACTTTTAGGCAAATTTGAGTCGGTTATGATGGAACATGTTCGCAAAGTTAACACAAAGGAGATTCATACACATTATCTTGGCAAACACATTCAGAATGAATTGATTGAGCTGATGTCCGAGATAGTTCTCAAAGAAATCCTATGGCGTGTCCGAAGAGCCAAATATTACTCAGTGCTTCTTGACTGTACTCCTGATTTGAGTCATACCGAACAGATGACATTTATTGTTAGATTTGTCAGTTCTACAAATGGATGTGTGACTATTGAGGAACATTTCATTGGATTCATTCCCCTGGAAGAGCAAACTGGACTGGCTCTTACTGATGCATTGTTGCACAAGCTGGAGACCCTGAAACTTCCCCTTGCTGATTGTCGTAGGCAAGGTTATGACAATGGTGCAAATATGCGTGGACAATACAGTGGCGTGCAAGCTTGAATCTTAAAAGAGAACAGACGGGCTTTTTTTACACTGTGCGCTTGTCACAATTGGAACCTGGTCTTGGGAGATGCTGCAGCTTCATCTACATATGCTGCCAACTTCTTTGGAATTATTCAACAACTTTATTCATTGTTCTCTGCATCATCAAAAAGGTGGAATATATTAACTGAAGCTGGAGTGACCCTTTCCCTCAAAAGCCCCTCTGCTACTCGGTGGGAATGCCGTCTGGAAAGCGTCAAAGCGGTCCGATTTCAGATGAGTCTAATATATGAAGCACTTCTGCAGGTGTCTGAAAGGGATAAAGATGTGAAAACCAGATGTGAAGCAACATCACTAGCATCAGAGCTTGAATCATATGAATTCCTCCTATGTTTGGTCATATGGTATGATATTTTAATGAGAATCAACACAGTCAGCAAACTGATGCAGAGTGAGAACATGCAGCTTGATGTAGCTGTGAAACACGTTCAGGAACTACTTGCATTCTTAACAAAGTATCGCCATGAAGGATTTACAGCTGCATTGATATCAGCAATTGAACTTGCAGATGAATTGGAAATTCGAAAAGAATTCAAATGTGATCGAAGAATATCTAAGAAAAAGAAAATGTTTGGATATGAGGGAGCTGACATGCCAATGACGGACCCAAAAGAGCAATTTTGCATAAAGTTTTTTAATGCTCTTGTTGATACAGCAATTGTGTGCATTGACAGACGATTTGAGCAGCTGAAAAATCACCAAAAGCAATTTGGCTTTCTTTATTATATTTCCAGCTTAAAAGACATGAAAAGTGGAGACCTACAAAAGCACTGCAATGATCTACATCATCTTCTGTCAGACAGCTCAGCTGATGGTGTTATATCTTCTGACATAGATGGGATTGAACTGTTTCAGGAGATTTCCTTTCTTGCTCAAGTCCTTCCTGAAAAACTAAGGGGCATATTAGCAAGACCCACGTTAAAATTATCGCCGCTTTAGCGGCAGGAAACTGCCGCTAAAACGGCGATAATGGGCTTGCTAATATGCGTTATGGATTTCCAATAGAAGCCCAGGTTAGATGTCCTGCACATCTAACCTGGGCTTCTATTGAATTTTATAACGCATATTAGCAAGCCCATTATCGCCGTTTTAGCGGCAGTTTCCTGCCGCTAAAACGGCGATAATTTTAACGTGGGTCTTGCTAATATGCCCCTAAATATGTTAGATGCTCTCCAGTATATTTATTTTAACAGATTGGAAGACATCTATCCAAACTGTGTGCTTGCCCTAAGAATTCTGCTTACAATTCCAGTGACAGTAGCATCTGCCGAACGCAGTTTCTCACGCCTCAAATTGATAAAGACTTATTTATGCTCAACGATGTCCCAGGAACGACTATCAGGATTGGCCCTTCTTTCAATTGAGGGAGATATTGCAGCAACATTGGACTACAGTGAAATGATTGATGCCTTTAGCAGAAGAAAGGCTAGGAAGATCACATTTTAGCATGTAGTGCTAC
Source organism: Calotriton arnoldi (assembly GCA_963921515.1). Classification (NCBI taxonomy): domain Eukaryota; kingdom Metazoa; phylum Chordata; class Amphibia; order Caudata; family Salamandridae; genus Calotriton; species Calotriton arnoldi. The sequence continues at coordinate 636,564 of CAWUFW010003925.1, read as the reverse complement.
ACACAAAATATTGATTTGTCACAACAAATTTACTTATTAAATATTGTCCTGTCAGAATGAATTCATTGGGCTCTTTACTGTGTTATTTTTCAGAGTTCAACTTAATGTTTCCTGTTTTATTCCTCCTTCAGATTCGGCTGTGAAATTTATGCTGATGTTTTCTTGACACTCTGGTTCCTTTGAAATTTGGGGCATATCCATTCCTGATGCGCTCAGAGGATGGACAGCAACTAATCATTGAAGGAGCCGGTAAGTGTTACACTCATGTTGTTGCCTTGTATCATTTCTCTGTTTGTTATGAATGAACTTCCTGATAACCTGTTATATGAATATGTTTGTATTAGGATGTAGGCGAAACGGGCAGATTCGACCAGTGACCTCCAGATGCTTACAGGACATGATATGAAGATGGCAATTTCTTTTTTGTTCCCATTTCTACCCCTACCCCAATTTTCCCCAAGTTGGACAACCCCATAAAGTTGGAAATATAAACAAAAATGGTGCTGTCTTTTTGGGGAGTTTGAGGATTGTCATCAGAATCCTGCCATTCTGCCTCTACCACTTCCTACAGTTCTAACACCAAATTAAAAACAGTGATTTGAAAACCCCTTGAATCTGCAGCATACCTTCACTTTAAACACACCCAGATACTTGTCCTTCCCTAAATGAATCAATACCAGGGAGCCACTCAACGGGAATAATCTAGAACGTTGGAGTTACTCTATTTATGTTTCACTGGAATTGTATTTTTATGTGTTCATTCTCTCAACATTGTTTGATTGCAATATTTCCTTTTATCTGCTTTTTATAATAAATGGATATTTGCTCACCTGTTTTCCATCCCCTCATCTTTTTGACCATGTTACTGATATCCACATTAGTTTGCTTCAGTGATGCCAAATAAGATCAATAGTCCTGCAATGTCACTTTCTGTGATGTCACTTCTTGTGACGCAATATGCAATTAGAGGGGCCTCACATCTTCCCTTTCGCTTGGGGCCTCAGAAGGCCTAGGACCGGCCCTGTCTACACTGGACCCTGCACAACTCTTTTTCTGAACCAAAGTTAGGGGTGGGCGGAGCTCACGGAGTTATACTCTGCAGAATTTTGCAGAGAAAACTAAAAGCTCCATGGGATTCCGCAGGGATCCTCAAGCGGCAGAATCAACTGCCTTAACGTCATACTTGGAGCACTGGCAGGAGTACCAATACCAGCCACGTGGTGGCGCTATCCCCACACTGAGAAATCTTTTATCTCGGTTTTCCAATGTATTTATAGTGAGCTTGGTGACTACACAAAAGATAGCACATCGTCCAACACAAGAGAAAGTCACATAACAGGGAATTCCAAGCTAAAGTTCAGGATGATGAACCCAGTCAATTGAATTGATTCTACATCACGCATCCCACTCCCCAACTCTCCTTTACTTCTTCTTACCTCCTCTCTTGGGGGACCGCCTAAGGTAGGCTCTGTCTTACTGCCAGTTTCTGTGCTGAACTGGGCGCTGTCATACAGAGAAGCATGAGGATCCTTAATGGCCTGAATGCGGGCAGGCCAGGGGGCTCTCTGAAGCTCCACAGTCCACACATAGTGCAGTCAGTTGGTCACTCGAGTCACCGGCAGGGGGGGAGTGATCTGGCCCGGGTGGGTGGTGGTACTGCTTGCGGGTTCAATCACCACCCAAGGCAAGCCACCCAAGGCACTGACCCCATAGCCAACTGATGGAACCCACCAGCAAGCCAGCAGCCTGGTATCGCTGCTCCTGCACCTTCTTTTCGGCCTGCTGCTTCTTGGGAGTGTCTGCTCTACTTCTGCTGATGTCATCGGGCCTCCAGGTCATGTGACCTTGCTGTTTTCCCTCCCATCTCTATTCTCTACTGCCTCACATTACACTGCTCAACATATAGTACAGCGCCATCTGCTGACCACAGAGGGGATTTATTTATTTTTCTCTACACTGAAGCTGTTATTGATGTTGACTTTGCTGAAATACTCCGCTCCGCGGCGAGAATGCAGAATTAATCCGGAACCCCGCGTTGCACTCGGAGCACGGAGTTCTCAAAATTCCACAAACTCCGTGAGCGGAGTGAATTTCTCCGCCCGGGCATACCTAAGAGCCCCCATGAATCCTGGGAGCATTTATTGAAGAGCTGAGGAAAAAGTGGTTTATTTTGACAGGTAGACTTGCAGTTTCTAAACTGCTTCAGTCAGGCTACAATGGTAGGCTTGAAGCCATGTTTGCTCTGCCACTGCAGTGGATGCACAATAGGTGACGCAGTCCACTAGTGGCGCATCTGGGTACACCTGCTTCCTTAGGCTAAGGACATAAAGGTTAGCTAAATATGCCTGTAGTCTCCTGTCCTTTCAGGAAATGTAAAAGAGTAAGACGTGTAGTTAGTGAAGACAGAAGTTGTTCTTTTAATTTTTGGGCTCGGGCTTTGGCTTTTCCTATATGGTTCCTTTTAGCTCCTCGTACTCATCTTTCTTTAGATGTTCCTTGGTATGCGGTCGGCTGCCAGGAAGAGAAGACTTGTTGCGGCCCTCAGAAAGAACCAAAGATGGAATACCATAAGTAGGTTGTAAGTAGGCTAAGTGGGTTTCCTTCACCGTTTGTGCCTCCGCCACACCTGTGACTCTAATTCACCTCTTGCACGTCCTTTCACATTAGTGGCAGTGTGGAGTCTCCCACCCACCACCTTTTAAAGGAAAAGAAGTTTATGAAAGGCACATGCCTGCAGCCATGGCCCTCCTGGGTTATGGCAGACTGGGTACCAGCGTTCTCCTTTTCCTGGAAACCATAGGAGTCGGGAGGTTAAAGTTTTCCTTTTCTACATGATTTGTCTTCAGCTCTCCTATCCCCCTGCTGGCGCTCTCGCAGTCGTCCGCTCTGCTCCTGTCCGCGCCCACTGTCGCTTCCCGGTTCTTCACCTCCTCGTCGCTGTGGTCCTCGCTCTCTCCTTCACTCGACTCCACTAGCCTCCTTTCCAAAGAATCCACTCCGCTGGTAACTCCTGTCTTTTCTGTGACGCATGCCCAAAAGACTGGTGCGCTGACTTCTGTTCAATACCCGCTACTGGCCCGCCATATTGGAATTGTCAGGCGTGAGTGGTGTGATACTACATTGCCAATTAGGAGTATAGCAATTCAGCCATGTTCAAAAGGGGGGCACAGACACTTTACTACTGGTTAGCAGGGGTAAAGTGCACAGAGTTCTGCAGCCAGCAAAAACCGATAGGGCAAAAATCTGAGGGTACACCACACAAAAGCTGATCATTTCCTTCACAGGTCTGGAGAAATATGATCACATCACTCCATCCTGATGACTTTGCCAGCCTGCATCATCTTCAAAAGCAGCTGCAGCAAACTGACTTACCACGGCAAAGTTTTGAGACTTAAAACAATTCTGACTCCCAGCTGTTGGAGGACCAGGGACAAAACCAAGCACCAGAACCAATCCAGTGAAGGCACAACTTTGCTGAGTTGAAGAAAGGTTTGTCCCATTTGGAGCTTCTCCACAGTACTAAATTCAGTTCAGCGGGCCCTCAGCGAGTAGGTATTAGACTCCATGGGGGCCCTCTTCGGATACAGCCTGCTGACATGTCCGTCTGTAGAAGCTCAAGCTCCATTTATCAGACTAAATCCCAAAAAAGAAATCTTGACCAGGTGAAGCCACTGAAAGTATCTGGCCAACGCGATGAAGGACCTTCCAGCAAAATTAGATTTTTCATACGCAGAGCTTTTCCAGCAAAATCAATGGTTTCAGCAAGACCTCACTCAATGCCTATCCAACTTCGATGAGATCTTCCTGGATGCAGCCTGCTTCCTTGCCCTGCTGAGAGATTTTACCTTTCATGGGGAAAACAGATTTTTGCCCCGTGCTTCCCCGGGTGCTAGCCTACTGTGATCCCTGGATATTGGGAGCTGTTACTTTGCCACCCACATGATTGTTTCCCAGGGGGGTCGTGTGTTGTTGGACAAATGCACCTCTGACTGAGAGACTGAAGCCTGCACAATAGACTGGAGGCCCGCCACTGGCCCTTGGCACCTGCCGCACGATACCCGTGGATTGCTCCACTGCTTGGCCCTCGCCTGCAACCCTGTACTGCGTACCGGGTGGTGCATAGGCCTGCTTGTGCCCCCGAGACTATCTCCAAGGGCTGAGGTGGGGCCTATTCTCATTACCTCTGGAACTCTCCTCACACAGCCCTAAATTAACCGGCCATTCCTGCCTGCGAGCGCAGTAGTCCCGCCGGACAATTTATTTAACATTTTCTTGCTGTGTTGAGACTTACTGTTGCGGTCTTGCTCATGCCCCTCAGTTGTCTCAGGCCAGGGGTGAGGTAGGGCCATGGAGGTGCTGTTGACTAGTGAGTGGCCTATTGCGTACTCCCAGATGATCTCCTGAATTACACCTTCCTTCTGGCACTACCATGGGGAAGGAAGATGCCAAGCAGTCAAAACTCTTATTCGAACATCGCAGGCAGACAAGAGCAGCGGAATTGTCTCCTGAAGCTCTGCAGGCAAGTCACGGTAATGGCGATGGCTCCTCTCAAGAACCTGACATTCGCACCATGTTTATGTAGCTTAAGCTCAGCCTCATGGCGCTTGATACCAAAATTGATCTGCTGGCTGACAGATTCGATCGTCTGAAAGACAAGCTTAATAAGCATGATGAACGACTTCTGGAGCACCGTACCTCTGAGGTTGAGGAGAACCATCATTTGACCGGAGAGAAATTGCTTCAGATGGAAATGTTTTGCAGGTAATCTGCAGCTAGAACGTAGACCTGGAGGCGCGCTTGAGGATAAATAATCTGTGCATTATTGTTGTGCCGTAGACAACTGAGATGGGCCATATAGATGACTATGTCGAGATTATGCTATGCACACTTTTTGGCAACGCACTTTCGGCCAAGTTCATTATAGAGTGAGCACAGAGGCCTCCCACTGACACACCAGACCGAGCGATAATCGCTAGACTGCTGAACTACAGAGATCGGGACATGGTCTTGCACCTCGAGAGAGAGATCAGAAGACCCTCCACTATCAGGACAATGGAATATCTATCTTCCCAGACTTCACTGTCACATTGTAGGCTGCCAGGAGGGACGTTTTGCCAATCAAATGCTCCCTGCAAAAAATGGAAGTTAAATATTCTCTCATCTACCCCGCCAAGCTCCGAATTCAATACCAAGGCAAGACTCACTACTTCACAAACCCAAAGTCCCAAAATTGTTACTGAACATTTCACCTAACTATAACATTACTTTAACCATTCTTTTTGTCAGTGAAATTCTAGTTTTTTTTTTAAAGCAAAGTAACATTGGTTGGCTGCAGTGCCTACAGCCCACCCCCGCATGCAGACAACCCCATGCTGAGCATGGCCTTGGGCCAGGCCCTGTAGCCAACCCCCTCAAAGCCAGCCAACCACACCCTGCACAGGGCCTTCAGTTGTGCGCAGCAGGGGGTTGGCTGCGGGACCTGGCCTGCAGTCAGGTCCTGCGGCCAACCCCATGCATGCAGCCAACCCCACATGGTTCACATTCTTTGGCCGTGCATGGCAGGGGGGTTGATCACATCTGCGGCCAATCCCCTGCAGTCAGCCACCAACCAAGTCAGGGTGAGCCTTTGCCATGCAGCATAGCATTGGCCTTTGGGTCCTGGGGCGAGCATTTCCCAGGGCAAAATACAATTAAACAGGGGAGGGGGCATGTTTTGGCAATAACTTTGGTGCGGTTTAATGAATCCTCATGAAGTATCCAAAACTAATACGATGCTCACTTCAGCTGTTGTCTTGACAGTTTCATGGTGATCCGTCAAGGGGGCTGAGAAAAAGGGGGGGCGGTTTCAAAACACGTTTTCCCTATGTTAATACCCATAGAAGCTTTAGACGCTGCTACATCCCGAACTGCTGAACGGAATTACACCAGATTTGGCAGAAAGGTAGGTATTGGTCCAGGAAAGTGCCTTTTTGTGATTTGGTGTAAATCCGTTCAGTAGTTTTAGAGATATTAACCGAAATCAAAATTTGAATATTTATAGGGACGCGGATCCTCCGAGGAGTCGACAGTCCTCATGCTCAAATCTGATTGGCTGCCAACACTTCAAAACAGGAAGTGTTGGCAGCCATCTTGTGTGTATGTATATATATATATATTGGTGAGGAAGGCTGGGATGAGCTGAAACGCGTACAATGGCGGTTTGACAATAAAGGATATTTGCAATCACACACGGCGTCGTCATCCTTGGTCGAGGAACTGGAGATAATTTTTTCGGACCAACTCTTGCGAGGTCGGTTTGACGACGCGCCCTTTGGGTTGGCGAGCAACGAGCATACGCAAGAGAACATACGGAAATATATTTAGATATATATATATGTGTGTGTGTGTGTGTATTTTATCAGGACTTTGATGAAAGTCAAAAAGGCAGAGTACTCTCAATGTTGTAAGTGATAGTGAAATGTATTAGGGCAATAGGTACAAGCACAACACCAGCTGCATAATTTACAAAGCCAAAACAATGAGTAACCTCGCTCAACTGGCAGACAAGCTCACCATCTCTGGTGGTTCTCAATACATCCACAGGACACTATTAGACTGCAGAATAAGAAGTGTAAAAATGAAAAACAAGACAACGAGCCTTTTCTACCCATGCACCCGAAATCTGGAACAACATCCCCATATCTATAAGGACCACCCCAACGAAGCTCCCCTCTTTAAAGAATACCACCATGCATTAACTAATGACAACTGAGCTTTCTCTCCTCTTATACGCCAACTTAAGCTTACCTTGACCATGCATATCGCTCCACTTCCTTTTGGCTACATTTGTGCTATAGACAGACCATATACATACATTCATACAAATGTGGAACCGGAAATTTTATATAAGTTAAAAAAAGTTGGCCAGTTTTCTTAGAAGGAAACTGGTAGATTCTCATCTGATATCCCTCCACACACGCCCACCTTCAAAAACATATTTCTGGACATCCTCACAGGATAACCACATTGATTAAATCCTAGCATGTGTTGAAGTGTCTTGTCCTGTATACATTTGAGACTGCAATGGGAATAAATAATAGAATGCGAAAGAATAGGGTTACATACTTATCATTCCTGAAAGGAAGAGTATTGTCAACAGCCATATTTGATACATACTAAAGTGATACACAGTTGGAAAGTGTACAATCGTGCCTCCCTCTCTGTAAAATTATATTCTGCAGCTTGTGTCTTCTACGGTGCATCCTGGGCATAATAACTTGTGATACATCTTAGTCAATTATGCCTCAGTTATTGGCATAAACAAATCTACAGAAATCTATGGAAAGTGAGGTCACACGTGCTATAAAATAAAACAGTCCCTAATATGATATTGATTACCTAAAGGCAAAAGCATAGTTATTAGGAAAAATGAAATCCCACAAGTGAACTGTTTAATGTAGTTAGGAATTAATGAATTTTGAAAACGGGGTGGAATTAGGAGCTGGTTAAAAGTAAAAAAGAAAAAAGTGTAAGACATGCTTTAAATGTTACAATCTTAAACACGAATTAAACATATTCCTGGTGCTTAATAACTCAAGGTAGTAGAACAACTGAGACTGCAAGATGCTCATATTATGGATTCGGGGTGGTATTCTCCAATGCTGCAGTGGAGGTGATAGTTAGCATTCATAGCTATGGGGAACGAGAACACTGATGTGTGGATCACAGGTAACAAGGAGAGTGATAGTCTGCATTTATTTCACTTACTAAAATGCCAGAATCCTTCAGTAGCCAAGGAAGGGGCAAAGCTCCTTCCAGCATGGCTCGCCCATTGCCCTTAATAATCCAAACCAGCACACTGGGGCGGTACATCTTGGTATTGCTAACTTGGCCCTATGACGTGAGGAAAGTCCAACATTCCTGGATGGTTGTGGCAATTAGTCTTACATAGAAACTCACTGGCAAAGCCGATAGGTGCGGCCTATAAATAAAAGTTTCCTTTCATTGATCTGTAGGTTTGTGTGTGAATGCAGTTGTGGATGAAGAAGTAAGTGAATGAGTGGATGTAAGGATGACATGGGCCCTAATACAAGAAAGAAAAAAACGGGCCCCGACGCCGTGGTTTGGCATTAAAAAACAGCTATAACTGGAGAACCGTGGGCCCTCAAACCCCTGGGCCGGTGCCACGACATTTGCTACACTATTGAGGTCTGCACCCCTGCTTTAGTTCCGGCGATCTCTAATCCATTCATCCACACACTCACTCATTTATCATCATACACACGGTCATTCACCCTTGAGCTCATTAATTCATTCCTTTGTCTATTGATCTGTTCTTGCATTCACCCATTCTCCCGCCCACACTATCACATATACAAATTCACCATTGAACGAAGCAGCGACAAGGTCAGTTATCTTGTTTACATTTTTATTTAGGAATGCATTTTAAAACATTTCGTAAACATAGTATCACAACTTTAGCATTAGGTGCATAGCAGAAATATGTGATGCATTTTATTAATTTATTAATTTTATTCATACTGTTATATTGCCACTTGGTAATATTTAGTAAACGTGACGCATTCTTAGCATCTGAATTACCAGAATGTTTTCGAGGTCAAATACACAACTCAGCCACAAGATGGCAGGGGTGTCACACATATTAAAGATGCTGGAAACAAGCAGCTTTCGCAAGTCTTATTTCTAGACTTCAGTAACACAAGCACAATTTAATAATAATACAAAAACTACCACTTTTCATGTCTAAGGGATACATAATTGATCATAAAAGTAAAAAAATATGCTTTTTTCCTCATAATCTTGGTTAAGAACTGTGAACTGCAGCAAACAAGGATGTATGGAACAATAAAAGAATAAAAATAGATCAATTAGAATCACATGTTTTAAACATTACGTGCCATATTTGTGGCCAAGTCATGAAGTGCAGCAAGTCACTTTGCTGCACTGCACTGGGTAACAGGGAAAGGTCTGGAATGCACTGTATTTAAGTCAATATGGCGCATTTGTGCATTTTTCCCTGCGCTGGTGCCCTTTTGGCTGTCTAGCATCAATGCAGGCACAGGGTGCCGGTATAGTAAGGTAAACTGTTTTTGTGCAGGAAGGATCACCTTCCTGCACAAAAACAATCCCCTGAGGCTTTTTTTCCCTTTCTATGTGTGCTGCATTCTGCAAAATTCAAAAGGTTAGAGGTAAGGTCAAGCTGGTTTATTAACAAAGTGATGTTATCTAGTAATCTCTTGAGGCTGTTAGCAGTACAAACTAATAGTACTGCATGATCGCCATATAGCAACACAGGCGGAGGGCGTTTACCCACTGAGGCATATCTTTCCCATTTACCATCAAATATTTCTCCACTTTATTAATATATAGAATTAAGAAGAAAAGTGCCAAGACACAGCCCTGGTGCACCCCTCTATTGGCTGTAAGTTGCTCTGTGCAGAAGAGTCACTATTGCTTCGTCCTCCCCCATATCTAACATTATGGATCACAGATTAGGTTTATTTACTGTGTCAAAAGCACAACTTATTTCCATAAATCCTATAGTAGTACTTCTTTCTTTGCTATCATACATTTCTAATTAGTAAATAAAGGTTCAGACATTGATCCACCGTTTCCAGTCCCTTCTGGAAGCCATATTGTATTTCCGATAAAACAGCATTCTGCTCTGCCCAATCTTGCAAACTTGTCAGCAGCTCTCAACTCACAACTTTTACAGTGGAGTCCAGAAGTGATATTGGAAGTAGCAGCAGCTTGGATCACATCTGTCACCCTCCATGAATATTGGCACAATAATTGAAGTGAACCAGGATGCGGTAATGTGCTCATAGTGGGGGCTTTAATGGCATTCGACAATAATGGCGCTCACAGCTCCATATTATTTTTGTAGACGTCTATAGGAATGCCCTCCGGGCCCGTTGCTTTCCCACTTGTATTTTTTTTCTTAATGGATTCATAACCCCCCCCACACCTCAATGGGGGTAGTCAGCTGCCATCCCCTCTGTCCTGACCTCATCAGGCCTCCCCCCACCCCCTCATCTTCAGCGGGCAAACACGGTTGACAAACCGAGTACACTTCTGGATTTGTTATTGTGTTTTATATTTATCTTTGTCTTCTGGTTGACTTTTCAAGCACTGTGCATCACAGTCATAGACAAAACTGGTACAGTTCAGATGGCGGCACCACAAATGTCCTCTAAACACAGGATAGTCACACCTCAAGCCACAGTAGCAGTGCAAGCTTCCCTCTCAAACACAGAACAGGCATAGTATGTGCTGCAGCAGTGCCAGCTTCCTTACCCGTATAGCACAGACAGCAGAACTGTACATTTCCAAACACACAAAGAGATTTTATGGTAGAAGCAACGGCAATGTATGCTTTCCACATATTCACAGCATAGTTACAGTAAAGTCAGCACCCATGCAAGCCACCTCCACACAACAGTTAAATCACAGGCAGTATTCAATGCATGCATACGTCATATACACCATAGAAACGGCACCTGGAGCAGCAGGACCAGCTTCCCATACACACAAACCGCAATACACAGACTGCAGCTATGCACATGGAAATAAAAGACAGACACAGTAAACAGGTAGATTACAGAGATCAGCTTTGACACTATCCCTCACTGCATGCTTTACTCACACACAGAGAACAGGTCATCTCGCACACACAGCACAAAGCAGCATACTATGAAGGACTGTGCAGTCAGAGCATGCATGGTTGTACCCCCTCCTTCTGGCAGCCCTCGCAATATGCTGACGAGTCCAGTGCATTCCTTCTCTCAAGATTCCCCAATAACCTTTTTCCCAATGGAGAGGTCAAATACTTAGGGCCTGATTCACAGAACTAACTTACGTCAAAAACGTAAAGTTAGTACTTTTTGGTATTTACAGAATACACTTACTCATTTTGGTATTCACAGAATGAACTTACTCATTTCGGTATTCACAGAAGTTAGTAGTCCTAACTTTAGGACTCCTAAATGCCTTCTGTGAATACCGAAAGTCTTAAAGTTAGGATTTTTCTCAGTTTAGGAGTAGTAAAGTTAGGACACCTAACTTTAGGACTCCTAAATGCCTTCTGTGAATACCGAAAGTCTTAAAGTTAGGATTTTTCTCAGTTTAGGAGTAGTAAAGTTAGGACTGCAGTACTGGAGCTTTGGTGTTTTCTCTTTATTATATTGAGACTGTACTGTACAATCTTTTTGATCCATTAGCAGCATTTCTTGAGAGCAGTGGCTCACTGAGATCTCAACAGCTTAGTGCGACCTAGCTTCAGAAATCCATTCTTTTTGTCTTTCCAAAGTAAATGTGTGTGTGTGTTATTTATATAGCGCTGACTATGTATGTTGTATTCATATATCAATCATCATCTTTATTCGCATTTGATAAATACATAAAAGTACAGAGGAAATTCACAATGCAAAATAGGCAGAAACATGTTAAAACATCAATTAATTGTGTGTTAAAATACCGATATTCTCATACATAACCATCAATTAAAAACCAAAAGTCAAACACCAATTCATTTTCAACAAGTGAAAAAAAAAGACCAAGGTATTCAAAACAAGCAAATAAAAACAACACCCCTCCTATTCAAGGTCTTCCAAATCCCACAGCTAATTCCGGCTTGCATATTAACATCCTTACAGTAATTCATTGAGCTGTTGAAATCAGACTAGTAAAACTAATCCGTTAAAACAACCCCCTCTCTGATGAACCTTTCCTGATTCGCAAAACTGAATATAGAAAGTTTGCGGTCATAAAACAGACGAAAGGGGTTTCCAATGTATTGATAGCTGAAAGGGCTGCGGAATGAGAGGATAAACTCAGTTTTGTTAGCATTGGAGAATGAATCTTTTCCTTTCCAGTTTATAAAAACCATAGAAGAATAAAATATGCAACATGGGTTGTGCAGATCGATCATCACACGGGCATAGCGATAAATGTTTTAATGAATATGTTTGGGCTGGGTAGCCTACCATTAAAGGAAAAAGGTTCAATCTCATCCTTGTTAATAGATAACGATGCATGTTGTTGGAAACAAAGGAGAGATAGGAATTATGACCCATGGCCACTTTAGGCATAGTCTGATAAAATAAAACTGTGACTTTATTATGGTTACAGTGCCATCTTACGCACTTTGTGGCGAAAGCCTCTCTTAGTTTGATTTTAGAAAAAGACAGGCATTTGGAGAGTGTTGTATACAGAAAGGCTAGGCCCAGATCAGTGAAGGACTGCTTAACATATGCTAGCCATGGGATACTGTTGGCTCGGTCAAAATTTATTATATCTTTTAATACTACTTGGTTTATCTTGACCAAGTCCCTCTTCCAGATTCTTAGCCATAATAGAAGTGGGGCCAATTTGATTGAGTCGGTGATAAAAGGAAGGTCAAGTTCATTATGAGCAATTAGATTCGAGCAGAATGGAGGGACTGGGAGCAGCTTTTTAACAAATTTGTCCTCCACTGTCTGTAAACTACCCACTTGAGCAATACCCCAACTTTCCGCGCCATAGGTAGCTATGGCTACGGATTTTGCCAAATAGACTTCAACCATTTCCCTGCAAGGCTTTTTACCCATGTTAGAAGCAAATTTCCAGATAGCAGCTATACTTCGTTTCAACATATTGGTTCTATTTTTTACCATAGCAGACCAATTAAGTTTGGAATCAAAAAGAAGGCCAAGGTACATAAAAGAATCTATGCAAGCCAGAGAACCCCCCCTAGTTGGAGTGAAATTGACTTTTTTCTTCCCAAACCCGCTGTCATAACAAAAGTTTTCGATTTGCTGACGCTCAAACCCAGGTCAGCCATGTAACTTTAGTATAACCCAATCAAACGCTGTAGGGCCAGGGGGGTTCTGGCCATCAAGACTGCATCATCTGCATAGAGGAGAACAGGCAGCAATAAGCCGCCTGCAGATGGAACGTCCCTGCACTGTGCGGTAAAGACTTCATTAACTTTGTTGGTATATAAAGAAAAAAGAAAGGGGGTGAGGACACACCCCTGTCGAACCCCCTTTTCGATTCTGAACTGCTTCATGCATTCCCCCTGTTTTCCAAACCTTATTACAGCCCCTGCCTCTCTATACATCTCTCTGAAAAAATTGATTATGGACTTGTCAACGCCCATCGTCTCCAGAAGAGCACACAAATTTGCGTGGCTCACGCAGTCAAAGGCCGCAGACAAGTCAATAAAAGCCATATAAAACTGACCCTTTTTTGCATGAACATATTTTGCTGCGAGCAAGGCTAAATTTAAGCCTTGATTGATCGTGCCCTTCCCTTCTCTAAACCCGTACTGGGCCTCGTCTAAGACATTGTTAACAGATGCCCACTCCTCCAATCTATTTAAAATCAATCTCCCCATTAACTTGGCGGTATTGTCCAGCAAAGCGATTGGACGGTAATTTGCAGAGCTCGAGGGATCCCCCTTCTTATATATAGAGATGATCACTGATTGCTTCCATGAAGTCGGGGGACCCACTTTGGTAACGGCATTAAAAACTTGGGTCACGATGGGTGCCCATAAATATTTGTGATAAAAAAATATGTCAAGTGGGACCCCATCCGGGCCCGCTGCCTTTAAGGCAGGAGATTAGGATAGTGCAAGCTCAATTTCCTCTAAGGAAAATTCCATCCCCGGTTGGGCCACCATAACAATCGCAGGTTCTTTTGTAGTACTAATCCTTTCTTCGTGAAAAAATGTTTTGGAAGTGAGACACCAGGTAGATTCATGTATATGGAGATCAAGAGAGGGGCCGCCTTGATCCTGCAGAAAAGGTTCATTTATCACTCTCCAAAACACCTTACTTTCTTTTCTCCTAGAAGCCTCATACAGATTTCCCCATGCTTCGCCCCTCAACCGCATCTTTCTCACCTCCCCAGGTGTCTTATAGTCAGCTCGGAGCTTCTTTATCAAATCTTTGTTTCTGGGGTGTAATTTTAGAGCAGTATGAAGTTGTTTGAAGGCCTTAGAACAATTGGTCTCAAACCATCTTGACACCGGTTTTGTGTTTCTTGGTGCAGGGTGTGAGAGGTTAGAACTTATAGATGTTAAAATTTTCATAAATGCTGTTACTACTTGGTAATTGTCAGAGTGAGCATCTAAGCAGGAATGGATATGGGGTAACACCTCTTTTACAACCATTGGGAGGAAGGAAATTTCTATTTTCTCCCACTATAGTGTGAATCCGTTTTTTCTGCTCAGAATAGGTTTTGGGGCAAATAAAAAACTTGTCTTAGTAACGAGGGGCCAGGCAAAGCATAAAAGGAGAAATGCGTGGTCACTAAATTCAGTTAGCTCAGCCTTAGAGGACTTAATACATTTCTTAAAATTAGCTTGGATAATGATAAAATTCATATATCATGGACCTATCCGAAAATGTTGAACAGTGTCCAAGGCATAGCCGAGTCAACTTACAGTTAGAGGGGTACCACGTTTGTAAAACCAAAAGTGAACTATTCGAGCATTGCGAAGTCATGTTTTAAAGCCTAAGTAATGATATATAGATGTGTGTATGTGTGTGTGTGTGGGGGAGAGGTGTGGGGGGGTGTAAAGATATATATGTGTGTGTGTCTGTGTGTGCGTCTGTGTGTGTGTGTGTGTGTGCGTGCGTGCGTGCGTGTGCGTGTGTGTGTGTGTGTGTGTGTGTGTATGTGGAGAGAGAGTGGTGAAAGTGCAGATGTGTGTTGGAAGTGGATGGGAATCTCCTGTAGCCACTTTTGAAGTCCCTTGCATTACAAAGAAGGACGAGGACACAGAAGCTCTGCACGGTTTTGTGGTTTTCTAATATTATATTCACAAATGCAGTTTGCTTGTACTTTTTTTCGCTGAATCGAAAAAAAGTTCCATTTGTCTCTCAAAATATTTATGCAACAAGCATGCTAGAGAATCTTTTAACTTCTTGTTAAGCATTAATTTGCATAAAATAGGATCACTGCACCAGCAGTGCCTCAAAATGTACTATGGTATAATGCCCAGCTATGGGAGACTATACTCTAGTAGGCAGCCAATGTGCAACTTACTGCCCTGGCATCACGTTTGTAATATAAATGCAACAGTTTCCCATTCGTGGTGTTAGTGCATCACTATACTAATCTAAAAACTGATAGTTGATAAGAACTCTTTCTTTTTATAGCAACCTGTGGCCAAAGCACAGTGGATAATAAAACAGAACCTATTTTTTTGTGGATTTATTTATTTATAACACACACAAGAAAGACAGTAGGGATCCAAGTTAATGTGCATTCTTCTTATCTTTCAATTGCAATAAATGACTATGAAATATATACATCATAGAATTTAACAGGAAACCTATGAAAAATCTAGACATAACATTATAATCTCAAGTAGGGAATTGAGTTATCATGTGTCAGCCCTCAATAGCATACAATGTACCTGTGTCGTCTGCCTCGAGTTCTGATAATGGTATGCTTCCACATAACATATATGGCCTCAGCCATCTCATCGTGTACTCCATGTTTTCAAATGAAAAAAACTGAAACCAGATATGATGCACTTCCACCCTCATTCTACACCTTTGAAGAACTTCTCCTTGAATTTAAAAAAAATTCTTAGCATCCATCCATTGTCCTTTCGTCTGTTAGCATCGACAAATAATTGTCCTTTCCAACCACATGGTTCTGAGCTATCCTTCATTGCACCCAGCATCATCTTACCCACCCACCTGCTCATCCTCTCATTTCATACTGTGGAGGTTGGTGGAGAAAGGTTGTGGCAGGAGCTGCTTTGTAATCCCTTCTACCAGAGCCTCCATCACCCCTCCCACCCCCAGACAACTGTGAGAAGGCTGCAATGTGAAGAAATGAATGATAAGGAATTGGACCCCGAGGTATTTCTCTCCAGAGCACACCTCGTCGGACTTGAGCGCTTTGCACAAATGGAAGAATGAGAGACGTTAATTAGCCCTATCACCCTTTCTCCCAACAGAGGTCATCACAGGTCCAACAGAGAGCCCATTAGGATATAGTTAATCCTGTTCTTATTTTCCACAGATAAAACGCACCTCATTGGGATTCACTTCATATGAATGAGCCAGTCCAGAGGTAAACATTCAGACCCACCCAGAGAGTGGCTGCTAAATCGAGCGCTCTGAAACCTCTGCCTTCTAGCCACAAAGGAAATTGGATGAGACACTTACTGCACATTGGAATTAACTACTGTGCTTACCAGGAGTAAGCAGTGATATCTGCTTTCTGAGAATTGGCAATAATGTGTGTTTACAGGCAATGAAAACGACTTGCTAAATGGAAACTGGCAATGATAAGGATGAATACTGGGAACCCAATATGATGCTACAGGGATCTTGCCATGCTGTGTTGGAAAGATGCATCAGCGAGTTGAATAGCCGCTTTTGACATCTGTGGCTATATCCATATGGTTTTATATGTATATGGTTTTATATGTATATGGAGGTTTGATATGTATATGGAGGTTTTATATGTATGGTTTTATGGTTTTATTATCTACTGGCGGTCGCCAGTAGATAGTTATAGTTAGGACCTAGTTTCCATAGGAAAAGCATTTTTTGTTTTCCCAATAACTTTGGCGCCGGATGACGAATCATCGCGAAATTTTCACAACTAGTGGGGCGCTCCGGTCAGCTCCTGTCTTGAAAGTTTCGGGGTGATTCGGCAAGCGGGGGCTGAGAAAAAAGGGGGGTCCCAAAACGTGTTTTCTCCATGTTAATTCCCATAGGAAAATTTAGCCACGGCTACAGCCTGAACTGCTGAACGGAATTACACCAAATTTGGCAAAAAGGTAGAGCTTGGTTCAGAAAGCGCCCTTTTTTTTAAATGGTGTAAATCTGCTCAGTAGTTACGGAGAAAATCAAACAATAGAGGTCAAAAAATCAATTTCCCATAGGAAACTTTAGACACAGTTACAGCCAAAACTGCTGAACGGAATTACACCAAATTTGGCAAAAAGGTAGTTCTTGGTTCAGAAAGCGCCCTTTTTTTTAAATGATGTAAATCCGTTCAGTAGTTCCTGAGAAATTCAAAAAATAAAAGTTTCGATATCTATGGCCGCGGTGGATCCGCGCACCCTCCCGATCACGAGCTTCATGCTAATTGGCTGTCAACACTCCAAACCAGGAAGTGTTGGCAGCCATCTTGTGCCTCGGTAACCGAGGCACAAGAAAAGAGAAAAACTAAGGCGCAAAACAAGAAAAGGGGGCAGGGTAGAAACACCCTGACCCCCTAGGCCTGCTCAGGGGGTCCCACAAGGACCCCCAGGGCCCAAAAAAGCATTTTTTTTTTTAAAAAGGCAAAATTTGTGTAGGATCCGCGAATCCCGCCGTGAAAAAAAAAAAACGAAGCGCGGGCTCCTGCGCTTTGTTTAATTGTAGCCCCCGGGTGGGCCAGGTCCCGGGGGCAGTAAAAAAATGTGTGGGGGGGCCCCAATCCCCCCCACACTGCCCCGGGGACCGCCACCCCCCGGGGCTTTGCAACAATATTTGCAGGGGCCCGCACCTGGTGTGCCAACTAGCCCACCAGGTGCTTCCAGTAAGCGCCACTGCGCTGCGTTGCAGAGAGGTGGTCCAGGTCATGCCCTTTTTTACACCTCTCTGCAACGCAGCTCTGTGGCGCTTACTGGAGGTACCTGGTGGGCTAGTTGGATCCCAGGGACCATCAGGATTCAAGGGGACTTAATCCCCCAACTTAAAACGGCCACAGGGCGTGTTTGCACACATGTCACCTCAGGCCCCCCCTCCCTTCACCACTGTGCAAACGCGCCCCGTAGCGCGTTTTAAGAGGTAGTTTTAATCCGCCTGCCCTATTATGTACTAGGGCCTTACAGAGGAGGTCATGCTAATCACAGGGGTACGCAGTGTTCCCTAGTGTATGTAAGTGTTTTCACTGTATTCTAAGTGTCTTTTAGCATAGCACTGGCTCTAGGCCTGGTTAGTCAGAGTCAGTTACCACCAGTACCCGTCTGAAAAAGTTGTGGGCACAGGATGATTTTGCAACAAGGCCTCTTTCTGCTCCTCGTTGGTTCTTTCTGCACATGTCTTGCTTCTTCCTGCACTTTTCTTCGTCTTTGTGGACTTCTGTTGCTTCTTTCTGCATCTCTTTTGCTTCTTTCTGTGCGTTTTTTCTTCTTTCTTCACATGTCCTACCTCTGTAGGCATAGTTAGAGACTAGCATTTAAAAAACCTTTGAAATTCACTTAAAAAACCATAGGTTTAAGGCACGTTATAGTTAGAAATTAGCATTTAAAAACCTTAGAAATTCACTGAAAAAACCATAGGTTTCAGGGACGTTATAGTTAGAAACTAGCATTTAAACAACCTTAGAAATTCACTGAAAAAACCATAGGTTTCAGGGGCGTTATAGTTAGTTGGACATTTCACTCGTACAAAACCTGTGAAATTCCCCCGTTATAGTTAGTTCAGCTAACTATAACTCGCGCCCCCGCAATGCACTGCTGATGACGTCACATATTACATCACTCATGACATGGTCAGTGACATCACTGATGACATCACTGATGACATCTCAAATGACATCACTGATGACATCACTGATGACATCATCCATGTGAAAATTTCATGCATCTTCTCACACCCTAATATAACTTTTGATACACCCACTCTAAATTACAGACTACCATTCTCAAAACCATAGACACTCCAACACCAATAACTACATACCCACTCACTGATTCTTAGGTCTACACACACATCCACTCACTCACCCGTACAGTCACTCATACTTACGGTCACTCAGTACAGGACTATCATATGCACTCATACACCTATATAGACACTCACACACCGCCACTCATCCATAGAGGTGCTCACACCCCTAGTCAGTCATGGAAATAATTAATCACACTGCCATTTACTCAGATATACAGTTATACACACACCAGCTGAATTACTCATACAAATACTAGCACATTCTTACGCTCTTATACAATCAATGATACAAGCACACACTCATCCATACAGCCACTCTCACAATAACACACTCATTTGTAGCCAATTATGTACTCCAACACACATATATGCTACTTTTCACATATGTAGTTACTCACACATGTACCACTGAGATATACATTCACTCACTAACACACCCATACACACACTCACCCACCCATACAGTCCATCACAGATGCACTCTTGAAACCATGCACCCAGTGAATCACCCACTCACACATCTATGCTCAGAGTCACACACCCCCCACCCACACAAACACTCAGGCACCCATACAGATACTCAGACTACAAATCAATAACCCATATAGACACTCATGTAGCAATTTGCAAACCCATGCAGTCACTTACACACCAACAGACACACGGATACAGACATTCACACAGTTTACTCACTAACCCATGCATTCAGAAAGATATGTTTAATCACTCACTTATAGAGTCAGTCACGCACCTACTAAATCAACCATTCAGACACTTATGCACCCACTCATTCTTCAATACGCCTTTCCCTATATATATTAAACATATTTAAACTTTACAGAAACACACAGTCACTGGATGATGTCATCAGTGATGTCATCAGTGATGTCATTTGAGATGTCATCAGTGATGTCGTCAGTGATGTCACTGACCATGTCATGAGTGATGTAATATGTGATGTCATCAGCAGTGCATTGCGGGGGCGCGAGTTATAGTTAGCTGAACTAACTATAACGGGGGAATTTCACGGGTTTTGTACGAGTGAAATGTCCAACTAACTATAACGCCCCTGAAACCTATGGTTTTTTCAGTAAATATGTTTATGGTTGTGTCTACATGTATATGGTTTTGATGGATGAAATTATATTTACGCATGGAAATGCTTACTAATTTATACCTTAACCACTTAACCGCGGCGGCAATTCCGCCGCGGTGCGGCGGTTTAGCGGAGTGGGCGGGGCCGCGTCGGCCAACGGACGTGCGCAGCACTACGGAGGTAGTGCTCGCGACGGCCGTTGGCCGACAGAAGCAGCGAAGGGGTTAAGTACAAGGGCTAAATTTTGCATTTCTCAACCTACACATTATTGGCAGGAAAGCAGGCATGTCTGTGATGGTCAATTTGAGTATGGTTGTGCTTCTCCAAACTGCAGTGTAAAATAGCACAATAATGCTCCTGTTGAAGGAGCTCAGTGACTTGTCACCACAGCTCAAGCACTCTTAACCCTCGCCCCTTCCTTCCCAGAACCCTATGATAGGATCAGGGGTATACTCAGCCTCCAGCCCTGTTACATCAAACCTAAAAGACTTTGAAAGGTTTGTCAGATTTTTGCCAGGTAGGTTCTGACATTCTTCTTATTTCTGCTGGCCTTCAAGCTAGGCGTGATGTCTGCATTTTGTTCCCTGCTGCCTAATACATACCTGTACAGGAGTTCTAGACTGCCCACAGGAGTCCTGCCACAGAGATCCTGCAGTTGGGAGTTAGCTGTGAGAGAGGTGTGGCTGAGGTGCATTAAGGAGTTCCTGCATCACACACTGGCTCCATTGTGCTTTTTCACACTCGTTTCTTTGCCAAGGAAGAAAAGTCCATCTCTTGGCTTAACAAATGTGATGTGAACACTCAGATCAATTTCCTGATCAAAAGATCAGGAATCTATAACCTATAATAAATTATCTAAACTGATAGATGTTTTCTGTTATCTTTACTACAATAATATTAAGAACAATTTATAGAAAATATTTAATCGGGTTCATAGATGAATGATCATGAATTAAAAACTTAACTAGAACATCAAACAAGCATTGGCAATGCCAATTGGTCTCGCTTACCTTTACATAAAAGCGAAACCCACTGCAATGAGTGAGGTTGTCTCCCTCATATTTCTGCTTCAGTTTTTATAGTGACCACTTTGTGTTACAGAAAGACAGCAAACGGGTGTTGTTTCAAGGTGCTCTATCTGCAATGTTGCATTCGGAGCAGGAAGAATGACAAACATTAACGACGGCGATACCAAAAAGCGCCTATGTGCCAATCAAACCCAGAAAGGGAGGAAAGCAACACATAAGAGGAAGGTTACTGACAATGACACAGCAGGCATCCAATCTTGAGCAAGGTTTGGCTCTGTGGAGTATGGTACATAATTCTGTCTCCCAATGACCGCAGAAACGATAGGAAAGCAACACTTGACAAAGTGGCAAATAGAACAATAACACAATCTGTGTTCAGGTTGGTAAACATGTTTTCAGATGCAAAAGTGAATTGTCACAAGTAAATTGTTCTTATAGTGATATCACACTGAGTAAAATAGAAATGAAATTACTTTTCCCTCAGGCGTTAGTGAGGGTGACGGAAGTCCCAGAAAAAAAGGAAAGAGGTTTCAACTCTAGCCAATTGGCAATCATTTTACAATAATTGGTTGATATTCAGACCCCTATAGGGAGGTCAGGCTTTATTTCCATTCATCTGCGAAACATGTCCAGAAAACCGAAATTTGGGCAAAAAAAGGAGCATATATATGTGTAGGTGGATGAAACATGCGTACTCGTGTTTGATAATTTTTTAGAGAGAGCAAGGAACAAAAAAAATTACACTTTTCCATTACCTCCAAGCTTAAAGGCTGGAGTGATTGTCCACGGCAAGGGAGGGCGTTGAGAGAAGCAGAAGTCAGCCACTGGCTACGTCTCTGGAAAATCCACTGTTCAGACAGATAATGATTTAACTTCACTCATCAGAGGCAGGGTGATCAGTAAAATACATAGAATGGACACAGAGAAAGAGTGATAAAATATAAGATATATAAAATTGCAAAGGTTACAGGTGGCTTACAGGTAAGGAGTGATGATCAAACTGAGTTTCAGAAAAATGGCTGAATTTCGTGGTTCACCGACCAAAGCATGAGGCGTGTCCGGTGACTAATTATTCTTGCTTTATTTGGAAATGTTGCATGACTTCACACAAAGTGAAACTCTGTGGCACTGACTGCTCCTTGTCGGAATGTTCTGCCTTAGGATATTCTGGGGCTTATTTACAAGCCCCTTGCGCCACTTTTGTGTCATTTTTAACATGGGAAAAGTGACGTACGGGTGGCGCAAGGGGCTTGTAATTAAGCCCCTCTGTGTGCATTTGCAGCAGAGGGAGTGGTTGCTCCATGTTGGTCATGCAAAAACCCGTCCCTGGGAAAGTACAAGGTGGATGGGAGCCAAAACATAGACAGGGATGGTATGAGTCAGCCAATAATTGGTTGGATCTTGGTGGGGAGGGCTTCCATCAGCCAGCTAGGACTGCTCTGATTAGGCAGGGCTCGGCGCCATGGGACAACTCAGTGTGGGAGGAGAGCTTGGATGCAGGGGCACGGACTCACTGTGGTATAGAGAGGGATAGCTCTGGAGGCCTAGTATGCCTTGAGACAACTTGTTGCAGAATAAAGTTGAGGGGCTGGTAACAGGGGACTGCCTACTGTTATTCTGCTGTAGCAAACGGGTGGTCCATGAAGCTGCCCTTCTTTTTCTTTTTAGAATTCATGAGTGTTTCCCATACTGAGGCATATAAAGTTAAATAAATTTGTGATTTGCAAGCAGGGATATGTTACAACTTTGCACACCTCCAGCTCCATTTTCATATTTTACAATCATGTTCGCTTGTGAGGTGAGGAAATGAGTGCCACAAACAAGAGTGTGAAACTCTTTACCCTCCATTATGTAAAAACACCTTTTTCAGGATCTATCTATCCCACAGAATCTGGACCTTTTCCCAATCTTTATATAATTTAGTCCGTGCCTCACCATGGCTATTCCATGATGTATTCAAATTTGACTTTCTGAGTCCACATACTTATACATCTCTAAGTAAATAAGATCAGAAGAAAGAGAGCATGTTAAGGGCTGGCCAAACAATCTATAATAACCCCCTCCTAAAAGACTTCACATGAGGACTAGGAAGAAGGATTTTGTGTTCTACATGACCTCACCACGCTACAAGAGTTGTAAACTTAAATACAAACTGTGGGGACATGTTATATGGGGTTAGTATGGGAGGAATTGTAGGTAGACGTATTAACAACCACTTTCTGCTACAGTAGCTCCCAGATGCACCAGGGGGTGGTACCTTACAGCCGTTGTAGATGCTGAAGACTATTATACCCTATTATAGATCCCTATACAGTATCGAACACTGCCAACCTGCTCTGAATCACTGCTCATCAAATGGCCATTCACCAGACTATCCATTCTGTAGCAGGTTTCATGGTCTCCCACCTTACCTGGTTGTCACTCTCCAGTTGCTCTACTCCACCTCGAGAAGGGTCAGTTGTGGCTTTCTGCACAAGCCAACAGTGTGTAAGGTATGCATCCAAGGCGGTCCCTTCTGCTGGAGGTTAATTTACTCTTTGGTGCAGAGTTTTGAATGAATAGTTTGATCAAACAGTGTGACAGTTATCATGGAAGTACAGTAAATAAATTTCCAATCTGTCCCATGCTATTAGCTTTATCAATGATGGCATCAGGGGAGAGATAGAGAGAGAGCGAGAGAGAGAGAATTAATTGACCAAGACATGCACTTCCACTGAGTGCTAATTAAGAAAAATAGAAAAAGTAGTTCAATTACACTCAACCAATCAAAAACAGAAGAGAAGCCTAAATGCTCTAGGAGCCAGGCAAACAAAGGAATAAGGAGAAAAGCCATCAAATTAATACCAGCTAAGTGAAATAGACAAAGAAGCAAATCATTCATGAGCAAACACAAATTTTACTCTAAAGTGTAGCTGTTTTGATTGGAATCCTGTCTGTGACAAACAGCAAAAGCTGTTTGCAGCCTGACCACGAAAATGGGAAGTGTAAAAATGTAGAATACAAGTATACATAGTATGACAAATATTAAAAAGACATAAATAGTGAATGTCGACATTCAATGAACGTGAATCATAAAAATATAAAAACATAATAAAAAAGTCAAACAAAATAAAGGCCCCTTTAACCCCTTTGCTGCTAGGCCTTTTCCCCCCCTGTGCTAATCCTTTTTTTGGCTATTTGGGGTAGTTTGCGCTTAGGCCCCTGTAACTTTTTGACCACATAAGGTAGCCACGCCAAATTTGCGTCCTTTTCTTCCACCATGGGGATTTTAAAGGTACCCAGGGTTTGTTGATTCCCTTGGAGGGGACCTAGAAATTAGCCAAAATACAGCTAAATTTTGGTTTTGGTTTGGAAAAATGGGAAAAATGGTCTCCAGATGAAAGCGTCTGGTTTTTTCCATGGAAATAGTATCAACAAAGGGTTTGTGGTGCTGAAATCACCATCTTCCCAGCTTTCAGGGACTGATAGACTTTTGTCAGAAAACCCAAAAGTTTTTAAATGGGTATGAAAGCAATGATGGATCCTGGACAGCTATACATTTCTGAAAAGTAGACAGAATTCTGAATTCAGCAAGGGGTCATTTGTGTAGATTCTTCAAGGTTTTCTTATAGAAACTAACAGTTGAAAATAGGAAAAATTGAAAATGAGTTAAAAAAAAAACAGCCATTTGTCCAACGTTTTCACCTGTAACTTCTTATAAGCATGACAAATTTTTTAAATTAATACACCGTTACATCCGCTGGACCCTTCTGGTTGTGGGAATATATAGGACTTGTAGGTTCACCAAGAACCCGAGGAACCCAGAGCCAACATCTGAGCAGAGTCTTGCAATGGTTTTTTATTGTGTACCTGGTATATAGCAATTCATTTGGGAAAATGTAAACAGGGAAAAATCGGTATGAAAGACACCTATGCATTTCTGAAATGGGAACAAAATATAGAGTTTAGAAACAGTAGCTATTTGCACATCTCTGAAATTGTGGGTACCCATACCAGCATGTGAATTATAGGACATTTTTCAAAGTGACTTCTTTTTTACACATTGTCTTACATTTGGAAGGCAGAAATGCATTGAAAGTCAATAGGTAATAATAGTTGCTCTACGATTCTGTGTTCCCCTAAGTCTACCGATAAAAATGGTACCTCACTTGTGTGGGTAGGTGTAGTGCCCGCGACAGGAAACGGCCCACAACACAACCTGGACACACCACATTTTCACAGTGAAAACTGGCCCCTTTTTTGCAAAGTGCCTAGCTGTAGATTTTGAACACTAGCTCTGCCGGCACCTAGGGAAACCTAGCAAACCTATACATTTTTTTAAATTAGACACCCCAGGGAGTCCAGGATGGGGTGACTTGTCTGGCTCTCACTAGGTTCCGTTACCCAGAATCCCTTAGAAACCTCAAACTTTGTCAAATAAAACACATTTTACTCACATTTCTGTGGTGGAAAGATCTAGAATCTGCGTGGATCCACAAAATTCCACCCACCCCGCATTCTCGAAAGTCTTCCAAGGAAAATGGTACCTCACTTGTGTGGGTTGGCCTAGTGCCCACGACAGGAAACGGCCCAAAACGCAACGTGGACACACCACATTTTCACAGTGAAAACTGATCCTTTTTTTGCAAAGTGCCTAGCTGTAGATTTTGAACCCTAGCTCTGCCGGCACCTATGGAAACCTAGCAAACCTATACATTTTTGAAAACTAGACAGCCAGGAGAATACAGGATGGGGTGACTTGTCTGGGTCTCACCAGGTTCTGTTACCCAGAATCCCTTGCAAACCTCAAACTTTGTAAAAAAAAAAACATTTTCCTCACATTTCTGTGGTGGAAAGTTCTGGAATCTGTGTGTATCCACAAAATTCCACCCACACCGCATTTCCCAAAGTCTGCTGAGAAAAATGGTACCTCAGTTGCATGGGTGGGTCAAGTACCCGCAACAGGCAAGGGCCCAAAACATATTGAGGAGACATCAAAATTACCTATCACAAAACAACCTGGTTTTGCAAGGGGGGTCACCTGGGTTTTTGGCCCCGGGCTCGGCGGCCATCTTGGGAAACCTACCAAACCCACACATTTCTGAAAACTAGACACCCGGGGGAGTCCATCAAGGTATGGCTTCTGTGGTCCTCCCAACGTTTTCTTACCCAGAATCCCCTGCAAACCTCAAATTTAGCTGAAAAAATCACTTTTTCTCAAATTTCTGTGTGGGAAAGTTCTGGAATCTGCATGGATCCACACATTTCCTACCACCCAGCATTTTTCCAGGTCTCCCGATAAAAATGGTACCTCACTCGCGTGGGTGGGTCAAGTACCCGCGACAGGCAGGGGTCCAAAACGTATTGAGGAGACATCAAAATTACCTATCACAAAACAACCTGGTTTTGCAAGGGGGGTCACCTGGGTTTTTGGCCCCGGGCTCGGCGGCCATCTTGGGAAAAATACCAAACCCACACATTTCTGAAAACTGAACACCCGGGGGAGTCCAGCGAGGTATGGCTTGCGTGGATCCCCCAACGTTTTCCTACCCAAAATCCCCTGCAAACATCAAATTTAGCTAAAAACACACATTTTCCACATATTTCTGTGTGCAAACACCGTGCCGGCACAAATGTTCTACCCCACAGCGTTCCCCTCAGTCTCCCAAGTAAAATGATACCTCACTTGTGTGGGTGTCCAATGCAGAATTGGCTAAACACGTATTTTTTAAAAAATGTAGCGCTTAGAATTCTCTGTGCTATACCCTTAATCCCTATGTTTTTGGCTCTTCCCAGTCACAGGCCCTTGCCCCACCCACACAAGTGAGGTATCATTTTACTTGGGAGACTGAGGGGAACGCTGTGGGGTAGGACATTTGTGCTGGCACGGTGATTCCATGCAAAAATATGTGGAACATTTTGTTTTTTCAGCTAAATTTGAGGTTTGCAGGAGATTCTGGGTAGGAAAACGTTGGGGGATCCACGCAAGCCATACCTCACTGGACTCCCCCGGGTGTCTAGTTTTCAGAAGTGTGTGGTTTTGGTATTCTTCCCAAGATGGCCACCGGGCCCGGGGCCAAAAACCCATGTGAACCCCTTGCAAAACCAGGTTGTTTTGTGATAGGTAATTTTGATGACTCCTCAATACATTTTGGGCCCTTGCCTGTCGCGGGTACTTGACCCACCCACATGAGTGAGGTACCATTTTTATCGGGAGACCTGGGAGAATGCTGGGTGGTAGGAAATGTGTGGATCCATGCAGATTCCAGAACTTTCCCACACAGAAGTTTGAGAAAAATTTGATTTTTTTTCAGCTAAATTTGAGGTTTGCAGGGGATTCTGGGTAGGAAACCTTTGGGGGGTCAACGCAAGCTATACCTCGCTGGACTCCCCCGGGTGTCTAGTTTTCAGAAATGTGTGGGTTTGCTAGGTTTCCCTAGATGGCTGCTGACCCCGGACCCAAAAACGCAGATGCCCCCTATGTATCCGAAAACGACCCGGTTTTGCAAGGGGGATTACATGAGTTTCTGATCCCGCACTCGGCGGCCATCTAGGGAAACTTACCAATCCCACACATTTCTGAAAACTAGAGACCTGGGGGAGTCCAGGGAGGTATGGATTGCATGGATCCCCCAACATTTCCCTATCCAGAATCCCCTGCAAACCTCAAATTTTGATGAAAGAATCTAATTTTTTTCAAATTTCTGTGTGGGAAAGTTGTAGGATCACCGGGCTGACACGAATTTCCTACCACCCAGCATTCCCCTGGGTCCCCCGATAAAAATGGTACCTCACTCGTGTGGGTGGGTCAAGTACCCGCGACAGACAAGGGCCCAAAACGTATTGTGGAGACATCAAAATTACATGTCACAAAAAGATCTGGTTTTGCAAGGGGGGTCACATGAGATTTTGGTCCCGGGATTGGCGGCCATCTAGGGAAAGTTACCAAACCCACACATTTCTGAAAACTAGAGACTCGGGGGAGTCCAGGGAGGTATGGCTTGCGTGGATCCCCAACGTTTCCCTACCCAGAATCCCCTGCAGACCTCAAATTTTGATGAAAAAAATCAAATTTTTCTCAAATTTCTGTGTGGGAAAGTTGTAGGATCACCGGGCTGACACAAATTTCCTACCACCCAGCGTTCCCCCAGGTCTCCCGATAAAAATGGTACCTCAACTGTGTGGGTGGGTCAAGTACTTGCGACAGGCAAGGGCCCAAAATGTATTGCGGAGACATCAAAATTACCTATCACAAAACGATCTTCTTTTGCAAAGGGGGTCACATGGGTTTTTGGTCCTGGGCTTGGCGGCCATGTAGGGAAACCTACCAAACCCACACATTTCTGAAAACTAGAGACCCGGGGGAGTCTAGGGAGGTATGGCTTGCGTGGATCCCCCAACTTTCCCTACCCAGAATCCCCTCAAACCTCAAATTTTGCTGAAAAAATCTAATTTTTCTCAAATTTCTGTGTGCGAAAGTTGTGGGATTACCGGGCTGACACAAATTTCCTACCACCCAGCGTTCCCCCAGGTCTCCTGATAAAAATGGTACCTCACTCGTGTGGGTGGGTCAAGTACCCGTGACAGGCAAGGGCCCAAAACGTTTTGTGGAGACTTGAAAATGACCTATCATGAAACAAACTGGTTTTGCAGGGGCGGGCACCTGGGTTTTTGGACCCGGGCTCGCGTCCCACTAGGGAAACCTACCAAACCCACACATTTCTGAAAACTAGACACCCTGGGGAATCCAGTGAGGTATGGCTTGCATGGATCCCCCAATGTTTCCCTACCCAGAATCCCCTGCAAACCTCAAATTTAGCTGAGAAAATCACTTTTTCCATACATTTTTGTGTGGGATCACCGTGACGGCACAAATGTCCTTCCACCCAGCGTTCCCCTTGTTCTCCTGAGTAAAATGATACCTCACTTGTGTGGGTGGGCCAAAGGCCTGTGACTGGGAAGAGCCAAAAACATAGGGATTAAAGGTATAGCACAGTGAATTCTAAGCGCTACATTTTTATTAAAATATGTTTTTAGCAGATTCTGCATTGGACAGCCACACAAGTGAGGTATCATTTTACTCGGTAGACCAAGGGGAATGCTACGTGGTAGGACATTTGTGCCGGCACAGTGATCCCACACAAAAATTTGAGGTTTGCAGGGGATTCTGGGTAGGAAAACTTTGGGGTATCCACGCAAGCCATACCTCACTAGACTCCCCAGAGTTTTTATTTTCAGAAATGTGTGGGTTTGGTAGGTTTCCCAAGATGGCTGTGAGCCCCGGGCCAAAAAACCAGCCCCACCCCTGCAAAACCAGGAAGTTTTATGATAGGTAATTTGGAAGACTCCACAGTACAATTTGGGCCATTTCCTGTTGCAGCCACTATGCCTACCCACACAAGTGAGGTACCATTTTTTATCAGGAGACCTGGGGAACGCTAGGTGGTAGGAAATTTGAGTCAGCCCGGTGATCTCACAACTTTCCCACACAGAAAAGTGAGAAAAATTGATTTTTTTCAGCTAAATTTGAGGTTTGCAGGGGATTCTGGGTAGGGAATCTTAGGGGGATCCATGTAGGCCTTACCTCACTGGACTCCCCAGGGTGTCTAGTTTTCAGAAATGTGTGGGTTTGGTATGTTTCCCCACATGGCTGAGTCCGGGACCAAAAACCCAGGTGCCCCCCCTTGCAAAACCAGGTCGTTTTGTGATAGGTCATTTTGAAGTCTCCACAATACGTTTAGGGCCCTTGCCTGTCGCGGGCACTAGGCCTACCCTCACAAGTGAGGTACCATTTTTATCTGAAGATCTTGGGTAATGCGGGGTGGGTGGAATTTTGTGGATCCACGTAGATTCCAGAACTTTCCATCACAGAAATGTGAGGCAAATGTGTTTTTTTTACAAAGTTTGAGGTTTGCAAGGGATTCTGGGTAGCAGAACCTGGTGAGAGCCAGTCAAGTCACCCCATCCTGGATTCCCCTGGGTATCTAGTTTTTAAAAATGTATAGGTTTGCTAGGTTTCCCTAGGTGTTGGCAGAGCTAGGGTTCAAAATCTACAGCTAGGAACTTTGCAAAAAAAAGGTCAGTTTTCACTGTAAAAATGTGGTGTGTCCACGTTGCGTTTTGGGCCATTTCCTGTTGCGGGCACTATGCCTACCCACACAAGTGAGGTACCATTTTTATCGGAAGACTATAGGAAATGCACGGTGGGTGGAATTTTGTGGATTAACGCAGATCCCAGAACTTTCCATCACAGAAATGTGAGGAAAATGTGTTTTTTTTAAACGTTTGAGGTTTGCAAGGGATTCTGGGTAACAGAACCTGGTGAGAGGCACACAAGTCACCCCATCCTGGATTTCCCTTGGTGTCTAGTTTTCAAAATTTTATAGGTTTGCTAGGTTTCCCTAGGTGTGGGCAGAGCTAGGGTTCAAAATCTACAGCTAGGCACTTAGCAAAAAAAGGGTCCGTTTTCACTGTGAAAATGTGGTGTGTCCATGTTGCATTTTGGGCCGTTTCCTGTCGCGGGCACTAGGCCTACCCACACAAGTGAGGTACCATTTTTCTCTGAAGACTTTGGGGGATGCGGGGTGGGTGGAATTTTGTGGATCCATGCAGATTCCAGAACTTTCCCCCACAGAAATGTGGGGAAAATGTGGTTTTCTTTTACAAAGTTTGAGGTTTGCAAGAGATTTTGGGTAACAGAACCTGGTGAGAGCCAGATAAGTCACCCCATCCTGGATTTCCCTTGGTGTCTAGTTTTAAAAAATGTACAGGTTTGCTGGGTTTCCCTAAGTGCCGGCTGCGCTAGGGTCCAAAATCCACAGGTAGGCACATTGCTAAAAGCAAGTCCGTGCCTAGTGGGCTTTCTGCCACCCTGGGGGGGGGGAATCGGGGTAGGGGGTTTTCCCCGATATGCCCCCAAGGGGGGCAGAAAGACTTAGGCTATTTGTTTCGGGGTGGGGGCATTGGTATGCCCATTCTGGGCAGCCCGCACGCATAAAAAAGCCACCATAATTGCTGGTGCCTAGTGGGCTCTCTGACGCCCCCTGGGGGGGCAGATCAGGGGCTACTGCCTCAATCTGTCTCCTGGGGGGCAGAAAGACTGTGGCATTTTTTGGGGGGTGGTGGGGGCATTCTGGGCAGCCCACACCCCTGAATTAAAAAAAAGATATTCCCTGATGCCTATTGGGCTTTCTGCCCCCCCCCCTCCCGGAAGGCAGATAAGGGGATACTGCCCCCATCTGCCTCCTGAGGGGGGCAGAAAGACCTTGGCATTTTATTGGGGCTGTCAGCAGCAGAGGGATTTAGTGCCCCTGTTCTCATGACATAATGGTTCCGTCATGAGCACAGGAGCACTGGTGCTCATGACGGAACCATTCTGTCATGAGCACCTGTTGGAAAAGGCCCTTTTTGTAGGGTTATCCCAAAACTTTTTGCTTCTTCCTCCTTTGTTTTTCCTGACCTGTGGTTGTTGGCTATAGAACTCTGGGCACTTTCCCACTGCTGATCAGTGCTAAAGTGCATATGCTCTCTCTGAAAATTGTTATTATGATTGGTTATCCATGATTGGCTTATTTGTTTTACCAGTAGGTCCCTAGTAAAGTGCACTGAGTGTGCCAGGGCTGGTAAATCAAATGCTACTAGTGGGCTCGCAGCACTGGTTGTGCCAACCACATGAGTAGCACGGAAAAGATGTCTCAGACCTGCCACCGCAGTGCCTGCGCGCAGTTGTGAACTGCCATGTTGTCCTGGCCAGTGTACACACTTGCCAGACCTAACCCTTCCCTTTTCTTACACATTGGACACCCCTATGGTAGGCACAAGGTACCCCCCTGGGCAGGTGCAGTGTATGTGAAAGGTAGGACATGTACTAGTGTGGGTGACATGTCCTGATAGTGAAATACTGCCAATTTCGTTTTTCACTATTGGAAGGCTATCTTGCCCATAGGTTAACATGGGGAATGCTGTGTAACATGTTTACCTGCATATCTTCCCATAGCGGCAAGATAGAAATTTGGAATCTGGTACCCATGAACTCAGAATTTAATTACACATCTTTTAGTGAAGATGGTTTTTAAATTCTGAGTTTGGAAATAGCACTTTTAGAAGTGGCTATTTTCTTGTTCAACCTTTCTGTGTGCCTCTGCCTGTTTGTGTATTGACTGTCTGGTTTGTGAGTGGCAGGGGCTGGGGGTGGCTCCAGGAGGGAGGGTGAGTCAGCACTAGGCTGAATAGACCTATCTGCACATTGAGTGGTGGGAGGAGTCGCACCTGGGTCTGAATGGGGCTGTGCCTGCCTTCCACAAATGCTGGCTCCACCTCCTGCGGTAGCGTCTGATGGCCCTGGCCTCCCTCACAAAGAAAGAAGACATGCACTGGCAGAGTGCACCTAGAATTGGTTTGGACTGGGTCCAGGACCCCTCACACATGAAGAACAAAGACTTTTGGGGTATAAAGGTAGGACCTGAAACCCCTACAAATTAGACTACTTTTGCCAACAAGAGGGATCCCTGCCAAAGAAGATCAGCTGAAGAGACTGGAAAGGAAGACTGCCCTTGCTGTGTGTTCTGGGGCTGACCTACAGTTTGCTGTTACTACTGAGGAAGGGGACAGGGGACTTTGCTGTGTGCTGTGTTCCCCCCACCTGCTTGAAGGAAGGACTTTGCTGTGTGCTGTGTCCAGGAATAAGAGTCTCCAAGGGCCTGAGAAGAGCTGGCCTCCTGTTAAAACTCAGGAACACAAAAGTTTACCCAAGACTACTTCTACAATCAAGAGGAACCTCCGCCCAAGAAGATCAACAACAAGAACTGAGGAGAAGTACTGCCCTTGCTGTGTGTCCTGGGGCTGGCCTGTAGTTTGCTGATTTTTATCGAGGGTGAGGACAAGGGACTTTGCTGTGTGCTGTGTCCCCCTTCTGGAACCAAGGACTTTGCTGTGTGCTGCGACCTGGAAGAAGAATCTGTCTCCAAGGGCCTGAGGAGAGCTGGCCTCCTGTTTGCAACTCAGGGACACAAAAGTTGCAGAAGAAACCAACTTGTGAATGCTAAGTGCGAGTGGCTGCGCTCTGACTGGGGCCTCGTGTACCTTGCCCTGCCTGCCCGTGTTTAATTTACCCAGTGTGCTTGTCGGCACCCATCACGGCTCTGTACGAGGTCCGACGTACCCATCGCGAATCTCTGCCGGACGGTCTCGGTGATCGAGAGTGCCTGCCAGGGCACTTCCCGAGACGTGAAATCAGGGGTCAAAATCACCGTCGCCAGCCCGGGAGCCTTGGGGCACTGTTTCCGCTTCCCCGCTGACGTCAGGGAAGAGCCGCGCTGGGATTGGATCCAGCGCGGGGCATCACCTGGCACCGAGGGGCTCGTCAGCTACGGGAGCTACACCAAGGTCCAGGAAGCACGGAGTGTCCCGGTGAGCAGCTGCGGCAAAAGTAGCGATCGGACGGAGACCGCGCACCCAGGTAACCGCCCCCCACCAGTTGACAGAGCGGAGGAGGGTCACCGTTGGGGACGGGGAGAGCGAGTCTGCCGTGCGAGTGCAACGCTCGGTGCCCAAGTGCGCGGGGACATTACGGAGGAGTCCCTCTCTCCCCTGATTATCTCTGAACCGACTTCCTCATTTTTAAAGGCAGCGCGGACCCCAGTAGAATGGTCCGGGCTGCACGCAGTTAATGAGGGGCATAGGTTGCATCAGGCTACTACTCCCCGAGCACGTGCCAGGTGGGAGCGAGCATTGTTGAATGGTAGAACAGCCCAGACAGCAGGACTGTGACGGAACAGTCCCAGTAGCATTCCAAGTGGTTACACAGAGGGGCAACATCTTTTTGCTAAGGAACTGGAACGTTTTAGATAACAAAGAGAGCAGCACTACAGTGAACTGTTGCATTTAAAAGAGCCTACAAGTTTATTGGTGCTAAGAAGCTTATTCAGAACATTCCTAAGAAAAGATTATCTATGTATGTGGGATAGGTCGTTTTGATCTGACCTAATCTATATAAAGATATTAATATTTTTATAACAACCTGTGTGGTGTACATTTGTGGTGTTTCACTGTGTTACTGTGAGTGTTGGTGCAAATACTTTACACATTGCCTTGGGGGATAAGCCTGTCTGCTCGTGCCAAGCTACCAAGGGGGTGAGCAGGGGTTATCAGCAGTGTGAACCCCCTTACCCTGACTAGAGTGGTGGTTTCTGCCTGGCTGAGACGCAAGCCCTAGCCAATCAGAAATCCCATTTCTAACAGCACCCAAAGGGTTAACATCAGTTTTCAGCAGAATTTGGTGCTTGTTTGGAAGGGTGTAGTACTTGCTGTGACGCGCTGCAGGAAACATTTTGTGTTGTGCTAGAGAGAGAATAGTGGAGCTCCTATTGTGTCTCGAATCGCAGCAATTAGCACAGTGATGTAGGAAGAATAAGCGAGAGATAGGGTGCACTCTGATTATATTAGCTGTCGGTTATCTTTTACTCTGATGATTCCATATCGACTTTATGTTGATTTCTGAAGATTTTTCACTCCACCTCTTGTGTGATGCACTGTAATTAGGCCACCAATGTTATGAGTCTTGCGGACTGGGGAAGGAGAGGTATGGTCAAAAAAGGACAAAATAACAGATAGAGGACGGAGATCTGTCTGGATGACCTGCATAGCAGTCATCCCCATATAAGTGCCTCTATCTGTATCCCATTTTGAATGTGTTGAAGAGGTATGGTACCGGAATATTGTGTTCAAAATATCGTTGTGTCCTAAATATTTTTCACAAAAATGTATCCCCATTGCTGATAATAATAGAAAATCTACACCCAATGGGATAATATCTTTCCTCCATTGCACATAATAATAGAAAATCTACAACCAATGGAGTAATATTTTTCTAAACAATATTGAGGTCACAACACGTATGTGAGCCAATGTTTCTGTACATGATATATAGGCTGACATACAACCATTGATGGCTGTGGGCAGGACATGCAGGAGTGGGCTATATTAAAGTGTCTCATGATGCCAGTCACAGCAGATAATTGTTTTGCTGGAGTGAGGATGGTTTAGGACCTCCAAGAGTATAACTTTTATCCAGCCTTGCCTAATTGTAATCAGACTCGGTACAGCCCCACAGTGGTGACTCTTGTCCAGCACTGATTGCAGTTAGCCATGGTTCTGTTTGGTTGGGGCTGTCTGTAGGAAAGTGCCTCTTTTTGCTTGGTTAGCCCCCACATATTGCCTGATGTGATTTCGAACTGTAAGTGTATTGGGTCCCTGCTAACCAGGTTCCCAGTGCCAGATCTCTTTCCCAAACACTGTACCATGATTGGCACCACTTCAGCTACCCCTGTAATTCCCAAGTAAATGGTACCTGTGGTACCTAGGGCACGGGTACTGAGTAGGGTCCTCTGGGGCAGCAGCACTGGTTGTGCCACCCCAGGGACACCTCACCATGCAGGCTGCATGTCTTGGTGCAGAGAAATCCAAAGAGTCGACATGGCACACAGCCCTGTGTGCCATGCCACCCATACACTGCATAAGATATAGGTAAGTCACCCCTACTGCAGGCCTTTAGCCCTAAGGCAGAGTGCACTATATCCTATGTGAGGGCATATCAGCATGAGCAGATATGCCCCTACAATGTCCAGTCTATTCTGAGATATTATAACACACAGGGAAGCCATAAGGAGTGCATGGGCTGGATACTTGTCAAAACAAGCTTCCTAGCTCCATGATGGCTTCGCTGATTTCTAAGATGTTTGGTACCAAACATCTTATCTTATTAAATCCTCACTGATGCCAGAGTTGGATTTATTAATAAATTCACACAGGAGACCCTATAAGAGGGTTCCCTGAAAACCTACCTAGCACTTTGTGGTCTCTGACTTGTTTTCGCCAGCCTGCCACCACCAGACATGTTTCTGACCTCATGGGGTGAGAGCCAGTGCTCTCACAGGACAGGAACAAAGCCTGCTCTGGGCAGAGGTGCTTCACACCTCCTCCAGGACAAGATGGCCTTCCTGGGCAGAAAGCTTCAAAGATAGTTGGGGAACCTCCAGATACTGGGGGAAGCCAAGCCCCCTTTCTTGCTCCACTTTTGGCGGAAGGAAAGGTGGGAAAATTTGTTAGATTAGGAGGAGGGTCCCCACTTAGCCTACACCACCCCTAAGGTGGGGCAGGCAATGTGAACCCCTTCTCCTGAAATTCCACCATATTGGGATGGTGGAAAACAACCTATCAGTGCTAGGGTAGTGCCCCTTTCCACAGGAAGTGGTCACAAGAGGATGTAGACACCCTAAAGGTAGGTAGCCCATTGGCTACTACCTGTCTCCCCTTGTAACACCCCTAAATTCAGTATTTAGGTGGTACACCTAGACCTGAACACCAGATTTGATGGACAAGAGAAGACCAGGACAAAGAAGACTCGTTGAAAGAGAACTGAAGCCTTGCTGCAGAAGACAAAGGCTCCAAACCCTGCTGCCTCAAGGAGTCGGCAATCGCTGCCTTCTGTGACGCCCTGAGCCTGAAAAGACTCCAAGAACCCCAGAGCACCTCCAGCCTTCAAGAAATCACCAAGAAGCTCCTTTTGAGTGAAGGTGTCAACCCCCGGCACACCGCAGGCACCGATCCTGTAAAGTTTAGTTTGTTGACTTGCTGCTCCCCAATGTATCGACACAGCACTGAAGCAAGAAAAGGTACAACAGCTTCGGAGAGTCAGATCTGTCTCCACACCAAGACTGGAGACACCAGGACCTACGGGAGCCGCAGCGCAACAATGCCTGGGTTAATGTATCCCAGCAAAGACCAAGACGAAGAGTCCACACAGTTCACCCAAAACACCAAAAGCAAGCACCCATTGAGGAAGCTTGAGACACCTGAGACCCACTTCCTGAGTTGGACAGCTGTCCAGAGATTGCCTCTACAAGTTGCCTACTCCTGACCACGAGGACCTCAAGAAGCAAGAAGCCCAGCTGATCTGTTTGCCCTGTACCTAGCCCCACCAGCCCTGACACCGAACAACCAGCTGCGCTCCCATGGTCCCCAAGCCCTTGCAACCTCCTCCCTCTAAGGAGACCCACCATACTTACCTGTAAGTCCTCCTGTGCAGTGTTTTCAAGTGGAGCCCTTCATCTTTGAGCACAAGTTTCTAAGACCCTCAGCACTCTGCTCCCGGATGATCGAGGATGCTCCCAAACTTCTCCTGCTGGAACTTTGGACCTGGTCCCGACCTCGATCTAAAACGAGAAGGTGAACTTGGTGAAAACACTGCCTGATTTTATATGCATTTTTCTGCTTTTTCCCAATTGTTTCCAATGGTGTATAATTGCGCACAAAAGTGATATATTTTCCAAAATTTTCCAAATCATAACTCTGAAAGTACTTACCTTAGAACTGTGTTCTTGGTCTTAAAAATTAAATAAAAATGTATATTAGTTTTATAAATTGGTCTTGGATTTATTCTTGAGTGTGTGTCCCATTTATTGCCTCTGTGAGTACAGGAAATGCTTAGTACTACCCTCTGATAAGCCTAACTGCTTGCCCACACTACCACAAAAAGAGCATTAGAATTATCTGCTTTTACCTCTGTATACCATTTGGGGATTCACTGGACTCTCTGCATAGTATAATTCATTTTAGTATTCTATATAGAGAGTCAGCTTCCTACATTTGGTGGCAGCGGTGGGATAGAAGACTTTGCATTTGCTGGAACCACTCTGTCAATTAGTGACCACATGAGTAAACCCACAAATTGTCTCTAGTTAGTCCATTTTGTTTCAATTGGTCTATTTTTTCTAAATGCCAAAAATTAACTGCTAGGGCCATTGCGAAGTCTCTTTAACTTCATAAAAAGGTCCCAACTTTAGTAAAATAATGCCTGATACTGATAGCCAAGCTCGGGAGCTCGACCTGACTCCTTACATGGGCCTGAGCCATTCTCAATACAGGGCTCTCTTTGAGGGCGATAGTGTCAAACCAGGCAAATGGCCCAAGAAGGAATATCTTAGACAACTGTTAGCTCAGTTTGAGAGAGATCATCCAGAACTAGTAGCTCAATCTGAGGATGATGAGCATGCTAATAAAGATGATGCCAAGAATGGACATGAGTAAGTCTCCTCAGACACAGCTGAGGCCCCCTCAGATGAGAACCTCATGCTAGAATGATTGACCAGGAGACTGAACTTAGAAGCTCAGCTCCTAGAAATAGAAAAGGAAAAGAAAAGAGATGGGCCTAGGACCTATCTCTGGTGGCAGCATACAAATAACTAGGGAGAGTGAAGGTTCTTATGACTCAAAGCTCACCAAAGGGATTGTCCCTAAATATTCAGAAGGTGATGAAATCATCAAATGGTTCACTGCATTTGAGAGAAGCTGTGTAGCAAGCAAAATAGGCTTCTCTCTTGTGGGTACTATTCTCAGGAAAATGCAGGAATAGTCTCCTGGCATTGAATGAGAAAGATGCTGACTCTTATGACCTCATGAAGGGTACCCTGATTGAGGGCTTTGGACTCGCCACTGAGGAGTATAGAATAATATTCATGGAGACAAAAAAAGAGAGTCAGTCCTGGGTGGAATTTGTTGACTTTTCAGTGAAAACTCTAGGTGGTTGGTTAACAGGTAACAATGTGAATGACTATGAAGGGCTTTACAATTTAATTATGAAGGAACATCTTTTAAGTAATTGTTGCAATGAGAAGTAACATCAGCATCTGGTAGGCATAGGTCCACTTTCTCCTCTAGAGTTGGGTAAGAAGGCAGGCAACTGGGTCAAAACAAGGGTGGCCAAAGCTACCACTGCCGGGGGTGACAGAAGAAAGAGCCCAAAAAAACCACCCCACCCCCCCAGGGAAAGATGGTGACCAAAAAGAGAAAAACAAAAATTAGTCTCCTTCAAGTTCCCAAAAACCTGCTCAGGAGGGTGGGCCCAGAAACATCACAGGCCAAGGGAGGGTACCAGGGTAAGACCTGGCATCCAAAAAAGCTTGGTGTCATGACTGTAAGGTGCTTTGACACCTAACTGGAGACCCTAGCTGTAAAAACAAAAAGATTTCCTCTAGCACACCAGCAGTAAATGCACTTACGAGTCTCCAGATGGGATCACAGGTGAGCTCTGACCATGTCAAGGTGCTCACTGATCAACTCTAGTCTTAGAGGATGTAGCTACCCTGGCTGTCTGGACCAGTAACCCCGAGAGATACAAACAATAGACAAATATCAAAGGAATTAGGGTGGAAGCCCTGAGGGACACTGGTGCCAGCATCACCATGGTGGCTGAGCCACTGGTGGCCCCAGACCAGTATCTCCTTGGACAGACTTATACCGTCCTCAATGCTGATAATCAGGCTAAGGAACATCCAGTGGCCTGGGTGACCTTAGATTGGGGGTGGGTTAGTGGCCTCAAAAGGTAAGTGGTGTCTTCTGCTATCCCTGTACAGTGTGTGCTTGGAAATTATTTGGAGTACTCAGCATGGGCTGAGGTAGAGAGGAAACCCCATGCAGAAATGCTAGAAATACCTGAAAGGGTGTGTTTGGGGGGCATGGCTTGACGCCAATGTAGGAGGAAGCGGTTCTCGGACCTCTGGTCCCCGGCTTCCTCATTTGTCATTATCCTGAGCCCCGGCGCCTCGAACGGCAGTGGAGGCAGCGGCTGAACCCCCCGGACACCAGTGGGCGAAAAGAGGTGCAGCGACCCGCAGTGGAACGCTGCCAAATAGCGAGGTTCGGAGCTGCGGGGGTCCCGGGACGCGAAGCCCAAGATGGTGCCCGCGACCCGAGAGCGGAACGCGGTGTGAAGGGCTTTGCTGTGAGGCGTGGCGAGGGGGGCCCAGCGGTGAACGCTGCTGCTATCGGAGCATCCGAGGAGCACAGAGGAACCGCTCCGTCGTCGTAGATGCAGAGAGGTGAGCTGGGCCCTGCGAACATAGGGGAGCGGCCCGAGGGAACCGGCTGGCTTGAGCGGGGCGTGATCATCAGCAATCTCTGCATAGGGGCGAGCTCCAGGAAAAAGATCTCACTGCCCGGCAGCCCACTGATTTATGTGGAGTGGGCTCTGGGAAGAACATGCGCAAACAGACAGATAAATAACTAATGGTGCTCACCGGGACCGGACATTAGACCTCCGAACAGCGAGTGCACAGAGCTGATGAGGGGATTCAGGGCCCTCACCTGCAGTGGACTGGATTGAATTAAATAGCAGAGGGACCCCCCAATAAGCAGCCCAGACGGAGTGCCTGTGGTGGGCCGGAGAGAGACGAAGGTCCTTAGACCACTGGGGCCAGGATTGGAGGGGTGGTGATATCTGTTGGGGCCGTATGGTGGAACCCTGCGTGGCAATTGGGCCAAGTGGATGCAGGGGCTGGGACCCCTGTATATAATGGACAGGTGCAGTACTTGGAGGACTGGATCCAGAAAGAAGTAGCCCCTGAAGGGCTGTCTCGATTTTACGCCATTGAAAGAGCGCATAGGGTACCAGCCAGGCCTCCCAAACCCAGAGCACCGCCAAGGCCAATTATTGCTCGCTTGCTCCATTTCAGGGACAGGGACCATATCCTTAAGAAGGCTAGACAACTGCCGGACCTGCAAATCGGGAACGGAAGGGTGATGCTATTTCCGGACTTCACCAGGGAAGTGCAGCGGCAAAGATCTATGTTCCTAGCAGTGAAGAGGAAACTGCGCCAACTTCAGTTTCCATATGCCATGCTGTTCCCGTCCAGGTTACGGGTCGTGGGACCCAAGGGCACACTATTCTTCCAATCGCCACAGGAGGCCTGGGATTGGCTGGACACTATACCGGAACGGAGACCGGAGGGCAGCTCGCCGAAATCGACTGCAGGAGATAGTGGAACGAGTCGTAGTCCGCTGAGAGTCCCAACCCCGACGGAGACCAGAAACGAGTGGAACAAAGTCATCAGAGCAGTGGTGGAGCTTAGTCAAGCAGGATCCAGTCCCGGATCGGCGAGGAGTGATCGGGAGGACGGAAGATCCGAGAGCTCTCCAATATTGAGTGCGGCAGAGGAGTCGGACACGGAGCTGCCTGTTGTAACGCCTCATACTGCAGATGAGTTGGGGATGACTTTGCTGATCTAGGGCTCAGAGGATACAATTCTTGGCAAACTATATTCTTTTCTAGATCATTGCACACACGAACATATTGAATATACTGAAGAGGGGGGATGTTTCAGAGAAGAATATTGGGCATTCAAGAGTTGAGGGGCTGGGGACGGCCAAATGCTTTAAGTTAGAGGGAGCCCAGGTGGAAGGGGCTCTGGGGTTTGACGACAGCCACTGCACCCCTATACACATTTTTGTTGCAAAGTTTGGATGGGAGGGGGGTCACTTCTACCTGTCCTGGGGAAGGGGAGTTGGGTAGTTTTTTTGTTTGTTGTGGGAATGTTCATTGGGGACCAAGCGTGACCGGAGGAACTGTTTGGATAGATTTGATGCAATACCATTTCCATGGGATCCAACATAGACTATAAATGTATCTCCTGGAATGTCCGGGGGATGCACTCCATGACGAAGAGGCACAAGGTGCATGCACTTTTGGTACGTAGAGGGGCAAAAATTGCATTATTACATGAGACCCATATCAGTGCAAGTGAGGGAACTGCTTTGAAACGTCGCTGGCGAGGGCAATTGTTTTACACACGATATTCGTCTTTTGCCAGAGGGGTGTTGGTGTGGGTACGAGCTGGAGTCCCCTTCCAGTGTACCAGGGAATTTATAGATCTGGAAGGGAGATATGCAGTGATACTGGGTAAATTGGACGGGAGGGATGTCACGATCGGGAGTTTATACAGTAGCGGCTCCTGGTGGGAGTGCTGCCGGGCGGTGAAGTGGGGCGGGGGAGGGGAAGGGTGTGGGGTAGTAAACTCTGGAATACGGCCCAAAAGAGGTAAGTAAACAAATAAATAAATAAAACGAAATTCGTTGCGCGCGCTGCATCGCATTTGGCGATGCAGCGTGCGCAACGAATTTCGTTTTATTTATTTATTTGTTTACTTACCTCTTTTGGGCTGTATTCCAGAGTTTACTACCCCCCACCCTGCTCCTCCCCCGCCCCACATCACCGCTCGGCAGCACTCCAACCAGGAGCCGCTACTGAGTATATATGCTCCGAATGTGGATCAGGCTACATTTTTAGCAGACCTTTCCAGATCACTGGCACAGGTCCTGACGGGATCGGTGCTCTTGGGGGGGGGATTTCAACAGCGTCTAAGATGTGGGGCTTGACCGATCACATCCCCCGCCCCATGATTCCCCTGCTCATAGAACGGCGAGGGCGCGTAGGGACTGGCAATGACAATGGGGATTGGTAGACTCTTGGAGGGCGCAGCACCCAGGAGAACGGGACTATTCTTTCTTCTCTCCCATGCATGACCTTCATGTCCGCTTAGACGTTTTTTATGCACGCCGGATGTGCATGGGTGCATAAAGAACTGCGAGTATTTGACATGTACGGTTTCAGACCATAACCCCTTGCTGCTCTGTCTTGGATGGTCTAGGATTAGAACGGGGATTCCTACTTGGCGACTTAGACCGGAGAACTTGGAAGATCAGTTGTACCAGGCTGAGACTCGCACAGCTATCAAACAATATTTAGCAGAGAACACAGGGTCGGCCTCGACACTCACGACGGAGTGGGAAGCGTTTAAAGTGGTGCTCCGGGGTAGATGTATTGCGGCAGTGGTAGGGGTAAGGAGAACTCTTTTGCAAGACAGCTACAGGCAGAACAAAAGCTACGTCGCATTGAATGCGACAGACCGGATAATGTAGCAGCGCAGAGGGAACTCCTAGAGGCCAGGGAGGAGGTGGCGGGACATATAGAAAGGCTGCGCTGCTTTGATTATAAGAATTATATGGCGAGGTCGCATTCCGAGAGAGACAAACCTGGGGCCCTACTGGCTTGGCTGGCCAATCCAGCTAAGAGGGGGTCCGTTATCCTGGAAATGAGGGGGAACCAAGGGGAAGTATGGTACCGCCAGCAGGATATTAACCAGCATTTCTGCGACTATTATTCCGATCTTTATGAGTAAAACATTCCCCACAGCTGCAGATCTTGCCACCTTTCTTGAGGATATTTAATTACCGTCACTCGATGCAGAGGCAGCGGAGGCCTTGGGAAAGGAGATAGAGCTTAGCGAGGTTAGGAGTGCTGTTAAGACCATGGCCAGGAACAAGACGCCGGGCACGGATGGGTTCCCTATTGAATTCTATGCGACATATATAGACCTGATGGGACCCCGATTGGTAGCCTTATACAACCAGGCAAAACAAGAGGGGAAACTTCCGGAAACCACTAGAGAGGTGCTGATTGTCCCCTTATTGAAGCCAGGGAAGCAGGCATGGGACAAGTCGGCTTA
The DNA here is from genome assembly GCA_963921515.1 of Calotriton arnoldi. NCBI lineage: Eukaryota > Metazoa > Chordata > Amphibia > Caudata > Salamandridae > Calotriton > Calotriton arnoldi. The sequence continues at coordinate 593,453 of CAWUFW010003925.1, read as the reverse complement.
TTGACCTTTGTCGATGCTCAACCTTGATTATAAAATCCTGAGTAGAATATTGGCCACTCGCCTATTACCGCATATGACAGGTCTCATACATAAGGACCAGGCCGGCTTCATACCCACACGCAATATGGCAATGAATGTACGAAGACTAATTCGAGTGATGGGAGCAGATTCGTATTGTGGAGAGGAGGCTACTATCCTAACAATCGACATCGAGAAGGCTTTCGATAGTTTTGAATGGCAATACTTATTTAGTGTGATGCGAGTCTTTGGGTTAGGGCAGGAGTTAGTAGCATGGACTGCTCTGTTATATAGGGACTCCACAGCTCGAGTCCGGACAGGAAAACTTATATCAGACAGATATGTGATGGAAAGGGGAACGAGACAGGGGTGCCCGCTGTCGCCCTTATTGTTTGCGATGGCTATGGAGCCGCTAGCAGCTAAAGCTAGGACTGGAAATTGGTACCACGGGCTAAATGTAGAGGGGAGTGTTCACCACATAGCCCTATATGCAGATGATCTGATCTTGCTGCTTAGCAATACGGGAACAGATCTTGAAGGGGCCAAGGACCTGCTGTTGGCCTTGGAAAGAGTGGCAGGTCTCAAGGTGAACTGGAATAAGTCCTGTCTATTTCCCATCATCCAGGGCCGGGAAAAACCGCAAACAGTGGAGGGAATCGAATGGGAGGAGAGATGTATCCTATATCTTGGGGTGAGAATATATCATGACAGAGCAGATCTATGAGAGGGGAATGTGGGGAAGATCATACGGGGGACAAAGGCCAGCTTTGACTTTTGGGGCACACTCCCCTTGTCGTTAATGGGTAGGGCTTCCCTGCTAAAGATGGTGACTCTCCCGCGGCTCTTGTATGTATTTGGGGTGTTACCAGTGTGGATTCCTGCAGAGAAGATTCAGCAGCTTCGGACGATGGTGATTGAGTTCTTATGGGGGACAGGGCAGAGGCGAGTGGCCTTAAAAACTCTGATGCATCTCAGGGCAGAAGGGGGGATAGCGGTGCTGGATTTTGAGTGTTACTATATAGCGGCTCAACTGCAATGGTTGACGAAATGGGTAGCTGGCCAGCTTTGGGGTACAGTGCAGCAAGGTGATGGGTGCCCTGCCCCAGACCTCCTGGCTAGAGTGGTACTGCGTCTACCTGTGCCAGAAAGGGATACGTTGGCGGAACTGTGGGTAGCCCATAAGTGTTGGGTTTGCAATTTACAGAGGACTAAAATGAAGCGCCCATACGCGCCAGAGATACCTTTGAAATATTGTATGGAACTACCGCATGGAGCAGATTGGAGGAGGCTAGAGCTGTGGGAAGAGGCTGGAATACTCACTATGGGGCAGCTATACGCGAATCGCGGGATGTTGCCATTCGATATATTTAGCGAGAAAAACGAGATACCTGGGTGAGACTTTTTGCTCCATATGGCTCTGACAGCCGCAATTCGCAAACACTGGGGGAGTGGCCTGACTGAACCTCCTTTAAATGAAGGTTGTCAATACGTGGTGTCGGCAGCAGGGATATTTAAAGTGGTCACCTGTCTATATAGAAGGCTGCACAGGGTGACACTCCTACCGCTTCAGGAACTGCAACAGAAGTGGGAGGAGGATTTCAGAGAGCCCATAGATGACAAAGGGTGGGCTGAACTTATGGAGAGGATTAGTAAGGTTTCCAGGAATGCTAGGTTCCAGCTTGTAAATTTTTACGTCTTCCATAGAGCGTACCTCACCCCTGGGCGCCTCAACAAGTACTTTCATATGGTAACGGTGGCTTGCCCCAGATGTGGAGAAATAGGTGCAGAGTTCCTCCACATGTTCTGGAATTGCCCAGAGATAGGACATTTCTGGAGGGAGGTGACAGAGGTGTTAGCCGAAATCACTGAAAAGGAGGTGCACTTTACTCCAGGATATAGCTTACTTCACAGATTTCCACACACTGCCAGGAATAAAGTCACTAGTAAGTTTCAGGACTTGGGACTGATACTAGCGAAGCGGGATATCACGAGTAATTGGAAGGTGAGGGGGGGTCCTAACATAGGCAGGAGGAGCAGGGAGTTTGAGCGATGAGCGGATAGCGAGGGTACTGCACGGCTGAGAGATGCTAGGTGCAATGGGAGTGAGAAGACACTGGAGGCAGCGAGGGCTTGGGAAGCTTTGACGCTCCACCTTACACAGCTAAATGACATCACAGATGAGAGTAACAGAGATGCCCCATAGGTGGACGATTTGTCGGCTCTACTGGGGGACTGCATGGGAGCAGAGGGGTGAGGCAGGGGAGTGCTCCTCTATCGGCGATGGATTGGATCCCATGGATACTACAATAACCGGATGGTAATTGTAAGAGAGTAGCTATGGGAAGGTTCCCCGAACATAGGAATCCACAGCATGCCTGGAGGGAGGGGGGAGGGCAGAATGGGGGAGGCTAATAAGTAGTGGGTGGGGGCTAGTTACTCTTAATAGCGCTACGTATCACTGTGACCTGTGAATTTGGTTGTAAATGAATCTCCTGGAAAATTATTGGTCGACTGTGAGGATTTCTGCAATAGTGATAAGCTGTATATTCACTAACAGAGGGTTAGAGTTGTTTCACATGCTCATTTCAAAGATCCTACTGTGTTGGTATGTATAACGTAAATACCTAATAAAGTTTGTTTACAAATACCTGAAAGCGTGTGTGTAAAAACCAGAGCACAAAGCAAAACCCAGGGTTAAAAAGAAGTGTTGGATCCTGAAATTATGGACCAACCTTCCGAGAGAAAGGGCAGGAAGTCTGGAAAACCAGCTTCAAAACAGACACCAGACCAAGTCTCCGCTCCCCAGGAAGAAGAATTGTCAGCCCCAGAGTGAACCGAGCCCCAGGAGCTCGGCCTTACATGGCAGAGCTCTTAGGCCCACAGGGCCCCTATAGGAAACATCAGTGCCAGGAGCAGAGAACCTGCCGCACTGTTTAAAGTCTGTTGCAGCAAGCAACTGAGCAGGAAAAAGAAAGTGTCAGTGGTTCCCACAGGACCTATTGGGAGGAAGGACTCCTATACACTGAGGCCAGAGAGCCCAAACCTGGTTCCACCAGGAGAGTGGTAGTGCCTCAGCAGTTTAGAAAATTCCTCCTCACATTGGCCTATGACATTCCCTTAGCTGGGCATCTTGGCCGGACAAAAACCTGGAGTAGGTTAGTCAGCCACTTCAACTGGCCAGGAATGTTCCAAAAGGTGAAGGAGTTTTGAAACTCCTGTGCCGCATGTCTGGCCAGTGGCAAGCCAGGTAGCCACCTTAAGGCCCCCTTAATTTAACTTCCAGTGGTTGGGGTACCCTTTGAAAGGGTAGGGATTGACATTGTTGATCCCCTTGACTGTCCAGCAGCATCAGGGAATACATTTATTCTGGTGGTAGTGGATCATGCCACCAGCTACCCTGAGGCAATTCCCCTAAGGCCCACCACTGCACCTGCAGTGGCCAAGTCCCTTCTTGGTATTTTTACTAGGGTTGGCTTTCCTAAGGAGACAGAGATACAAACTTTATGTCTGCTTATTTAAAACACAGAGGCTCTCTGGGGGTTCAATGACACCCAACTCCAGCAGCTTGCTGACCTCAGCTTAGATGCTTTCTTTGACATGATCAGACTACCTGTATATTTTGCTTTTGACAGATAGGCTGTCACCAGTGTCCACATCATGTGTACACAAGTTAGTCTGGCCAGGGATAAAAGAAAAGAGCTCAGCAAACTGATTTAGGACTTGCCTGCAATCAGTCTACTGTTGTGAAGTGAGGGTGTATGAAAAGACCACGCCATCAACTGACCCATATTTAGGGTTATGGGAAAGAAGATCAGTGAGTGGCTCACGCTCTGCCTCCTGTTCCTCATCTGTAACCATAAGCATGGTCACATTAGCCCTGTCATTGTAGGGTGTAAGGCGATTTACATGTATCACCCTCTTGAGGTGTCTACATGTGTCAAGGTCAACTAAGTAGGTGACCTCCCTTTTTCTCTCAAGGATAGGATAGGGCCCAGTCCATTTGTCCTGGAGGGCCTATGTGCCACAGGCTCCAAAACCCATACCTTGCGTCAATGTGTGAGAATAAAATGCACCACATCTAATAAGATATGGACCTTTTTTCTCTCCCTGTGTGCTGGTGCACTTTTGCAGCCGTATGCCAATGCACACACCCTCAAGCAGCACTGTGTGTGCTTTCTTTGAAGCATATGTTTTATACTGGAAAGGTTCCCAACCAGGACACAAAATATGCCCACTTTGCTTGTGTGCTGTTCAATGCAGCACACATTCAAAGTTGGAAAAACAAGGAGAAATGAAAACATTTCTCCTTGTTATGCACGCCTTGAGGCGTCATAAGATTTTGGTGCAATTTCCTGTCTACCAATGTTTGTAGATAGGGATTTGCATCAAAATCCATATGTGGTTGCATGTGAATGCCTATTCACTACCATTGGAACACACCCTTGATGCAAAATAATGCAAAGCAGCATATAGAGCAATTTTACGTTACTTATGGGTTACTATCTAGTGCAAAGCATGATTTGAGCTGGATAGTAAATCCCACTCTATCACATTGAGTCGAGTATGCGTCACATAGTGTAAAGTATTAGTAAACTATGGCCTGAGTGTCAGTAAGTATGTTTGATATTAGTAGTGAATGCAAATGAGTGTAAATGAAAAATAATAAGTGTAAGGTCATGTAGAGAGTGTGAGTGAGACGTTACTGTCCTGTGACTTGCGTTCCTGGAAAAAATCACTGTCAAGTGTCATATGATGTCACTTCCTGTAATGTCATTAAGGTCACAGGGTTTGTGATGTTACTTCCGCTACCCCTTGCAGTTTGGTGAATTGACACCCATGAGGTCATTCTCCTGTGGTTTGCTCCACTGGATATCTTCATTGGTGTTTGTTCATCAAATAATAGGTAAATACAGTTGTGCCACTCGATGAGTTCTGTTAGTTCTTGGTGTTGTGATAAGGTATGAGTCCAGTGTTTCAAGGTTTAGTTTCATCCAGTGCCTTTACCAACTATTGTTCTGTGTCACCTCTGCTGATTTCTTTTTAGCTTAGTGGTTTTTGATGAAAGAGATGACATGGTGGCCACTCCAAATTATTGCTGAAATTATAGTTACAGTGGCATATCCTAGGGAGGTGAAGATTGCATCCAGGGTGCCTTTTAGCATGTGATGGCTCCATCTTGATGAAAATTGAGAGCCTCAAAATTTTATGTGATGAGTTTATGTTACTTTCAAAGACAATTAAACCAAAATGTTCACATTCAAGAGGACGTGTGTGTGTGTGTGTGTGTGTGTGTGTGTGTGTTTTAGTGTGATCTCTCCCACTGCATCAAATAATGCATACTCAAACCATCTGTCTTTAGAGGTGCTCTATAAATTGGTAGGAATGAGCAAGACAAATAAAATTGTGGGACTATCTCACCAGCATAGCTCACATTCAGTCATGGCACTCTATTTGTGTATTTGTTGTCTTTTTATTTTCTAAGTCAGCTCCAAGTCCACCTCTTGTCTTAGAATGGCAGCAGCAAATGCCATTTATTGATCTAACATCACAACAAGTATTTTGTTATCCTTGTTTGCCCTATGCTTTGAGGATACAAATATCATGGAGAAGTAGAGAAAACAAGGGCAGTTGTGCGTTTGTGTTTTACCTTGAAAAGCCAAAGGAGACTTAAATGAAAGCATAGGGTGAGCAAATAAAACAAATTGCCCGAGCATCATTTTTTAAGTGGGTAATGTTGAAAATGGAGGTAGCAGAGTGAAAACTCTATCGAACATGGGTTATTAAAGGGTGATTGGATCAAGTTAAAAAAAAAAGAAGAAGAATTCTCCTATTGCATTGACCCAGTGCCCGTCTAATTAACCTGGACTGTGATACCTACAGATTTCAAAACCCTGCTTTATTTTTGGGAGCATTTATTTTGTATTTCTAACTCATGACATTGCTAAGTTTGAACAAATATGTCAAAGATAAACCACATTTCAATACCATGATTTTCATATGTATTTCTTATAGATTCAGCTGTCTTTAAAATTAGCACTCTCATTTTTTAACACAATGCAGTTGGTTTACTAAATGCATAATACACAAATATCAAGTAATTGAATATAAAACATCCCAAAGATAGTTCTCCTTAAAATGCACAGAATATAGCGCTTGATTTCACCAGGAGGATTTGAAAACCAGCCAATGTTTTTGTACACCCACTGGTTTGGAACTCATTTTTCTTTCAGGATGCAACTGATGCACTAATCAGAGGTATTGTAAAATGCACATCTGCAGGAGGTTGCAAAGCGTCGTGCCCTATTGTGGGCATCTTCTTTTAAAAGCAGGCCATATTTTGTAGGAGTAAAGGGTTGTTTTGAAGAAAAAAAATGAAAAACAGCATGCAAAAAATGATATTGGGGAATTCGCAAGGACAGCTTTCCCTTTTTGGATGGGTTTACTTCTAATGTCAGGTGTCGGTAATATGTCAACGGTTTGCGACTGTAATTAATGTAGCAAAACATTGATACACATAATTACGACTGGCAAAGAGGAGTAGGATGCCCCTTTCGTGCCCCATGCTCTTTGCGATACAGAAAGAGTCAGGCAGACTTTTAAAGCTGGGTGAGAAACGTTTGTACATTGCGGTCTGTGCTTATGGGTTGCAAAGTCGGTGATTTCATTGATCGCCGGATTACGACCACAGAAGCAGTTAGTACAGCAGAATCATGGTGCTGTAAAGGCAGTAATTAGCACATCAATCTGTAGAATTCTCCCACACTACTCCCACCGCCCAAATAATAATCAAAGCCAATTTGACACTGCACTGTTTAATATTGGAACAGCACTCTTTGATTTACTTGTATATACTCTCTTGATAAAAGTCATCTTTTAAGGGTGTATTATTATTATTCTACCTCATAAAATGAAATGGCAGATGCACTCTCATGTCTCTAGTGTTGAACATATGCTAATATAATTGGAAAATCAGACTCGGGTCACGCCCAAACCCTACTTACTGAATTAGCCTTGAACCCATTAAACATTTGAATTGTGAATTCTAGCGATTAAGTTTAAGTCATGGTTCATTATTGTCCATTTAGCAAATTGCCTCTGTCACTCTGATGCTAAAAGATAGTATTGGAGGGCATCATAATTTCATTGGCAACGCAAACCAGCCAAACCGGAAAATGTATCTAGTGGTGTATTTATAAGTGTGTTTGAGGTTGTTATGAGGAAAGGAATATGTTAGTGAACGTGAGTTTAAATGTATTAGAGGGAAATCCATACAATCCACGAAGGATGAGCGAATGGCATTGCCACATATATAGTTTATTAAACATTTGCATCCCCAGTCACTTGTCAATAATATAACGTACACACAAGTACGCAATTATAAAAATGCAGTGGATTTGAGTCAATAATCTTACAGTTTGCTAGAACAAGATAATACCTGGAGTAAATCTTTGTGAGAAAATACCTTATCAATACGTTTTCTAAAGGCCCCTAACGATATTCTCGACATTACCTCGGTTTTCTACTCAATGTAAAGCGGCTCAAAATATATTATTATACAGTCTGCAACCACTGTGGACCAACAATTTTCTGTGTCACACTGGAGGTGTGGTCTGGGTCTGTTTTCGACTGTCCACGTCGCATGCTCCAACCCATCTCACCATAGGTGTAAAAAGGTGTGAGTTGGGGCTGGGCCTCACACACATATGAACTTTTACAACTATGCTCCAGCTTCCACAGGTGACGCAGATATACCTTGTGAGTTGGCTCAGGAGAGTAAAATATTTGCAGATGGAGTGGGTGAGACAGACAAACAAAGAGAGTGAAGGGGAGAGAGAGAGAGAGAGAGAGAGAGGAAAGAGAGAGAGATGGAGACTGACAGACTCAGAGACAGAAAGACAAAGAGGGAAACAGTGTGAAGCAGACAGAAAGACTGAAGGCCAGCAGGGAAAGACAACGACAGGAACAGACAGTGAGATAAATTCAGCATGTGAGATTATAGTAGAGAGACTGGAAGTGCAACAGAGACATAGTGAGAGAGAGAAAGCCTGAAAGAAAGATCTGGAGAGTGGGACTGAGGGAAAGGCTAAGAAACTGAGAATGAGAGAATTGACAGAGAAAGAGACTTGAGAGAGTCTCAGAGCAAGAGAATGAGAGAGCGATGTTGGATCTGAAATTACAAGGATCGAATTCGTGCCCTGTCAGACTGTGATGCATAATGTTGCTGAAGAAAAACGATTTAACAAAAAGAAAAAAAAAGAAATAGAAACAGAGATAGGAAGGGCAGGTCCTGCCCTGCTAAGCACAGCTACTAAATATTTTCCAAAAATATAGCAGCCATGCTGGGAAGTGCTTGTGCTGTCCCTAATGGAAGTATAACAGATGGAATGTGAAGTGCTGCTACAGCTTCATTAAACAAATACCAAGCCGCTAGCAACAACAGCAACAGTCACATAAAAATAATATACATTCAGTCCTTTAGATTGGAGGGGTTGGATCAAGTAGAGTAGATAAAGGAGCAAAGTGGATTAGGCGCATGGCCTTTCTCTGCCATAAACATGTATGGACCTAAAGCTTACATTTTCAGACTACACGTTCGAGGCTAAAGGAAATCCATGCTTAGTTTAAACCGGTGATTGCCTATGTGGTCCACCAGCACTTATTTTTCCTTATCAGACAATTACTCAGAACAGGAGAGGGAAAAACACACAAAGTGGAAGGAGGGAAAAAAAGATGGAAAAACGTTACAAATGGCTAATCCAAGTGTTGTAATAAAAAGGTAGGTCCATTCCATGTAGGTATCTTCAAGTAACTTTATTCAGATAGGATGTTAACAGAGAGCCCCACCAGGAGCAGCCTCCCTGCTGCTCAGCCCTTTCTCCAACTGACACTCTCTCTCATCCAACATTCCATAACCAGCTCTCACACCAACATTCCACTCCACAGACACACAGGCTGAGCAGCAGGTATAACACATCTCCCTTTCTTAATATCAATAAAAATCAACAGCAAAGGAATGAATCACAATAAAACAGAAGCATGTATGAGATGGCAATAATAATAACATGAAAGAGAGGGGCAACATGCAATACATGTAGATGGAAACATACATGTATACAAAATAGCAAAAAGATAAATATTTGCGAGAAGTAAACAAGTCACGCAATCCAGCAACTCTAACACTCACCACTTCTCCCTTTCCCATACAAAAAAAAACACGCTCCCAAAGACCAAGCCAAAGCAACACACGAACTACCATGCCAGAAAAGCACAAACTACACCCAAACAACCAAACAAGAAGGCTGGCCAGGCCAACAAGAGGTAGGAGGGGTCCCAACTAAAAGGCGCGACAGGAAACGTCAATCAGATACAATAAATTCAGTACCTGATGAAAAGCCAACATGCACATACCAACACGAAACTCCACCCAAACAAAAATTTGGGTTGTGATGTGTGGAAAAATGCACTCCACACGGAACCTGAGGGGAAAACACGCAAAAACTCCACCCAAACCAAAAATTGGGTTGTGAAGTGTGGAAAGAGCACTCCACACTGAACCTGAAGAAAAGCAATCAGAAACTCCACCCAAACCGAAGTTTGGGTTGTGATGTGTGGAAAATACGCCCCATACAGAACACTTGTACAATGCACACTTCACATGAAAATACGTAATAAGGGTCCGCACCACAATGGGTGGTAAATCATCACCAACCCAAAACCAAGTGGGAAACATCAACACAATAATATCGGACCCATCAATTAAATCCAATCTCCTGACAAATAAAGGATAAAGCACAGTAAAATTTCAAGCAAGAAACAACGTACAACATCCTACCGCAACCCTGACGTGCGAAGGAAAAATGAGGATTAAGCACAGCACAGAACCCCCTGCACAACATCAAGAAATGTAAGGTAAACCTCTCTGGGATAAAAAAACAGCACACATGCAACGTATAAAAAAAAACAAGTACTGAACTTCAAATATGAGCAGAATTAGAAATCAGGTTCAGAGAAACTGCCTGGAAAACAACATGTACACAAAGAAACTTTAAAATGCCTACAACAATAGTCCTATCAGGTACTACAGGCACACACACTACAAAAGTGTGACAAATAATCATCAAAGAAAGTAAATAGGCATTTAAACACAAGTTAAACACAACATAAATAAGGAGATGTTGACTAGCATTAAGCGACCTCTCACAAGAAGTATGACACTGTCCCAAAAACAACAAATTAAAACAAATAATGTAGTCACCGTGGTCTGCAGTAAAGAAAAAAAAACTTGCTCAAGCTTGAAGAACATTAGAGAAGCAAAACGAAAAGTCAATTACAAGACCAGAACTTGCAGAAAATGACAGGGCAGTGAAGCAGTTTGGTCCAGGAAACTGTGACTGGATACCGGTGCAAAAATAAACGTTCGGTACGTTTGGGAAAGTCGCACTCTGTATATGCCTCGCCATGAAGGAAAACAGAAGAACAGATTGCATCACAGAATGCCTTCACGATAAAGATTGCACTTCACTCAACCGGCAACTTCCACTCGCAAAGAAACGTTGCCGCTGTTTAAATAAACTTGATAGAAAAACGTGATTGGCAAAGAACGTAGGATGCTGGGAGCTGTAGAAGACTGCATGAAGCGTGCCAAACACAACATGGCGGCACGCACTGGTGACGCCGCGCCGGATGGCTCCCGGCGTCACCGTGCATTAAACGTCCAACTGTCAGGATTGTGAAGACGTAACAGAAGAACTCTTGCAGGCAAAACAATGCAGCAGGACGCAGGGAAACCTGCACGCGCTCCAGCTCGTGGCAATTTTGAAATATCAGGTACAGTTGAACTGCCGAGATGTTAGCCAAGTGCACAACGAAAGAAAACTTAAAAATTAATTAAAAGAACTCACAGTCACGGCCAGCAGAGTTTAGGCAGGTCACACAGCTCAATCCTCTGATTCTTATGACGAGCAGAGTAAACATGGTGCCAAGGTTGCTCACAAAGACACAAGGAGGCACTTGGTAGCAAAGTAGATCTGTGGGCACTTGGCAGCAGAAACACATGAAACTCACTACACCTCTGAAACTTCACCAGCGGAGGGACTGTCCCGGGTATGGGCAGATGCAGGGACAACAGGTCAGGAAAACACTTTTCAAAAGTAGCAGTACAGGCAGCAAGGCAGGAAAAGTTCATGTAGAGCAGGAGGGCAGTGGAAGAGCAGAAGAAGGCAGGAAGAATCGCTCTTCTGGGAAACTTCACTTTGAAGACACTGTCCCAAAGTGACAGGACGGGGACCAGTGTCCCAAAGGAGCAGGAGTGGGAGCAGGAAAGTAGAGCAGGAACTGGCACACTAAGGTTGGAATTGGCACCTTAAGGTTGTGGGCGACCGATGGGGTGGTCACTGGTGGGGCTCTGGGTGCCAGATTCATCAAGTTCCTTTTCAATTTCTTTAGTTTCAAATCACTTACTTCAAGCATGACAGGTTTGAGTCCAAAAAGGTGGCACACACGTAGGTTCTTCCTTCTTAAATCGTCGCCAAAATATGTTGTAATAAAAAAGGTAGGTCCATTCCATGTAGGTATCTTCAAGTAACTTTATTCAGATAGGATGTTAACAGAGAGCCCCACCAGGAGTAGCCTCCCTGCTGCTCAGCCCTTTCTCCAACTGACACTCTCTCTCATCCAACATTCCATAACCAGCTCTTACACCAACATTCCACTCCACAGACACACAGGCTGAGCAGCAGGTATAACACCAAGAGAAAAAGCAGGAACCTGCAAGACTGGGATAAAGGGGAAGGGGGTCTGCAGAAGTGGATAAAGAGGCATAAGGTGCATTTAAGACTATGGCCTTGGTAGTCAGTGCAGAGACATTTATTAGCACTAGCCGCAGGGTTCTGAACAGAGCTTTGAGCACCGGCACTCATTCTTTAAAAATTAAGCACTGAAGGCAATGCTGCACTTGTTACCCAAACGAAAAAATTTGACCACATCAAGCAAGTACTACAAAAGTCAGACTGACTTCTGATCTCACAAAAATTAAACTAGGATTGTGCTCTCTCACTTACAAAAAGTTATATCTGAAGAATCCCATTTATTTGACTAAGCTCCTACAGTTCCTACAGCATCAAGGGGCATATTTACAAGCCCCTATCGCCATGGGAACGAAACTTTTTGCGACGTTCCCGTGGCGATAGGGACTACGCCTTAATTACAAGGCAGCGTTAACCCACTTAATGTGGCTTAACGCTGCCTTGTAAATAAGGCCCTCTTTCAAGCTATGCTTAGCGTGAAAGGGGTGAGCAGTGGGTGTTGCGGTGGGTGTTCCACCGCAACACCCATTGATTTTGACGCTGCCTCCCTATGTACAAGGGCAGCATACATAGGAGGCAGCGCCAAAATCAAGACTAGGGAAAACCTGGTCTTAACTTGGCGAAACGAGGAAAAATGCTTTATTTCTCCTCGTTTTTGTTTTTTTCCATATGTGCTGCCTTGTGCAGCACACATGGAAAAAGCAAAACGCCTTGGATTGTTTATGTTCAGGAAGGTGACACTTCCTGCACATAAACAATCTTAAAAAGAAATACATTTTGTAATTTCCATGTGCGCTGCATTAAGCAGCACACATAGATGTGGCAAAACAAGGGGGACCTTCCTGTACATCAACAACCTAACCCCGCACGAAGACACCCTTGCACTATGGTGTAAGGGTGCCTGCGTTAGCGATACACTTCTAAGTGTAGCGCCAGCACAGTGGTAAACTGAGGGCTGCACCATATTCTTGTAAATATGGTGCAGCCCTGCATTTCTGAAGTGACGGAGCGTGTCATTAAGCCAAGGAGGCTAATGACACGCTCCACCAATTCTGTGGTAAATATTCCCCCAAGTTCCTTACTTCAGAACAGCTCATGCAAAGAATAACCCTATCTCTTGCCCAGCGACTTCTGCTTGGAACTCTGTCCCTTGAACTTAGATTAAACATACTCTTCACACATTCAGGAAACTTCAAAAAATGAATCTCTTCCACCCGTACCTAAACTAAGGCCATCACCCTTATTTTCTACATTTTGTTCAAATTACTTAGTTTTTTTTTTAAAACATGCAGGTAAACCGCAAACCATCTGGTGTGCTGGAAGCTCTCACCTTTGCCCACCAGGTACAAATCTCCAATCATATCTAGAAATCCCTGCTGAATTGGCAAGGATTGTTTGGGTTAGAGTGCTTTTGCTAGCAGCAGCGCAACTCCTCTGCTCTGGCAAAGGAGCATCGCCCCCGCCAGCTGCCTCAAAACGGCAGGAAAGGAAAAATAAAACGATAATAAACATGTTTTATTATCATTTTGTTTGTCCTTTCCCGGCTGAGTCTTTGGGGGCGGGGCCAGGGGGATGACAGTCACTGGAGGAGGAGTGGTAGGCACTGGTATGAGCGCACTTATGGGTTTGGCCAGCTGTTTCAGGACGGCCAAACCGACATGTGCACTGAAGCTGTTTCCAACCCGAGCTGCGTTGCCCGGTTGGAGACAGCAGGCACAGGTTCACAGGCTCACTGGGAGTGCAAATTCAGGGCACTCAGGCCAATCCTGAGGCTGCTTTCATGAATGAAAGCAGCCTCAGGATTGGCCGCAGGGGAGTCTGGGAGCCTATGTCTGCATTGGACTGGACAAGAAGAGCGCAATGCAGCTGGCTGCAGGTAAGGTTTTTTTTTTTTAACTGTATTTTATTTGTTGTCCGTCCCCCGTCCCACTCGACCCCTTCTCCCCCACCCCGCCACTCTTCAACTACACCAGCTGCTACTGGCTAGCAGGATCTGAGCCCTTTTGTTTCAAACTGTAATGGCAGCCATCACTGTTATGGCATGTGAAAGAAAATAGGCACTCAGGAAGCTCATAGAAGTCTGAAAACATATTTAATAGTCAAAAATATATTCAAAGTGGGACTGGTAATGTCAATGGCCCAGGACTTCACAGTCTGACTTACTGGAGTGCATAATGCTAAATTCTATATGTTGTTGCTTTACTTTCATACATTGACTTCAATGCAGAAAGCGGTGGAAAGAACACATCATTAAATCAAAACTCAAGATACACACTAGCAAGCACTAACAAATGATATATATGTAATAACCCATGTGGAATTGTTTTTATACCTGCTTAAAGTACTAATAAAGCCTTTGCATTATTGCACATTAACACGCATTGATATGGGAGCCCAACCCCCAGCCACGCACAGCTGCAAGAAATGGCCAAAGGCCAGGCCCTGCAAGCAACCCTCGAAGGGTGCGTGCACTGACTATGACATGTAACAATATAAGGGGTGTCATTTTAAGTATGGCGGACCTTCTGGTTTTGTCAAAGGGTCAAAACATCAAAATACAAAAACCTGCGGGCTACTTGCCTTATCAAGGGATCAGCGCATCAACATATATAAAGAAGACCTATTGGCTTTGTCAAAAAGTGACCAATAATTATAATGAAATGTACATATAATAAATATTGTCAATAAAGCCTTAAAAAAACATTAAACATGTTTTACATGTTTTAAAAAATATTTTTCAGGCCACAAGGTGTAGCAATAGAAGTAACCCAAGGGGTCACTGCACTCCAGCTAAAGAGCGTACAGCTCTAGCTTGGAGTGCTTTAAAAATCATATGGTAAACTTGCCTGGGTTCATGAACCAATGTTATGTGATTGGCAGATGGCGCATAAGTGACAATAGTTCGGGCCGATAGAAGAAAACAAGGGCAAATACCAGTGGGTTCCTGAGTCATAAATCATACTATACCTTCCAGTACTGAAAATCAAATTTGTGAGTTTTTTACTACCAGGACATGCAAAACTTAAAAGTACATGTCCAACATTTTAAATACAATGGACCCTGCACTATGGGCTTTTTAGGACCTACCTGAGGGATGACTTGTATGTAATAAAAATAGAGCTTTAAGCCAGGCAGGGGGTTTATTTAGCCAAGTCGAACTGTCAGTTTAAACTGCATACAGGCTACAATGACAGGCCTCAGACATGATTTAAGTGGCTGCTTCAGTGGTTGGCACAATAAGTGCTATAGGCCCACTAATAGCATTTAATATAACAGCCCTGGGGAAATGGATACCAATTTACTAGGGACTTATAAGTAAGTTAAGTATGTCATTCAGGTGTAAGCCAATGTTACCATGTTTTAGAGAGTGAGCACATGCACTTTAGAATTGGTTAGTAGAGGTAAAGTTTACAGAGTCCTAAGGCCAGCAAAAAGGAATTCAACAAAACAGGAGGGTAGAAGTACAAAACGTTTGTTGGAAGACCACTCTAAGGTCGGCAAGTCTAACAGTCTGCAACTGTATTGAAAGACTCAAAGTATACTTTTGAGTCACGCATGACTTTGGGCTTCAGAGGGGTTTTCTAACTTTTGCTGGTACCCCGATTAAAAATGTATTTTTAAGTCCAAAACATGCTGAATGTTTTGATTTTGCCACTCTGAATTGCTGTTGTTAAATGTTCTGTCCACCAGTCTCATGATGAAAATTTCCAGAGGGAACACCCGTCCTGATTCTGTGGCTAAAGAGCCTTGTCTGTCTTGAACCAATGAAGCAGCGGCGTAACACAGGGCCCGCAGCCCCCGTGGTGCAGGGGGCTTCCAAGCTCCAGGGGGCCCCCTCAGCACAATACTCTGACTGGAGAGCTCCTGATTGTGTTTGGAGGGGGCCCCTCTACGAACCTTGCAGGGGGGCCCCCTCAAGTTTTGTTAAGCCAGTGCAATGAAGCTGCTATGTATGTTGTACAGATCAATCTGTTCCCTATTCGCCCTTTAAAGGATTTATCTTTGTTACCAGAGCAAGCCTCCAAAACTTAAAAACAAATACTGGATAAAGCAGCATTGTGTAAGGGACCCAGGAGTGTGGAGGCACAACTGAGTGTATGTGGTTGCAGCAAATGTTTGCTCCCCAACCTCACACGGTTGTATCATGGAGCTGCTCATATTGGAATGTATGGTATGATTTATGACTCAGCAACCCACTGGAATGTGCCTTTGTTTCGTTCAATTGAGGGGGAACTCTTTCTTAATGTTCATAAATCAGAAGTGGTCTAGGGAACGTGAACAGTGGGTCTACTCCTGGGACTGGGGTAGTCTCTTAAGGGAAGGAGAGCATCTTGAGTTGGTGAAGAGGGATCTTCATCACCTGCATCACTAGAATATGGGGAGACATCTGTCCTATCCATATAAATCCTATTCCTCGCCAGTACATCTGCAATCTGTCTTAAACTATCTTCTCATTCTCCTTCTCTTTTACTTGTGGCTCAGTGATCTAGGGAAATAGCTGGGAATGAGGAAGCAGTAGACCCACAAGTCCAAACTCTGTCCCTAAAGTGACTTGCTTGATAACCAAGTCTCAGTTAAATATATTTCACACCATGGATTTGTGATTCAGGTTTGCTTTTTTTCTCTTCCTTATACCAATTCAAAAATGTAGGCCATTGTTCAGCATCTACTTTACTCTAAGGACCCTTCAGTTTCTTTTTTAACTTTTTCAAATGATCTAGTTCAAAGATACCATTATCAGGAAAAGACTTCTGTTTCAGAAATGTGCATGAGCCTTGACTGGTGGTGCTTAGCAGTGGGGTTTCATTTGTTTAGACATTTCTTCCCCCATTACAACTCCTTCATTCATATATGGGAAACAACAAGGTGCCAGCCAGCCTTGTGCTGCAAGCTCGTCCTGTGGAGGAGGTATTGCAAGGAAATGGAAAGTAGGGTCAGGGGCCAATCCGTTGTTTCTCTAACTGAGCTTGTGGTGGGAGGGAGGAAAAGTACTGTGCACTCACAGTCATGCATCCACTTGCATCTGGTCGGTCTTTGGTTGTGCACCTGCAGGGGGTAAGCAAAGGGCTGGTGTAGCTTGACCATGAGTTTCTTCCTTGCCCACATTCATTCTTCAAGGGTCTGTGGTTCAGGTACTCCTGCCTCACTTCCCCACACCCACACTCTTCTCTAGAGCCCACTCACTCTATACTATGGATTACACATGCATCTTCTTCGCTTTAGGACTCCTCCTATTCCTACCATCCCAACCACTCTATTATCCCTCATCTTTTTCACAGACACTTTGGTCCTCTCTTTTAACATGTCAGAAAACATTACATACAAAAAGCAAAAAAGCAAAGCAACAAATCATAAACATGATCAGACTTCTTAAATTACACAGCCCAGCCAAATCACTGGGTCCAGTGCTCTTCTTTATGTGCAAGAAAGAAGGAATAGAAGATGGATTTTCTATAAAATAATACAGATTTCGTGATATCCATTACTGTTACTGTGTTGTTGAAGTCTCCTTTTGTTGCCCTCTTTAGTGAACAAATTACACTGTGAATTTACAAGAAATTGTTTATCTGTCTATGCTCCTCCTTTCTGTGTTTGCAATTTGTTGTAATCTAGTAAGTGAATGATGCATCCTCTCTGTTGTTGCCCTTATGCCTTGCTGCTCAGTCTATGTGATGTCATCAGAATGTTGAGAGTGTTTGAGTGTTAGAAGGAATCAGTTGGTGTGGAAGGGCTGAGCGGCAAGGAGGCTGCTCCTGGTGGGGCATTGTAGGAGGCCTAGCATGAGACTTAATATGGATCCTATCTGAAGAATAAAGCTGTGATCCTGAACTACATCACCGGACTACGTATCTTTCATTTAACCGTAACACTGGCGACGATTTTAAAGAACCTGCGTGCTACTTCAATGGAGATTGGACTTTTAAAACTGAAGAAACTACAACCTGTGGATTTGAACAAATCTGGCACCCCTAATGCCCCACCAGTGACCATTTCATCGGTCGCCCCAACCAGTAAGTGCCAGTTTGTCTTAGACTTTCCTTCATTATCTTTGTTTTGCCTGTCTTTGCTGAACTGTTCCTGTCCTGTAACATGTTGACAGAGAACATCATCTGTGACCTGGATATTATTTGCGCGTACTAGTGAGTACTGTACATTTGGATTTGGGTTGGTTCCTGCTGCCTGTTGGATTTTGGGAACCTTTTACCAGTGATCTAAGGTGCCAGTTCCTACCTGCCTGTCTACTGTCCACTGCCTGCCTGTCTTGGAGGAAGTCTGCCCTCCTGCTCCTTGGGACAGTCTCAGAGTAGTTTTGTCGTGTTCCCAGTCTTGTGCCCTTTGAGCACTCTTCTGCAGCGTTTTGTACTGTGCGGCATCGGCACTGCTCTGATCATCTAGGGTTTTGCTGTGGCACTACTTCCATTGTGTTTGGCGCTTTCCTGTCAAGACTTTGTTGCTGCGCCATTGAAATATAAACCGCCGCATTGCAGTTTGAATTACACATCTAGCGCGTGCCACTTACCTCAGGTTGTCGCGCGATGTGTGCCCCATTACGTTCTTTCTCCTTTTCTTTTGCTCCTGTTGAGAGACGCCCAGCTGCTTCAGCGTGCCGTGAGCCACCCGGCACAACGCTGAAAACGTGCCGCCATCTTGTGGCTGGCATCCATCTTTTCCTTTGGCTATTGCCTGATGCACGCTCCCGTTTTGCCAACCATGTTTTTGCCAACCAAGCACTTCGAGGATCTCTGTATTCCAGTTGTATTCCGGTTCACATCTTGAGGCGTTTTCTGATGTCCGCTGACCGCCTCCTTACCTCGTAGACATTTGGTGATCCAGTTAATTCAAAAGAAGAAATTGAAGACGCTCTGACAGTCACGATTTTCTGCTGAACTGTTGTTGATGTTGCTTGATCCTCCTACTAGGTACTGTTTTTCCTGGTTGTGACTCACATGTTCCAGACTTTAGCTGTTTACTGACAACGGTGACTACCTTCTTTATTTTAGCTTATTGTTTTCATGGGACAGTGCATTTTTCATAATGTTGTTTGTGCTCAGATGCTTTTATTGTGTCATTCCTTAAGGTTCAATTTCATGTGTGTTTCTTATGTGATGATTGTACCATTCACTGGTACCTGATCCTGTATTTGTATGAGAGGGGGGAGAGAGTGTAGTGTCCTTGTTTTGTATCTGTATGAATAGAGGGAGAGAGAGTGTAGTGTCCCTGGTCATGTCATGTTCTGAAACTGAAGCTTCTCTGACTTGCTTGTTTTGGTTTTACCCTCTGAATTGGTTGTTACCTCGTGTGAGGTGTTAGACTGTGCGTTACGGGTGCGCACATGAGAAGACTTCTTCTTTTGAAGCTTCTCTGACTTGCCTGTTTTGGTTTTACCCTCTGAATTGGTTGTTACCTTGTGTGAGGTGTTAGACTGTGCGTTACGTGTGCGCACATGAGAAGACTTCTTCTTTTGAAGCTTCTCTGACTTGCCTGTTTTGCTTTTACCCTCTGAATTGGTTGTTACCTTGTGTGAGGTGTTGGACTGTGCGTTATGGGTGCACACATGAGAAGACTCCTTCTTTTGAAGCTTCTTTGACTTCCCTGTTTTGGTTTACCCTCTGAATTGGTTACCTCGTGTGAGGTATTGGACTGTGCGTTACGGGCGCGCACGTGAGAGATCTACCTTTTGTGTAGCTTCTCTGTCTTACTTGTATTGGATGTACCCTGTGAGTGGTTGTTGCCTCGTGAGAGGTGTTTGGACTGTGCGTTACGGGTGCGCACATGAGAAGACTACTTTCTCTTTAGCTTCTCTGGATTTACCCTTGTTTTGGTTGTGGTATGTGTATTGCCCTGTGTTTAGGGGTTGCATAATTACTCTTAGAGTGTACGCCTTCGAGTGTTGGGCGTGCGATTTGAAGAACACAACACTTTTGTGTTTCTCTCATCTTTTCAAGATGGGATGGGATGGGGTGTTTGACGATGCTCTTGAAGATTGATGTTATTCTTGTAGCGTTATGTTATTTTTGAAGCTCGTTGGCTTTCGTATGTGTGTATGTCCACCTCCGCACATTTATTTATTGTCAGTCATATTGCATGTATGTGCTATGATCTCGCATGCTTGTATTTTTACAATTTTGATGAGGGGGGGATGTGTTGTAATCTAGTAAGTGAATGATGCATCCTCTCTGTTGTTGCCCTTATGCCTTGCTGCTCAGTCTATGTGATGTCATCAGAATGTTGAGAGTGTTTGAGTGTTAGAAGGAATCAGTTGGTGTGGAAGGGCTGAGCGGCAAGGAGGCTGCTCCTGGTGGGGCATTGTAGGAGGCCTAGCATGAGACTTAATATGGATCCTATCTGAAGAATAAAGCTGTGATCCTGAACTACATCACCGGACTACGTATCTTTCATTTAACCGTAACACAATTCTTTGTTTTGGGGATTTTTGAACGCTTTGACCTAGGAGTGAACACTACATTATATAAGGAAACAACATTGAGTGCAATTGTTCAAGTATATGTATGCTGGGCCAATGCTCAACCTTGGCCCATCGGAGAAAATTCTCCTTTCTCTTGGCATCTGGGGTCAACTTCTGGTGTCCGGTTCCAGCACCTGTTTCACCTGGTCTCTGAGTAAAGCTGTTTCCCTGCACAATATGCACCAGGTTCTGCAAAAGGAAACAGACATTTGGGAAAGCACCTTTGAAGTCTAACACAGGTTTAATAGCCAAAAATATAGCAAGCAGCAAAAGTATTCTAAGTGGGATTTGCAATGTCAACAGACCAGAGCCTCACAAACTGACCGGTTGGAGCACATAGTGCTAAATGATTTACATTTTTGCTGTCCATTTATGCGTTTTATCCATTACAGCAAGCAGAGGAAAGAATACATTATTATACCAAAACACAAGATAAACACCAAGGAGAATGTGCAGAGCTCTTGTCATGGGCAGAATGTGAGAAGAAGTTGAGAGGAAGAAAGAAAGGGTTACAGCAGAAATATGACTTTACTAAATCTGCAATTCTAGTTTAACTCTGCCAACTTTAACACAAGGATCCGCTTACTTCAACAGTCAGGTTATATGTGCAATGTACAACACTGAAGTACAAAAAAGGTGTACTTTAAAATGTGTGTTAGTGTACAATAATTCAAGTGCTTCCTTTGTAGTTTAAGCAGGTAAAAAAACGATGTTATATATATAACTAACCAGTGGTGATTGCCCTTGTTCACAGACAGTTTGTCCAAAACAAAAGCGCACTGTGGCTCTTGATATTATGACGGCGGTCCAGCCATGTGAGCGCACCCCCGCCTTAACGAGATGGCGGGTCTGTGACTTTGAAAAATCGGAGTTATTACGGAGCATCGGGACATATCATGCGCAACAAAGGGAGCTATGGACTGTCAGCCTACTACTGGCTTTATATAAATATTGTTATTTTTAAATGGCATCGCAACACCCACTGGGGAAGTGATTGAAGGACACAGGACTACTAGTCCCATCATGCATAGTGATTTATCATGAGGCTCACCTGAGGGTCATTAAATAATATATAAATAACTAGCTAGCAGTCCTGGCATGGTTATTTAAGGCTTCCGTTTTGCCTGTGAACAAGGGAAATATGATGATGGAACATTGCCGACTTTGTATGCTGCTGAAATTAACGGAAGTTACCTGGTGAGGAGTGTGCTTTTGTTGTGGACAAACTGTGGCTCTTGATATTATGACGGCAGTCCAGCTGTGTGAGCGCACCACCACCTGAATGAGATGGTGGGTCTGTGACTTTGAAAAATCGGAGTCATTACGGAACATCGGGGCATATTTATGGGGAGCCCAATTACTAAATATGCGCTTTCTGGCAAGCGTATCCTAATGTGGCATGTATGGTGAATATATACGTTTACTACGCATGCTTTACATCGCATGCCATTACAACGCGGTCGTTACAACGACCGCGTTGTTACATCGGGAACAATTACATCGCAAGTCGTTTCAACGACTTGCTGTAGGGGGCGCGCTGGACTTAGGAATAATATAATTTACTATTCCTACTCCAGTTTGTGCAACAGCAGGAAAGATGTTGAATTGTAAATCCAACACCAGCACGCCCCCTACAGCAAGTCGTTGAAACAACTTGCGATGTAATGGTTTGCGTTGTAACGACCGCGTTGTAATGGCATGCGATGTAAAGCATGCGACCTAAAGGCTGTTTCCCATGTGTGGCAGAACGAGGGTAAGGACATTTGTGTTTTTAATGGAATCGCCAGAGGCAATGAAATACTCCAGATACTTTTGCATTCACCAAATGAAATGCATTATGGTACTGTGATCTAATGCGACTGAAAAACATCTACTAAAGACTTACTAACCGCGCCTTTGTGGTCTTGATAGGATTGGTGCATGCTCATGGAGCCCACACATCATTGGCCAGCAAGGAACCAATGAGAGCAAGGCAAGCTTCAGTACAAAAGAATACGGCGAGAGAGTGATTCCATTTAATGGCAATGATAAAGACAAAGTGTTGTCGAAACGCGTCTGCCGATCAAGAATAAATTAAACTTTTGACCCGACGAGTGCTCCTGGTTCTTTTGGAACGTTGGTGAGGAATATATATATATATATACCTGCTTAAAATATGACGAAAACTTTTGCATTGTACATTAACACACTGGGTAATATATATATATATATATATATATATATATATATATATCACCATCAAAGGAGATCACTCGCACTCCAGGAGATTCGTTTTCAAGGCTTATTTAATCCAGTGCATAACAGCCATTTCCTTCAAAAGCTCACAAACCAACGCGTTTCGACCAGATTGGTCTTTATCACGGTTAGCGGTGATCCACCTTTCGTGTCTTTTTATACACAATTACCCAATCAGCCTGTTATGATGCATTATGGGAGATGTGGTTTACAATTTCAAGTGATATAATACAAGGTGCAAACAATCATATGCAAAATGTCCATTGTGAAACCCTATCCAGTTTTATTGTTTTTACAGCTATTGCTGTTTATTTTCAGAGCGCATAGTCTGGCTCTGCCGATTGGGTGAGTGGGGCTCAGTGCCCTGGGATAACTGAGATCATCTCCATCATCACGGTTGCATCCCAGATTTTCCTGTTTTTTACATGACAGTTTTAGTTCTGTAGCATGCATTTTGTCTATATTGGGCTCGGTGCCCTCGATCCAACTTCGGCTGTCTATGTATCTTGATTCTGTTGTTATTTCAGATATTTTTCGATTATCTTTAAAGGCCACCTTTTGTGATTTATATGTACATATTTACAGGTGTACGTGTAATTCTTCATCCCCATTCAAACCGGCCGGTTGTTTAGTGTGGAATCTGATTATCATTCTTGATTCAAGATGCCTCAGTTTCTTGATTTGGTCTCCACCTCTTTCGCTTTCCGGGATTGTTGCCAAACCCCAGTATTTCATTTGTTGCCAACTGTGATTCTGATGTATTTTCATATGTTTAGTCATGGCATAGGTTGTATCCTCATTTTGGATCGCACGGATGTGTTCCAAAATTCTTTTCTTGAGTTGGCAGATTGTACTTCCAATATATCTGCGGCCACAGTTGCAATCCAGCATGTAGACTACTTATGTGCTTTCACAATTGATTTTTTCATTTATGACATACTTTTTTCCTTTGAAGTCAGTGATCTCTTTTTTATTTTCCCCTATCCGGCAAGCTTTGCATTTTTCATATTTTTTTAATCCTATTTGGAAATCTGTCAACCATGATTTTATTTTTGGTTTCGTAAAATGACTGTGTACAAGTTTATCCTTGATCGACAGGGCTCGTCTGTATGTGATGCTCGGTTTGTCTTTCAATATTCTTTTCATATCTGGATCTTTCAATAGCATATTCCAATGCTCGTTCATTATTTTTGAGATTGAGTGATTTTCCTTGCTATACGTCAAGATCAGTCTTGTTTCAGGATTTTCTTCTATTTTGTTCTTCTTTTCCTTTGAGGTTTGGAGGGTCTGATCCCTGGAGATCTGTTCTGCTTTTATTCATCCTGCCTTTATGTATGTGGGTTTGTAGCCTCTTTCCAAGAACTTTTTTATAGTTTCTTCTATTTTACACTCTAGTTCTTTGTTGTCTGAGCAGTTTCGTTTCATACGTATAAATTCACCGTAGGGAATGCTTTTAATCATGGGTTCAGGTTGGAAACTGGAGCCATGTAATATACTGTTGGTTGCAGTTGGCTTGCGATACGTTGTTGTTTTCAATTCCCCTTCCTCTTGATATACTTCAATATCTAGAAATTGTATCTTGGTTTTGCTTGAGTTGTATGTAAAGCGTAATCCTGTTTTGTTGTTATTCAAGAGATTTACGTATTGACTGAATTCTTCAGATGTTCCGTTCCATATAATGAAAAGATCATCAATAAATCGTAGCCATAACATGATTTTTTCAGTATATTCATCCATGTTTTCACTCCACGCAATTGCCTTCTCCCACCAGCCCATTGTGAGGTTTGCGTAACTTGGTGAAAATGACACGCCCATTACGGTCCCACATATTTAGCGATATAGCTGCTGGACAAAAGTGAAGATGTTATTCCTTAAGCAGAGTTCTGCCATCTCTCTGATCATTCTCGAGTGTTCCAGATATTTGATGTCTCTCTGTCCCAGGAAATACTCTAATGCCCCGAGTCCCATGTCATGGTTGATTGATGTGTGGAGTGATACTACATCTATAGTGGCCAACAGATAGTCATCTTGCCATTGTGTCTCATTCAGGATTCTCAGGAAGTCGCCTGTATCTTTAATGTATGAGTTTAATGTAGTGACAATTGGTGCCAAAAATCAGTCCACATATTCTGATAGGGGTTCATATAAACTGTCGCAGCTTGAAATTATGGGTCTCCCTAGAGGGTTCACAAGTGTCTTATGGATTTTGGGTAAGAAATATATGGTGGGAATGGTTGGGTTTTTTTTGGTTAAGAACTTCACTTCATCATTTGTCAGAAGTCCCTTTTCAAACCAGGTTTTGATTTTTGATTGCAAGTCTAATATCAGATCATTCATGGGGTTCGTTTTCAGTTTGTTATAGTTTTCAGCGACATTAAGTTGGCGTAATGCCTCTTTTTTATATTGTGTTTTTTCCATTAAGACAATGTTTCCGCCTTTGTCGGCTGGTTTTATTTCTAGGTTTTCATTCTCCATTAGTTCCTTTAGCGCTTTTCTTTCTGCCTTGGTTAGGTTCTCTTCTTTATTGGTATATGGTTTGCTTGCTAAATTTTCCAAGTCCGATATCACCAGTTCGTGATACAGGTCAATCTTATTGCCCGGATTCAGGATGGGGCAAAAGTTCGATTTTGGTTTAAAATTAGTTTTCTCTCTCCCTGTGGTTTCAATACCCAGTTTTGTTAGTATATCTGATTCCTGTAGTTCCTCATCTTGTAAATCATGTGTTAAATCATATACTGATTTCATTTCTGGTATTTGATTTATTGAAATGCTTGGAGGTGCATCGATTGCATCTGTTGTTGGAGGGGGCGTAGTTTTATATTTATTTTTAGCGAAGAATTTGGCCAGTTTCAGTTTCCGAATAAACTTATACGAGCCTTGAAAACGAATCTCCTGGAGTGCGAGTGATCTTCTTTGATGGTGATATTAAATGCGTATCTCGATTCCTTTACCGCACTACTCGCACCAACCGTGAGCACGCTGACCTAAAGGAATCAATTGGTGGATTGGTGGAATATATATATATATATATATTCAAAAAGGCAAGCGCTCCTTCCGGGTACCAGGAAACCCGTGGGAGGTGAACTAAAGGAATCAATTGGTGGAATATATATATATATATATATTCACTGAAAAAACCATAGGTTTCAGACACGTTATAGTTACAAATTAGCATTTAAAAAACCTTTGAAATTCACTGAAAAAACCATAGGTTTTAGGGACAGTTATAGTTACTTGGACATTGCACTCGTACAAAACCCGTGAAATTCCCCCGTTATAGTTAGTTCAGCTAACTATAACTCGCGCCCCCGCAATGCACTGCTGATGACGTCACATATTACATCACTCATGACATGGTCAGTGACATCACTGATGACATCACTGATGACATCTCAAATGACATCACTGATGACATCATCCAGTGACTGTGTGTTTCTCTAAAGTTTAAATATTTTTAATATATATATGAAAAGACGTATTGAAGAATGAGTGGGTGTGTAAGTGTCTGTATGGATGATTTAGTAGGTGCGTGACTGACTGTATAAGTGAGTGATTTAACGTATCGTACTGAATGCATGGGTTAGTGACTAAACTGGGTGAATGTCTGTATCCGTCTGTCTGTTGCTGTGTAAGTGGCTGCATGTGTTTGTGAATAGCTACATGAGTGTCTATTTGAGTTATTGAATGCTTGTGTGAGTATCTGTATGGGTGCCTGAGTGTTTGTGTGGGAGGGGTGTGTGCGACTCTGTGCATAGATGTGTGAGTGGGTGATTCACTGGGTGGATGGTTTCAAGAGTGCATCTGTGATAGACTGTATGGGTGGGTAAGTGTGTGTAAGAGTGTGTTAGTGAGTGAATGTATGTCCCAGTGGTACATGTGTGAGTAACTACATATGTGAAAGGCAGTATATATGTGTGTTGGAGTATATAAATAGCTATAAGCGTAGAGTGAGTGATTGTGATAGTGGCTGTATGGATGAGTGTGTGCTTGTATCAGTGATTGTATAAGAGCGTAACAATGTGCTACTATTTGTATGAGTAAGTGAGCTGGTGTGTGTATAACTGTATAGGTGAGTAAATGGCAGTGTGTTTAATTATTTGCATGACTGACTAGGTGTGTGAGTACCTCTATGGATCAGTGGCGTTGTTTGAGTGTTTATATAGGAGTAAGAGTGCATATGATAGTCCTGTACTGAGTGACCGTAAGTATGAGTGACTGTACGGGTGAGTGAGTGGATGTGTGTGTGTAGACCTAAGAATCAGTGAGTGGGTATGTGGTTATTGGTGTTGGAGTGTCTATGGTTTTGCGAATGGCAGTCTGTAATTTAGAGTGGGTGTATCAAAGATTATATTAGGGTGTGAGGAGGTGCATCAGATTATCACGTGGATGATGTCATCAGTGATGTCATTTGAGATGTCATCAGTGATGTCATCAGTGATGTCACTGACCATGTCATGAGTGATGTAATATGTGACGTCATCAGCAGTGCATTGCTGGGCGCGAGTTATAGTTAGCTGAACTAACTATAACGGGGGAATTTCACGGGTTTTGTACGAGTGCAATGTCCAAGTAACTATAACTGTCCCTAAAACCTATGGTTTTTTCAGTGAATTTCAAAGGTTTTTTAAATGCTAATTTGTAACTATAACGTGTCTGAAACCTATGGTTTTTTCAGTGAATTTCAAAGGTTTTTTAAATGCTAATTTGTAACTATAACGTGTCTGAAACCTATGGTTTTTTCAGTGAATTTCAAAGGTTTTTTAAATGCTAACTTCTAACTATAACGTGCCTGAAACCTACGTCTTTTTTGTGAATTTCAAAGGTTTTGTAAATGACAATTTTTAAATGTATTAATTGTTATATTAATTTTTTTCATACTGATTTAGTACATTTTTAAAAACAATTTTTTTTTACATATTTTATTTTTAAATTACATTGTAATTACATTATACATTACATTACAAAAAATACTTTCTCTTAATGAATTACTTTAGTTTAAATACTTTGCAGATAGGCAATAGACTTTTAAGTACAGTAGTTACAGTTGTTGCAATGGGCAACACATTTTCAAACACAATGCAACATTCAGCTCAATGTGAATTTCTAGTTAAATGCAATTAGTTACTTTATGGATTACTTTTTCTAACCACAGGACTGGATCCTAGATTCAGTCCTGGTACATCTCCTGTAAACAGTTGAGTAAAAGCGTTTTGGTTACAGTCGTGATTTTTAAGGAATATTATTGTATTTTAAAAGTTGACACTTAGAAACTTTTTCTCATAGAATCACCAATGTTATCCTATGGAAGGAAATTCAATTAGCAGGTAAAAACTGTTATCGTTACTTTTTCTTACTCAGTGTTGGATCCTGGATCCAGCACTGGTGCATCTCCTGTAAACAGTTGAAAGAATGCGTTTAAGTCATACAGGCGATTTTTAAGGAATATTTGTAGTTTGTGAAAATCAACACTTTGAAACTTTTTTGCTGAAAACCAGTCAATGTTAGCCTATGAAGGAAATTCAAGTTACCGGTAAGTACGGTTAAAATTTCTTTTGAGGATCAGTACTGGGCTGAAACATGCAGCACTGAGGTCTCTCCTGATAACAGGTGAGTAAATCGGAATTCGTATTTCGGCTGATTTTAGAGGAATATTTTAAAGTTCCAAAACTCCACACTTAGAAGAATTTCCAAGTGAAACCAGTCAATGTTAGCCTATGGAAGGAAATTCAAGTTACTGGTAAGTACGGTTAAAATTACTTTTCAGGACCAGTACTGGGCTGAAAGATGCAGCACTGAGGTCTCTCCTGATAACAGGTGAGTAAATCAGAATTCGGATTTCGGCTGATTTTAGAGGAATATTTTAAAGTTCCAAAACTCCACACTTAGAAGAATTTCCAAGTGAAACCAGTCAATGTTAGCCTATGAAGGAAATTCAAGTTACTGGTAAGTACGGTTAAAATTACTTTTCAGGATCAGTACTGGGCTTAAAGATACAGCACTGAGGTCTCTCCTGATAACAGGTGAGTAAATCGGAATTCGTATTTCGGCTGATTTTAGAGGAATATTTTAAAGTTCCAAAACTCCACACTTAGAAGAATTTCCAAGTGAAACCAGTCAATGTTAGCCTATGAAGGAAATTCAAGTTACCGGTAAGTACGGTTAAAATTACTTTTCAGGACCAGTACTGGGCTGAAAGATGCAGCACTGAGGTCTCTCCTGATAACAGGTGAGTAAATCGGAATTCGTATTTCGGCTGATTTTAGAGGAATATTTTAAAGTTCCAAAACTCCACACTTAGAAGAATTTCCAAGTGAAACCAGTCAATGTTAGCCTATGGAAGGAAATTCAAGTTACTGGTAAGTACGGTTAAAATTACTTTTCAGGACCAGTACTGGGCTGAAAGATACAGCACTGAGGTCTCTCCTTATAACAGGTGAGTAAATCGGAATTCCTATTTCTCGCCTTCAGGAAGCAGCTCAAGACCTGGCTGTTCGAGCAGTAACTTACCCCCTCCCCCAGCGCCTTGAGACCCTCCCGGGTGAGTAGCGCGCTCTATAAATGCCGTGATTGATTGATTGATTGATTTCGGCTGATTTTAGAGGAATATTTGCACAATGGTGAAGGGAGGGGGCGGGCCTGAGGTGACATCTTTGCAAACGCGCCCCGTGGCGCGTTTTAAGTTGGGGGATTAAGTCCCCTTGAATCCTGAGGGTCCCTAGGGGCCAACTAGACCACCAGGAAGCTCCAATATGCGCCAGGGGGCTGCGTTGCAGAGACGTGTAGAGAGGCCACACCCCTTTTTACACCTCTCTGCAACGCAGCTCTGTGGCTATGTACCTGTTGGGCTAGTTGGCCCCCAGGGACCCTCAGGATTGAAGGGGATTTAATTCCCCATCTTAAAACGCGCCACGGGGCCTGTTTGCACACATGTCACCTGAAGCCCCGCCCCCTCCCTTCACCACTGTGCAAACGCGCCCGTGGCGCGTTTTAAGTTGGGGGATTAAGTCCCCTTGAATCCTGAGGGTCCCCGGAGTCCAACTAGCCCACCATATACCTCCAAAAAGCGCCACAGAGCTGCGTTGCAGAGAGGTGTAAAAGGGTGTGGCCTCTCTACACGTCTCTGCAAGGCAGCCTCCTGGCGCATACTGGAGGTTCCTGGTGGGCTAGTTGGCCCCCAGGGGCCCCCAGTATTCAAGGTGAATTTGTTCCTCTCTGCAAACGCGCCAGGGGCGCGTTTGCAGAGTGGTGAAGTAAGGGGCGGGGCCTGCGGGCCCGATCGTTTTTTTTGTTTTGTTTTTTTGTCTCCTGAAGGGGGGCTGTGTGGCCCCCCTTCCTTTTTTTCTGTTTTTGGGCCCTGGGGACCCCATCCCCCAGGGCCTTACCCCTTTTTAATTACCAAAAAAAAAACGGGAAGGGGGCCGCGTGGCCCCCTTCCCTTGGCCTGTATTGGCCCCGGGGACCCCATCCCCGGGGCATGGCCTCTTTATTTATTATTTTGAGGGGGCAGCGTGGCCCCCTCCTCTGGCCATTTTAAGGCCCCGGGACCCCATCCCCCGGGCTGGCCTTTCTATTTTTAAATTTTTTTTTCTTTTCTTTTTTGGGGAGGGGGGCCGCGTGGCCCCCTCCCGAGCCACTACTTGCCCCGGGGACCCCATCCCCCGGGCTGGCCCTCTCCGTTGGGGACTGTGGGGGTCCCCAATCCCCCACAGTCCCGCCGGCTCCCCGCGTCCCTTGGGAGCCGAAATTGCTTTCCACATGGGGAGCAGCTGACATGCTGCTCCCCATGTGGAAAGCAATGTGCTTTGGATATTGGAAGAGAGAGCAGGTTTCCCTGCTCTCTCTTCCAATATCCAAAGCAGTTTGCTATGGCAGGACGGGAGCCGCGAGGCTCCCGTCCTGCCATAGCAAACTACAGTGTCCCGGGGTAGGCACCCCGGGACACTGCAGGAGCCGGCCCTGGGGGTGGTGGTCCCCAGGGCCATCAAAGGCTCCAGGAGGGGGCTGCGCGCCCCCTCCAATTCAGTTCAAAGCCCCGGGAGGTGGTGGTCCCCGGGCTCTGGGTCCGTAACGGACCCCCATATTTAAATGTTTAGTGCCCCGGGGAGGTGGCGGTCCCAGGGGCGTGTGGGGGCTGGAGCCCCCCCACACAGGTTGTCATTAATTTTAAAAAGCCCCGGGGAGGTGGTGGTCCCAGGGCTGCGGGAGGGCTCAGAGCCCTCCCGCACCATTTTTTAAAAAGCCCCGGGGGTGGCGGTCCTCGGGGCTTGGGGGCCCTTTGAGGCCCCCACACATTAAATTATCCCCCCACCATGCCCCCGGGACTTGGGCCACCCGGGGGCCAATTAACATCGAAGCGCGGTAGACCGCGCTTCAATTTTTTTTTTTCCGGCAGGATTCGCGCACCCTGAGCGCATCCTGCCAATTTTTAAAAAAAAAAATTTTTTTTGCCCAGGGGTCCTTGTGGGACCCCCTGAGCAAACCTAGGGGGTCAGGGGTTTCTACCCTGCCCCCTTTGTGCGCTTTGCGCACTTGTTTCTGTCCCTCGGTTCCTGAATCGGAATGTTGACAGCCAATTAAAATGCAGCTCGTGATCGGGACGGTGCGCGCAGGGTGCGCTGAGGGTGCGCGAATCCTCCGTGCCCATAGATATCACTAACTTTTTACTTTTCATTTTCTCAGCAACTACTGAACGGATTTACACCATTTAACAAAAAGGGTTCTTTCTGAACCAAGAACTACCTCTTTGCCAAATTTGGTGTAATTCCGTTCAGCAGTTCGGGCTGTAGCCGTGTCTAAAGTTTCCTACGGAAAAATGCATGGGTAAAACGTGTTTTGGGACCCCCCTTTTTTCTCGGCCCCCACTTGACGTATCACCCCGAGACTTTCAGGGTAGGAGCGGACCGGAGCGCCCCACGAAGTTTGAAAATTTCGCGAAGATACGTCAACCGGCAAGAGAGTTATTTCAAATAGAATGTCGCGGATTTCCTATGGATAATAGGTTGTAACTATAACTATCTACTGGCGACCGCCAGTAGATAATATATATATATATATATATATATATATATATATATATATATATACATATATATATTCAAAAAGGCAAGCGCTCCTTCCGGGTACCAGGAAACCCGTGGGAGGTGGCGCACAAACCGGCGGAGCCACCGGTATTAGTCCATGAAAGTAAAATCGTAATCAGCGCGCTCTCAGAAACCAAACCACAAGGAATGCGATACAGAAGGGATTTATTTTGTCATAAATCCGAACTTCGTGACGCGTTTCAACCGTCAATCAGTCTTGCTCACACAAAATAAACAGTGCATACAGAGCGTCATAAGTACACATTCGACACACATGTAGGACTAGTGCCTTGTAAACAAATACAACTCGAAAAGAAAAAAGGGACTGTGCTTCACATAATGTGGGTGCCATCTTGAAAGAGTATGAGAAAAGGAACAAGCCATGTCATTTGGACTATTCTCTTCAGGAAAAAACGGAATGAAAACACTCTGTTTGCACAGTTGTATCCTGCATTGATGCATCTATATATCAAAACATTCCTGGAAATCGTACAAATACAGTAACATCTGAAGAAAGTTGTTTCAAATGGCATGAAAGTAATATAATGTAAAGCATAATGCACAATATACCTTTGCCAATGTTAGCATGGCATGTCCTCGTTAACAAACTTGCATTCCCCAAGTGGGTGAAAAGGCATAAAAGAGTTGTTTCAAATGGCATGAAAGTACTATATTGTAATGCATAATGCACAAGAGGTGTGGTGCAGCGGCCAGGGCAGCTGACTTCGGAGCACAGGGCTCACGGTTCGATCCCCGGCTCCGGCGGCAGCTCAGCACCTTGTGACTCTGGGCAATAGCTCACTTAATATCCACGACGGACCCCAGCGCCTTGAGACCCGTAAGGGTGAGTAGTTCGCGCTTTACAAATACGGATTTACATTTTTTTTTTACATTTACACTGTAACCTTGCCAATGTAACATGGCATGTCCTCGTTAACCAACTTGCATTCCCCCAGTAAGTACGAAGGCATTAAAAACTATAGACGCTCAAATAAATAATACAGTGTTATAAACGGACATTTCAATTGAAAATTTGAAAAAATAGAAAAAAAATTAAAAAATTGTGAATTTGAAATTCTTATCTGTGATACAGTGGACATCAGATGAACAAATCCATTGAAGAAAAGGGTAGGGAACCCGGGAGGTCCCAAGTTGGATCCGAGGGCCCCTTCCTTTCCTCCTGCAAGAATAAAAATATACAATATGTCAGAGACACAAATACTTGACAGAGGGCAGAAAAATGTACAAAGATAAAAGAAATCTGTGTAATTGTAACTTCAGTTGCACAAGTAATATCCATGCTAAAGAGAACCAACATTAGTTACACAGTGTGTAGGTGTACAGCTATTTTCTCATCACTGCTGTGCCCTCCAGGGTAACGGGTTCCTAAATCGATGATGTGTCTGGACTCGCGTTGTCTTAAAATAAGTTCTCTGTTACCTCCCCGGATACCAATGTTGACCTGTTCTATGGAAAAGTATTTCAGTTTGGAACTGTCAGAGTAATGGTATTGCTCAAAGTGTCTGGCTATGGTGTAATGATGTTCCTTATTGTTTATTGCCCTCATATGTTCCATGACTCTCTTCTTAGCCATGTGTGTAGTGCTACCCACATACCAGAGATTACATGGACATTCCAATACATATATGACATAGGAGGAGCTGCAAGAGAGAAACTGTTTTATATGTATGTTACTGTTGGTAATGGCATTGGGGTATTCCTTTCTCATGAGGCTGCCACAGCAAGCCTCGCAGTGGCCGCAGGGAAAGAAACCCTGTAGATTCATGGTGTGGTGTTCTTGCTTGTGGTGTTGGTGATATCACTGTGCACCAATGGATTTGTTCATCTGATGTCCACTGTATCACAGATAAGGATTTAAAATTCACAATTTTTTCTATTTTTCAAATTTTCTATTTAAACGTCCGTTTATAACACTGTATTATTTATTTGAGCGTCTATAGTTTTTAATGCCTTCGTACCCACTGGGAGAATGCAAGTTGGTTAACGAGGACATGCCATGTTACATTGGCAAGGTTACAGTGTGCATTATGTATTACAATATAGTACTTTCATGCCATTTGTGAAACAACTCTTTTATGCCTTTTCACCCACTTGGGGAATGCAAGTTTGTTAACGAGGACATGCCATGCTAACATTGGCAAAAGTATATTGTGCATTATGCTTTACATTATATAACTTTCATGCCATTTGAAACAACTTTCTTCAGATGTTACTGTTTTTGTACGATTTCCAGGAATGTTTTGATATATAGATGCACCAATGCAGGATACAACTGTGCAAACAGAGTGTTTTCATTCCGTTTTTTCCTGAAGAGAATAGTCCAAATGACACGGCTTGTTCCTTTTCTCATACTCTTTCAAGATGGCACCCACATTATGTGAAGCACATTCCCTTTTTCTTTTCGAGTTGTATTTGTTTACAAGACACTAGTCCTACATTTGTGTCGAATATGACGCTCCGTATGCACTGTTTATTTTGTGTGAGCAAGACCGCTTGACGGTTGAAACGCGTCACGAAGTTCGGATTTATGACAAAATAAATCCCTTTTGTATCACATTCCTTGTGGTTTGGTTCCTGAGAGCGCGCTGATTACGATTTTACTTTCATAGATATATATATATATATATATATATATATATATATATATATCCTACTGGCGGTCGCCAGTAGGTAGTTGTAGTTAGGACCTAGTTTTCATAGGAAGATTGTTTTTTCTTTTGCCAATAACTTTGGTGCCACTTGACAAATATTCACGAAAAGTTAAAACCCCACACTTTAGTCGGTTCAGCTGCTGTGTTGAAAGTTTCAGGATAATCCATCAAGCGGGGGCCGAGAAAAATGGGGGTCCCAAAATGCATTTTCCCATAGTTGCTTTGAACACGACTACAGACCAAAGTGCTAAACAGAATTACACAAAATTTGGCAGAAAGGTAGATTTTGTTACGGAGATCACACTTTTTGTAATTTGGTGGAAATCCGTTCAGTAGTTTTAGAGATAGTAAAGGTAAAAAATAATATATATAGGCACTCGGATCCGACCGTCTCTGTTCTGAAATCTGGCTGCCAACACTTCAACTAGGAAGTGTTGGCAGCCATCTTGGGACTCGGCTTGAGCCAAGCCGAGTCCCACCCAAAAAGATTTAAAAAAAAGAAAAGGGATCAAGGTAGGGACACTCTTAGCCCCTAGCCATGGTGTAGGGGTCCTGCAGCAGATGTACTTTATTAGAAGCAGGTGGCCATGTGCTCCCCCCCCACAGCCCCGGGGACTGCCACCTTCCCAGAGCAACCATTAGATTGTATGCCGGGGCTGCATGCCCCTGTGTCCCGGGGACCACTACCTCCCCAGGGCTAAAATAAACATTGGAGGGGGGCTGCACGGCCACCCTCGAGGAGCCATAGATGGCCCTGAGGACTGCCACCCCCCAGGGATGGCTTCTGCTTCCTCCCGAAGTGCCAACCTTGGGTAGGTACCTGCTTGCTTTTGCTTGGTGGGAGCTGACAGCTCCCACCATGCAAAAGCAAACATAACTCTGCTTTCTGAAAGTGGGAGCTGTCAAACAGCTCCGGCTTGCAGAAAGCGAAGTTTTCATCTGTTAGCTTACACACAAATATGCGTGCAGAGAAACAGATGAAAACATTGCTCCCAAACCCAGGGAGCTGCTATTTACAGCAGATCCCTGAGTGCAGGATGAATGCCAGGGACTGCTCGGCATTGAGGCTCCCCCCACGGTCCCCGACAGGGGAGAGGAAGGGGAAAGTAGTGAAAATGAGAGGGCAAAATAAAGGTGAGAAACTAGCAGAAAGAGGCAAAATAAAGGTGAGAAACGAGCAGAAAGAAGCAAAACAAAGGTGAGAAACAAACAGAAAGAGTCAGAATTAAGGTGTAAAATTAACAGAAGGAGGCAGAATAAAGGTGAAAAACGAGCAGAGAGAGGAAAAATAAAAGTGAGAAACGAGCAGAAAGAGGCAGAAAAAAAGTCAGCAACAAGCAGAAAGAGGCAGAATAGAGATAGAAATGAGCAACAAGAGGCAGAATAAAGGTCAGAAATGAGCAAAAAGATTAAAATAGAGATCAGAAACAAGAAGAAAGAGGCAAAATAAAGCTCAGAAACAAGCAGAAAGCGGCAAAATAAAGGACAGAAACGAGCAGCATAAGGCAAAATAGAGATCAGAAACAAGCAGAAAGAAGCAAAATAAAGGTCAGAAACAAACAGCAAGAGGCAAAATAAAGGACAGAAACTAGCAGAAAGCTCAATAATGGTGATCAAAAACAAGCAGAAAGGGGCAAAATAAGCTAGAAACAAGCAGAAAGAGGCAAAATAAAGGTCAGCAACACGCAGAAAGAACAAGCTATAGATCAGAAACGAGCAGAAAGAGGCAAAATAGAGGTCAGAAACGAGCAGAAAGAGCAGTATACAGATAAGAAATGAGCAGAACGAAGCAAAATAGATATCAGAACAGAGTAGAAAGAGGCAAAACAAAGGCGGGGACGAGCTGAAAAGGCAAAATAAAGGTGTGAAACTAGCAGAAAGAGACAGAATAAAGGTCAGCAAAAATCAGAGATAGGCCTGATAAAGGTCAGTAACGCGCAGAAAGGCAAAATAGAGCTCAAAACAAGCAGAAAGAGGCAGAATAGAGGTCAGAAACTAGCAGAAAGAGCAGAATACAGATAAGAAACGAGCAGAACGAGGCAAAATAGATATCAGAAAAGAGTAGAAAGAGGAAAAATAAAAGCAAGGGACGAGCTGAAAAGGCAAAATAAAGGTGTAAAATGAGCAGAAAGAGACAGAATAAAGGTCAGCAAACACCAGAGATACGCCTGATAAAGGTGAGTAACGCACAGAAAGAGGCAAATTAGAGGTCAAAAACGAGCAGAAAGAGGCAGAATAGAGGTCAGAAACAAGCAGAAAGAGGCAAAATAAAGGACAGGAACAAGCAGAAAGTGCAAAATAGAGATCAAAAACGAGCAGAAAGAGGCAAAATAAAGCCCAGAAAGAGACAAAATAAAGGTCAGAAACGAGCAGAAAGAGGCAAAATAAAGGTGAGAAACGAGCAGAAAGAGGCAAAATAAGGCTAGAAAGAGGCAAAATAAAGGTAAGCAACACGCAGAAAGAGCAAAATATAGGTCAGGAATGAGCAGAAAGAGGCAAAATAGAGGTCAGAAAGGAGCAGAAAGAGGCAAAATAGAGGTCAGAAAGGAGCAGAAAGAGCAAAATACAGATCAGAAAGGAGCAGAAAGAGGCAAAATAAAGGTCAGTTAACGAGCAGAAAGAGACAAAATAGAGATCAGAAAAGAGCAGGAAGAGGCAAAATAAAAGTGAGGAACGAGCAGGAAAGGCAAAATAAAGGTGTGAAACGAGCAGAAAAAGGCAGAAAAGAGGTCAGCAACAAGCAGAGTTAGGCATGATAAAGGTGAGTAAGAAGCAGTGAGTAAGGAGCAGAAAGAGGCAGAATAGAAGTCAGAAATGAGCAGCAAGGCAGAATGAAGGTCAGAAACGAGCAGACAGAGGCAAAATAGAGATCAGAAACCAGCAGAAGGAGGCAAAATAAAGGTCAGAAACAATCTGCAAGAGCCAAAATAAAGGTCAGGAACAAGCAGAAAGCGCAAAATAGGGATCAAAAACAAGCAGCAAGTTACAAAATAAAGTCTAGAAAGGAGCAGAAAGAGGCTAAATAAATGTCAGAAATGAGCAGAAAGAGGCAAAATAAAGGTGAGAAAAGAGCAGAAAGAGGCAAAATAGAGATCAGAAGCGAGTATAAAGAGACAAAATAGAGATCAGAAAAGAGCAGAAAGAGGCTAAATAAAGGTGAGAAACGAGCAGAAAGAGGCAAAATAGAAATCAGAAACGAGCAGAAAGAAGCAAAATAAAGGTCAGAAACAAGCAGAAAGAGGCAAAATAAAGGTCAGAAATTAGCAGAAAGAGGCAAAATAAAGGTCAGAAATTAGCAGAAATATGCAAAATAGAGATCAGAAACGAGTAGAAAGAGGCAAAATAAAGGTCAGAAATATGCAGAAAGAGTCAAGGTAAAGGTCAGAAATGAGCATAAAGAGGCAAAATAAATGAAGGAAATGAGCAGAACACACTCAGGCACTCTCAGGACCACTCACTGGCCCATTTATTCATGGACCCACTCACAAAACTACTCAGACACTCTCAGAGCCACTCACAGTCCCATTTATTCATGCACTCACTCACAGATTAACTCAGACACATACACCCACTCACAGACATAGTCAGACACTCATACACCCACTTACAGAATCACTCATACTCTCTCTCACCCATTCACACATCTAATCAGAGACTCACGCACTGACTCACACACCCTCTCAGAGTCTCACACACCCTCTCACAGGCCAACTCAGACACGCATATATCTACTTACAGCCCCTCTCATACTCTCTCACACCCACTTACAAACCTAAGCAGACACTCCTAGATCCACTGACACACTCATGCACTCACTCACACACTCAGTGTCAAAGGTTAGTGGTTGCAGTTGGGGAATAAAACTTTAAAAATCTTACAAATTCGCTTAAAAAACAAAAGGTTACAGGGACGTTATAGGTCGGAAATAGAATTTTTAAAAAAACAAAGAAATTCACTGACAATACCAAAGGTTACAGGAACGTTGTAGTTAGGCTCAGATTTCACTCATACAAAAACAGTGAAATTCAGCAGTGATAGTTACCTGAGCGAACTATAACTTATGCCTCCATAATGCACTGATTATTACCTCACATATTACATCACTCATGGCATAGTCAGTGACATCACTGATGACAGCTCAAATGACATCATCCACAGAATCACTCACACATCCACTCACACCCCCATAAAACCTCTCATACACCCACTCACACACCCACACAACCAATCACATACCCATTCACTAACCCATACATGTACTTACACAACCACTAACTTAACCATAGAGCCACTCACAAACCCACTCACTCATTGAGCCTGATCATAAAACCAATCACTCATCCTTCAATCAATCAATCAAGTCTGCTGGTGAACAGGGCGTGAGTGATAGTCTTTCTGTGTTCGAGGGGGATCCATTTGAAGATCTTGCGTAGGAGGCGGAGGGTGTGGAAGCAGGAGGACGAGACGGCTTTGATCTGGCGGTCCATTTTGAGTTCGGAGTACAGGATGATTCCCAGGTTGCGTGCGTGGTCCGTGGGGGTGGGCGGACTTCCGAGGGCAGGGGGCCACCAGGTTTTGTTCCAGGCATCGGAGTGTGGGCCCATGATGAGTACTTCTGTTTTGTTGGTGTTTAGTTGAAGGCAGCTGTTTTTCATCCATTTTGCGACGGCTTCCATGCCTTCTCGAAAATTGTGTCTGGCGGTGTTGGGTTCGTTGGATAGGGAGAGGATGAGTTGGGTGTCGTCTGTGTATGACACAATGTTGAGTCCGTAGGTTCTGACGATGGGGGCGAGCGGAGCCATGT
This sequence comes from Calotriton arnoldi, assembly GCA_963921515.1. Taxonomy (NCBI): domain Eukaryota; kingdom Metazoa; phylum Chordata; class Amphibia; order Caudata; family Salamandridae; genus Calotriton; species Calotriton arnoldi. Next base: position 554,373 of record CAWUFW010003925.1, on the reverse strand, counting down.
AGACGTTGAAGAGCATAGGGCTGAGGGATGACCCCTGGGGGACTCCGCAGGTGGTTGGTGTAGGGTCCGAGAGGAAAGGGGGAGTCTGACCCGCTGCATTCTGCCAGAGAGGAAGGAGCGGATCCAGTCGAGGGCCTTGTCTTGAATCCCTGCGTCGTGGAGTCTGCGTATTAGGGTGCGGTGAGAGACTGTGTCGAACGCCGCTGAGAGGTCAAGGAGGATGAGGGCTGCTGTTTCTCCTTTGTCCAGTAGGGTGCAGATGTCGTCTGTTGCGGCGAAGAGGGCGGTTTCCGTGCTGTGGTTTTTTCTGAAGCCGGATTGGGAGGAGTCGAGGATGTTGTGCTCTTCGATGAATGTGGCGAGTTGGCTGTTGATGGCTTTCTCAATGACTTTCGCTGGGAAGGGGAGCAGGGAGATGGGTCTGTAGTTTTTGAGGTCAGTGGGGTCCGCCGAGGGTTTCTTGAGGAGGGGGTTGATCTCGGCGTGTTTCCAGTCGTCGGGGAACGATGCGGTTGCCAGGGAGTGGTTGATGGTGTGGCGGATCATGGGTGCGATGGTGTCGGCGGCTCTGTTGAAAATGTGGTGGGGGCAGGGGTCCGTGGGGGCCCCAGAGTAGATTGAGTTCATCATCTTCAGTGTGTCTTCGGTGGTGAAGGCTGTCCAGTTGTCGATCGTTGGCTTCATGGTGTTGGGGTGGTTGGTGAGGGTTCAGTGTGTTGGTTGTCTTCATCGAAGTTGTCGTAGATGCTCTTGATTTTGTGGTGGAAAAAGGTGCTGAGTTTGTCGCAGAGGTCTTGTGAGGGTGGGATGTCGGTGGACTCACTGGTAGGTTGGGCGAACTCCTTGAAGATGTTGAAGAGTTCTTTGCTGTTGTGTGCGTGGGTGGAGATTCTATCTTCGATCGCTTTTTTCCTTGTTTTTCTGATGAGTTGGTGGTGGACTTTGGTGGCGGCTCTGAAGTTGTTGTGGGCTTCTGTGGATTTTGTGTTCCTCCAGTCCTTTTTGAGGCGGCGGCAAGTGCGTCTGGACTCTCGAAGTTCGGTGGTAAACCATCTAGCTTTCTTGGCGTGGGTGTTGTTGTTTTTCTTGAGGGGGCCTAAGGTGTTGGCGCTGTCTGTGATCCATCTGTGCAGGGTTCGGGCTGCGGCATTGGGGTTGTCGTTTTCCGCGACGGTCGTGGTGGAGTTTCTGAGTGTTGAGGTTAGCTTGTCGTCGGTGATTCTGGTCCAATTTCTTCGTGGGAGCAGGTGCTGATGTCTGTGGATGATGTGTGTTCTGAAGGTGAAGTGGACGCATCGATGGTCGGTCCATGGGAGTTCGGTGATGTGGCTGAAGGTGATGGAGTTTCCTGTTGTGAAGAGGGGGTCGAGGGTGTGTCCTGCTGAGTGCGTGGATTCGGTCACGATCTGGCGGAGTCCAATGTTGTGGAGGTTGTCCAGGAGGGATGTGGTGCTGGGGTCCCATTGGTTGTCGAGGTGGAAGTTGAGGTCTCCCAGCAGGGTGTAGTTGGTGGATGTGATGGCCTGCGGGGAGATGATGTCCGTGATGGATTCGGCAAAAGGTCTGCTGGGTCCAGGGGGTCGGTAGATGAGGGTTCCTCGGAGGGTGGTGGTGGGGCTGGCCAGTATCTTGAAGTGAAGGTGTTCCATCAGGTCTGTGGGCTCATCGGGGAGTGTGCTCAGGCGGAGAGTGGATTTGTGGATGATGGTGATTCCTCCTCCCGGGCGGTTGGGGTGGTCCTTCCTGGAGATCTTGTATCCTTGGGGGATGGGGATGGCGATGGCGATGTCCGGTCCCGAGGAGGTGTTGGTCCATGTTTCGGTGAGGAACGCTACATCCGGGGTGGTGCTGTCGAGGAGGTCCCTGATTTCGGTGGCGGGTTTGTGGAGGGATCGGACGTTGAGGAGGATGCATTGCAGGGTCTTCGGTTCGGGTGTGTTCTTGTGGGTGGGTTGCGCTGGGTCCGTGGTCTTGGCGGTGCTGCAGGTGTGCCGCCAGCGGTGACAGCTGAAGGGTCTGTGGGTGTCGGCCGGTGATGCTAGCTTGCAGTTGTTACAGCCACTCACACAGCCACACACTCACCCATACAGCTACTGACACACCCAGTTATTTACCTATACAGCCACTCACACACCCACTCACCCACCATACAGCCTCTCAATAGAGCCACTCACTCACACATCCACACAACCACTTATATACCCATTCACAGATCCATACAACCACTCACACAGGTACTCACTCACCCATACAGCCAATCCCACAGACACTCACTCTTCCATACAACCACTCACACACCAACTCACTTAATAAAACACTCACTCAAACAGCCACTCACTCACCCCTAAAGGCACTTATACACCCAGTCACTCACTCATACAGCCATTCAGACACCCACTCACTCACCCATGCAGTCACTGACATACCCACTCCCCCACCCTATATAGCCACTCACATAGCCACTCACTCACCCATACAGCCACTGACACACCCACTCACTCACCAATGCAGCCACTTACACAGCCACTATGTCACTCACACAGCTACTCACACACCCAATTACACACACAAACAGCCACTCACACACCTTTACAGCCACTCAGACACCCACTCACACACAGCTACACACAGTCACACAACGACTCACATAAACTATGTTAAAAAAGGAACCACTCATTAGTAGTACACAAAGTATACTAATTTAACTTTTGTGGTACCTTAGTATATACGTTTAACACACAAAAACATTAAGAAATCACTCACAATCACTAGATGATGCCATCAGTGATGTCGTCAGTGATGTCACTGATCATGTCATGAGTGACATAATATGTGAGGTCATAAGCAGTGCATTGCGGGGTGTAAGTTATAGTTAGCTCAGGTAAGTATAACTGCTGAATTTCGCTGGCTTTGTACCGGTGAAATCTGAGCCTAACTATAACATCCATGTAACGTTTGTTTTTTTCAGTGAATTTCAAAGGTTTTTTTATTCTATTCCCCAACTATATCGTCCCTGTAATGTTTTTTGTTCAAAATATATATATAACCTACTCGCAGTCGCCAGTGGGTAGTTCTAGTTAGAACCTAGTTTCTAAAGGAAAAGCTTTTTTTGACTTGCCTATATCTTTGGTGGGGGAGTCAAAAAATGTGCATTTCCCATGTCAATTCTCAAAGGAATTTTAGACCCGACTGCAACCCGAACTGCTGAGCAGAATTACACTAAATTTGGCAGAAAAGCAGCTGTTGGTCCAGAAAGCAACATTTTTGTAAATTGGTGTAAATTCATTCAGCAGTTTTGGAGATATTAAAGAAAATCAAAATTTAGATATCTAGAGGCATGGCCCCCGTGTAGCATTGTGGCGGAGTTGCAAACCTTGCTGAAAAAATATATATATATACATTCAGACATTCAGTCATACACTAATGCATGCACTCACATACCCACACAGAATCTCACACCCACTCACAGTCCCACTCAGATAGTTATGCACCCACTCACAGACCCACTGATAGACTTATGCACTCACTCACAGACCTAGTCAAAGACTCATGCACCCACTCACAGACCCACTCAGAGACTCATGCACCCCCTCATAGGCCCACTCAGTCACACCCTCACTCACAGACACACTCAGAGACTGGTGCACCCACTCACAGATTCATGCAGAGACTCATACACCCAGTCACAGACCCACTTAGATGTTTATGCATCGACTCACAGACCCACTCAGAGACTCACACACCCACTCACAGATCCACTCATCATCCTGGACCTTTCAGCAGCCTTCAACACTGTCTCCCACCACACCTTAAGCGTGAGACTCCACAACGCCGGCATCCATGACAAAGCCCTGGACTGGATCCGCTCCTTCCTCACCGGTCAAGCACAGCAAGTCAGACTACCACCGTTCCTCTCAGAACCCACAGGGATCAGCTGCGGAGTGCCCCAGGGCTCATCCCTGAGCCCCACCCTCTTTAACGTCTACATGGTACCTCTCTCAGCCATTGTCACGAACCACAGAATCAACATTGTCTCCTACGCCAACGACACCCAGCTGATCCTCTCCCTCATCAAAGTACCCACAGCCACCAGAGACAACTTCGACGATGGGATGAAGGCTGTCACCACCTGGATGAGAGACAGCTGCCTCAAACTCAACTCGGGCAAGACCGAAGTCCTCATCCTGGGACCCACCCCCTCCACTTCGGATGACTCCAGGTGGGCTGCAGCACTAGGAAAACTCCCCACACCCACGGACCACCCATGAAACCTCAGCATCATACTGGACTCCTCACGCGCAATGAACCACCGAATAAACACTCCTCATCGTGCTTCCATACGCTTCGCCTGCTTCAAAAGGCCTTCAGATGGATCCCCACTGAATCCAGAAAGATGGTCACCTATGCTCTCATCAGCAGCAGAGTCGACTACAGCAATGCACTCTATGCCGGTGTCACCCAGAAACTCCTCAGGAAACTACAGAACGTTCAAAAAGCTGCAGCCAGTCTTCTCCTCGACATTCCCTGCCACAACCACATCACCGAACACTTGCAAGAACTCCACTGGTTCCCAGTCAACAAAAGGGTCACTTTCAAGCTCCTAACGCAAGCTAACACAGCCCTCCACGATGCAGGACCAGCATATCTGAACCACTGCCTCACATTCCACGTACCCACCAGACACCTCTGCTCCGCCCAACTGGCCCTGGCCACCATCCCACAGATCTGCAATCCCAGGACCAGAGGAAGAACCTTCTCCTACTTTGCCACCAAGATCTGGAACACCCTGCCTCTCCAAGTCAGGCAAGCCCTGTTGCTGACCCAATTCAGGAAGGATCACAAGACCTGGCTCTTCAACTGAACCCCAGTGCCCGGATGGATCAGCAGCCCCCCAGAGCACCTTGAGACCCTCACAAGTGAGTAGTCACGCTATATAAGCCATGATTGATTGATTGATAATTCACTCATAGGGCCACTCAGACACTCATGTACCCACTCACAGACCCAGTCAGAGACTTATGCACCCACTCACAGACCTACTCAGAGACAGATACACCCACTCACATATCCACTCAGGCACTCACGCACATGCTCACAGACCCATTCAGACACTAATGCACCCACTCACAAGAAGTTATGTTATGGTATCTAGTTTTTTAAAGCGCACATTCACTGAAAGCTCTCTTGGCGCTAAAGTTACAGAAGCAAACTTACAGTTATACACTCTTACTGGTTAATCCTAAGACACCCTGAACAGCCAGGTCTTCAGGAGTTTCCTAAACTTGAACTAGCAGGACGCCAACCTAATATCAGATGGTAGGGTTTCAAGATACGAGGAGCCAGTGCAGAAAATCTGGAGCCACCCAACGTCTTTTTATTAAAGGAGGGAGTGGACAAAAAGTTCAAATTAGAAGATCTTAATTTACCGCCAGGTGTATATTTGTGGATGAGGGCCGAGATAAAGGCTGGGTTACAATTCTGTAAATATTTAAAGAGAATGCAGCAGGCCTTGAAGATTGGGCATGGCTCAACTGGTAGCCATTGCAATTTCCGCAGCAGGGGTGTGATATGACACTTCCGGGGAAGTTAATGCAAAAGCCTGGCAGCTTAATTCTGTATCAATTGTAGTCTACCAGCTAGATCCTTAGGAAACCCCAAATAAAGGGAGTTAGCATAGATAACTCTAGAAATAACCAGTGCAATGACAACTTGTTTGATAGCCTCAAAGGAAAGCATTCTCCCAATCTTTCTAATTTTGCGGAGTTGAAAACAACAAGCTGAGACTGTTGCTGCCACTTGAGATTTCATTGACAGCTTAGAGTCAATCATGACCTCAAGGCTTTTAACTGACTTCTTGGGCTGGGGAGGAGAGCCCATAGAGGGGGGCCAAAAAGCAGAGTTACACAGATCCGGTTGCTTACCAAAGATAACTATTTCAGTCTTGTCTGAATTCGACTTAGATGATTATTATTTATCCAATCACAGATGAATACCATTGTATTCTGAAAGGACACTTTCGATTCCGAAGAGTTATCGATGGAGAAAATCAATTGTAGATCATCCGCATAATTATACACATTGACTTGAATTTCGTCCAGGGCACACACCAAGGGACACATATATAGATTAAATAGATAAGGGGAAAGGGATGAACCCTGAGGAAAACTCCACAGGCTTATTAGCCTTTTGAGAATGAAAGGAAGAAAGCTTGACTGACTGAGAGCGATCCTTCAGGAATGAGATAACCCATTCCTGAGGGATGCCTTGGAGTCCTGTGGCCAAACATGGGCCACCAAAACCACATGGTCGACCATGTCAAAGGCCGCCAAGAGATCAAGCAGTACCAGCAGACACTAATGCACCCACACACACACCCACTTTGATTCTCACACACCCACTCACAGACCCAGTCAGACACTGATGCACCCACTCACAGACCCACTGATGGACTTATGTACCCACTAACAGACCCACTCAGAGACTCATAAACCCACTCCAAGACTCATGCACCCATTCACAGATCCACTTAGACACTCATGCATCCATTCCTAAACTCACTCACACACTCATGAACCTACTCACAGACACACACAGACACTGATGTACCCACTCATAGAGCCACTTAGACACTCATACATCTACTCACAGACCCAGTCAGAGACTTACGTACCCACTCAAAGACCCACTCAGAGACTGATATATCCATTCACACATCCAATCAGATATTCACACACCCACTCAGAGACCCAGTCAGAGACTGACGCACCCACTCAGACACCTACTGATAGACTCATGCACCCACTCACAGACCCACTTTGAGACGCATGCACCCACTCAGAGACTCATGCACCCACTCAGAGACCGACTCAGAGAATCACACACCCACGCACAGACCCACTCAGAGACTCAGGCACCCACTCAAATACACACTGAGATACGGACGCATTCACTAACAGACCCACTGAGACACTCATGCACCCACTCACACACCCACTCAGAAAGTGACATATGTATTCACAGACCCACTGACAGATTTATGCACCCACTTGCACACACATTTACATACTCACATAACTACTCAGAGTGCCACTGCTACATTCAGAGTCAAACTGTGAGTTATAAATGTTAAATGTGGTGTTGTGCATTGAATTCCTGCTTTTGCTTTGCAGATCCGCAACAGTGTTGCGACTTTGAATTTTCTTTTTTTTTTTTAAACGAAATAAAATGAAAATGATCTAGTGTTTGCTAATAGGGTGGCTCTTAGAAGAGCCTTTGGGTTTATTGAGTGTAGTTATTTTCTATACATAAAACAGGATGCAATCTTTCAAGTTATTAACGAATATCCTGTTGCCTTAGTCAGAGAAATGTACTCCATCACACCTATATATATGTTCCATGTCAAAGCGCAAGTTGTTGGTGTAGATAGAGTCCATGTAGTGTTCTCTGAGCTGTGCAGAAACAGTTTTATTAACATGTTTCGTGGCTTTGTCTATATGTGGACAGAATGTATCTGACCATTTCCATTTTTGCCTTCGGGAAATGTTGGAGAATTCCAAGGCAGTGCGAGGGAAAGTGCCATTAATTGGCCGAAGGTCTCCTTCATTACGATTTCTAATCCTACCCCAATAAGAGTGCCTAGGTCATTGCCACCACAGTGCATAATTAAGAAGTCTGGATGTTGGCAATCTGCAATGCTCTCAACCAAAGGTAGCAATTGCTGCCACTTTAACCCTCTCTGGCCAATCCAAGTAATGTTCACAAAAGACAACCCCAAGTCCCTGTCAATAGCACTCTTTCCAGCAGACGCTCTGGCCCCTCAAAAATAAACATTTTGAAGGAAGGAGCGGTAGCACACAGAAGAAAGCTGCAGATGATTGTGACAGTTGGAAAAGTGAAAGGGAGTTAGTATGGAGGAGTGGACCTGGTGTAAGAAAAGGACGTATTTGACTGGGTGGTGTAATTCATTTTGTAACTGAAAATAGGTAGTGATTTTGTAGGTAAAGTAACTAGCTCTGTGATTGGCTTTGGTTAAATGTGAGAGAAATTACTCTATTATGGATATGCTTACATTTTCAAACACTCAACCGTAACTGCTACATTTGAACTTGGAGCTGATATGCTTCAGTTAAAAAGTGCTGTGAACTTTTCACTCACTGGTACAGCACAGCGTTTGAAAGAAGGTTGATAAAGAAACTGAGGTGAAGCAGTGTGGGGGAAGGGTTGTAAATAAACTGTCATTTCAAATCGCAAACTAGAGTTCCTTGAGGATGGTTTGTGTTCTAAAATGGAAATTTTCCAATTCAGTATTATGATAGGATGTAAAATGTAGTTGAAAAATAGTAGTATTATTATTGGAAATGGTTTTGCGGACTCTCATATGGATTTGTGACCCCATCACCAAATTTCATTGGGGGGGCCGTGCTGGGTGGTCACCAGTAGGTAGTTATAGTTGACCTTGCTTCTATTCAAAATGCATTTTTTGTTTTGACAATATCTTTGGTGCCGTTTGACGAATCTACGTGAAATTTTCTAAACTAATGGCCCACTCACTTCAGCTGCTGTGTTTAAAGTTTTGGGGTGATTTGTCAAGGAGGTGCAGAGAAAAAAGGGGGTCCCAAAACCTGTTTTCTCCATGTTAATTTCCATAGAAAACTGTTGACGCAGCTACAGCCCGAACTGCGGAACGGAATGACACCAAATTTGGCAGAAAGGTAGCTCTTGGTCCAGAGTGCACTCTTTTTGTGAAATGGTGTAAATTTGTTCAGTATTTGCTGAGAAATGTAAAGATTCCTCAGATATACAACTGTGGCCGCGGTGGATCCACGAACCCTCCCGATCTCGTGCCTGAGATCTGATTGGCTGCCAACGCTTCAAACCAGGAAGTGTTGGCAGCCATCTTGTGACTTGGTTGAAGCGAGTCACAAGAAAAAAGGTAAAAAAAAGGTTCAAAATCAAGAAAAAGGGGTCAGGCTAGAAACACCCTGACCCTGAGGGCCAAAAAAAGCATTTTTTTAAAATCAAAATCTGCGGGATTCATGTTGGGTGCACGAATCCATCTAAAAAAAGAAAAAGGAAGAGGGGCCTCCCGTGCTTTATATTCTTTAAGCCCCCAGGTGGGCCAGATCCCAGGGGCAATGATTAAAATAGATGCAGGGGCCCAGTGGGCCCCGCAGCCCTGGGGACCACCACATTCCCGGGGCTTTATTTTCAAAATAAATGTGTGGAGGGGCTCCTCCCCCCATGCAGCCCCAGGGACCACCACCTCCTCGGGGCTAGCTATGTTAAATGCAGGGGGGCCAGCAGCCCTCCTGCAACTGTGGGGACCACCACCATCCCTTTGACTAAGTGCAAAAGATGCGTGGGGGGCTCCAGCCCCCCTACAGAGCTCCAGGGACCGGCACCTCCCCAAGGCTAATTTAATGTAATGCGGGGGCCATGCAGCCCCCCGCAGACCCAGGGACCGCCACCTCCCTGGGGCACAAATTAAGTAAAGGCGGGGGGCCATTGTGAACTTCCAGCCCCGTGGACCACCACCTCCCCGGGGCTACAATGTAAATGGGAGGGGATCTGCATGGCCCCCCTCCAGGAGTCCTCCATGGCCCTGGGGACCGCCATACCCCGGGGCCCCAGCACTGCTCCCGTCATGCCATAGCAAACTCTGCTTCGCTTCATGGAAGCGAGAGCTTGAAAAATGCTCTTGCTTCCATGAAGCGGAGCAGAATTGCTTTTGGGCAGAGGGAGCTGCATGTTTGCAGCTCCCTCTGCCCAAAAGCAATGCCGGCTCCCGCAGGAGGCAGGGAGCTGTCAAGGACTCCGGGGCCTTGAGGCTTCCCACGCGGTCTCCAAATTTGTGGCCATGCCCCAGGGGATGGGGTCCCCGGGGCAATATTGGCTGCGCAGCCCCCCCATCAAACATTTAAAAAAAATAGAGGGCTTGCCCTGGGGGATGGGGCCCCCAGGGCCAAAGCTGGCCCAGGGAAGTGGGGGGCACGTGGCCCCTTCTTCCTTAAAAAATAAAAATATTAAATAAAAAAGATGGCCGGGCCCTGGGGGATGGGGTCCCCGGGGCTGAAATCGGCCAAGAGAAGTGGGGGTCGTTAAATAATTTTTTTCTCACTTTATAGGAGTTGCGACCATATCGCGGCTCTCTGCGCAGCTCCCCAGTGTAACATCATAGTGGATTTGCGGATTCACCTTAAATAAATAATTAAATAGTATAACATTTTAGAGGTAGTGTTACAGTTGTGAACTTTTTTATAGAGCTAGTGAGAGTGATCTTCATAATCACAATAAAATTGACAGAGTTAGAAATAATGTTAAAAAATACAAATTAAAAGTTATAGTTGAAAAGTGAAATGTGTTGTAGTACATTGAATTTGTGCTTTTGTTTTGCAGATTCGCGACGGGTTTGCGAATCCAGGAAATATTTATAAAGAGTATATATGTTTAAAAATATATATCTTTCACTGTTGGGTTATAGGGTGGCTCTAAGAAGAGCTGTTGTGTTAATTATGACTTTGTTGCAGCTACATGTACGTCCGGATGCACAGCTTAAGGTTGTTGAGAAAAACTCTGTTCCATTCATCTGTGAAGTGAACTCCATCACTTCTGTAGATGTCATGCACGTCAAAACGTAGATTGTTGTTATAGATAAAGCCCATGTTATAGTCTCTGAGGTAAGCAGAAACAGCTTTATTAACATGCTTCCTAGCTTTGTCAATCTGTGGACAGAATTGATTAGACCACTTCCATTTCTGTCTTTGGCATATATTAAAGTATACAAAGACAGTGTGAGGGAAAAGCAACATCAGTTGTGCAAAGGTATCCTTCATTAGGATTTCCAATCCTACCCTAGTCAATGTACCTAGGTCTTTGCCACCACAGTGCACAATCATGAGGTCAGGGGTTTGGAGATGCGAACAGGTTTTAACCAAAGGCATCAATTGGTGCCACGTTAATCATATCTGTGGAAACCATTTAATATCCACATTTTGCAAACCTAGGTCTTTGTCAATATCTCTGTGTTCAGCATACCTTTTGCCCCAGAAAACATAGCTGTGTCCTACAATCCATACTGTTAGCATTTTGAAGGGATGAGTGGAAGGCATCAAAAAATGTCTGTAGCTGAGTCAATCAGTTGGTACAATGAGAGGTATCTAAAATAGTGGAGAAGAGGCTGTTTTTGAAAAAGCAGATAACTGATTGGCTGTTCATAAATATTGTGCACTCAAAAATAGGATGCATGTTACTTTGCAGAAAAAGCAACTCTCTGATTGGTTATAGAAAAAACTTTGAAAGGTACAGTAGACAGGATAAGCTAATATTTGCAAGACTCAACCACACCTGATATTTCCATTTGTAAGCTGGTGTGCTGAATTTGAAAACATGGTGAACTTGTGACCTGCTGGTACAGATGAATGTGGCAGAAACTGTTACTATGGAAACTAATATTAAGCAGAATGGGGGAAGGGTTGAAAGTTAACTGTGGTATTAAAATATGAAATGGTAAGTTCTATATATGTGATATGCTACTAAAGTAAGTTTTCCCAAAACAGAACTATGTTTAGAAGTGGTATGTTCTTACAAAATAATACGAGTATTATTGGAAATAGGTTTTTGATATCCCGTACGGGTTTGCGAATCCATTGCGACGCTACACTGCAGCAACGCGGTGGAATCGCGACTCCACTAAGTTACAGAACCAGATTGGGCACTTTCAGAAGAGAGTAATAAAGGGTTAAGATGTGTATCCAATAGAAATGGATTTTAGATTTTGAAAAAATGGAGGGAGTATTCTGAATTGTTACTTACATTAATTTCTGTGCAAAATGAGAGGAAAATTTGCCATTACTGGTTTTGCCTTGTTTAGAGTGCTGCATCACATTTATTGTGTGGGAAAGAAAATTGTTTAGCAGTTTCTGATATTTTCATCTTTACAATAGTATTTCAGAGGTGAGTTACAAATGAGTAAGGTGTGTTATGTATTGTGTAGCAGTGCTTCAGTGTTTGTAATTACATTTTTAACTTCGAGATGCAGTATTTATAAAGCTTGAGAACCAGTAGACAAATATGAGGTCAAATATTATAATACATGCCATTACAACATATGTACCAATGTAATGCATGCGTTTTAATGGATTTTTGCCAGACATAGTCTTATATGGACTGGGACATAAATTAATACATCTGCCAACATGTTTTAAACCTCAGTTTTGTCTCCTACTTTCATTACAGACTCCGGATGCCCACATATCAGTATGCACAACCTATTTTAAACCTTCATTTCACTACAATTATACAGGTAACCTCATGAGTCACAGATCTGGGTTGCATCCATCATCATTCTTTAGCTCACTTCGCTACCCCAATTCAGAACAGTCCACCCAGATCTGCGACTAGGGGTGAGTGCCTGAAAAGTTTCAGCGCTCCATCCATCATCTCCTTGTGTTTGCTTTGTTCACCCCAAGTTGGCAGAGTATGCCCAGACCTGGGTCCCTTGCTCACTTTGCCACTTCATTCAAGCTAGCCTGTCTGATGAGGGGTGTTACCCCGAAACAGGTCCCAGGATGCATGTTTCCGGTTCAGGGAAGACCTGGCTTGGCAGTTCGGGCTGGGCTGTTCCCATGAGGTACAGGGTCATGACTGATTTGCATATAGCTGGGTCTGAACTGAGGTGGAGAAGTGAGCTAAAGAACGATGATGGATTCAACCCAGATCTGTGACTGTGGGTGAATGTCTGAAAAGTTTCAGCGCTCCGTCCATCATCTCCTTGTGTTTGCTTTGTTCGCCCTAAGTTGGCAGGGTATGCCCAGACGTGGGTACCTTGCTCACTTTGGCACTGGATTCAAGCTAGACTGGCTGATGAGGGGTGTTACCCCGAAACCGGTCCCAGGATGCTTGTTTCCGGTTCAGGGAAGACCTGGCTTGGCAGTTCAGGCTGGACTGTACCCATGAGGCACAGGGTCAAGACTGATTTGCAGATAGCTGGGTCTGAACTGAGGTGGAGAAGTGAGCTACGGAGATTGAAAAATGTTGAAAAGTTTTACAACAAATCATAAGGTAAACTAATATTTTCACTGTAAAACAACATCAATTTATGCAAAAACAATACATATCACAAGAAGGCAAAAAGAGCATAATGATATAAGAAGAACGTTTAGATTTAGAGTAATTCAAACTGTATTAAAAAAATTTGAAAAATATAAAAGAAGATCAGCAGCTTTTAAGAAAAAGCAACAGATTGAAAGTGTAGTAGATAGAGCTTTTGAATTGAAATGAAAATTATTTATATTAATATTGACGAGAATGAGAACATTGGATAAAACAATGCTGTTTATGAATGAGAAAAGCAAAAGAAAAAGACTCGTTAATAGAAGTAACTTTTGTAAAACTTTTACTGGTGAATGGAGACACACTTCCAGTACTGAGCCTTTCTTTAATGAAGAAAGTTATTTTCAAGAGAACACATTAGTACATGCAGTTGATACTAGTGGTTGATGTTATGAGGTGAAACATGGCTCTCCAATTCCAAAGGAAAAAATTGTTCCTAGGAATGTAGAAGAAGTAATAGCTGAAGAAGTTCAAGAAAAGCGTACACAAGCTCCGGTATATAAGTGGAATTGTAGCAGTATTTGCAGTATTCGACAGGAGTCTATTGACATATTACGATTTTTTACGACAATATGCAAAAAAAAGAGTTAAACAGAAGATTAAGATGTTACAAGGACTAGATCCATGTAAAATAAGAAAATATACTAAGTTGCAGGGTCATTCTCTGGGTTGTCTTTGAAGAAAAGTGTGCCAAAGTACTTTTCATCATTTAAGAATGTTAGCTGTACACCACTCTGAAATTCGGAAGTTATTAAGGAGACTTTATTATGTAAAAACTCCAGCATTATGTTTAAGTGAGGTGAATAAAGCTCTTTTGCACGGTTCTATATCAGATGTACAGAAAGTTTGTGATGATATACAGTTTCGTTTTTTGGGCTCTGAAAAAGAGTGTAGAGAAACTGAGAGTTTGATAAGTGTAAGTGTTGTAGAACAGGAGAAAGAGATTAGTACTGATGATTTTGCAGAAGAAATTACAAAGTTTAACATAGTTTTGTCTGAAAAACCAAACTATATTTGTATTTGTTGTCGACATACTCACTATAGAAGCCAAACTAGGAATGTTGATTTATATTTAAAAAGTGAAAAAGAGAACAATGATAAGTGGCCAGTTGTTAGGCCTGGCACCATTGGCGTTGGTCTCGCTTCCATTTTTTGCCTTTACCTCCTGTGTTTTGCTGTGTGTTGGACTCCATTTTTGCTGGTCTAGATGCTTTGGGCACTTTGCCACTGCTGTTCAGTGCCAAAGTGCAAGTGCTCCCTTTGTAAATTATTGTTATGGATTAGTGATTCCATGATTGGCTTATTTGATTTACTTGTCAGACCATAGTACAGTGCACTATGTGTGCCCAGGGCCTGTAAATCAAATGCTGCTGGTGGGCTTGCAGCACTGATTGTGCCACCCACAGTAGCAGCTTGTAAAATGTGACTCAGGCCTGCCATTGCAGAGCCTGTGTGCAGTCTGGGACTGCCATGTCGACTTTGCAAGTGCAAACACTTGCCAGTCCCTAAACCTTCCCTTTTCTACATATTAGTCACCCCTAAGGTAGGCCCAAGGTACCCTTGTGGGCAGGGTGCATTGTATGTAAAAGGTAGGACTGCCCTGATGTGTGTGGCGTGTCCTGATAGTGAAATACTGCCAATTTCGTTTTTCATTCTTGCAAGGCTATCTGTTCCCATAGGACAGAATGGGGAGTTTGTTTATAACATCTTATAAACATAACTGAACCTGGGCTGGGGGTGATTTTTACATTCTGTGTTTGAAAATACCACTTTTAGAAAGTAGGTATTTTCTTGCCTAACCATCCAGTGTGCCTCTGCTAGGTTTGTGTATTGCATGTCTGGCTTTTGGATGACAGGGGCTGGAGAGGGGCAGTGGCTCCAGAAGTCTGACGAGTCAGGGCTGGGCTGAATAGACCTGGGCTGCATTAAGAGTAGGGGGAGGAGATTTCCTTTCACCTGCATGGGCCTGGTCTGCCTTCAACAATGCTGTCTCCACCTCCTGCCAGGAAGCTGCACCAGTGAAGACAGAACTGGTTTTGGCTGGGTACAGACATTCTCTGCCTTCGGAGAACAAAGGATTTTGTGGTATAAATAATGGGACCCAGACCCCAGAATTTTAGATCACTTCTGGGAAATCAAGAGGAACCTTTGCCAAGGAGAAGAGCCGGATAAGCTGAGGAGGAATACTGCCCCTGTACTCTTTGCTGCCTGGGGTTGGCCTGCAGTGGCTGCTTGCTACCAAGGAAAGGAGAAAAAGGACTTTGATGATTGCTTTGTAACCTGCTTGAAGAAAAGATCTCCAAGGGCTTGAAACTGAGCTTGCCTCCTGTTCTGAAGTCTCAGGGACACAAAGACGTCATCCCTTCTGTCTCTCTGCATCTGGAACTGCTGTTTCAGCTGCCACAGAAGGAAATTGCAACACCGACGCCGGCGAGCGACGCCGTAACCTGCACCAAAGCTGTGGGCACTGCTCATGAAGGGCACGATGCACCGCCCCGACTTGCACCATAGGCCCGACGCCTGCTGACGCCGTGCCGCATTGACCCCGAAGCCATCAGCGAGGCCGCTGCCTGCACCGGAGCCGAGGACACCGCTCGTGACGTCCACGACGCAACGTCCCGACTCGCACTGCAGTACCGATGCTGGTGCTTCATCAACGGGGAGCCGATTCTCGACGTGGGTGACTCCTGAATTCATCGACATCGCACCGTCGTAAGGAACCGACGCCTCGCCAGCATCCGTGACCTCACCTCCCCGACACAGTAAGGAACCGACGTCTCACCTCCCCTGCGCTGCAGTAAGGAACAGAGGCATCACCTCCCCTTGGGTCGTAATGAACCGACGCCGCAGGCGCCAACGACGCATCACCTCCCAGATGCCATGCACCGTCTTTGTTTTCATCAATTCCAAGGTACTGTTTTTGGTGGGTCTGCTTGACTCCGGGCCCGACACCGCGCACCTTGCGGTCGGCGCCTTTCTTTGGGATTTTCATCTGTCACGACTTCGTAATAAGTCCAGGTGGAGTTATTTGTTGCTAGAAGCTTGATCTGAGTGTATAACCTATTTTTTATGATATTGTTGATACTGTATTGTGGATTTTTTGTCGTTTGGTCTTGTTTTCGTTTAGATAAAGATTATTTATTTATCTAAACTGGTGTGGTGTCCATTTGTAGTGTTTTCACTGTATTACTGTATGTGTTCACAAATGCTTTACACACTGCCTCTGAGATACGCCTGTCTGCTCGTGCCAAGCTACCAAGGGGGTGAGCAGGGGTTATGATAGAAGTGTATCCCCCTTACCCTGACTAGAAGCAAGGGTCCCTATTTGGACAAAGGTACCTACCTCTGCCAACTGGAGACCCCCATTTCTAACATTGGTGGTCAGCTGTGAGGATCTGGACTTGCATTTGTGATTTACATACAGTGATTGGTGTACACTACTAGTGAGTGCAGACCATTACGCAACCACATACATTTTTGTAGAGTTTTCCTTGGAATTTTTTGCATCTTGAGAACAGCCAATTTTCACCATGAGTAAACCAGCATCCATTGCATCTGTGGATATTGAATTTGAAGAGGAGAGGGTTGATACCTACACTGTGCCACAACTTAAAACCATCTGCAAAAAATTTAAAATCTCCGTGAGAGGCCTCACCAGAGAGGAGGAGTTCCAAAAGGCGCTGAGGGCCTGGTTGGAAGCAAGGAATGCCAGTGGGCAGACCGAGGAGCCCATGGTGGAGGGGGAGAATTTAAAAGGGCAGCAGGATGGGCTAGTAGGCCTAACTGAGGGGAGGGTGCACTCCAGGATGGGCAGCAGTGTGTCTTCAAGGGGTCTGTCTCCAGAGGAGTTGGAGGACAGGGAGAGAAGCAGAGAGCATGAAATGGAGCTTGCTAAGCTCAAGCTGGGGAGCCAGGGTGACTTAGAGAATAAGAGGTTGGAGAGCAAGAAATTGGCCATGGAGGAAAAGAAAATGCTTTTAGAGCATGAGAGAGTGTTGAGGGAGTTGGAGCTGAAAGCAAAGAGTCTAAAAATCACTCCCTCTGGTGGCAGCAAACCATCAGTGCCTGGGGAAGGAAAAGTATACATTCCCAAAGATGTTATCAAAGATTTCATGAAGCATGAGGACATTGAGCATTGGTTTAAGGCCTATGAAATAGCAATGAAGTCCCACCGGGTCCCTGAGACAGATTGGGGAGCTGGGTTGTGGGGCCGCTTCATAGGTGAAGGGAGAGAGACCCTACTAGCTTTGCCCACTGAGGATCAGATGTCCTATGCCCCCATGAAGGAAGCCTTGATAGCCAGGTATGGGTTGAACCCAGAGCTTTATAGGCAGAAATTTAGGAACTGCAAGAAGCTGGAGTCAAGTACTTGGGTGGAGTATGTATCTTATTTTTGAGGCGCACTGGATGGATGGGTGAAGGGTAGCAAGGTAACTAATTTACAGGGGCTTTATGATTTGGTTGCATGGGAGCACTTGTCCAGTAGTTGTTTTCCAGAGTTACGCCAGCACCTGATTCATAGTAAGCTGACTGACCCCAGGAAGCTTGCTGTGGAGGCAGAGGCTGGGTCGGGTCCATAAAGGTCTTGTGGGAGACTCCACCAAGGGTGGGCAGGGTCCCCAGCAGAAGAGTCGGGGGGACAAGGGTAAACAAAAGGAGTTCCAAAAAAGGCCCCAAAGTAATCCCCCAGGGAACCAAGGTAAGGGTTCCCAGCCTCCCACTGAGAAGAAACCATGGGTCCCGACAGGTAAGCCTGTTCAGAGGGGTCCTAAGACCTGTTTTAGTTGTGGTCAGGTGGGCCACTTCCGGGGGGATCCTAAGTGTCCCAAACCGGTTACCACCGCACCCACTGGTGCACTGCCCCGGGAACTGGCTAGTGTAGCCTTGGGTGAGGAGTCGGGTGCCCATGGTGGGTGGGGTCCCGCAGAGATGTCCCTGGTCTCTTTAGGAGACAGTGAGATGGTCCCAAGGACTCACCTGCCTGATAACACTAAAAAGTACAAGCAGTGGGGACCATCAATGGCCATAGTGTGGAGGCTCTGAGAGACACCGGAGCCAGTGTGACAGCTGTCAGTTGTCGGCTGGTGTCTGAAGAGCAGGTGGTCCCCAACACATTCTACCCAGTAGTTGCTGCTGACAATTCAGAGTGCCTCTGCAAAGTGGCACAGGTTCCCTTTGAGTGGGGGGGGTGTCTCAGGTACCTTGAAAGTAGCTGTGAGGCCAGCCATGCCTGTTTACTGTCTGCTAGACAATGATTTGGAGAGCTCCCCTTGGGCAAAGGTGGAGCGGAGGTTTCATTTGGAGATGTTGGGTCTGCCTGAGTGGGTGTGTGTGACCACTCAGTCAATGGCAGCCGGTAAGGACATTCAAGAGGACCTGGAGCCTGAAAGAGTGGCCCAGGTGCCTGCCGGGAAGAGAAGAGGCAGGGGGTGCGGGAAACCGGCCCCCGAAGTTCCCACGGTCCAGGAGTAGGTAGACCCTGAGGGGGATGCCCTGGAGCCTACAGGGGAACAAGTAGCTGAACTGGGGGACCTGCCTGAGCTGACCCATTGGCAGCAAGAAGGAGGGCCCACCAGGGAGGAGTTCTGTCAGGAGCAGCAGACGTGCCCGTCTCTCATTGGTTTGCGGCAGCAGGCTGCAAACCAGGCAGCAGGTGATCATTCCGGATCACATTGGATATACTGGGAGAATGGTCTCATGTATAGCGAGCCTAAGGTTGCTGAGCCTGGATCAGCCCGTGTGCTGGTGGTACCCCAGTGCTTCAGAGCCTTCTTACTGGGTCTGGCTCATGATGTGCCTTTGGCAGGGCATTTGGGGCAAGACAAGACCTTTGAGAGGCTTGTCACCCGCTTTTACTGGCCCCAAATGTGCAAGCATTCGGATGCTCACTGTAGGTCTTGCCAGACTTGCCAGGCAAGTGGTAAGAGTGGGAGAAAGTGTAAGGCTCCTCTCCAACCTTTCCCTGTAGTCGGCACCCCCTTTGAGAGGGTGGGTATTGACATTGTGGGGCCTCTGGATCCCAAGACAACCATGGGCAACAGGTTTATCCTGTTCTTGGTGGACCATGTCACCCGGTACCCGGAAGCCATCCCTCTCCGGATGGTGACGGCCCCCGTGGTGGGTCGTGCGTTGATGGGGATTTTTTCTTTGTGGGGTTCCCCAGAGAGGTGGTGTCCGACCGGTGTACCAACTTCATATCCAAGTATATGAAGCCCCTGTGGCAGGAGTGCAGTGTTACATACAAGTTCACCACTCCTTACCACCCCCAAGGCAATGGGCTGGTTGAGAGATTCAACCGGACCCTGAAGGGCATGATTATGGGTCTTGGTGAACCCATGAGGCGTAAGTGGGACGTCCTCTTACCATGCCATCTGTTTGCTTACAGAGAGGTACCACAGAAGTCCTTAGGGTTCAGTACCTTTGAGCTGCTGTACGGCCATCCTGTAAGAGGACCTCTGAGTCTGATAAATGAAGGCTGGGAGAAAGCTCCCAGTAAACATCCCCAGGATGTATATAGCTACATGCTGGCCTTCAGAAACCAGACTAAGCACTTCAGACAACTCGCTCAGGTGAATCTGGAAGCCAGCCAGGAGGAAATGAAACGTTGGTATGATCAGAATGCCACTCTGATCGGGTTTCAGCCTGGACAAAAAGTTTGGGTCATGGCCCCAGTGGAGCCTTGTGTGCTCCAGGATAAGTGGACCGGGCCATTTGAGGTGGTGGAGCGCAAGAGTAATGTCACCTACTTGGTGGACTTGCAGTCTCCAAGGAACCCTTTGCGGGTTCTGCATGTGAACCGCCTGAAGCCCCACTTGGAGAGGTACAAAGTGGGCATGCTCCTAGCGACAGATGCTGGGATGGAAGAGGAGACTGAGCCTCTTCCTGACCTCCTGTCTGCAAAGGAGCAGGATGGGTCAGTGGACGGTGTGAACCTCTCTCCCGCCCTGACTCCTGAACAGCAGAGTGACTGCCGCCAACTGCTGGGACAGTTTTCTGATCTGTTCTTCCTGACCCCTGGTGTCACTCAGTGGTGCGTCCATGATGTGGAAACTGGGGTAAGTCCTCCAGTAAAACATAAGATTTACAGAGTGACTGACAGGGTCAGAGCTTGCATCAAGGAGGAGGTCTCCAAGATGTTAGCGCTAGGGGTGATTGAGCCCTCAAACAGCCCTTGGGCCAGCCCAGTGGTCTTGGTCCCGAAGGCTGCCGCACCCGGTGCAGCGCCAGAACTCCAGTTCTGTGTGGACTACCGAAGGTTCAATTCAGTCACCAGGACTAACGCGCACCCCATCCCCAGAGGTGATGAGCTCATCGATCGGTTGGGGGCTGCCCAGTACCTCAGTACGTTTGACTTAAAGTCTAGGTACTGACAGATCGCCTTAACTGATGGGGCAAGAGAGAGGTCAGCATTCTCCACACCAGATGGGCACTGCCAATTCCGGGTGATGCCCTTTGGGATGAAGAATGCCCCTGCCACATTTCAGAGGTTGGTCAACCAGGTGTTGGTTGGGCTGGAGGATTTCCGTGCCGCCTACCTGGACAACATTGCAGTGTTCAGTGCCACTTGGGAGGAACATTTGCACCTCCTCTGGGAAGTGTTGAAGGCGCTGCGGAGGGCAGGCCTCACGATCAAGGCAAGCAAGTGCCAGATCAGGCAGGGTTCAGTGGTGTACTTGGGACACCAGGTGGGGAACGGCCAGGTGGCGCCCCTACAGCCCAAGATTGATACCATTCTGGCTTGAGAACCCCCCAAGATCCAGACAGAGGTGAGAGCCTTTTTAGGACTCACAGAGTATTACAGGAGATTTGTCAAGGGGTATGGCACCATTGTTGCCCCCTTGACAGAGCTGACTTCCAGGAAGCAGCCCAAGAAAGTGAATTGGACTGACGCCTGCCAGAAGGCTTTTGATGCCCTGAAATCTGCCATGTGCACAGCGCCAGTGCTTAAGGCACCCAACTTCTCAGAAGAGTTCGTTGTGCAGACAGATGCTGCAGAGAATGGTGTGGGGGCTGTGCTCTCACAGCTAAATGAGGAGGGCCTGGAACAACCTGTAGCCTTCATTAGTAGGAGGTTACATCCACAGGAACAGAGGTGGAGTGCAATTGAGCGTGAGGAATTTGCTGTGGTCTGGACGCTGAAGAAGCTGAGAGCATACTTGTTTGGGACTCACTTCCGGGTTCAGACAGACCACAGGCCCCTCAGATAGTTGATGCAAATGAGGGGTGAGAATCCAAAGCTGTTGAGGTGGTTCATTTCCCTACAGGGGATGGACTTTACGGTGGAACACCGCCCTGACCGCCCTGGTACAGAACACGCCAATGCTGATGGTCTGTCCAGATTTTTCCACCTTAGTGAAGAGAACTCCCAAGAGGGTGGGTAGTTCTCCCCACATTTCGGATGGATGGGACACGTGTAAGACCTGGCACCATTGGCGTGGGTCTCCCTTCCATTTTTGCCTTTACCTCCAGTGTTTTGCTGTGTGTTGGACTCCATTTTTGTTGGTCTAGATGCTTTGGGCACTTTGCCACTGCTGTTCAGTGCCAAAGTGCAAGTGCTCCCTTTGTAAATTATTGTTATGGATTAGTGATTCCCTGATTGGCTTATTTGATTTACTTGTCAGACCATAGTACAGTGCACTATGTGTGCCCAGGGCCTGTAAATCAAATGCTGCTGGTGGGCTTGCAGCACTGATTTTGACACCCACAGAAGCAGCTCGTAAAATGTGACTCAGGCCTGCCATTGCAGAGCCTGTGTGCAGTCTGGGACTGCCATGTCGACTTGGCAAGTGCACACACTTGCCAGTCCCTAAACCTTCCCTTTTCTACATATTAGTCACCCCTAAGGTAGGCCCAAGGTACCCTTGTGGGCAGGGTGCATTGTATGTGAAAGGTAGGACATGCCCTGATGTGTGTGGCATGTCCTGGTAGTGAAATACTGCCAATTTTGTTTTTCATTATTGCAAGGCTATCTGTTCCCATAGGACAGAATGGGGAGTTTGTTTATAACATTTTATAAACATAACTGACCCTGAGAACAAGGTAGAAAAATAAAGTTTAGTATGCCTGAACTCAGAATGTTAAAATGCATCTTTTAGTGAGGGTGATTTTTACATTCTGTGTTTGAAAATACCACTTTTAGAAAGTAGGTATTTTCTTGCCTAACCATCCAGTGTGCCTCTGTTAGATTTTTGTATTGCATATCTGACTTTTGGATGACAGGGGCTGTAGAGGGGCAGTGGCTCCAGAAGTCTGATGAATCAGGGCTGGGCTGAATAGACCTGGGCTGCATTTAGAGTAGGGGGAGGAGATTTCCTTTCACCAGCATGGGCCTGGTCTGCCTTCAACAATGCTGTCTCCACCTCCTGCCAGGAAGCTGCACCAGTGAAGACAGATCTGGTTTTGGCTGGGTACAGACACTCTCTGTCTTCAGAGAACAAAATATTTTGTGGTATAAATATTGGGGCCCAGACCCCAGAATTTTAGATCACTTCTGGGAAATCAAGAGGAACCTTTGCCAAGGAGAAGAGCTAGATAAGGTGAGGAGGAATACTGCCCCGTGCTGTTTGCTGTCTGGGGTTGGCCTGCAGTGGCTGCTTGCTGTCAAGGAAAGGAGAAAAAGGACTTTGCTGATTGCTTTGTCACCTGCTTGAAACTGAGCTTGCCTCCTGTTCTGAAGTCTCAGGGACACAAAGACTTCATCCCTTCTGTCTCTCTACATCTGGAACTGCTGTTTCAGCTGCCACAGAAGGAAATTGCAACACTGACGTCGGCGAACAACGCCGTAACCTGCACCGCAGCTGTGGGCACCGCTCATGAAGAGCACGACGCACCGCCCCGACTTGCACTGTATGCCCGACACCTGGTGACGCCGTGACGCATGGACCCCGAAGCCATCAGCGAGGCTGCTGCCTGCACCGGAGCCGAGGACACCGCTCGTGACGTCCACAACGCAACGTCCCGACTCACACTGCAGCACCGACACTGGTGCTTCATCAACGCAGAGCCGATCCTCGACGTGAGTGACTCCTGAATTCATCGACATCGCACCGTCTGAAGGAACCGACGCCTTGCCACCATCCATGACGTCACCTCCCCGACACAGTAAGGAACCGACATCTCACCTCCCCTGTGCTGCAGTAAGGAATAGAGGCATCACCTCCCCTGGGGTCGTACGGAACCGACGCCACAGGCGCCAACGAAGCAACACCTCCCCGACGCCGTGCACCGTCTTTGTTTTCATCCATTCCAAGGTACTGTTTTTGGTGGGTCTGCTTGACACCGGGCCCGACACCGCGCATCTCAAGGTCGGCGCCGTTCTTTGGGATTTTCATCTGTCACGACGTCGTAATAACTCCAGGTGGAGTTATTTGTTGCTAGAAGCTTGATTTGAGTGTATAACCTATTTTTAAGGATATTTTTGATACTGTATTGTGGATTTTGTGTCGTTTGGTCTTGTTTTGGTTTAGATAAAGATTACTTATTTTTCTAAACTGGTGTGGTGTTCATTTGTAGTGTTTTCACTGTATTACTGTATGTGTTCACAAATGCTTTACACACTGTCTCTGAGATAAGCCTGTCTGCTCGTGCCAAGCTACCAAGGGGGTGAGCAGGGGTTATGTTAAGAGTGTATCCCCCTTACCCTAACTAGAAGCAAGGGTCCCTATTTGGACAAAGGTACCTACATCTGCCAACTAGAGACCCCCATTTCTAACACCAGTGATCACGTTATTTGTAAGTATTGTTACAACAAATTAGAAGAAAAAAAAATGCCAGCTAGAGCAGTCCATAACAACTTAGAGTTGGTACCTATTCCTCAGGAACTAGCAGATTTAAATGTATATGAGTCAATTCTTATTCAATCTGTACACCTGTTTCAGGCCATAGTTCGTATGGAGCTTTAAACAGGTAAGCTGCCACCAACAGATTTGCAAAAAGGTCTCAAAGGAAGAGTTGTATACTTACCTTTAGATTTTAAGAATAATATTGAAACTGTTGGTGTAGAGAGAGAGGAAAATGAGCCTGTAGTTATTCTAGTAAATAGTGCACCAACAACAAGTTGAAAAATCTGGCAAGAGTTTGTAGGTGTTAATAAACTTCAAAAGGCTACATTATACCTGGTACAGAATAATATTTATTATATGAATGTAAATGTTGATGAACAAATAATATGCTTACAAGATGACACACTAACTTCAAGTGGACAAATTGAAAAAGTGGACAAGTGTAGGAAGAAGAGATTTATGAACATCATACTATACATCCTTTGCATTCAAAAGAAATTATAGGAAACAGTATTGAATTATTTCAAATGAAAGAAGCAAGGGGAACTCCCATGAGTGTATGGGAAAAAAGTTTAGAAGCTTGTTGTTTTTCACAGCTATTCCCCACTGGAAAAGGTGGACGATTTGATGAGCGAGCTGTACGGATTCCAGCATCAGAGTACCGATCAACAAGATTGTATTCTGAAGATCCAAGATTTTGGCAGTGCATTCCATATATATTTCATCTTTTGTTTGAAAGTGATGTGTCTGCACTTTCATATGCAGTACACCATATATTAAAAACAGGAGGTCATCTTCAACATGTTCCTGCAAAAGACTTAATGGACAAAGTTCTAGAAAGAGAGGAAAATTTCGAATCTCACTTAATCAATTTGATGGTATGCCAACGTGGCACCAATGAATATTGGTATCGACGTCATTGTGATGCATGTTAAGAAACCTAGGTACACCTAAATGGTTCCTAACACTTAGCTGTGCTGAATATGCCCGGGATGATTTACTTGAATTCCTTCGAGAAACAAATTTAAATGTGAAAAACATTGAACTGAAGACAGCTGGAGAACTCTGTTGTTTGGATCCTGTAAATGTCTGCAGATATTTTAATCATAGGTTTCAAGCTATGATGTCATTTATCTGCAATAAAATTGTTCCACCACTTGGAGAGGTAACTGATTTCCTTTGGCGAAAAGAGTACCAAGCCAGAGGTGCTCCTCATATACACATGCTATTTTAGATAAAGAATGCACCAAAATTTGGAACAGATAGTGATGAAACTGTTTTGTCTTTCCTTGAACAGTATGATACATGTGCCATTCCAAGAGAAGGAGGAGAAAAGAACTTGAGAAAACAAGTTTTACGCTTTCACAGTCATAGATGTGGGAAACACTTCAGGCGGAAATATAAATGTAAAGGAAAGTTTTATACAAAATGTCGTATTGGATTCCGATGTCCTATAATTTTTAAAGGAAGAGTAAATAGTTTTTACTCAGCAGTGAGACATACAATAACTCGAAAATCTCCCAAGAATACATACAACTTAAGAAGAACAGAATCTTCAAAGTACATTAAAGACTACAATCCAGTTATTTTGAAAATGTGGAATGCAAACATGGATATTCAGTATGTTGCAGATAATTCAATTGCTGTTGCTTGTTATGTTACATCATATATTACAAAATCTGAAAAGTCAGAGATGAAAGAAATGTGGGAAGAAATTTCGGCAGAAAAGATTCTTAGCAAGAAATTGTACAGCTTCAGCTTAAAAATGCTTTCCCATAGAGAGATTAGATCCTACGAATGTTCAGCTCGCTTGAGCTCAGCCAGTTTATTTTCAAAGTCAAGAGGAATCATTTGGATAAGTCTAGGTCTAATCTCCACATGAAATAGAGTATTGAAATCTTTACAAGAAATCGAGTACTTAGAACAGTATGAGCCAGAAAGTATTAATATTGTGAAAACTAATATGTTGGATACATACTATCCAAAAAGAAGTCCACATCTTTAAAAGTATGACTGTATGAAATACTTCAGCATTATAGGTCTAAAAAGAATGTTACAAAAAATATAAAAGAAGAAAAATATTCAGTAATTGGATGTGATGGCTGTTTAGTGAAACATGTCAAAGGGAATCTTATTAACCACAGAAAACTGAGTTCTGAAACTGCAGATAAGCGAGAATTTTTCTATTCAACACCTGTTCAAGCCTTGGCATAGTGAAACAGAATTACTTGGAGATTTTGACTGCTGTGAAGATTCTTTTAATGCAACTAAAGACAGCATTCAGTGTACAATTGTTCCAACTTACTTACAAATGTTAAATGATGAGATTGAACAAGAAGGTACTATTGCAGCTGAAATAGTTGTAGAAAGTTCACAAAGCAGTCAAAGTTCTGGTCCATTGACTCAAAATCCACTGGGACAACCAATTATTGAAAATGAAGCAGCTATAGCCATGAATGAGGTAGAAACTGCAATGCAGCAAGCACAACAGGATAATATTCAGTTTGAAAACTTAGAGGAACAACTAAATATTGAACAAAAAGAAATATATCTACAAGTCAAACAACAGGTATAACATGGTTTCCTCCATGAAAAAAAGAATGCCAATGTTCAATATTTAAACCTATTCTATTGTACATTAGTGGTCAAGCTGGAACAGGAAAACGTTTCTTAATTAAAGTTTTGACCAGTTATCTATACAAAACTACAGATTCACATTTATCTTGTGTCGTAACAGCTCCAACTGGATTAGCAGCGCACAATATTAAAGGTATTACTTTACATCAATTACTTACGCTACCTGTTGAACATGATAATAAATTGAAATATCAAAAGCTATCGGGAGAAGCTTGTTATTAAGTCTCAAAGGTACTGAAGAAACTAAAACTTTTAATCATTGATGAGGTGAGCATGGTGTCAAACTTAATGCTTGCGTTTGTACATTTGCGAATGCAACAGATTTTAAAAACAGATTTCGATGTTCTGTTTGGAGGAAAACATTTATTTGTATTTGGAGATCTTCTACAACATACTCCCGTTAAAGGACAACCTGTTTTTAAACCATTTCTCCATGATGACACAAGGAAATCTTTGGGAAGTATTGGGAATGTACATTTTTGGTTAAACTTTGAATATAAAGAACTTGTAAAGAATATGCGATAAGCAAGTGATGAAGATTATGGAAATATTCTTAAAGACATAAGAATTGGTATGTTGACGGAACATGGTAAACAAGCTTTAGAAAGTCGGCTACTAAGGAACTTATTTACATCTGAAAAAACAGCAGCAGAAGTAATGTACAATATGCTTATAGAAAACAAGTCTATAGTTTGCCTACTGCCTACACTGCAAGAATGTTCTACATTTAATAAACAACTTCACAAACTGGAAAAACAACAAATTCTGATAATTAAAGCTATTGACAAGATCTAACACCAGGGAGTAACAATTCTTCTTACAAAGAAACTACAGGCTAAATTTGATTCTTTGGAAAAGTCTGTATCTAAAACTGCAGGATCAGAAAAGAGTTTACATGTATGTAAAAACTGTTGAGTAATTTTGCGGCATAATTTGAATGTAAAAGAAGGATTAGTAAATGGAGCAAAGGGAAAGGTTGTTGATTTTGTACATTTTCAAAATACAGATGGAATAGAACTTTTGATTATAAAATTTGATCAGATTAATGAGGTAAGACAGATTGGGCGTTGTGTTGTACGTTTTTTGCTTGTAAAAGACTTGCATGCTCGTAGACAACAGTTTCCTATGTCTCTAGCATATGCAGTAACTATTCATAAATCTCAAGTATAGACAGTGCTTTTGTAAATATTGGTAGTACGGTGTTCAAAGAGGGAATGGCATACAATGCATTGTCTCGAGTAAGAACATTGTCTGGTTTGCATTTGATAGATTTTGAGGAGAAAAAGGTTAGTGCTGATGCAAATTGTGTAAGAGAGTACAATCGTTTAAGAAGACTTTATGCTCATCATTTAGGTGAATATCCAATGTATGAGAAACGTGTAGTGTGTCCAAAATGGAAATATATCAAGCATTCAACTGAGGTTCAAAATAAGAAAACAATTGAAGAGAAAGTTGAAGGTGTAAAGAAAAAAAAGTGGAAAGTGATGATGACATTGTAGGATACCAGTTGGAAAACAGTTCAGGTATCAACTATTACGCTAATGTGATTCTGAATGTTGTGTTTCATTTACCACATCTTCATCATGAAATCATGGAAAATCGTAAAAAGATTCTGTTCTGTACTATATCATTTATTTCAACAGTTGGTAACTGACAGAAGTAAAATACATACTGCTTCTGGCATACGACATCTTTTAGATATATGTACTGGTTCAGTGATATTTACTCTAAACATAGAACAAGGTGCACAAGAATTTCTAATGTTCATGCTTGGAGTATTAGAACACAAAGGAATACACATTAATAACTTATTTGGACTAAGTTACAAATGGAACCACAAGTGTGAAGAGTGTTCATTTATTTCTACCACTGAAATACAAACAGAACGATTCTTATACTTAACAATACCCGACTGCAAATCAGTACCTTTTAGCAAATTGATTAAAACAGCAAATCAGGATATGATATGTTCACATTGTAGATCAGAGCTGTTGTCTACATTACATATAGAAAGATATGGGAAAAATGTAATTTTACTGTTACAACATTGTAGAGCAAATGGAAGAAAATTGGAAACAAAAATAACAAAATTTAAAGGAAGAGAAATATCGATTTCTGGAAGAACCTATACAATAGTGGCTATTATTTTCCATGATGGACCTACCAAAACATCTGGGAACTATACTGTTTATTTAAAGTGTAACAAAGGATGGACAAAGTACAATGTTGCCCACCTGGAATTCAAAGCTAGATTGCCTTCTCAATTACCAAATTCTTATATGTTATTTCTCCAGCCAAAGTTTTGAGAACATTATTCGGCCTATTGGGGAAGATGTCAAGAGAAAACAGAAAGCACTGCAATCTATTAGTGTTTATAATTAGTGTTTTGATTATTATTTTGACTAATAGATATAACATTTTGAAAATTGTGTTTAAAAAGCAAATATTTTATATATTTGTTGTCAATATTGTACCAAATGTAAATGAAATTGTACATTTTTAAAAATGTATTTGTGATAAATAATAGAGTTAATGTAGATGAAAGAAGTGATTAACAAAGTGTAGATCGGAAAACGCATACTTACACATATTGATAATGATGTACTATGCTGATTTGGTTTTGTTTGTACAATCAATTCGATTGTTTTGTCGCCGCTGTTCAATGAGGATGCTACATTCAAGTCACTGTGTATGGTGAAGTTATGTGCAATCTGAGAACAGCAAAAAAAGGGAAACTGAAAATGTTATCTAATTATAAAATAATATTATGTTCCCAAAAATGTAATATTATAATTTCTCTAATATATTATGATTAAATAATAGTTTTTCTTTTTCTTCTTAATAGTAGGTACTGTTCAACATTGAAAACAGTTTTAATACTGTTTAGGACAATACTACTCTAAAACAGATTTACTGAATGATGTTTCTAAATTACTTCAAAGGTAAGAATACATAATGCAATATTCATGATAAACTGGAGAATTCTTTAAGATGGGTATTGAACTCTGTATTCGAGGACTTCTGTGACACCTACCTAGGTAACAGATCTCTGCTTCTGCGACTGAATGCTGTAATAGGACTGACAAGATTTGTGCACCTGTATGATAAGTTACATAGTTTTAAAGTTAGGGTCATCAACTGCACAACACATGTCAGAATACATGTAGACATAATCCTCAGTCATGATAGCAAGCAGATATTGAAACTTGAGAGAGGGCACTTTCCATTTAAAGCAGACACCTAAATTTATACGGCCTACTTAAAGTGTACCTTTCCAGAGACTCATATGAACTAGCATAAACACTAATCCATCTGCCAACAAGTTTTACACCCCACTTTTCCCTTGGAGCTTCATTATTTACTGACAGCTCACAAACTTAGGCCTAGGCAAATATGAAAGGCCAACTCTTCTCATGTCACTGTTGTAAGTCTCACCATGTTTCTCAAGCCATCAATGTGTGTGTCTCTGCCTCTTTGTGGTGAATTGATACATCAAAGGAGGCCTACACATACCAGAATGCCTCTGTTTCAAACCACATGCTTTCTAAATGTGTGTACAAGAAAGTGTATGTATTACTTTCTCTTTCTTATACAGAACAGGTGAGTATTGAAACTGCTTTTTATTTTTTTTAATTTGACAGTTTTGAATTTTAATGTATCTTCTCATTTGAACAAGTCTTTTTAAATATATCATAGGGCTAATAGGCCTACGTTTAAAACGATAGATTCTACTGTATATGCTACAACCCATGCACTCATTCATTTATACACAGTGCCTGTACACTTATGAATCACATAGCGACTAGCTTTCCATTCATCCATTTACTCAGGCAGTACCTATGCACTGATTCATTGACTCAGGCACTATCCATGCACTCATCCAAGGAGTACCTTTGCACTCATCTCAACAATCATACACTAATGCTTGCACTCATTCATTTGTTCATGCACTACCCATGCACTCATCCACTCACTATGGCACTACTCAGGCACTAATCCAATCACCAGGCACTACTTATGCACTCATGTAATCACCCAGACACTATCCATACACTCATCCAATCACCCAGGCACTGTCCATGCACTCATCCAATGACCTACACACTACCCTTCCACTCATCCATTCACCCAGGCACTACCCATGAACTCATCCAATCACCCAGGCACTACACTTCCACTCATCCAATCACCCAGGCACTACCCTTGCACTCATCCATTCTCTCAAGTACTACCCATGCACTTCTCCAATGACCAAGGCACTACCCTTGCACTCAACCATTCACTCAGGCACTACCCATGCACTCATCCATTCTCTCATTCTCTCAAACACTACCCATGCACTCATCCAATGACCCAGGCATTACCCTTGCACTCATCCATTCACTTAGGCACTACCCATGCACTCATCCAATCATGCAGGCACTACCATTGCACTCATCCAATTACCCAGGCACTACCCATACACTCATCCAATGATCCAGGCTCTACCCTTGCACTCATCCAGTCACCCAGGCACTACCCATGCACTCATCCAATCACTCAGGTACTACCCATGCACTCATCCAATCATTCAGACACTATCCTTGCAGTTATCCATTCACTCAAGAACTACCCATGCACTCATCAAAACACCCAGGTACTATGCATGCACTCATCCAATCACCCAGGCAATACCCATGCACTAATCCAATCACCCAGGCACAACACTTGCACTCAACCATTCTCTCAGGCACTACCCTTGCACTCATCCATTCACTCAGGTACTACCAATGCACTCACCAATCACAGAGGCACTACCCTTGCACTCATCCAAGCACCCAGGCATGACCCATGCACTGATGCAATCACTCTGGCACTACTCTTGCACTCAACCATTCACTCAGGCACTACCCATGCACTCATCCATTCTGTCAGACACTACCCATGCACTCTTCCAATGACCCAGGCATTACCTTTGCACTCATCCATTCACTCAGGCTCTACCCATTCACTCATCCAATCACCCAGGCACTACCCCTGCACTCATCCAATCACCCAGGCACTACCCAAGCACTGATGCAATCACTCTGGCACTACTCTTGCACACAACCATTCACTCATGCACTACCCATGCACTCATCCATTCTCTCAGACACTACCCATGCACTCATCCATTTACTCAGGCACTACCATTGCACTCATCCAATCACCCAGGCACTACCCATGCACTCATCCAATCACCCAGGTATTACCCATCCAATCACCCAGGCACAACCCATGCACTCAATCAATCACTCAGGCACTACCCTTGCACTCAATCATTCACTCAGGCAGTGCGCATGCACTCATCCATTCTCTCAGGCACTAACCATGCACTCATCCAATGACCTACACACTACCCTTGCACTCATCCATTCACTCAAGCACTACCCATGCACTCATCCAATCACCCAGCCATTACCCTTACACTCATCCAGTCACTCAGGCACTACCCATGCACTCATCCATTCACTCAGACACTACCCATGCACTCATCCATTCTCTCAGGTACTAACCATGCACTCATCCAATCACCCAGGCATTACCCTTGCACTCATCCAATTACCCAGGCACTACCCATGCACTCATCCAATGATGCAGGCACTACCCTTGCACTCATTCAGTCACCCAGGCACTAACCATGCACACATACAATCACTCATGTACTACCCATGCACTCAACCATTCACTCAGGCACTACCCATGCACTCATACAATTACCCAGGCACTATCCATGCACTCATCCAATCACCCAGAGACTAACCATGCACTCATCAATTTATGCAGTAGTATGAGAGGCAGTTGCATACATCGTTAAATACCCCAGTACTAACTCACACAGCCAGTAAGGTATGCATTCAGCCCCATACAAACACATTTACAGACCCTTAAACTAACTAACAAAGGCAGGCATGTACCAACATACGTACTTACATATCCAATAACACACCCTCATAGGCACTCAGACACTCAGTTAGGTATGTACTGGGAGACTGGAACTAACAAGTCATCCATTCAGACAAGTAGGCCTTTAAACATGTTTCAGACCTGCTACAGTAGAGCATGTGTATGCAGTTGTCCTGGTTGGCTGTGTTCACAAACATGTTGCTAAGCCTTCAAGTGCTCTTCTACTAAATATAAGTCACTTCTGTGATAGGTTGTACGTAGCCTATAGGGCAGGGAGCTATGAGGTTAAAATATAAGCGATGCTTCACAAGTTTGATTGAGTTATATGGACACTATTAGACTCATATCTCCAATTAAAGATGCACTCTCCTACCTATACTGGAACTCATATATCTACATATAAAAGGATAGAGTCACTAATACACCTAGGGAAGTACTGACAGAGGCACTTAAACATTCACTCATACACACACATAGAGCTTTTATCTATACAGCAGTATGGTAGGCAGTTGCACACAGAGTTACATACCCCAGTACTAACTTACACAGCCAGTAAGGGGTGCATGCAGACCCATATATACACATTTACAGAGCCTTAGACTAACTAAGAGAGGCAGGCATGTACCAACATGCTTACTTACATATTCAATAATGCCCTCACAGGCACTCAGACACTCAGTTAGGTATGTACTGGGAAACTGGCACTAACAAGTCATCCATCCACACAAGTAGGCCTTTAAACATGTTTCAGGCCTACTACAGTAGAGCGTGTAGGCTGTGTTTACAATCAAAACATGTTGCTAAGCCTTCAAGTGCTCTTCTCCTACATATAAATCACTCCTAAGATAGGTTGTAGGTAGCCTATCAAGCCGGGGGCCATGAGGGTGAAAGATAAGAGAAGCTTCCCAAGTTTGATTCAGTTATATTCACACCACCAGATCCATATGTCCCGTTATAGATGCAGCCTTCTTTCTATACTAGGACTCACAAAGGCTAGAGTCACTAATATACCAACTCAAACACTGATAGAGACACTTAAACATTCTCTTTCTCACACATACAGCTGTTATGTATCCAGCAGTATAGCAAGCAGTTGCAGACCGAGTTAAATGCCCCAGTACTAACTAACACAGCAAGCAAGGGATCCATGCAGTCCCATTCATAGAGATTTACAGATCTTTAGACTAACTAAGAGAGGTAGGTATCTACCAATACACTTACTTACATATCCAATAACACACCCTCATAGGCACTGAGACCCTGAGTTAGATATGTACTCAGAAACAGGCACTAATAAGACATCCATGCAGAGAAGCAGGTCTTTAAACATGTTTCAGGCCTGATACAGTAGAGTATGTATATACAGTTGTCCTGCTAGGCTGAGTTCAAGTTCAAAATATATTCCTAAGTCTTCAACTCCTCTTCTACCATATATGCTACTCCTGAGACAGGCTGTAGATAGGTTGTAGAGGAGGGACCTATCAGCTTAAAAGTTAAGAGATGCTTCCAAAGTTTGATTGAGTTATATGCACACTACCAGACCCATATGTCCAGTCGAAGATGTACTCTCCTACCTATACTGAAACTCACATACCAACATATAAAAGAACAGAGCCACTAATACACCTACTCAAACACTAACAGGGGCACTGAAATATTCACTCACACACACATACATCTCCAATGTACCCAGCAGTAATTGACGCAGTTGCACACACAGTTAAATACCCCAATACTAACTTGTAGAGGCAGTAAGGGATCCATGCAACTGCTTTCATACATATTGAACGTCCCATATATTAACTAAGAGACTAAGACATGTATCAACATATATACTTACATATCCAATGAGATACCCACATACACTGAGACGCTTATTATATATGTGCTGAAGACCTGGTACTAAGATGTGATCTAATCAGGCAAGTAGGTCTTTAAACATGTTTCAGTCCTGTTACAATAGAGTGAGTGTATGCAGTTTTGCTGGTAGTCCGACTTGACATTCAAAACTCTTTGCCAAGTTTAAAACTCCCCTTTTTCTACATATATGTGACCCGAAAAGTAGGCTGTAGGTAGTGCATAGGACAGGATGTTATCTGTTTAGAAGGTAAAACATATAGATTGACAGAAAGTAGAAGTCTTGTATTTTGCATTTGCATAATGGAATAAACTGACATTATTAATTATTTATGTATTTAGTTATCTGCAATATGAAATGTAAAATATATACTATATTATCGTTTCAGATATCTAGTTCTGTTGTAAGAGAAAAATTCAAGATGCCAAAAAAGGAGCAGTGGAGAAAATGCACAAGAGACAGTACTACGTCCAAACAACTCAGACAAAAAACAAGATGGTGCACAGAATGTACTAAGAGAAAACAAATCCGCTGGTAAGAGAGCTAAAGAGTTTGTTAAAACACTGTTAAGAAGAATGAAAACTGTGGAAAATGACGTGAATAAAAAGAAAGCTTAACCAAGAACTCAGAGGCAAAAAGCAGTAACTCCTGTTCAAAGTGGAACAAGTACTAAAAAAAGAAGTCATGTAACAGCATGCAGAAAAAATACAAAGACATAAGAAGAAAAATGTTTAGAAGTAGGGTACTACAACATTTACAAAGAAATATAAAGTAGAGTAAGAAAAGAATAGCAGCTTACTGGCAAAAAGAATACATGGAAGTTGTATTAGATAAAGCATTTGCCTTCAAGTGTAAACTATTTATTTTAATAGTAAACAGAATGAGAACACTTGATAAAATAGTGTCCTGTATGAAGTGGAAAAGCCAAAAAAAAAGGGTGCTTAAAAAAAAATAATTTTTGCAAAATATTCAGTGGCGAATGGAGCATACTTCGTACTGAGCCTTTCTTTAATGAAGAAAGCTACTTCAAGAGAACACGCTAGTGCATGCAGTTAAAACAAGTGATCAATGTTATGAGGTGAAGGATGGAACTCCCATTCCAAAAGAGGAGATAGTTCCTAGACATGTTGAGGATGTGTTGGCTGAAAAGGTACAAGGAAGGCGTAGACAGGCCACTGTATACAAATCGGACTGTAGCAGGATTTGCAGTGTTTGGCAGGAATCAATTGATATATTGAGAAATCTCCTATGTATCTTTACATGCAAAAGTATGAATTTTAGAATGTTAGCTGTTCATCACGGGAGACATCGTTTACATCGCATGCAATTCATCGCATGTCATTACAATGCGCATTGTTACATCGCAAACAATTACAACGCAAGTCGTTACAACGACTTGCTGTAGGGGGCAGAAGGTGTTGGATTTAAAATCCAACACATTCCCTACTGTTGCACAGACTGGAGTTGGAATAGTAAATTATACTATTCCAACATCCAGCGCCCCCTACAGCAAGTCGTTGTAACGAATTGCGTTGTAATGGTATGCGATGTAACAACGCAGTAGTTGATACGACTGCATTGTAATGGCATGCGATGTATCGCATGCGTTGTAACATCACATATTCGTTCATCACTCTAAAATGCACTACCCACTACTTCTTATGATCTGGTCATCTGTTGCTTGGTGTTGAACTCCGGAACCGGAGAGAGAGAACAGTGGAGGGGACGTGACATACAGGAGCTCGTGGGAGTCCGTCAGGCGGAAAAGGATTGAGACAGCTGCTAGCCAAGCCTCGAGTCTCTGTGAGCCTCTGGGCAGCAGTGCAGGGGTTACCTGGGGCTCAGTTACATGCCCCTCAGCACTCCCCAGCACCACCCAGCACGCATGGTAGAGGCGGTGGGTGGAGTGGAGGTGGAGTTTCACGCAGAGCGGAGTGCAGAGGTGAGCGGCGTGATCGTTAGGCATAGTAGACGGTCACGCTCAGAAGAGGCTCACCTAGGCCACGTATGCAGTTTGCGGCAAAAGGGGTCCGCCCACCCTGCTCCAAACCACAGCAGCGGTCTCAGAGATTGGTTCCGGTGACTGGAGGCTCATTGGCAGGCTTGTTGGTTCTGCATTTAAAAAACCCAGGATTCAACAAACAAAAATAAATTTTTTCCTCTTGCTGCATTACTTAGAGGAAGGAGCAACCTGCCCAGGATCTTTGTAGGTGGGCTGCTCCCAGGCATTCTCCCTGGCCCTCCGAGTAGTCTGAGAGCGTGCGAGGGGCACAGACCTCAGAATCTGCTGACTTACCGTTCCGGCGAAAACTGTGAAAAAAAGAGAGCACTCGTGCTTTCTTCCCTCTGCAGGCACAGTATCAACCCAGAAGTAACCAAGAAGGCTGGCACAACCAGTAGGTGGAGCTGAAGTGGCGCCGTGCCAAGAGGACACATCCAGCAACTAGAGCCTGGATGACTGGGAGATCAAGAAACTAAGCCAATAAGCCAGAAGTAGAGAAAAGCGTTGTAGGCGTGGCACAGCATTAGAAGCTGTTGTCAAGGGTTGAGCCGGGGTCAGTGCAGAGGCAGCCCAGCTAGGCCTGGGTGTGGCTTGTGCCCCCTGTGAAAGTTCCCCCGCAACACAGCATTCAGTGGCGACCACCAAGCATCATCTCTGGCTATTTGCTCGAGTCTGCTCTGAAAACAACAAAACTACAACAATCAAATAACTTGGACAACATACAATGAGGTCGGGAAAAATCCGAGGTGCCTCAAAACCAGTAAAAAAACAAGGAGGAGTCAAGAAGGTGAAGCTAAAACTCAAAGATTTATTGACCAAAAATGATGGATTTCAGGATCCAGTGTCACATACAGACACAGATGAAATAGAGGCAAGCACCAAAACCACAGCCAAGAAAAGGGCAAAAAAAAACAGGTTCTTTTTTAAAGTGCATCGCAGGGGGCCTTCCTTCTGCACCTTACAAGGCCCACAAGTCAGGCAACGACATTAATATATCTCACGAGGGGATGCCTCCCAGCAACTAAATTGAGCACAATCAACAAACAGAACCAGCACAGTTAAAGCTCAACTCAGGCAGGCCAGCAACAAACCTAGAGCTTCAAACCCCATTAGACACAAAATCATCCAGCAAACCACCAGACTATCCACAGTTGTTGGTCGAGGCCTTAGTCCACGTACAAGAAACCTCAGAGCAGCACCAGCCGATGACACAACCACCACTCCAAACAGTCAGGCAGTCACCAACTTGACTAGACAAGACAGCACTAGAGGACAATTCAGACAATTCAGACATTTGGCGTGAGATTCTCTTGAGTCCATTCGAACAGCTGCAGACATCGCTTTTCGACCAGTTAAGTGCTCCCTCCTCATTAGCTTGTAAACATGACTATAACATTTTGCTCACACCAATCAAACTAATTCAGAGAGGTCACACGCCTCATGAAGAGGGGAGTCACCACAAGATAACGACCCAGGAGCACATTAAAGAATCGCCTACAAACGAATTGCCTATACCAGAATTAAATGGAGAAATTGTAGCAAATGAGGCTCAAGGGTTACAGGAGGGCCTACTCAAATGGCAAGAGGCCCAGATTAAAAGGCCTCCAGCAGGGGCAACTAACCAACCTCCAGATTCTTCCATCTGGCACCAGCTGTTAAGCACCATGGAAGTAGTCGGAACGGCAATGACACATCATGCATACAAAATCGATACGCAAGACCAAGTAAATGAACTAGCAGTTCATGTACAAGGAATTGAACAAAAACTGCAGGCACTGAACACCATGATAATAAAAGTGCAGCAGGATCCAGCCACCGTCTACCATGCATGCCACTACTCCTCTATTATTGACAAGCTCGCAAGTGTCCCCAATATAATGTCAGATCTATTGGGGGAAGTGAAGGAGACCTTCAAAAAATCGCCCATGGGCAACCAGCGGCCCAACAACAGTCAGCGTAGCTGCAACAATCAGTCAATACAAAATCACATCACACATTACACACAGACCAAGTTCAGAACTGCAGCAGCCCCACAGGCAGAGCCGCAACATGAGAAATGAGTACCAAAGAACATTGCAAAACAGCAAGCCCTAATAGAAGAACCAGCAGAAGTCCCTTCATACACAAGGTCCCACACTACCCTAATGAAGAGGAAATACAAACGCTTGAGAAAAGTCCGGAAAATCAAAAGCACAAAACAGAGCATTTACACACACATACACAAATTTTAACCTTCATAAACAATGAGGAGAAGATAGTAAGAGAATCAGAAAAAAATACCACTCCTACGGACATTCAGGCAACTAGCAGTTTCGGCAACATGCAGCCAGTCAAAGACCCACTCATAAAACTGACCAAACAAACAACTTCGGCTACTACGTTGTATCCAATATTTAAGTGCCCTGAACAATCGGAGTACTAGAATCCTAACAAGGGTTCAAGTTAACACAATACGTGCATCAAATTTTAAACAAAAAATCAAAAAAACCTAAAGAAAACATTATAATATGAAAAATATGGAAAATTATACCAATGAAGACACAGAAAAGGAAAAAGGAAAGAGAAAAAGGAGAAAAAAGAGAAAAAAGAGAAAACCCATGTTTAGATATATACACATCATAGAAAAAGTTGTATTAACAATGATAAATAATTCAATCTTAAAACATATAAGACAAAAGACGCTCAACACAATCCACAAACAAAGACCTATAAACAGTGCAATGTGTAAACAGACAAGTGGCTGAGGAAAAAAGGTTTACAAAGATCAGAATTTCAGGACAAAACTGAAACAACATAAAGCAAACAATGCGTCCTCTTCAACTTCGGCCACATATGTGCGTCGACGGCGTTTCGACCATAGTGAAACTAAATGGTCATCATCAGGACAAACGGTAATTATATGAGCGTCCGTACCAGTTTCAATCAAACATCTAAAAACAAAAATATATAAACATGGGTATCAGACATTCAAGGGTTATATTACAGAAAAAAATGAGAGACAAAATCCCTCTCTATTTAGAAAAAGGAGAGAAGAAACAAAGGATAATGCGCCTGGAAATGACTACCACCACCAAGAGGAAGGGGAGAAACGACCCTTAAACCATCTTCAGAACCTATATGTGTGAAAAGAATAGATTGATGTGCCAAAATGTCCCATAACTCCAAAACAAGGAGATGTAATAGTCGATTCACCTATTGTTAAAGTAGACCCAACCAAAGGTGCAACGATCGTATGGAGTCTGCCCAGAAAATGACTCTGTAGAATGAAGCTATGAAAGCAAAAAAGGAATGAACAACTATTAGTGGCCCTATCCACCTATGCAAAAGGACAGAGAAGGCAAGAGTGTCACATGCCATACTCACATCAAAAGGAAATGATGAATTATAATCGCAGGAGCTTATGCATAAATTCAAAGGCTCCAAGATTAGGTGAAATAATGGAACAGCCTATTCCTTCAAATAATTTTAAGACTGAAAAGGATGAAAGAAATTAGATAAATAAGTATAACACCTTTTAGGTGTAGATGATACAATACAAAAATCCATTCCAATACTGAGCATCTTATACTTACAGCCAAATTAATTGGCAGAAGGCTTAAACATCAGTGCTAGTAGATCACATAATTACAGGCGTTTATTCATGAGTAAACTAAAAAAAGAAGGGGGAAAAAATTAAAAAAATATATTTCTTTTTTAATTTATTAATTAGAAAAATCAGCAAGTTATCCAAAGTCTCAGGATGTTACCTGTCAGTCGCCTTTAATAAATTGGCACCAACATATGGGTCACTGGCTAAGTCCAGCCCCATGGGTTCTGAAATGGAACCAAATATGATATTCAAGCTTTTAACTACACTGAAAAAGTCAAAAATCAAATTCCTGAGTTTAAGCTGAACAATATTAAATGTGCAAACAATACAGCTGTAATCAAAAGAATGAAACATGGATAGAGGATAAGCGCTTAATTTGCTAAACCTCTCAAATAAAAGTGTGAAAAACCTTAATAAATATAGATTCCCAAACAGTATAGAAACAATGCTGCCGTAACCCAAGGAATGAGAAATTAATTAGAGATAAGCTCATTAAATGCTAAACATGTCAGATAAAATTAAGACAGCGTTGGAAAGTGGATTATTGGTAGGGGCAAATGTATGTCTGCCACTGGCAATAAGGCCACTAACACATGATAGGACTCAGCATAGGTCTTAGAAAATTATTCCCAAGCTCAACCCTTGGTAACGTGGCTGTGAGCAGACAGGCTTAACTTCAAAGACAGGTATGTAAAGCATTTAAAAACACCAATTCAGTAAATAATTAAGACACAACACATAATAAAAATCCAACACCAATTTATAAAAATAGGAAATATTCTTATCTTTAAAATGACACCAAAACAACAAACATCCAATGTAGGGAACCGGAGATATGAATTTTCAAAGATTTAGCAAAATATAGCACTTAGAAGATTATAGCACCATATTGGGATACCTGCTCGCGATAGACCGGGTCAAAGTCAAAGTTTCAGGCCGACCGCGATGGAGCCCTGGGCGGCTACAGCTCGCGGCAGGTCCCGGGCTCAGTTTCTACCTTCACACTTAGAAACTTTTCTGGAGCTTTTCTCCCCGAGGTCCCTCGAAGCTCCCAGCCAGTCCGGATCCGGTGAGGGTTCACCGAATTGCCTTTCGACGAGCTCCCGGTCAACTTCCCTGGAGCGGACTTAGAAACTTTTTCTTTAGCGCTTCAGCGGGGCAACCCAGGAGCCCAGGCCGACACGCGATGGAAGGCAGGCGGCTTGGCTCTCGCGGTTGCTCCCGGTCACCTTTTCTACGAGCGGACTTAGAAACTTTTCTGGAGCTTTTTCTCGCGGGGTCTCTCGATGCTCTTCATGTAGCTAGATCCGGTGAGGGTTCGTCGGCTTCAGATTTCTTCTAGTCCCGGTCAAACTCTGGAAGTTGGACCAACGGAGCTTTTAGCGGGATGAACCTGGGTGGCTTGGCCGTCTCGCGGTTGAAGGCAGGCGGCTTGGCTGACAGGTTGAGTCGGTCCCTCTATGGAGCTTTTTTTCAAAGTTCCTCCAAAGGTCTCCAAACTTCTTGAACTTCTTCCTGAAGTTCCTCAAAGGGTCCCAAAGTGTCTCAAACTCACTACAAGGGTCTGGAAGCTCCAAGATGGTCCTTGAAAGTTGAGGACTTCAGTTCCCACAATCCACTTGGACGTCACCCTTACAAATTCACTGGTAGTTCTCCAAGGTGCAGATTTAGTTGGTGATGTTCCAGATGAGCTCTTTTAACCTGTAGCTTTCAGGGAGTCCACTCTTTAGTTCCTTTTCAGCAAGATAATCCACAGGGCTGTAGTTTCAGATGGTGCAGTCTTCAGAGGTCAGGCCTTAGAAATCTTTGCACAGCAAAACTTCTCAGCTTGGCAATGTCTTGCTTCAGTAAGTTTCAAGCAGCAGATCTGGAGGGCTCTGCCCCTCTCAGATACTTATTCCATGTTATCTGGGTCAGACAGGAGGTCACTCCTGACCAATGGGAGCAGGGTAACTCCTCAAACATATGACCACTTCCTGTAGAGTGTGGCATTATTTTGTCCCAGAGTGCATCAAATCTTCCAAATCCATAGTGGCAGATTTTCCAGCAAGGATGCAAGAGCTGGCTAAACACACCCCTAGGATGGCTAATTTACTTAGACTCTCCCCCCTGCATCTGTTCATACCTTCCTTAATCCTACCATCTGCCTAAGGTGGGAAGTTCAGAGTTGTAAATGACACTGTTCTCTGCTCTCCTCTTTGATGAACATAGTTTACGACTCCTTCCCCTGGCCTGGCATTCCTTTGGAACAGCACACTGCCCTGCCAGCAGAGCTGGTTGACCCCAGGGGCTCTTTATCACCTCTTCAAGGCAGCCTGGCTAATCCACTTAACTCTGACCAATAAGGGCAGACCACTGTAAGGCTGAATTTGGACTTACAGACAAGAAAGTCTTATAACTTCTTGTATGCACACTTTAGGAGAAATTCAACAACATGATATTGTTGGATTTATTAATACCATTATGGGAAGTCTTTGAATGGCTTTTCTAGCCCTCTCCTATCAAGAGTTATTAATCAATAACTTCCTACCATGTTAACCTATGTAACAAGGGATTTGCAATGGGAAAAATGACTTGGGCCATTTTTCCAGCACCAAGACTTACAAAAACATATTTTATAAGTACTTGTCTTATATCTACAGGACCCCCACCCCATGTGCGACTAGGGGAGACTTTAGGGGTTTTGAATCTGTAGAAATATTGCAGATCCTCCCTCCACAGTGCTCCTAGCATCAAAGTCGAATTTGAGCAGCACTTTACCACAATGGGGGGAGTGAAATGTGAAATTTCACCTTACCCAGGCATATAAAAACTCATTTTATAAGGGTGTACCTTATAAATACCTGACCCCCCACCCCTGGGATACCTAGGGAGACCCTGGGTGTCCCTAATATGCCAAACCATTGTAGGTTATCCATTTTTAAGTGCCCCAAACCCCAAAGTCGGGTTTGGGCACAATTTACTTTTTAAAAGCAGTCCTGGCACCCAGGGCTGCTTTTAAACTGACCTCAGGCTTCAGCAGGGCACACATGCAAGTGCAAAAAGAGCTGCTGGCCTCTAAGCTGCCATGCCCTAGGGTACAAGGGACTTCTAGGCAGTTTCAACCCCCCTGCCCTATTATATACTAGGGGCTTATGGGGTAGGTCATGCCAATCACAGGGGTACCCCACCATACCATTGTGTACCCTAGTGTATGTAGGTGTTTTAACTGTATTCTAATGTGTCTCTTTCAGCATTGCACTGGCCCTGGGCCTGGGCCTGGATAGGCAGAGCCCAGGGTCAGTCAGAGTCAGTTACCACCAGTATCAATCAGCAAAAAGTTGGGGGGTGCCCAGGGCGCAGGATGACTTTGCAACATAGCCCCCCCCCAAACGAAAGGTGATGGGTTACTAACCTACACCCTGGTAGTTCTCATCAGCTAAGTGGAAAAACCT
The DNA here is from genome assembly GCA_963921515.1 of Calotriton arnoldi. Classification (NCBI taxonomy): domain Eukaryota; kingdom Metazoa; phylum Chordata; class Amphibia; order Caudata; family Salamandridae; genus Calotriton; species Calotriton arnoldi. The sequence goes on along the minus strand of CAWUFW010003925.1, from coordinate 511,037 downwards.
GGAAAGTCCATCTGCATTTGCATGGGCAACCCCAGGTCTGTGTTCCACTGTAAAGTCCATCCCTTGTAGGGAAATGGACCACCTTAACAGCTTGGCATTCTCCCCTCTCATCTGCATAAGCCATCTGAGAGGCCTGTGGTCAGTTTGAACACGAAAGTGAGTCTCAAACAAATATGGTCTCAACTTTTTCAGGGACCAAACCACAGCAAAAGCCTCTCTCTCAATGGCACTCCACCTCTGCTCTCTGGGAAGAAGCCTCCTGCTAATAAAGGCAACTAGCTGATCAAGGCCCTCTTCATTTAGCTGTGACAACACTGCCCCAATCCCTTGCTCTGAAGCATCTATCTGAACCACAAATTCCTTTGTGTAGTCAGGGGCTAGTAGCACTGGTGCTGAATACATAGCAGCTTTCAGAGTGTCAAAAGCCTTCTGACACTCTGGGGTCCAAATCACCTTCTTGGGCCTCTTTTTAGAAGTGAGTTCTGTTAGGGGCCCCACAATGGTCCCATAATTTTGAACAAACCTTATATAGTACCCTGTCAGTCCAAGGAATGCCCTGACCTGAGTCTGGGGAACAGGAGCTGTCAAATCCAAAATAGTTTGGATTTTAGCTTGGAGAGGCTGTACATGGCCCCCACCTACCAGGTGGCCCAGGTACACCACAGAACTCTGCCCTATTTGGCACTTACTGGCCTTAATAGTCAGGCCTTCTTGCTGCATGGCCTGAAGCACTGAACTGTTCCAACCCAGACAAGACCCTGTTCACCAACCTTTGGAAGGTGGCAGGTGCATTCTTTAATCCGGGTATGGTGGCTCAGTGGACTAATGCATCCACTGCAGGGGCCTGTGTTCGACCTCATGGTCACAGGTTCAAATCCCGGCGGGTCCACTCAGCCTTTCATCCAACTGAGGTCGATAAAATGAGTACCGTTGGGTAACAATAAACATCTGTTATTCAGCGCCAAGATGCCCCGTTAGGGGTGAACGTGCGCTTTACAAATACACATGTTAATCCAAAGGGCATTACCTTGAACTGATAATGTCCCTCTGGGGTGGAGAATGCTGACCTCTCCTTTACTCCATCAGTGAGGGCAATCTGCCAGTAACCTGAAGTCAAATCAAAAGTACTCAGGTACTGAGCAGCCCCTAACCTATCAATGAGCTCATCAGCATAAGGTATAGGGTGAGCGTCAGTCTTTGTGACTGCATTCAATCCAGTATAGTCCACACAGAACCTTAACTCCTTGGGTCCCCCCCGAGGATTAGGTTTAGGTACCAGCACCACTGGACTTGCCCATGGACTCTCAGACTACCCCAATTCCAGCATTTTAGCAACCTCAGCTTTAATGCTGGCTCTGACATGGTCAGACAACCTGTACAGTTTATTTTTGACAGGTAGGCTGTCACCAGTGTCAATGTGGTACACACACCACTCAGTGATGCCTGGGGTCAAAGAGAACAGGCCAGCAAACTGCTCCAGCACATGCTTACAGTCTCTGTGCTGCTGGTCTGTCAATTTGGGGGAGAGTATCACCCCTCCACTGACCCATCTTGCACATTAGTGGAGAGGAGGTCGGGCACAGGCTCAGTTTCCTCCTCCACACCCTCATCAGTGACCAGTAACATGGTCATGTCTGCCCTGTCATGGTGGGGTTTCAATCTATTCACATGCAGGACCCTATGAGGGTTCCTGGGGGTGCCAAGGTCAACCAAATAGGTAACCTCACCCTTCTTTTCTAAGATTGGATAGGGCCCACTCCACTTGTCATGGAGGGCCCTGGGAGCCACAGGCTCCAACACCCACACCAATTGTCCTGGAGTATACTCAGGCATAGTAGCCTTTTGATCATACCAGTGCTTCATGAGCTCTTGGCTGGCCTCCAGTTTCCTGTTTGCCTTGTACATGTACTCTGCCATTCTAGATATCAGGCCTAGCACATAGCCAAGCACATTGTCCTTTGCTTCTTTAAGAGGCTTCTCTAAAGACTCTCTCAGCAGGCTCAATGGCCCCCTCACAGGGTGTCCAAACAACAACTCAAAGGGACTGAAGACAACCCCTTTCTGTGGCACCTCCCTGTAGGCAAACAGTAAGCATGGGAGGAGAACATCCCATCTCCTCCTGAGTTTCTCTGACAACCCATTTATCATGCCCTTCAGGGTTTTGTTGAATCTCTCAACAAGACCATTTGCTTGTGGGTGATAGGGGGTGGTGAACTTGTAGTTGACACCACACTCATCCCACATAGCAGTCAGATAGCTGGACAGGAAGTTCGTGCCCCTATCTGACACCACCTCTTTTGGAAAACCTACTCTGGTGAACACACCAAGCAGTGCTCTAGCCACTGCAGGAGCATCAATGGTTCTAAGAGGGATTGCTTCAGGGTACCTAGTGGCATGGTCCACCACCACTAAGATATACCTATTCCCTGATGCAGTAGGTGGGTCCAGGGGACCAACAATGTCCATCCCCACCCTTTCAAAAGGAACCCCAACCACTGGCAGTGGTATTAGGGGAGCCTTTGTCTTGCCCCCTGCCTTGCCACTGGCCTGACAGGTGACACAGGAGCTGCAAAACTCCTTTACCTTTTCAGACATATGGGGCCAGCAGAAATGGTTCACCAATCGGTTCCATGTCTTTGTCTGTCCCAAATGTCCTGCCAAGGGGATATCATGACCCAAAGTCAGGATGAACTCTCTGTACTTCTGGGGCACCACCAACCTCCTGGTGGCCCCCTCCTTGAGGTTTCTGGCCTCAGTATAAAGCAGTCCATCTTCCCAGTAGAGTTTGTGAAACCCACCGTCATCCCCTTCCTCTTGCTTAGAAGCAATCCGCCTCAAGTTCTCTAGGGTGGGACAGTCACGCTGTCCCTTACTGAACTCCTCTCTGGAGGGTCCACCTGCTCCTGTCAGTTCTGCCAAATCTGACAGCTCTGGCAGGGATGGAGTCCCTCCCTCAGAGGCCAGATCCTCCCCATCAGGGTTAGATTCTTCCTGCACCTCTGGAGTTCCCTGGGCTGGCTCACCAGGCCCAGTGCCCTTGTCCTTGGATGCTTGGCCCTTTCTTCCAGGGTCCAAGTGTCCAGCCCCTCCCTTCTGGCTAGTCTGTGACCTAGTAACAGCACATACTCACTCAGGGAGCTCCAATATTTTCATATGGAGTCCTCTCTCCACCTCTGACCACACAGAGGCTTCAAGATCATTGCCCAGTAAACACTGGACTGGGAGCACCGTTGACACAGCTACCTTCATAGGGCCTGTCACACCTCCCCATTCCAAATCCACCATAGCCATAGGATGGAGTTTGGTAGTGCTGTCTGCATAAGTCACCTGGTGAAACTCACCAGGTAACAACCTCTCTGGAGGCACCAGCTCATCCAGGACCATAGTTACACTAGCCCCAGTGTCTCTGATAGCCTCAACCTCAGTCCCATTCACTTTAGGCCTCTGCCTGTACTTGTCCATGTTTGGAGGTAAGGCAGCAAGGTTGCAATATTCACCCCACCCAGGGACACTAATGTTGCTTCCATCACCTGACTACCCCTCTCTTAGGCACCACTCTCCACCCCTACACTGACACTGGCAATCCCTGTGGATGGCCCCTTATGGGGGAGCTTCTTGGCGCAGACAGCATCTCCCTGTTTGTGCCCTGGCTGGTTACAGTCATAGCACTTACCCACCTTTGTGGGGTCAAAGAACCTACCAGGCTTTCCCTGATTCCCCCTCCCTTTGAATTTGGGTTGGCTCGGCCCCCCCCTCCTTGTGCAGGTTTTTGTGGGTCTTTGGAGGACTCCTTCTGGTTTTGACCTTCCTTTCCCTGGGCTTTCCCCTGGGGAGGGACCTGTCCTCCTTTCTTCTGGTCACTCCCCTGGTGCTGAATGGAAACCCGGGTTCTCACCCACTCATCAGCTGCTTCCCCCAGCTCTCTGGGGTCTGTCAGCTTAGAGTCCACTAGATACTGGCGTAACTTCTCTTCTGCACAATCAGTCAAAATATGTTCTTTCAAAAACAAATTCTACAATCCCTCATATGTGTCAACTTTGTTACCAACAATCCAGACTTCCAGTGCCTTTACTGAAATGCCCACAAAGTCTACCCAAGACTTTGAACTCAATTTCTGGGTGCCTCTAAACTTCACCCTGTACTGCTCTGGAGTCAGATCAAATCTCTTGACTAAGCATGCCTTCATCTGCTGGTATGATTCTGCATCCTCTCCCTTCAGGGTCAGGAGCCTATCCCTCACAGCTACTGGAATCAACTCCCACAGGAGTGCATCCCAATACCTAGAGTGGACCCTACTCATTCTAAGGGCCCTCTCAATGCTGCTAGCCACTTGTCAATGTCATCCCCCTCAGTGTACTTGGGTACTATACCCTTGGGAAGTTTGTGATCAAATGCACCACCCCTGGACATTTCAAAATCTTCATCATTTTCACTGCCACCATTTCTTCTCAACTCCTCCTTCTCCCATCTCTTCTTAGCCAATTCCAAGTTCTCCTGCTCTAAAGCTATCAAAGCTAATTGAGCCTGAAGCTGTCACTCTGCAAGGGACGGTAGTGGTTCCTGAGTAAGGGACCCTTCCCCACTCCCACCACCACCTTGATTCACCTGGCTAACACTAGTCACAATGGAAGAGGTCTCATCCTCACCCCCCTCTTGGGTGAGGTTGGGGGGAACATCCTTCCACCCCCCTGGGTTCTCCTCAGCTGCCGTGCCCCAGGCCAGTAGGGACTCAAGTAACCCTGCCTTCCTCATCTTCTTGGCAGCAGGCAGTCCCCTAAGCCTACACTGGTCCCTAAGCTCAGCAAGCTTGAACTGGGACAGTTTAGCCAGGTCCAGCTCCATGGTTCCTTAGTTTTGGGTCACAACAACTAGGCACAACAGACTTAGAACAATTTGGAAAAATCAAAACAATGGATTAAAAACAGTTTAGTCCAAATTCCAAAAATCAAACTTAAAAGTTTTGTTCTAAGGCAATTTAGAGGATTTTTATAATCTTAATTCATTCACTGAAAGGTGTACTTTTTAAACAAAAGTCCTCATCCCACCGCTGCCACCAAATGTTGGAAAGTGGATTATTGGTAGGGGCAAATGTAGGTCTGCCACTGGCAATAAGGCCACTAGCACATGATAGGACTCAGCATAGGTCTTAGAAAATTATTTCCATGCTCAACCCTTGGTAACGTGGCTGCGAGCAGACAGGCTTAACTTCAAAGACAGGTATGTAAAGCATTTAAAAACACCAATTCAGTAAATAATTAAGACACAACACATAATAAAAATCCAACACCAATTTATAAAAATAGGAAATATTTTTATCTTTAAAATGACACCAAAACGACAAAAATCCAATGTAGGGAACAGGAGATATGAATTTTCAAAGATTTAGCAAAATATAGCATTTAAAAGATTATAGCACCATATTGGGATACCTGCTCGCGATAGACCGGGTCAAAGTCAATGTTTCAGGCCGACCGCGATGGAGCCCTGGGCGGCTACAGCTCGCGGCAGATCCCGGTCTCAGTTTCTACCTTCACACTTAGAAACTTTTCTGGAGCTTTTCTCCCCGAGGTCCCTCGAAGCTCCCAGCCAGTCTGGATCCGGTGAGGGTTCGCCGGATTGCCTTTCGACGAGCTCCCAGTCAACTTCCCTGGAGCAGACTTAGAAACTTTTTCTTTAGCGCTTCAGCGGCGCAACCCAGGAGCCCAGGCCAACACGCGATGGAAGGCAGGCGGCTTGGCTCTCGCGGTTGCTCCCGGTCACCTTTTCTACCAGCGGACTTAGAAACTTTTCTGGAGCTTTTTCTCGCGGGGTCTCTCGATGCTCTTCATGTAGCCGGATCCGGTGAGGGTTCGCCGGCTTCAGATTTCTTCTAGTCCCGGTCAAACTCTGGAAGTTGGACCGACGGAGCTGTTAGCGGGACGAACCTAGGTGGCTTGGCCGGCTCGCAGTTGAAGGCAGGCGGCTTGGCTGACCAGGTTGAGTCGGTCCCTCTATGGAGCTTTTTTTCAAAGTTCTCCAAACTTCTTGAACTTCTTCCTGAAGTTTCTCAAAGGGTCCCAAAGTGTCTCAAACTCACTCCAAGGGTCTGGAAGCTCCAAGATGGTCCTTGAAAGTTGAGGACTTCAGTTCCCACAATCCACTTGGACGTCACCCTTACAAATCCACTGGTAGTTCTCCAAGGTGCAGATTTAGTTGGTGATGTTCCAGATGAGCTCTTTTAACCTGTAGCTTTCAGGGAGTCCACTCTTTAGTTACTTTTCAGCAAGATAATCCACAGGGCTGTAGTTTCAGATGGTGCAGCCTTCAGAGGTCAGGCCTTAGAAATCTTTGCACAGCAAAACTTCTCAGCTTGGCAATGTCTTGCTTCAGTAAGTTTCAAGCAGCGGATCTGGAGGGCTCTGCCCCTCTCAGATACTTATTCCATGTTCTCTGGGTCAGACAGGAGGTCACTCCTGACCAATGGGAGCAAGGTAAATCCTCAAACATCTGACCACTTCCTGTTCAGTGTGGCATTATTTTGTCCCAGAGTGCATCAAATACGTCCAAATCCTTAATGGCAGATTTTCCAGCAAGGAGGAAAGAGCTGGCTAAACACACCCCTAGGATGGCTAATTTACTTAGACTCTCCCCCTGCATCTGCTCATACCTTCCTTAATCCTACCATCTGCCTAAGGTGGGAAGTTCAGAGTTGTAAATGACACTGTTCTCTGCTCTACTCTTTGATGAACATAGTTTACGACTTCTCCCCCTGGCCTGGCATTCCTTTGGAACAGCACACTGCCCTGCCAGCAGAGCTGGTTGACCCCAGGGGCTCTTTATCACCTCTTCAAGACAGCCTGGCTAATCCACTTAACTCTGACCAATCAGGTCAGACCACTGGAAGGCTGAATTTGGACTTACAAACAAGAAAGTCTTATAACTTCTTGTATGCACACTTTAGGAGAAATTCAACAACATGATATTGTTGGATTTATTAATACCATTCTGGGAAGTCTTTGAATGGCATTTCTAGCCCTCTCCTATCAAGAGTTATTAATCAATAACTTCCTACCATGTTAACCTATGTAACAGGGGATTTGCAATGGGAAAAATGACTTGGGCCATTTTTCCAGCACCAGGACTTACAAAAACATATTTTATAAGTACCTGTCTTACATCTACAGGACCCCCACCCCATGTGCAACTAGGGGAGACTTTAGGGGTTCTGAATCTGTAGAAATATTGCAGATCCTCCCTCCACAGTGCTCCTAGCATCAAAGTCGAATTTGAGCAGCACTTTACAACAATGGGGGGAGTGAAATGTGAAATTTCACTTTACCCAGGCATATAAAAACTCATTTTATAAGGGTGTACCTTATAAATACCTGCCCCCCCCCCCACCCCTGGGATACCTAGGGGAGACCCTGGGGGTCCCTAATATGCCAGACCATTGTAGGTTATCCATTTTTAAGTGCCCAAAACCCCAAAGTCGAGATTGGGCACAATTTACTTTTTAAAAGCAGTCCTGGCACCCAGGGCTGCTTTTAAACTGACCTCAGGCTTCAGCAGTGCACACATGCAAGTGCAAAAAGACCTGCTGGCCTCTAAGCTGCCATGCCCTAGGGTACTAGGGACGTCTAGGTAGTTTCAATCCCCCTGCCCTATTATATACTAGGGGCTTATGGGGTAGGTCATGCCAATCACAGGGGTACCCCACCATACCATTGTGTACCCTAGTGTATGTAGGTGTTTTAACTGTATTCTAATGTGTCTCTTTCAGCATTGCCCTGGGCCTGGTTAGGCAGAGCCCAGGGTCAGTCAGAGTCAGTTACCACCAGTAACAATCAGCAAAAAGTTGGGCGGTGCCCAGGGCACAGGATGACTTTGAAACAGACAGCAGCAGCTAACACAAGGTAAGTGACTCAGTTCGATGTCAATCAAATGTTGTCGTAAAGTAGGGGGAATCAAGCTATCGATCTTGTATTACTATTAAAAACTGGCCCTAAAAACAACACTAGTGATTACTATATGCACCGTGTATGCGCCCATGCAATTTAGAGCAGAAAAGCGCAGTACCATCATGCCATACTGTACTTGGAATCAAGGCCGTGATCTCTGCAAGGAGACAGGCTCATATGCATCTCATCCTGAAGAAAAAGCCTTGCAACCAAGGCAGGCTATGCCTATTACAAAGTCTCAGTAACAGAGCTTGGAGCTTTAATTACAAGAATTAAGGGGGCAAAAACACCAAGCGTCTTACCTGTAGCACGCTGTCCACACGAATAACTCTTGTAAGGTTATTCGAGCCCAGAACCCGAGAGATTAAATAACACGCCCATGCGCGAGGTCACTTCCTGAAAAGCTTATACAGAAGTGAAGAAGGACTTACACCGCCCTAGGACAGTGTCGGCCATCTTTAAACGGGTCAGTGATACTCCTAAACTAAACAAACTCAAAGATTAGAACTACTTGTGTCTATGGGTTCCCACGCGAACAAATCACTTTCTGTTGTCAGATCAAAAAACGGCGCAAGAGCATATCATTAGAGAGTATTTCTCGGTAAGAAAGAAAGAACCCTCGGAGGCCATGATGAAAAAAGGTCAAGACGACCACCAAGCTCCCATTAAACAAGTGCAGTCACAACTTACACAGACAACCAGCATCACTGCATCAAAGAAGTTTGACATGTTATGTTATGTTAGCAGGTTTTGTATAGCGCACAGCTGCCTCAGCAAAGAGGCGTCCCAGCGCTGAAGCAGAACATAGAGGCTGGAGATCAGAAGGCAACTAGGCTGTGGGGAAGAGATGGGTTGTAATAGTTCTGCGAAAAACCATGTAGTTCTCCATGGCACGAATGGAGAATGGCAGAGCATTCCAAAGCTTGGCAGCCAAGAAACGGCAAGAGCGCCCGCCCGACCGTACCCTCCTCATACGAGGCACAGTCACAAGATGTTGTCCAGTTGAATGAAGTTGGCGCGGAGGGGAGTAAGATGATAGCAAATTGGACAAAATGGCCGGAGAGGAAGATTTCAAAATTTTGAATGCAATGCAGAGGACCTTAAATTCCACTCGGCTGGCAACAGGAAGCCAGTGCAGCTGACGGATTGCCCTGGAGGTGGGGCAGGTTCTGGGGAGACCCAGCAGAGTTCTGGCCGCCACATTTTGAACTCGCTGTAATCTCAGGGTCTCGGTCTTGTTAACCCCTAAGTACAGTGCATTAGCATAGTCCAGTCTAGATAAAATGGAGGCCTGGATGATCATCTGCCTGACGGAAGGGTCAAAAAACCCAAGCAGCGGTTTAAGCCCCCGAAGTAAGCCAAAGCAGGTCCCTGCAACTTACTTGGTTTGACACGGAAAGTTGATGTCCGAGTCCACCCAGACTCCAAGATCCTTCACCGCCTGCTTAGGAGTAGGTGCACAGCCCAATATGGCTGGCCACCACCAGTCCCCCCACAGCTCTTGATGATTTCCCACCAGCAGGACCTCTGACTTGCTGGAGTTTAATTGGAGGCAGTTATCAGTCATCCACTCGGCCACGAGATCTTCCTGAAACTTCGATGCTGCACTCCCGGTGTTGTCCGAGAGAGCTACCACCAGCTGTGTATCATCAGCATATGATACAATGGTAAGGCCTCTGCTCCTCGCCAGGACCACCAAAGGTTGGACATAAAGATTGAAAAGCGTGGGGCTCAGCGCGGAGCCCTGCGGAACCCCTTGTTTGTTGACATGGAACATGGAGGTGAACGGAGGTGCTATAACCTGGAAGGTCCTGTTAGAGAGAAAGGAAGCAAACCAGGCCAAGCCCACAACACCTGCCTCCTTCAGCCTGCGTAACAGGATCCAGTGAGAGACAGTATCAAATGCGGCGCTGAGGTCCAAAAGAATCAGCGCTGACGTACGTCCCTCATCTCGAGCGAGCCTAAGATGCTCGGTGACAGCCAGGAGAGCAGACTCCGTACTGTGACCGGAGCGGAAGCCGTTCTGAGAGATGTCCAGGCAGTTGTTTTCTTCCAAAAATCTGGTAAGAATGGAGTTGACGTAGGTCTCAGTGATCTTAGCGATCCACGGGAGAAGAGAGATCGGGCAATAGTTTTCCAATTTGGTAGTGTCCAGGGAAGGTTTCTTGAGCAGAGGAACCACCCTAGCTTGCTTCCAAGTCTTAGGAACAATCGCACTAGACAAAGATTTATTGATCACTTGACTCAAAGGTGACAAGAGTAAAGGTAATGATTTCATGAACTGGTCAGGTTTAAGGGGATCGGAAGGAGAGCCGGATTTAATCTTAGAGCAGACTAACCGTAGCTCCTCCAATGAGACCGGCGGAAATGCATCCAGTGTATGCGTGTGGGGTGGACTCGGCGCAGGGTCGAAACTCCTAGTAGTGTGAGTAAAGGACAAATAAATGTTCTCCACTTTTTCAACAAACAATGTGGCAAGAGCCTCACACTGCTCATTGGAAGAAATAGGAGGCGCTACCAGGATCCCAGGCTGTTTTAAACTTTTCAGTATGGAAAAGATGGTTTTGGAAGGATTACTACTGCTCTTGATTTCCCCAGCAAAATACGCTGCACGCGCCGTGTGAATGGCCCTGTGATAGCTTTTCATTGCTGCCTGATAACACTTCTTCAGCGAAGGGTCCTACTCCCATCTCCATGACCGTTCCAGCCTTTTGCAGGTTTTACGCAAAATGGCGAGATCATCGTTATACCATGGGTTGGATTTAGAGGAACGGCTGATTGACCACTTCGCCGGGATGAGTGCATCAAGGGGACTGCGAATCCAATCTGAGAGTGCTTTATCAGCAGCATCAGGGTCATCTGGCATGCTAAGAGCATTTCTAGAGAGAAGGTCATGGAATTGGACGAGATCAAGTTTATGCCAGGGGTGTTTAAGAACAACCTTCTGACGTAGCTTCCGCGGAGGGGAGACCCCTGAGAGGGACATAGAGATCAGATAGTGATCAGACCAGCAGACCGGAATAGGAGTGTGAACTGATAACAAAGGGAGATTTGAAAACACTGGGTCCAACAGATGTCCTGCAGAATGAGTGGGACCCTGAACCAATTGCGTCAGCTGACAGGCGCCCATATCAGCCAGAAAATTGCCAGACTCTGTTTCATGGGGGTTTTCTAGGTGTAGGTTCAAGTCCCCGATAATACTAAAATTAGCTGTCCTTGAGGCCAAGATGTTAACAGTTTCCACAAGCAACGACCTGAACTCTTTGGAGAGTCCGGACGGATGGTATATAAGTAACCCAGACATTGTATAGCAGGCGTTCAGAGAGAGCCCAAAGCGAGTGCACTCACAGCCAGCTAGAGTCTCTTCAGCGAAAGAACAGGTGTAGTGAGATTTAAAGATCAGGGCAATACCCCCACCTCTACACTCTCTATTGAGGGTCACAATGTTAAAACCTTGTGGGAGGACAAGTCCTAGCACTGACTCTGAATCGGCAGATAGCCAAGTCTCGGTTAGAAATAGGGCGTCTGGGGATTCCTCAGAAAGTAAGTCATAAATGTCAGAATGGTGTTTAACTAATGAGCGACAATTGAGGCTAAGTAGTTTAATAACATTATCAGGACATGAGGTAAGAGAGGACACTGGGGGGGCAGTGGGGTGGGGGCAGAACAGAAAAGAATTGAGTACTGAAAACACCAACAATGGCAGGAGGCCTAATTCAAGCGAGAGGCCTCCATCACCATACGGAAAGGCCATAAGTCCAGATACAAGAAAGCTATCAAAAATAATTACAAGGGAAGGCCTCTAAACTGAGCTTCAAAGATCCCCCTGCATCTAATAGAATCAATCTCACATACTACAAAAACATACCTGGGGCAATAGAGGCACCAGCAGTGACCCCCACACAGGGCGATCAAAGACTAGCGTGGGATCCACCAAATCAAGACAGTGCCAAGATTGAGTTAATCCCACACTACAAATCGAGGGGTACACACGATATCTTAAATCGAGGAACGACATTAAGACTACTAGAGGCACTGCCGGGCTTAAATCACATCAGATCCAGAAACATAGAAAGAATAGAGTTCAAACCAAATCCGAACAACCGGGTAATGACATTACAATCACTACTTGGTCAGATGCAACCACAGCGGCACAGGTATGGCAGCATAGGGAAACCTTTGCATCATGGGGCATTGAGTTAACAAAGGCGGAGCCACCACACTATCCTAGCCCATTGCAGCAACCAAAATTAACGCAAAGCATGCTGAAGGGAGCCATAGGCCCAGACCATCCCATAATAATCAAAGAAGGACCACAAATAATGAGGTACCTCACTGTCACAAATTCAACTCAGCAAACAGCCAACTTTGAAGAAAACCAGCAAGTTGAGCCAGGGAGAGGGTGAAATAATAGACAAGCATGAGAGAGACTCTCAAGCTCTTCTCTCCCAGCTTACCCTTGTAAAATCTGCTCCTGGAACGTAAATGGACTAAGCGGCAAAGGCAGATGATGTCGACCTCACAAAATTTCTCCAAGAACACGAGTTCCTACTATTGCAGGAAACCAGGCAGCTCACCAACACACCAATAGTGGGGTTCAAGGAATACCACAACAAAGCCATCAAAGAAGCAAGGTCCAGTAGAGCAATGGGAGGCCGATCAATTTACATCTCCCCCTATATACTTTGGGCCCACGAAGAGATGGATCTGGATACAACATGGATGTAGTGCGTAAAGCTCGAAGCAGCACCTTATCTCACACTAATAATTCTGAACTTATACATACACCCAGCTCTCAAACACAAAGCAAATCAAATTCATACTTTAATAGGGACATTAAAAGCCCTTAAGTCTACATATTCACAAGCAAGAATCATATTGTCAGGGAAGTTTAACATGAACTTATTACAGGATTCTGAAAGTAAATTACCAGGTCAAACACAGAAAACACTGGGCAGCCAAACAAGACACGATTCATCTGGTGAAAGATGCATCTCTGCGCCTGAGGATCTGGGCTTGCTTACTCACCCAGCAGCCTTTACTAGAGTGACAGACAGGACTTGTTCAACAATAGACTTTACTCTGTTGGATCCGGATCTATTCAAGATTATCTCCAATTTCATTAAGATTATCTCCAATTTCAACATAAAGGAACGATTGGACAGCGATCATTTTGCCCAAAGCTTTACCCTGGACCACACTCCCCCTAGGGCTCATAAAGCACAGGGTCTCTTCTCAATAGCAGAGCCATTCAATCTAAGGCGCCTTAAATGAAAGGAAGAGAAGATAGACGCAATCATGGAGACCAGCATCATCTGCCTCTATTTGGAGCCGACAAGCCCAGAAGACAAGCTGACACCGACACAGGCCTGGGAGGCATTTATCAAAACACTTACCTCAAAATTCTCGATCAACCCCATATCAAAAAATCAATCAGAAACACCAGGACAGAATGGTTCACCTCAAACTTAAGGGCCATGAAAAAACAACTTAACAAAGAACTTAGAAATACTCGCTTATGCGGACATAAATCAAGCCAAGATTCAATCGCCAAATTCGCTAAAATGAAACAAACCTACAAAAAAGCGATCAGTGAGGCAAAACAGAAACATAACAAGGAAATCTGGGTGAAACTGCTACACGCAAGCCAGCAAGGAAATCCCAAACACTTTTGGGCTGAAATAAACAGCTTGGAAAATGGCCATAACCGGCATAATAATTCAGACATTACGGAGGCCGAATGGATAAATCCCATAACCACAGTATACAACCAATCAGCACAGGACAATGCACCAATAAAATAGGTAGAGCCGCAAAGAGCCCAAAGAACTCAGAAAACACACAAGGTCAACCATTCACAGGCAGAACAAAGGCTGGCAGTGAATAACAACTCCGATTCTACGGAAGCCGTTCAGGCAAACCTCAACTCCATCGGTAATAAACAAGCGGCCCAGGCCAGCTCTTCAGCAAGGAAAGCAAAGCCCACTAGGGTCTTAATTACACAAACATATTCCCAGGATGAACACCAACAGATTCCTCTAAAGCAGGTAGTGCACATTATAAAAAAGATTCAGGTCCGAGGGAGCGCCAGGGCCGAACGGCCTACCCAATGCTTTATTTAAAAAAGACCCCAGTTTCAGGTCAACACATTTAACCCCTCTGTTCATTTATGCATTGGAAACATGTACCATTCCAGACTTATGGCGAGGCAGCATATTTCAACTAATATACAAAACGGGAGCGCGCACCAATCCTAACAACTATAGATTAATAGCATTAATAGATATGGAGGCCAAGATATACGCCTTGAAACTGCTGTTTGAATTAGAGGACTGGGCAAACAGCACAAATCTTGTACCCAAAATGCAAACAAGCTTCCGAGCAGGAATGAGCACCTTAATCAACTTATCAGCAGTCACTCTTTTGGCCGAGCAAGCCAACATCAAATACAACAAACTTTATACTTGCTTCTTCGACCACAAAGCAACCTTCAACAAAGTCCCAAGAAACATGTTATGGAAAAAGATAGCACAATGGGGAGTGCCTGCAAAACTGTTGGAGGCAATCATTAACCCCTTGCATGCGTCGGACAGCCCCCGGCCGTCCGACGTCACGGTGGGCATGTGCGGAGGACGGCTGGGGGCCGTCCAAACCCCGCCCACTCATTAATTCGCCCGCACAGCGGGGGAATTCGCGCAGAGCGCAAGGGGTTACTCTCTACACAAGCACATGGGTCCAAATAAAGATAGGAGATGTCCGAAGCACAACCAAAAAAATCTTCACAAGCAACGGTCTAAAGCAGAGGTGCATCCTGGCACCCTGCTTGTTTAACATCTACACAGCCGACCTAGAGAATCATCTACGCCAAGTACAGTGATACCCCCCCTCCAACCCCCACCCAGGATGGGCAATAAACCAATAAGAAGCCTGCAATATGCAGGCGACATTGTCTTGCTCAGTAAAACTCCGCTAGGCTTGCAGCGGTTGATCACCCAATATCACGTGCGTTTGGACCTTAATTACACCAAACAAAGATCCTATGTTTCTCCAGCATGCACAACAGACAAGCCAGATTTACCTGGATGGCAAATAGTACCATTCTGGAACAGGTCAGAACTTACAAATATCTTGGAGTGCATTTAGATTGCCACTTGAATTACAAACAGCAAATACTATCCAGGCAAGTAAAAGCAAACAAATTGATGTTTGCATTCAAAACCTTAAAACAAAAGTTAAAAGGTTGCTAAACAAACCATCTTTTGCAGGACGTAGGAGCAAAATGCATCCCCTCAATAGCATATGGCTCAGAATAACTCAAAACTAAAGATGCGGTGAGCTTGAATACTCTACAATCTAGCCTCTTCAAAATATTGTTCAGGATCCCACGACACATACCACAAGCCCACGTTAGGCTGGAGTTTGGGCTACTCAGTCAGATCCCCGTCATACAAGGAGCATTAATAAAATACTATTGGAGAATGAGGGATGCAGACACAAATTCACTGGCCCACCAATGCTGGCTTGAAATTGAAAAACAGGCCAGTTCCAAAGAATAGGTCTACACTTCACTTCACCAGTCAATAACAGCCCTAAAAATAGAGGAGGCCTGGCACACTAATACAGAGTACCCGGCGTTTAAATGGATAACCAACAAATCAGCTAAACAGCAATCACTTCTAGTAGATAAAGCAGCTTTGGGGAAAAAAAGGCAAGCATGGGTGGTCTTGCCCGCATACAAAGATTTGAAACCTTAACCATACTAGTCTGCGCATTCTCCGAGTCAAAGAAGCACAATCTGCTGCTACTAAGGCTGGGAATCTTTCTAACAAAAGACCTAACCCCGGCATGAAAACAGACTTGGTCAACGACGGAGTGTCATCTCTGCAGACACAGTGTTGAAATATTGTTGCATTTATTGTGCACCTGCCGGACATATTATCACTCAGGAAGAAACTACTGCATCCAATTCTAAGACAGTGGCAAGTAAGATCATGTCAGCCGCCCGTGATAAAATTACTAGGAGGGTCTCCGGTTCAGTCAGCATGTAAAGCAGTGAATTTCTTGGCCATAGCAGCCAAGGAGTTGGAAAAAATTAATGTGACTCCGTGAGCAACGGCCAGGCATAGTAGAAGGTTCACCAGAAATAGCTGCTAACCAATGTTTGTCACACATGCATGTTTGTAGTTCACGCCTTCTAGGGGTTGCATTATGGGGCTTTTAAAAAATAAACTCTGCTGGCATTGTCTACTTAACCACCACTCTGAAATAACAAACTCAGAGTTACATCTCAGGTAGTGCCCTCTTATGCCAAAAGTCACTTGCACTTCATTTGGTACGTCATGAGCAGCTTAAACTGTTCCTTCCTATCGATGTCCATATTTAAATTCGTACGTGCCAAATTTGATCTGCCGCTCTTGTGTTTTAAGCATTTTTCATCATGTGTTTTTATTATGCTCGAATTGTAACAACTTTTTAACCAAAGAAGTCAATAGACTATGTTGATATGCACTTTAACTGACTTATTGTCTAAATAAAGTATTATTATTACTTCACTCTAAAATGCGGATTTTAGTTAGGAGGCTTTACTCTGTCAGAACTCCTGCCCTATGTTTAGGAGAAATTAATAGAGCTGTTTTGCCTGGTACAATAGCAGATGTAGAAAAAGTTTGTGAAGATATTCAGTTTGGTTTCTTTGGTCCTGAACAGGAGGCTAGGGGAAATGAGGAGTTGGAATATGAAGGTGCAGAGGAAAGGGAGTACAGATATTAGGGTTGATACATTTACAAATGAGATTAGGAAGTTTAGCACACTTTCGTCTGAGAAACCAAACTGTGTTTGCATTTGTTGTTGACACACTCACTACAAAAGCCAAACTCACAATGTTGATTTGTACTCAAAAAGTGAACAAGAGAACAATAAGGGGCAACATTTTGCTTTATATTTATTTGTAAAAGAATGATTTGATTTGTCAACACAACAAATCATATGCGAGTACTGCTAGGATAAGTTAGAGGATAATAAGATGCCAGCTAGAGCAGTACATAATAAGTTAGAATTAGTATCTATTCTATTCCAACTATGACATTTGAATGTTTATGAATCCATTCTTATACAGTGTGTACACCCATTTCAGGCTATAGTTTATATGGAACCAAAGACAGGTAAGCTACCACCAACTGACTTTCAGAAAGGCCTTAAAGAAGAGGTGTCTACTTACCTTTAGATTTTAAACAGAATATTGAAACTGTTGGTGTACACAGAGAGGATCATGAACCAGTTGTCATTCTATTAAATTGTGTGCCTACAAAGAGTAAAAGAATCTGGAAAGAGTTATTAGATGTTAGTAAAGTAAAAAACATAACATTGTAACTGGTACAAAATAATGTGTATTATAAAAATGTTGATGTTGTTTTAGATGTAACATATGTAGAGGATAAGACCCTACCATCAAGTGGACAGATTGAAAAAGTGGATCGCTCCAGATCAGAAGAGATGTACGAACACTTTAGCATTCTCTCCATTCTAAAAAAGCCATTGGTGATGCTACTGATCTCCTTCAAATGAAGCAAGCAGAAGGAGCTCCCATGAGTGTGTGGAAACAAAGTTTACAAGCTTGCTGTTTTTCACAGTTGTTTCCCACTGGAGAAGGTGGCAGCTTTGATGACCGCCCTGTACAGATACCTACAGCTGAATATAGGTCAACAAGATCATACTCAGAAGATCCAAGATTTCAACAGTGCATTATCCATCTTCTATTTGAGAGTGACTTGTCTGGACTTTCGTATGCTTTTAACCATATTCTGAAAACAGAAGTTAATCTTCAAAATATGTCTGCAAAGCAATAAATTGACTAAGTTCATGGGAAAAATTAAAACTTGGAGTACAACTTGATAAATTTGATGGTGTCCCAACATGGTTCTAATGAATATTGGTTTCGTCGTCATGGGGAATTGAAATGTATGTTGAAGAATCTAGGTCCACCAACTTGGTTTCTGACACTTAGTTGTGCTGAGTACGCCTGGGATGACATGCTAGAATTTGTTCGAGAAGCAAACTCAAACATAAAGGACATCAAAGTGAAGACAGCAGGAGAGCTTTGCTCCTTGGGTCAGAAAATGTTTGCAGATATTTTAACCACAAGTTTCAAGCTATGATGTCTTTCATCTGCAGCAAAACTAATCCTCCAGATTTCTTTTGGCAGAAAGGGTACCAAGAAAGAGGTGCTCCTCACATTCACTTGATGTTATGGATAAAGGATGCATCGAAATTTGGAACAGACAGTGATCAGTCAAGTTCTACCGTTTCAAACTCATAGATGTGGGAAATACTGTCTTCGGAAATACAGATGCAAAGGGAAATTTTGCACAAGAAGTCGATTTGGATTCCCGAAACCTGTGAATTTGCAAGGAAGAGTGAACAGTTTATGTCTGCAATCAGACATACATTAACACGGAAATCACCAAAAAACACATACAACCTGAGAAGATTACAGGACTCCAAATACATAAATGACTACAACCCTGTGATTCTAAAGGTGTGGAATGAAAATATCGATCTGCAGTTTGTTCCAGACAACTCCATCACTGTTGCTCGGTATGTCACTTCATACATTACAAAATCAGAGAAGACAGAGATGAAGGAGATTTCTGAAGAAAAGACTCTATCTAAGAAATTGTACAGCTTCAGCTTGAAAATGCTTTCCCATAGAGCGGTGGCCTCCTATTAATGCTGTGACCATTTAAGCTGAGCTAGTTTGTTCTCAAAGTCAAGGGGGGTTGTTTGGGTACGTCTAGGCCTAGCAAGTACACGGAATAGAGTGTTAAAGTCTTTCCCAGAAATTCAGTATCTAGCAGAGTTTGAGCAGTAAAGTACAGACATTGTGAAGAAAAATATGTTGGATACGTACTATCCAAGAAGGAGTCCACATCTAGATCACATGTGCCTTTATGAAGTTCAACACTACAGTTACAAAAGGAATGAGACAGAAAATATAGAAGAAGGAAAATATGTAGTACTTGGATGTGACGGTTGTTTGGTGAGGCACAGCAAAGGAAATCTAATTAACCATAGGAAACTGAGGTGTCAAAATGCAGAGAAAAGAGAGTTTTTCTATTTGGCACTTCTGCAACTGTTTAAGCCTTGGCGTGCTGAGTCAGAACGTCTTGGAGACTACGACTGCTATGAAGACTCTTTCAATGCTGTAAAAGACAGCATTCAGTGTCCAGTCTTTTCAAACTATTTGCAAATGTTGAAAGATGAGATCAAACAAGAAGAAACCATTGTTGCTGGAGTAGCTAAGGAGAATTCACAAAGCAGTCAAAGTTCTGCACCACTGAGTCAAGAACCATTTGGACAAACAATTATTCAAAATGAAGCAGGCATAGCCATGTGTGAGGTGGAGACTGCAATACAACAAACAAGAGATGAAATTGTGGATTTCCAACACTTAATAGTACAACTAAACAACAAACAGAAACATATTTATAGCAAAGTAAAAGATAAAATAGAGCATGGATTTCTGAACGACAAGAAAGAATGTGAATGCTCTTCATTTAGGCCAATTCGACTGTTCATCAGTGATCAAGGTGGGACTCGGAAAAGCTTTTTAATTAAAGTACTTATGGATTATCTACAGCAAGCTACAGAATCAAATTTATCATGTCTGGTAACAGCACCAACTGGATTAGCAGCACACAACATTAAAGGAATTACTTTACATCAACTTCATATGCTACTAGTTGACCATGACAATAAGCTGGAATACAAGAAGTTATCTGGTGAAGCTTGTCATGAGGTATCAAGAGTTTTTAAGAAACTGCAGCTTTTGATCGATGAGGTGAGCATGATTTCCAACCTAATGCCTGCCTTCGTACACTTAAGAATTCAGCAGATTTTAAAAACCGAGTATGACGTGCTCTTTGGAGAACAACATTTAATTGTCTTTGGTAATCTACTGCAACTCACCCCCGTGAAAGGGCAGCATCTTTTCAAGACACTTATGCATCATGAAACAGGAAATTCCTTGGCAAGTACTGGCAATGTAAATATTTGGTTGAACTTTAAATACAAGGCACTAGTGAAGAATATGCGTCAAGCAACTGATGTGAATGGAGATATCCTTAAGGACATTAGAGTAGGAGTTCTCTGAAAGGAGGGCAAACATGCTTTGGAAAGGCGGCTTACCAAAAATCTATTTTCATCTGACAACACAGCAGCACAACTAATGTACAATTTCAGTGAAAAAGAGAACTCCATAGTCTGCTAATGCCTACTCTACAAGAGTGCTCAAACTTCAAAGAACAATTACTGAAGTTGGAGAAAGAAGATGTTTTGGGAATTACAGCTATCAATAAAGTGGAACACCAGGGAGTAACAATACTACTAACTAAGAAACTACAAGCAAAATTGGATTCTTTGGAGAAGTCTATATCGAGGTCTGCAGGATTAGAGAAGTGTTTATGCATCTGCAAAAACTGTTGAGTAATTTTGCATCGTAATTTAAATGTGGAAGAAGGGTTAGTAAATGGTGCTAGGGGCAAAGATTTTGATTTCATTTATTTTCCAAATTGGGATGAGGTTAAGTACTTAGACATAAAATTTGATCAGATTGATGGCGTGAAGCAGATTGGTCAATGTATTGTACGTTTTCTGCTTGTGAAAGACATATATGTGCGACGCCAACAGTTCCCAGTCTTTCTAGCATATGCTGTAACTATTCACAAATCTCAGTGTTTAAGTGTAGATGCAGCCTTTATTAATATTGGAAGTACAATATTTAAAGAAGGTATGTAGCATTATCCTGAGTTAGAACATTATCCACTTTGTTTTTAGTTGAATTTGAAAAGATAGTTAGTGCTGATGCTAGCTGTGTAAGACAGTACAATCGGTTAAGAAGTCTATTATGCTCCTCATTTAGGTCAGCACCCTAATAGTGAGAACTAGGCAATCTGTCCCAAGCGAAAACTTGCAAAACAGTCGATTGATGATGAAGAAAACAAAACAAGACAAGATAGATGGCATTAAGAAGAAAAGATTTGAAAATGAGGGAGATATTGTAGGATACCAGTTTAAAAACAGTTCAGGTGTCAACTGTTATGCAAATGTTGGTTGTAATGAACAATGTTTCATTTACCACATCTTGTAAATCAAATTGAAAAAAAACAGAGGAGAGATTCTGTTCTGTACTGTATCATTTGCTCCAATGTTTAGTCACTGGCAGAACAGTAATACATTCTGCTAAAGGCATTTGAGACTTTTTAGATATATGTAGCGGATCAGTAATATCTGCTCTTAACAGGCAACAAGATGCACAAGAATTTATAATGCTCATGCTCAGAGATTTAGAAGAAGAAGGAGGAGGACATATTGATAACTTATTTGGACTGAGTTATAAATGGAACCATGACTGTGAAGACTGCTCATTTACATCATCCACTGAAATAAATTCTGAGCAATTTGTGCACTTAACACTACCAGATTGCAAAAATGTGCCCTTTGAGAGATTAATTAAAACCGCAAATCAAAATATGTTTGGCCCAAAGTGTAGATCAGATATAATGTCCACATTGCATCTACAAAGAATTGGGAAATACCTCATATTAATGTTACAATGATGCAGAGTCGATGGATCTAAACTTAAAACTGAAATTACAAACTTCAAAGCTAGGCAGAAATTATAGTACTCTTGCTGTTATGTTTCATAAAGGACTTACCATAACTTCTGGACACTACACTGCCTATCTAAAGTATAAAAGTGGATAGATGGATGGAATGCACAGCAAACTTAAATTCAAACCAAAATTGTCTTTCAAACTATGAGAATCATACCTGTTATTTCTTCAACCAAAGTTCTAAGGAGTATTTTTGGAAGAATAATATACGCTGTTTCTTGTACATCGATCGTTAATGTTTCAAACATCATTCGGCCTATCAGGGGGATGTCTACAAAAAGTTGTTCAATATTCAAAAATGCCTTTATATTACAGAGTGGAATCAATATAGCATGTGGATACTACACTCTATAATAAAACGCTGCAATGTAACACAATGACACACACAGTAGAGAAAAAGGTATCCCAGCAGTCTTCCATTGACACCAAAACTACTTTTCAACCTTTTAATATCTCACCTCTTGTGTCTTCAAGCAAACTGCTATGAAATATTTCTAGATAAAAGAGTAATTAAATGTATTTTATCTATGTGGCTAATCATCCTTCTACATATTACTCGACCTACTAGGGGTCATATTTTGAAATGGATCTGCAGAACTCAAGGGTGGATTACATTTATAAGCAGCTGTGTACCAGGTAAAATAATAAAGGGAAAACTTTTAAGTTACATTTGTTTATATCAGTGTAGTAAATGTAGGAAAAAACAACAGTTTAGCAAATTGTATTGAGTGCAAGCACAGTGTCACTTGGGGTGGCGGAGTGAGCTAAAGAATGATGATGGATTAAACCCAGATCAGTTGACTGGGGGTGAGTGCTTGCAATGTTCAACACTCCGTCCATCATCCCCTTTGGTTTTGCTTTGTTCGCCCTAAGTTGGCAGGGTATGCCCAGACGTGGGTCCCTTGCTCACTTTGCCACTGGATTCAAGATAGCGTGGCTGATGAGGGCTGTGAGCCCGAAACCGGTCCCAGGATGCTTGTTTCCGGTCCAGGGAAGACATGACTTGGCAGTTCGGGCTGGACTGTTCCCATGAGGCACAGGGTCAGACTGATTTGCATATGGCCATGTCTGAACTGGGGTGGCGGAGTGAGCTAAAGAATGATGATGGATTAAACCCAGATCAGTTGACTGGGGGTGAGTGCTTGCAATGTTCAACACTCCGTCCATCATCCCCTTTGGTTTTGCTTTGTTCGCCCTAAGTTGGCAGGGTATGCCCAGACGTGGGTCCCTTGCTCACTTTGCCACTGGATTCAAGATAGCCTGGCTGATGAGGGCTGTGAGCCTGAAACCGGTCTCAGGATGCTTGTTTCCAGTCCAGGGAAGACATGGCTTGGCAGTTCTCGCTGGACTGTTCCCATGAGGCACAGGGTCAGACTGATTTGCATATGGCCATGTCTGAACTGGGGTGGCGGAGTGAGCTAAAGAATGATGATGGATTAAACCCAGATCAGTTGACTGGGGGTGAGTGCTTGCAATGTTCAACACTCCGTCCATCATCCCCTTTGGTTTTGCTTTGTTCGCCCTAAGTTGGCAGGGTATGCCCAGACGTGGGTCCCTTGCTCACTTTGCCACTGGATTCAAGATAGCCTGGCTGATGAGGGCTGTGAGCCTGAAACCGGTCTCAGGATGCTTGTTTCCAGTCCAGGGAAGACATGGCTTGGCAGTTCTCGCTGGACTGTTCCCATGAGGCACAGGGTCAGACTGATTTGCATATGGCCATGTCTGAACTGGGGTGGCGGAGTGAGCTAAAGAATGATGATGGATTAAACCCAGATCAGTTGACTGGGGGTGAGTGCTTGCAATGTTCAACACTCCGTCCATCATCCCCTTTGGTTTTGCTTTGTTCGCCCTAAGTTGGCAGGGTATGCCCAGACGTGTGTCCCTTGCTCACTTTGCCACTGGATTCAAGATAGCCTGGCTGATGAGGGCTGTGAGCCCGAAACCGGTCCCAGGATGCTTGTTTCCGGTCCAGGGAAGACATGGCTTGGCAGTTCGGGCTGGACTGTTCCCATGAGGCACAGGGTCAGACTGATTTGCATATGGCCATGTCTGAACTGGGGTGGTGGAGTGAGCTAAAGAATGATGATGGATTAAACCCAGATCAGTTGACTGGGGGTGAGTGCTTGCAATGTTCAACACTCCTTCCATCATCCCCTTTGGTTTTGCTTTGTTCGCCCTAAGTTGGCAGGGTGTGCCCAGACGTGGGTCCCTTGCTCACTTTGCCACTGGATTCAAGATAGCCTGGCTGATGAGGGCTGTGAGCCCGAGACCGGTCCCAGGATGCTTGTTTCCGGTCCAGGGAAGACATGGCTTGGCAGTTCGGGCTGGACTGTTCCCATGAGGCACAGGGTCAGACTGATTTGCATATGGCCATGTCTGAACTGGGGTGGGGAAGTGAGCTAAAGAATGATGATGGATTAAACCCAGATCAGTTGACTGGGGGTGAGTGCTTGCAATGTTCAACACTCCGTCCATCATCCCCTTTGGTTTTGCTTTGTTCGCCCTAAGTTGGCAGGGTATGCCCAGACGTGGGTCCCTTGCTCACTTTGCCACTGGATTCAAGATAGCCTGGCTGATGAGGGCTGTGAGCCCGAAACCGGTCCCAGGATGCTTGTTTCCGGTCCAGGGAAAGACATGGCTTGGCAGTTCGGGCTGGATTGTTCCCATGAGGCACAGGGTCAGACTGATTTGCATATGGCCATGTCTGAACTGGGGTGGCGGAGTGAGCTAAAGAATGATGATGGATTAAACCCAGATCAGTTGACTGGGGGTGAGTGCTTGCAATGTTCAACACTCCGTCCATCATCCCCTTTGGTTTTGCTTTTTTTCTACAATCCATCTGATTGTTTTTTTCCCCACTGTTCAAAGATAAAGCTTCATAAAGTACATTGTTTATGGTGTAAAAGTATGAAAGCTGAGAACAGTAAAAAGGGAAAATAAAATATTTTACTTGACTATGATATACTGTTACAGCAAGAGCAATGTATACTATTCTGTTTCTTAAATTTCGTAAATCAAATACTAACTAATATTTGCATTCTTTTTCTCACAACAGGTTTGGACAGATATGTGTTTAGATGTATCAAGATACGTCTTCTGCTACAGATATATTTGCTTCGCATAGTGATACAGAGGGTCTTCATCTATAAAAAAAAAAACAGTTATTTACCCTCCCCACCAATCTCTTTTACCAGGTATGGGCTCTAGGGAACTCACATATAGCTGTTTGCCTTTTTTATAAGCTCTGGAAATTGATTATAACACCCAACACAGGTACTCACCTATCCACTTACTTATCCATACAGCTACTCATACATCCAGTCACTCAGCTATAGAGGTACTTACACAGCCACTGAGTCATCCATACAGGTACTCCTGCATCCTCTCACTCACTCATATAGGCACCCATGCACCCTATCGGTCACTCATATAGCCTCTCACACACCCACTAACTTACTCATATGGCCAGTCACACAGGCACTCACTCACCGATTGAGTTTCTCACACTCAGTCTTTCACAAATAGAACCTCTCATCCACCCTCTCACTCATGCATATACCCACTGATAACCCTGTCACTTGCTCATGCAGCCACTCAACCACCCTCTGACTTAGTCATATAAGCATTCATCCACCCACTCTTTATTCATATATTCACTCATGCAACCTGTCACTGACTCATACAACCACTAACACACCTACTTACTCATACTTTCAGCCACTCATCACCCAGTCACTCACCCATATAGGCACTAATGCACACATACAGTTACTCACATGCTCACTCACTCACTCATTCATGGAGGCAGATGCACCCACTCATTTACCCATCCAGTCAATACTATACCCTGTCTCACTCACATAACCACTCACACACCCACTCACTCATAGAAACACCCAACAACTCACTTGTCCATAGAAACACTCATGCATCCTCTCACTCACTCATATAGCCTCTCACATACCCACTAACTTACACATACAGCCTCGCGCAGCTACTTACTCACCCATTGAGTTAGTCAAACACTCACTCTTTCACCAATATAGCCACTTATCCATACTCTCACTAATATATATACCCACCAGTACAACCTCTCACTCACTCATGCAACCAGTCAACCACCTTTTCATTTAGTCGTATAAGCACTCATCCACCCACTCTTTATTCATATATTCACTCATGCAACCTGTCACTGACTCATACAACCACTAACACTCCAACTTACTCATTCATACAACCACTCAACACCCAGTTACTCTCCCATACTGATACTAATGCACCGTCTCACTCATCCATATAACAGTCAGGCAGCCACTCACACAGCCACTCCCTCACCCAGTTACTCACATACTCAGTCACTCACTCACTCATAAAATACAGACACACCCATTCAGTCACCCATATATGCACTTAACAACCACTCACTCACCCATGCACACACTCATACACCCTTCCACTCACCTATATAGACGCTAACTCACCCATACATACATTAATACACCCTCTCACACCCTATACAGTCACTTAAAAACCCTCACTCACCCATATAGGCACTCATGCAGCCACTCACTCATCCAGAGCTGCTCTGTAAAACCAAAATTAAATGTGAAGCAGAACTGCTCTGTAAAACCCAACTGCTGCAAAATCTAGAAGAAACAGGTGGGGCTCACTCTATTCTTAATGTAATACCTTTCAACCAATCAAATCTGTTTGAGTCGTGTGGGGTGCACAACGCCTTCATACTTATGTGGCAATGTCTTCGCGCTCACTTCGCACTGCCATTGCGGAGCCACAAAATATGTTTATAAGAAGTTTAAAATGTATTTCCGCTAGAATTGCAGAAGTTTCTGTGTTGTCTTAGTGAACCTTACTTTAACTAAAACTTTAAAGGTGTCTCCATAAGTGTTTTACTACTAAATGAATTGCGTTGGAGTTGCACACCCACTGCAATTCTGGCAGTACGTTCCACCACAGTACGTGGAGGAGTCGCAATGCCCTAAAAACAATTAAAACACACACTAAAGTGGATGTTCTTTGACATTACATTGCTTTTATTAGATTTGCAATATTGCACTTATCTTAAACAACACCTTACAAGTGAGAATATATCTCTTTCAGTTGTATGAAAACCACACTGAAATTGCAATGCCTTCGTGGGGGTCTGTGAATGGTGTGTGACTCCAAAAAAAAAAAGTAGCCCAAAAAGAAACATATTTGTGAACACACCTGACAGGCAGGCAAAATACCTCACAGACAATACTTCTACAAGTTGGACACTTTTCTTCAATAAATAAGCAAGTGAAACTCCATTATATCCTTCACACATATTTTACAAAAAAAGTATCCACTGACACACCCACTCATACATCCAGTCACAGACCCACTCAGAGATTCATACGTCCACTCATACACCTACTCAGACATTCAAGCTTCCGGTGAAATACGTACTCAAACAGTCATATACTCACTGACAGACCCACTCAGACTGATGCACCCACTCACAGACCCACTCAGACATATACACACAACTCACAGACCCACTCACACACTCCGACACCCACTTGCATACTCTGTCACACCCACTTACAAACCTACTCGGACACTAATACACCCAATGAGACACTCATGAAGTCACCCACAAACTCACTGTCAAAGATTAGTGGTTACAGTTTGGAAAAAAAAAATTGAAAAACCTTTGAAATTCACTTAAAAAACAGAGACATTATAGTTAGGAAATAGAATTTAAAAAAGTGTAGAAATTCACTGAAAAAAAAACATAGGTTGCAGGGATATTATAGTTAGGAAACAGAATTAAAATAACCATAGAAATTCACTGAAAAAAACAAAGGTGACAGACGTGATGGAGCCATATGGCAAAGTAACAATTCTTTTTTATTTTCAAAAAGAAGTCCCAAAGCAGGATTTTCTTTTTGGAAATAAACAATAAACAATGCCCCCTTACCATGGGAGCTTCTGCCCATGGCGAGGGGGTCTTTGAGCACTTATCAATACCCCTTACCACCAGGTTTTTCCTAGCTGTGATGGGCATTCACAAACAGCTATATGTCTGCCCATCTACATTAGGTATGTGGACATATAGCCAATTCTTCAAAGTTTGACCACGGTGACAATGGAGTAGTCTTCACTGTCGTCAATCTATGGTCCTCCAGCATTTGAATCGGGCAGGCAGCTCATAAGATGGCGCTCAACTTGAGGACATCCAATCCCATTTTCACTTATATGTTTGTTTGTGTAAAGAATGATGATGCAATTAGATACCTCCTAATGCGAGGAAGTCTGTGTCCAGCCGAAAGGCATCATGGAGTTGTGAAGAACACTGAATAAAGCTAATTACTGAGGTATTCTGAGAGAGCGCGTTCTTTACTGTATGCCTAATAGTCATTAGAATTCATATATATATATATATATATATATATATATATATATATATATATATATATATATATTACCCAACAAAGTGCCCAAAAGCCTTCGAAGGGGCACTCAACATCGCTCTCGCCAACCGGCCTATTTATGCAGCTCGCCTCGTGCTCCAACTATTAATCATTTGATTCGCCAACGCGTTTCAAGGCTGTCACGCCTCTTCTTCATGGGCTGCTAAACAAACGGCATCTCAGGCTCACATTAGATCAATTTCCGGCATCTTTTATTTCTACAATTGTTCCCCATGGGCTTTGCTTAGTGCAATGTCATTAGATGCATCATGGGATATATAGTTCCTAATGTGTGTGAAGTATTACCTTTAGTAGGTGTGATGCACATTCGTAAAGTAAAAGCTTTTAATTGTCCTTGTAGGATGTAGAGCACAGCAGGCGGGCTCATTCTGCATTTGGAACGATGTGCTTCAACTGAGTCAATTGGTTTCACCCCACAGCCTCTCAGGTAGGTTTGAGATGGTGCCCCTTCCAGGACTGGTCCGCCCTGCAAAAATTATTACCCAACCAAGTGCCTAAAAGCATTCGAAGTGGCACTCGACAT
Organism: Calotriton arnoldi; assembly: GCA_963921515.1. Classification (NCBI taxonomy): domain Eukaryota; kingdom Metazoa; phylum Chordata; class Amphibia; order Caudata; family Salamandridae; genus Calotriton; species Calotriton arnoldi. The sequence goes on along the minus strand of CAWUFW010003925.1, from coordinate 482,431 downwards.
CGTTCTCGCCATCCGGCCTATTTATGCAACTCGCCTCGTGCTCCAACTATTAATCATTTGTTTCGCCAACTCGTTTCAAGCCTGTCACGTCTCTTCTTCATGGGCTGCTAAACAAACGGCATCTCAGGCTCACGTTAGATCAATTTCCGGCATCTTTTATTTCTACAATTGTTCCCCATGGGCTTTGCTTAGTGCAATGTCATTAGATGCATCATGGGATATATAGTTCCTAATGTGAGTGAAGTATTACCTTTAGTAGGTGTGATGCACATTCGTAAAGTAAAAGCTTTTAGCATTTTCTTACTTTAACAATTCTGTGCCTTTGCAGGTCTCTGAATACACCTCTGGGTTGGGTGGACGCTGGGCTTTGTGCATTCCCTCTAGACAGTCACACAAAGGGAGATGAGGTGTAACATTTGCATCCTGATGGCCCATCACCAGGCTGATGGGCCTTCCTGAGGTAGATTGGGAGGGAGGAGCTGAAACTTGCACCTGAATAGGGCTGTGCCTGTCCCCACACAAAGAGTTGCATACTCCCCTGTAGTGAGTCTGGAGCCAGGGCAGGAAAGGCAAGAACCTTGTGATCTTCAAAGGCCTCTTTGAAGTCTCCCACTTCAAAGGCACAGTTGGGCATAAGTACTGGACCCTTGACACCATCAAATCAGAACCTTACTGGAATCAAAGACATTCTGCCTGGAAGAAGAGCTGCTGTGCTGTAGAAGGGACTGCCACTTTGCTACCTGCACTGCTATGTTGACCTGTTGCCTGCTGATTGCTGTGCTGTAGGAGGGACTCCCACTTTGCTATCAGCTCTGCTGTGTTGGTATGTTGCCTGCTGCTTATTGCTTGGGAGTGAGAGGGACTGGACCTGCTCTCTACATCCTTTAACCCAAGTTTCTCCAAGGGCTTGTTGGCTTGCCTCCTGTTTTCTGAAGTCTCAGGGACACAAAAGACCTCTTGCAACTCTGCTGGTGCTGCTGTACTATGACATCTGTGAGTCCTACCGCTACCTGAAGTGCCTTCTCCAGTCCTGAGCCTCAGAAGTGAGTTCTGCAGCTGCTTTCTGCCAAATTTGATGCAGTGATCCCTTTGCGCCGATAGGAACTGATGCAGTGCCCTCCGACGTAGTACTGACTCAACAACGATGCGGGTCCGACTGCGAGGTTCGATGACGATGCCAATGCGATTCAAAGACACCACTGCAAGGCTCGACTTCGAAGCAAAAAAGATCCTCCAACACCGGCTGCGAGGCTTGACTTTGACGCAGCGCCGATCTTTCGAGATCAAATGCGATGCTCAACTGCAACACATTGAACCGATGCAGGGAGTCCTCGACGCGATACTTCCTCCGTACAAGGTACTTTTTCAGCAGGCGCTGCGTGAGTTCTGTAGCCAACCTGTCCTCCACCACACTTGGCCTGAACTTTGGATTTACCCCAGTCTAGCGCGACCTCAAGTAACTTTTTAGCGCTATTGATTATTTAGCACTGTTTTTGGATTTAATCTTTAAAAATTCATCTCTCGACTTCTACTGATTAGATGCTTGTCATTTTGGTCTTGTTTTACACAGATAAATATTGTCTATGTTTCTAAACTGGTGTGGTGTCTTTGTGGTCTTTTCACTGTATTTCTGTAATTAAAGTGTGCACAAATACTTTACACATTGCCTCTTAAGTTAAGCCTGACTGTTCTGTGCCAAGCTACCAGAGGGTTAGCACAGGTTAATTTAGAGTGTATATCTGGATTACATGAATAGGACTATGGCTCCTGCTTCAACAGGGTATATACTCTGCCAACCAGACCTCAATTTCTAATACTTGTTGATCAGCAGCGAGGATAGGGCCTGTGTTTGTGCAGTACCTTTCAGTAATTTGATGTACACTACTACCCATATCTAGACCAATTCGAATCAATTGTCTCTGATCCCCATTGCCATTTTTTCCTACTCTCTTCAATTGGCATCTTTAATTTTTGAATTCTCCTTGATTGGCATTTTTGCTTTTTCCTAAAATCATATCTCTGATTGGAGGTTCTGCATCTGCACCTGCAAGAAGGGAGTTTGACCTCGCCAGAGTTGAGGGTTTACACTGTGGCTCAGCTCAAGAATTTCTGCAAGCATTTTGGGCTTCCTGTAAAGAGCACCACCAGGAGCTGGATGTGGAGCTGCCAAAGGCACTAAGAGCTTAGTCAGAAGCCTGTGTTGCTTTGAATGAGACCCCAGAGGACGGTGAGGAAGTGCTGGATGAGGAGGATGATTTGGACCAGGGTCTAAGAGGAGGCCTTGGTCTGCTGTCTGGGGATAAGGTGGACAGCTTACTTCCAGGAATGTGGCAGGGAGCAGTGTGTCATTCAAATTGGGAAAAGATAGAGATTTGGAGTTTGGTGCCTCTGGACTCACAATTTAAAATCACAACTTATAGTGAAGTCGGATTTTAAATTAAATGTCTGAGAATGCCCCACTTAGAAAGTTGACATTTTCTTACTTTAACCACTCTGCGCCTATGCCTGTCTCTGAATACATGTCTGGGTTGGGTGACAGCTGGGCACTGAGCATTTTCTCTAGACAGTCAAACAAAGGGAGCTGGGGTGTGACATTTGCATCCTAATGACCCATCATCAGGTTGATGGACCTTCCTGAGATAGATTGGGATGGAAGAGGCTGACACTTGCAGCTGAATAGGGCTGTGCCTGCCCCCACACAAAGAGCTTATTGCCACCCCTGTAGTGAGTCTGGAGCCAGGGCAAGAAAAGCCGGGACCTTGTGATCTTCAAATGCCTCTTTGAAGTCTCCCCCACTTCAAAGACACATTTGCGTATATGTATTGGATCCCTCACACCAGCTGAAGAATGGACTGCCACTTTGCTACCTGCCTTGCTGTGTTGGCCTGCCGCCTGCTAATTGCTGTGTTGTAGGAGAGACTGTCACTTTGCTTCCTTCTCTGCTGTGTTGGCCTGCTGCTTCTTGCCTGAGAGTGAGAGGGACTGGACCTGCTCTCTACATCCTTGAAGCTAAGTTTTTTAAGGGCTTGTTGACTTGCCTACTGTTTTCTGAAGACTCAGGGACACAAAAGACTTCTTGAAACTCTGCTGGGGTAGCAGGATTCTGCCATCTGTGAGTCCTACCCTTGCCTGAGGTGGCCTCTCCAGTCCTGGGCCTTAGAAGTGGGTTATGCAGCTATTTTCTGCAAAAATTGACAGTTTGACTCCTTTCCGACAATCATAACTGACGCAGTGCCGATTCGACAATAACGTGGGTCCTGACTGCGAGGTTCGACGACGACTCTGAGACAATCCGAAGACTCTGCTGTGAGGCTCGACTTTTATGCAATGCAGATCCTTCAATACCAACTGTGAGGCTCGACTCCGACACATTGACCTGACTGCATGAATCGGAACCGACACAGGGAGTCCTCAATGCCATACAAGGTGCTTTTTCAGCCAGCCCTTTGTGGGTCCTCTAGCTGGCATGCCCTCCATCGCAGTCAGCCTGAACATTGGATTTACCCCAGTCTAGTGCGACCTTAAGTTACCTTTGAGCGCTATTCATTTCTAAGCATTGTTTTGGGATTTAATCTTTAAAAATTCATCTCTCAACTCTACTGATCGGATTTCTGTCATTTTGCTCTTGTTTTATACAGATAAATCTTTTCTATTTTTCTAAACTGATGTGGAGTCTTTTTGGCATATTTTCCCTGTGTTACTGTAATTAAAGTGTGCACAAATACTTTACACATTGCCTCATAAGTTAAGCCTGGCTGCTCGTGCCAAGCTAGCTTTAGCACTGGTTAATTTAGAGTGTGCATTTGGCTTACCCTTACTGGGATTGTGACTCCTGCTTGGACAGGGTCTATACTCTGCCAAATAGAAACCTCAATTTCTAACTTATAACATCACTTTAATCTTTGGACTTTGCAATGAATTTGTTTGTTTTTGGTAAAGTAAGATGTCCATCGCCGTGTATGGCATGGGGTTGGGTACAGGGTCTGGCCACAGGTGCCCAACCTCCCGCCCTGAACAGCCAAAGGTCCTGCACCCAACACTTTGCCACCGCACATGGCTGACTATGTCATGTAACAATATAAAGGATGGATTTTAAGTAAGGCAGACCTACTCCTTTGTAAAAGTGCCAGAAAACCAAATTTAAAAAGCAGGTCCAATGGTTTCATCAAGAAGTCAGCACCTGAACATAGAAAAAGCAGACCAACTTCCCTTTAATATTCAGATTCATCCCCAGTGGATGGCACACCTGGGGGGAGATTAAAACTGAAACAAGCAATCTTCTGTGGATCAGCAGTACTGTCAACAAGAATAATTATGTTTTTGACCCCACAGTGGGGAGGCCCTCTCAAAAGGCCTAGGACAACAAGGTAGGCATCCCTACCTTGCCCCCGATATGTTTTTTTGTTCTTTTTGGAGCACAGGGGACTGAGTCCCCAAGCCCTGAAATAGCTACCAACACATCCTTGTTGATGTGGTCACAGTCAATCAGATCCTCTGCGTTTCTGTAAATACATAAATTGTGAACCTTAGTTTCTCAAACACTACTGAACTGATTTACAACAAATCACAAAAAGCATGTTTTCTGTATCAAGGTCTAGCTTTCTGCTAAATTTGGTGTAATTCCGTTCAGCCATTTTAGCTTAGCTGTGTCTAATTTTCCCATGGAAAATTGCATTGGGAAAATGTATTTTGGGGCTGCCTTTTTCTCGCCCCCGCTTGACTGATCACCTCGAAACATTCCAGGAAGGAGTTGAGGTGGATGAGAATTTTTGTTATGAAAAGTTGTGTAAAGATTCTTCAAACAGGTCCTAGTCCTAACCTGGTCCTAACTATAAATACTCAGTGGCAACCGCCACTGGGTAATATGCATGTCATTTTTTTTTCCAAGGTGCACAGCTTTGTTGTTAAGAATAGTAAGTCTAGTCATGTATTCTTAACTATTTATACAAATCTCAAACCGTAGTTGAAATTCTGCAGTCTATATTTAGCAGGCCAATATTTATAACTTCAATATTCAAACATAGAACCATTAATAAGCATTTTTTATTACGAATTACTTGTATATGTTTGGTTAGTATTAAGAAACATATTTCAGCATTTTAATACAGTATCCTTTCAGAATTGTACTGGTTTTCATTTGGTTATGTTGGCCGTTGCAATCCTGTTTATGCCGTCCAGAGGCTATCCTTACCCTATTATTCTTTGACCTTTGCTCTCATGCACTTAACAATTCAATTCTGGGCTACACCTTTAGAGAACCCAAACACAAAAGTGCCTTGCCTGTAGTCTTTGCCCACAGATTTCTTGAAGAGTAAAAGGAACTCCAGAGAACTTTGTGACAGAACTGCTTCTTTCGCTTAATGGAATACAATTCAAACGCCAGCTTCACAATGGAGCTCTAGCCCCAGGTGACAAACTGAATATATCAAAGCATCCTTCAATTGCAGCCATGAACCACAGCACACTAAATACCATGCATATTGTAAAATTATTATCTAGCCAATAGTTTATCGTGGGAACAATGGGCCAGATGTACTGAGGTTTTTTGAGGTCCCAAAGGGTATGATTCGCAAAGCAGGACCATTTATGACCACAAAATGTCTTTTTTGTTTGTACCAAGGCCAAACTGCTATTCGGGAATACATTACAAATTGTAATTTGGGTTTGTTCCTACATAAGGAATCCGGAGTTGGAAGGGGTGTGTTTACGGTGTTCCTTCAAAATAGCAATTTGGAATGGGATTTTTTTAATGTTGTACGACCGAAATTCAGTTGCAAAACAATATTTTACCAGCTGCTGAAAGGTAGTGGTAAACTATCTGCAAACCAGAAGGGGTCCCCAAGGGATCCCTTACCATCTGTGAATGTTGGCAAAAACATTTTGTAAGAATAGGCAGTGTTTCAATGAACCCATTAATTTCTTTATAGTTTGAATTAACTTACGAACAGTTTTAACGATCTACTCATGTCATGCTTTTATGACATATGTGTAAGTTGCATACTGAAGAATGGGATTTTGACAAAACTGAGTGCACCTACCTACTTGATCAATGATATAACTACTATGGAACAAAAGGACTGCCAAAGAAAGAAGCATTACACAAATCTCTAAATTTAACATTATGTGGCCTTGTGTAAGGTTTTTAATTAAACGCACATTTCACATAAAAAAAAGTCTTGTGAGATCAGAAAAGGAGACTTTTTCGACATCTCTGCTCAAATAATTCTCCAGAATATGAAAGAATTAAGTTTTTTACTAGGGGTAGGCAGAGCTCGCAGAGTTCTACTCCGCTGAGTTACACAAAAAAGTTACACAAACATTCTGTGAGATTCCGTGGAGTTCCACGAATGGGCAGAATTTGGCATCTTATGCTGCTTGTGCTGATTTTTAGCACTGGGAGCATGTGCCACAATGTAAAATCAGAGCAAATGATACCACGTGGTGCACCAGAGGGCGCTGCTCCTTTCTGCCGTTCAAGTAGATTATCTACTCAAGCGGCAGCTTTCTCAACACAAACGGACGCGACCTGCCAGTCCACCTGCGTTGAGAAAATCTCGCCGGGGGGAGTTCTAGCACCCGAAAATCATGCTAGGGAGTGCAAATTCTCGCTCACACTTGCCAACCTATCGTTGGTGAGCTGAATGAGAGAAAAAACTCCACCACTTGACACTTGGTGGCCATTTGCCAGAACGCCGCGATAGTCACATAGCGCGGAGTGGGCAAAACTCCACGAACTCCACCAGTGGAGCGAAATATTCTGCCCACCCCTATTTTTTACGCAAGGTGTGCAATCGGATAAAAGCCACATCAGAAAATAGCAAAGTACACTTTGCTATGAAAGTGTAATTTTCTGAATTTGGGGATTTTCTCATAAGTTTTATGAAACTGCGTGACAAAAAAATGTGCTATTACAGACACATTTAATTATGATGATATTTAATGTGCCTGAGGTTATGCTGGTGCATGGCAATTTAGAGATAACTCAAGATGCGCTACTCCAAGAATCTTTCCCATCACATTGAGAAGTCCTCTGCCAAAATGAGCTTTGGCCTATTTAAGCATTAGTGCTCACAACTGAGAAGCTGGCACAGTCTGCAGAACCTTTACATACTTGCAGAGCACCTGTGGCAGGCAGGTGCACTCACACCCTAGATTCTTTGAGCAGAAATGATGCATACTTTTAAGCAATATTCAGAGGGATCAAATATGTGCAGCAGAAGAAGTACAATGCAGGAAACAGGGATCAAATATGTGCAGCAGAAGTATAGTGCAGGAAATGACGGGGATCCAGCTGGATCTGGCAGCTATTATTGAGCCACATCCAGGATCTGGCCCGGCCCCAGTGAAATATATTGAATTTCTCCTAATGGAATTTGCTGACACTGGGACACATTCAGCTTTGCCTCCATGTTGTCTGCTTTAATTTCCAAGCAGGGACCTGCAGGGGGTAAAGGCGGTTCTTAATTTCGCTTCCAGCTGGGCTCGACACAAAAACCTCTTTTAAAGGGCCATAAAGCCATCCTTTTGTTGAAGTCTCAGCGTGGCTATAGGCTATTTGGAACCTAACACCTAGATGCCAATGCAACGAAGGGAAAGTAAGGCACTCAGTTTGTTGGAGGCAGGTTTTTGACTTTCTTGAAACCCTGTATGTGAAAGTCATGCATTGTAAGAATCGCAGATATATCTGACTTTTTGAGGTATTACACTAATGATGATTTAAATATCCCTTATTTATTTCATTTCTTTTTTAGCACATCTCATTCTAATATATGGTGTCAGAGAGCTTTTCATCATACACACATACTATACATACACAACTGATCATTCAAGTGTGTAAATCAATGTACAGGAAGTACTAAATAAGATGAGGAGGATCACAAGTTTTAGGGTTCACATATCATCCATACTGACAGCCATTACATGTTAAGAGTACTTGGTCTGGAGAAACACAAAGTCAGGATTAAAATTCCGAAACAATGGTTGGGGTGTCTGGTCTATTAAGGCATTGGGCCTCAGTTATACTTAACCGACAGAATAAGTACCATTGTCATGGAGGAGTACTTTACTCCCGCCATGGCGAGGTTACTCTGTCCACCAAAGTTAGAGATGTCTGTCTGCCCAGTGGATACTGCATTTACAGGAACTGCCAGCACTGTGACAGACTGTTCCTTTAGCATGATGGAGCTGTATGTCAAAATTTAATTTTTTTTAATTTTCAAAAAGAAAATAATTACTCCCTCCCTCACCACGGGAGATTTCTCCCATGGGGTGGGGGTAATTTTGTAGTTTTCACTGCCCCTTGCCATCAGGATTTACCTGGCGGTTATGGACAGTGAAAATTGGTCATGTGTTTGCCACTCTAAATAGGGTGGTCAAACACATAGCCAAAGCTCTAACGTCCCTCCTCCGTAGGGCAGTCGAATGTGTATGTAGGCGGTGGAGATGGAGTTGTCTCCGTCGTCTACGTTCCTCCCAACTCCAAAAGAGGCCCTTTATTAATAGTACCTTTTTTTAGCAACTTTAGAATAATAAAAGATTGAGAAAAAATAAGGTTTTAAATATATGCTTTTCGATTTGCATGCAGCTTCTTGATGATACCAATTCATAGTTTGCTGTGATATATCAGAAGGATTGTAACTTACAAGCTGCAAGTAGCAAGAGGATCTCTCTGACAAAAGCAGTAAGTCACTGAGCTATCTACAAAAAAAAATACAAATCAATGATGTACATGTTACCTGAAATGCTATGCATTAGGCACATTAACACTGGATGCTCCTTTATGATGAGTCAGAACTGTGACTAGACAAAACACAGATCTTTCCAGCAAGTGCATTAACCACCAGAGTTATCTTGCTGTTATTGCTATTATTACCTGAAAATTGCTGTGCATATAAAGTTCTCTGCAGCAGGTGCCTTAACTTCATGAAATATTTTTAAAAGCAGCCTGTTTCTGACCAATTAATTAAGCCAGAACAGATTTACTGTCACATTTGTCCATGTTGGCAATGTCTTTGTGACAGAGTTAAAAAAAAAAAGAAAAGAATGTATGTGTTGACTATCAGACTCCACTTTGAATGACTCCACCTGTTGTGACTCCACTTCCTGTCTCCTGCCTGAACTTCATCCCGAATTTAAATCATACTGGATTAAACGTTTACCATTCCAGGGCTGCATATAAGGACCTTAAAATAAAAGGGTCTAATACAGTAAGCCATGTTTCTCTCTGAAATCTGTGACAACAGCATTACCGCTGCTTCGAAAATCCAAACGGTTAATATAACTTTGGCAAGTAGAAGGAAACAACACATTTTCTACCAAACATGAAGAGGGAGTTTCCTGGAGATTTCCCCATCCAACAACCTGGAACTATGAATGAATGGCATTTTTCTGGGTTCTAAGGCAGTAATGGTTACTGGAAAGTATACAGTGTGGGTACATTCTTAGAAAACTGGTGCCTAAGGCCCCAGGTACCTGACGTGTATAACCAAAATACTTCATTTGCACAGTTGATTGTTTACGTTGAGCAGCCTTCCTCCAAGAGGTGAAAGTAGATAAGACATAACAGATTAGACATACCTCAACAAACTTAAATGTCAAGTCAGAGCAACATTGTGTAAAAAGAACCAGGATTTAATTGGACATAGGAAACTTGGGGTAGTTAATATGTTAACAGTAAAAGAAAACACCAAGATATATCACTTTTTGGGCCTAGATAGGACTTCAAACATCTAGCACTTTCAGGATAAGGCATGATAACCAAAATAACATTGTTGACTAGGGGTGGAGGGGTGCATAGATAGCCGTTCAGTGGGTTTGACTTCAGGCAGATGAGATTCTATCAAAAGTCTCGGGTTGTATCAGTTGTTCACAAGAATCATTAGTGGATCATTTGCTAACACTTAGCAAAGTAACATTAGCATACTTGTTCAAGAAAATCTATGGTTCATAACTTCATATAGAGGTGGGCCATGTAATAATCATTATTTCCTCGCCTCCTGACATGACGTTAGAGCGAGTCCTGGTCATTTCGGGGGTGGGGAAACAAATGAGATTACAGGTTTTTCAAGAATAACATGCAGAAATCAGTTTTTTGTTTTTTTTAAAATTTGTTTATTGATTTTAGTGCACAGATGCGAATCAGAATACACAAGCAAGTATTCAACTCAATGAAATCAGGAAGATTACAGTAACTCCCACCAATACCCCCCCTCCCCCTCCCTCCCAGGCAGAACCATATCATAATTCCAGAACACTTCGGACAGTGCAAAAGATCATCGCATGCAAGGTGGGAAGCAATACAAATAAAGGTTCTCTTATACAGTCCACATCTATGGCCAGCAAACTTGAACACACCTATAGCCATGTCCCGTAGGGAAACAGTAATTGCCATGCCAGCTAGTAAACCCCATTCCCAGGAGCGCCAGACGCTCATGACAGGTCAGGGTGGGACATCAGATATATTGTAAGGGGAGCCCAAAAGTCCTTAGGGCGGGATGACTCAGGTAGCTCTTCTTCATATATCCGAAGCTGATCCCTGCAGTACAGTAAGTCTCGAAGCCATTTTTTAACAGTGGGTACTACCTTGGCTCCCCAGCACTGTGCGACCGCCCTTTTTGCAAAAAGGGTAGAAATTGCAACTAGACGCCTGTTGCAGGGCTTAAGAGGTTTGACGTGGCTCAACAAGCACATCTCAGGAGTACAGCACACAGGCTCCGACACAACATCTGTAAGCATGGTCGTCACTGTAGTCCAGAACGCAAACACACCGGGGCACACCCAGGCTACGTGAAGAAAGTCTGCATCAGGAGCTCCACATCTCACACAGTTAGCAGTCTCTCTTAAACCATATTTGTGTAGTTGTAAGGGGGAGTAATATACTTGATGCAAGAATTTAAAATGAATAATTCTAAGGTTACAATTAGCTGTGAGACGGCCCGTGAGCTGACAGCACTCCCTCCAAGCCTCCGGCGCAAAAGGGGTGCCCAACATCGCTCGCCACCGCACACATGAGGGGGAATCTCCCTGCTCCCGCAGCGAGGCGTTGTAGAGCCTAGTAATTAGACCCCTCCGGGACGCACCCGAGAGCATCACCTGCAACGCCCGCAGAGTGGTAGGTTCGGCAGGATAATTCGGGTACGCCGCACGGATAGCTTGTCGGACCCGGACATAGGTAAAATTAAACATAAAAGGGCGATCTGCGCCGCTCTGCGCCTCCCGTAAATTTTTAAATTGACCGCCAGTGTATAAGTCGCCCAGTCTGGTGATGCCCGCTGCTGCGAGTTCTCTCCTGGCAGTCGCCTCACGTGCCGCCGAAATATCAGGGTGTGAGGCTAGTGGTACTAGTGGAGCATACAAATAGGAAAGTCGAGCCCGTAGCGCAAGCATTCGCCACGCCCACGCCGTGCACTGCGTGGGGTTGATCTCATTTCGTGGGCCACCTGTTCCCCCAGAAAGAGCAACTGCCTGCACCGGAAGAGGAAAGACAGCATCCGACTCAATCGCCACATGAGGCTGAAAGCGCTGGGGAAAGTGCCAATAATGTGCGAATTGTGCTTGCGCACATAGATAGTAAAGACGAAAGTCCGGGGCCTCAAAACCACCACGGTCAAATGGCAGCACCAGCAGATCCCACCGGCACCGGGGCTTCTTACCACCCCACACAAACGTTAAAAGCGCGGACTGCAGCGTATGGAACAGCGCAACATTCAATTTGATAGGGATGTTAACGAAGAAATACAACAGCTTAGGTAGAAAGACCATCTTCACGACGGCAATCCTATCCGCTAGTGATAGAGGTAAATGTGCCCACCGCGCAGCCTGTTCAGATATACGTGAAACCGTGCGACCATAGTTCTCAGAGACAACCACAGCCGGATCCCTGTGCACCCAAACTCCAAGATATTTGACAGGGTCAGATGTCCAGGTCAACGGGAAGTCCACCTCCACCTCAGTTGTTCGCGCAGTTAGTGGAAACACTACGGATTTTGACCAGTTAATCCCCAGGCCAGAGAATCTTTCAAATTTTACATACTCTCGTAGCAGCGCAGATAGGTGCGTAGCAGGTTCGCGGACATATAGCAGCATGTCATCTGCGTAAAGGGAGACAATTAAAGGCCGCAGCCTGAACCGCAGAGCCGCCGCGGCGTGTTTCTGACGCAGCTTGCAGGCGAGGGGCTCCAGTGCCAGAGAGAAAAGCATAGGGGCCAGAGGGCACCCCTGTCTCGTACCCCGTTCAATTCGAAACAGTGAGGACACCCACCCATTGACCCGAACGCAAGCCACCGGTCCGCTGTAGAGCACCCTAACCCATTGCAGAAAGAAAGGTGGAAAGCCCATCCGACCCAGCACAGCAAACATAAAGGGCCACTGCAGAGAGTCAAAGGCTTTTACTGCGTCGAGCAACACAGCCACCACCTGGAAATCAGGTTCAAAATAGTGTAGCGTGGCAAAGAGCGTACGCAAGTTGTGTGTCGTAGAGCGCTCCGTGACGAAGCCAGACTGATCAGGCAACACCAGCAGAGGGACTAACGGTTGCAACCTGGTAGCTATCATTTTGGCGAGAATCTTTGCATCAATATTAATGATGGATAAAGGTCTGTATGACCCGCACTGATTCGGGGGCTTATCTGGTTTCAGTAGGGTGACAAGCAGGGCCTCCTGGAGGGAATGCAGCAATGTCCCAGTTTCATAGGCCTCTGCATACACAGCTAGGAGCCGAGGGGCCAAGTCTGATGCATAGGTTTTATAAAATTCGCCAGGCAGCCCGTCAGGTCCTGCAGCTTTACAGGTTGGTAAGGACACAATGGCCTCCCTGACATCCTCCACTCCGAATGGTTGTACGAGATACTCCCGATGTGCAGGAGATAACCATCCAAGTGCTATCTTGTCAAGGTAGGTATCTATCTCCGCTGCGGATGGAGATTCTCTCTAGTGGCATAGAGACTTGTATAGAACCGTAATACGGTGTCACAAAGTTCCACCGTCGAATGGCAGGCAATCCCATTTTCATCCAGCAACTCAGCAATATTATCTTGACTGCGCGGTTCCGATATCTTTTGTGCGAGCTAGCGGCCAGGACGGCCACCCTCCCCGTAGTAGCGCGCTATCCGGCGTCTGGAGCAATGCGACAGCTCCTGATCCACCGCATCATTATGTTCCCAAATAAGCTCCCTCATAGCCGCAAGTTTAGCTGTAGAAGGATCTGACTCGAATTCTCGCTCCCGCTGGGAGATGTCAGATGCCAACTTCCGTATTCTACGTCGAATGTCTCGCAGGATACCAGATTGGGCCCCAATACAAGATCCCCTTATAGTGACTTTAAAAGCTTCCCAGAGCATACCCGCGCTGTCAACAGATCCCTCATTTTCCCGAAAATAATTTTTAATTGCCTCAGCGACGGTCTGGTGAAAAACAGGGTCCTTGAGCTCTGAAGGTTGGAGCCTCCATGCAAAGGGCGGTCTCTGGTAGGCCGGAAGCTGCAGTTCTAGAAGTACAGGGGAATGGTCCGACAGAGTACATGCCTCATGCGACACCGCCGTGGTCCAATTACAGACCTGCGCCGAGACTAGCCAAAAATCAATGCGGGACCAGGAACCGTGGACCGCGGAAGCAAAAGTGCTCTCCCGGCCAACTGGATTCCGGGAGCGCCAAATATCATTTAGTTGACCCGTATCCATCAGACCCAACAGCATGTCGGTCGCAAGTTTGGGTCGCAACACACCACTACTCTCCCTATCCATGGCTGCATCCAGGCACAGATTAAAATCCCCCCCACTATGGCGGCCGGGGGGAACTTCGATATTCTCCGCCACACATCAGAGTAGAATGAGGGGTCATCCACATTTGGACCATAGACATTCACTATCAACACACTCTCTCCACCCAAGCGCCCATGCACCATCGCCACTCGCCCGCAGTCATCCATCTCCGATTTGATCACAGTAAAGGGCACACCCCTTTTTACCAGGATAAGCACACCCCTAGAATAGCTAGAGAAGGAAGAGGCAACCTTCACACATGACCAGCGTGCACCTATCTTGCCAGCTGAATCCCGGGTTAGATGTGTCTCCTGCAAAAGGGCAATTTGCACACCCACACGATCTAAATAGGCAATCACTGATCTGATCTTTTTAGGCGTGTTCAAGCCACGAACATTCCAAGTAAGGAATTTAAGTGTAGAAGTCATTGTGGCCGGCCGGCCGGCCGGCCATAGTGGGACATCGGAAACATAAGAATGGACAATAATCTTCAAGAATAACCAAAAGTCAGTGCCTACCCACACAGTAACAGTCCGAGCAATAAACCCCCGGATTCTGCCTACCCAACCCCGAACACCTCCACCCCCCACCCACTTTAGCTTCCCCAACACGCCAAAGCCATCCAAAGCCCAGCCCTTCCACCCCCCCCCCCAATCCCAACAAGCAAAGCACAACTTTGGGGTGTACCCATTAGTGGGGGGCACTGAGTGCTACTAACCTCCAACAGAAAGGGAGGTGGCCGAGCAGGTCTACAAGATGCCAATACAGGAATTCGCCCATGTCTGCGGGCACAGATGTATACTAGTGCAGTGGCCCCAGCTTTAGCAAACACCCCATAAGGACATACATCAAACAAGGCCCACGAGTTGCAGCCAAGTATTGCCAATAACAGGGGGACTCCCTCCCGAAACCAGTAACGGAAATTCCAAGATATCATTAGAACCTAGGGAGAGGAGAATTTCTAAGACAGCAGCACAGGGAGAGAAAACAAAAAACAAAAACGTAGCCAACATTGAGGCTTAATGACACATGTTACATATAATCAGCAGGTTCCAGTATAGTTGGGCACCCATCATACAGAATCCAATGTAAGAAACCTAATAAATGTGCCAGTTCGAGAGAGTGTTCAAAGCACACTGTTCCTACTCGTCCTCAGGGGCAGTACCAGACTCTTGTCTCCATCGCTTCAATTGTTTAGCGTGCTCCATCGCGGCCTTGGGAGATGAAAAAATCTTACAGTTACCATCCCCGCCAATGCGGAGAAGGCCGGATACAGCATGGCGTACGGGACCCCATCGGCTTGCAAGAGCTTTTTTACGGAGCCAAATTCACGGCGGGCCGCTTGTACTGCCACCGTAAAGTCAGGAAAAAAGTAGAGAGCGTTGCCCTGATGTACTATCGGACCCTTCTCTCTGGCCAGCCTTAAGATAGTGTCCCAGTCCCTGTAATTAAGGATCCTGGCAATAATAGGGCGGGGCGGAGCCCCCTGGGCCAGGCGGGCAGCCAGTGAGCGGTGGGCTCGCTCCACAATAAACATTCTGGAAAGGTGTTCAGACCCAAAGATCTCCGAAACCAGGCCCTCAATATACGTCTCCATTTTCCCCACATTTGTGGACTCCGGCAGGCCAGTGATACGAATATTACTGCGCCTCGATCGCGCTTCCAATTCCTCATTTTTGGCTTGAATTAGGGCCAGTATTTTTTCCATGTTCAGCGCCTTTTCTGCCACGGTGCTCAAACCATCCTCAGTGTCCGACACCCTCTGCTCCACCTCCCCCATGCGCGCATTTTATTTCTCCAACTGGGAGGACACATGGTCGAGGCGGTGGTTGACCGAGGCCATCGCGCCCTCGATGGCTTGTGGAGAGCGTTGCATGGCTAGCAACGTGCTTTCCAGCGTGGGAGGGCCGTCCGCCTGCGCATCTGCCTCCGAATCAGAGGCCGCCTTTTGTGGAGTTTTTGCGGGCTTGCGCAGGTCAAAAGTCAGTCGTGGCTGCAACTTATCCGCCTTCCCCATGTTACACCTGCACACCCCCCACGGAGGGTATCAAGGCCTATGCAGCCCAGCCCGCGGTCCAGGTGTAGTTCCCAACGGTGTGCCACCACAGCACGGCAGCCAGCCGTCAGTGCGCTGCCTGGGACCTAAAGTGATTCAGGCAGCACCGCCGCAGACCGCAGATACAGCAGGGGGGTAGGAAGGCCGCAGCGTCACTCACTGGGCCTCAAACCTCAGCCAGCATATGGGACCCCTCCAGTACAAGCCTGCCAAGTGAGTCAAGAGGGAATGGTGATGGGGCTCCAAGATCTCACACTGAGCCGGTGAGGTATCCGCCGCAGACTCCCAGGGAGGTCGGCACCCAGCGCAGCTCAATGCCAGGCGGCAGCAGGCAGACAGCGATCTCGCCCGCGGCTCCTCCGCTGCAGAAACAGCCGAGATCCCCTACGCCCCGCGCCAGCCACAGCTTGCAGGCCGCAGCCCAGGCCCGGGCCCGCACCCACCTATGCAGCTGTAGCCCAGGCCCAGCCGCGCACCCCACTCACCGCAACCGGCGCCAGCAGGCGTCCGATACCAAAGGGAGCCTTAGCGAATGTCAGCGCCGTCGATTACACCTCCGCAGCATCGGGCCCCGCAGTCGATTACTTCTCCGCCCCACCACCGCACAACTCCTTTACGAAGCTCCCGGCGTCCCCACGGGGGGTCGCCGCCTCAGCAGTGTCCGGCTCCGGGCGTCGCTAGTCCCAGGAGGCAATATGTTGCAGGGCAGCTGCACAGCGCACCGGCCCAGCGAGGCCTATCTCCCAGCAGCGGTCGCCATTTTCCAGGTCACAGCATCCACACCCGGAGTCGCCGCCAGCATGTATTCAGCAGTGCCGCAGGTCCAGCAACCTCGCCATATGGTGTCGCCTGGGTTCCGGGAAGCACTCCGGTGATTTATGGGCACATTTGACCCGTAAGGCAGCAGATAATGGGCGGATTTCACCTCGGCCGGGCAGAGCCTCACAGCAGTGCGGCCATTTTGCTGTGCGCCCTCTAGCGCCCCCGAAATCAGTTTTTGATGCAGATTCCTGCATGTTTCCCCTATTTGTGCTGAGATTTCGGCTGCTTCCTTTGTGATTACTGGGGGACAAGTATTGAGACCTTAAATAGCAAAGGTGACATAGTGGAACTGTGATGCTCTTCTGAGGGCCTGTGCAATGTATAAGAATGGGTTCTAGAAAGATAGACGAATTGGAGAATTAAACTTATGAAGGAGTGTGTTGTACAGTAATAGTGAAAGTCAGTAAAGGATTGAGTAGTAGAAGGAGTGAGGCAGTAGAGTGTAACAGGAGAGTATAAACTTCGTCAACTTTACAATCAGGTACATATTCTTATGTAAACCTAGACGGAAAGAGCGTCAGGTACCATCTGGTGCGCTTCTGCTTTATCTACGTATTATACCAATTGATTCTATGAAGGACACTTTCTATTTCCAACAGATGCTGGAGAATTTTTTGCATTCAACATCCCCTCAATGTGCCAAACTGGTCCCACAATCCTCGGTGCTGTTTCAAGAAGTCCTGCTGAACATATAGTCTGGATTTGAAGCCAAGATGACAGCATATTGTGTCAGTGAGAGAGATCCGCAATCCATTTAAAAGTCCAGTTGAGACTCAAATGGTCCACCAGAACAGGAACTATCTTGAACATATGAACATGCAGACTTCTGGTGATTTACGCCATTCAATAAAGGTTGCTAGAGTTCCACAATGATTCAATACTGTTTAGCTTCCTAGCTATTATGCGTCCGCACATCTATTGTACATTTTTCTGTATTTTTTGGGCTCCTGGTTCCCTTTCTGCACCTAATCTATTTCCTCTACAAACATTCCCTACAAGCCTCACTTTGTTTTTCTGTACCTTCTAAGCAGTTTTCTAGATCTTGACCCATATTTTTGATAGGTCCCAGTCATTGGGGGAAGCCTTTTAAAATATTAGGCCAAGCATCTGAGTTATGAAGCATAAAGTTGAGTTAGTATTTTAGCAGGCTAGGCCCCTTCAAATATCTAAATCGGTGTATCGTTATGAGCCTGAAATTATCATGTTGTTCAGGGTATGGAGTTTGTGTTTTGAGGACGTATCCTGCTCCGTATCATACAGCTTTGTAATGTGGCATTTATCTCTGGCTACCAAAGAAGAAGGAATAAAGATGATGAATCAAATGTGGTAGACTTTCATTTAAAGAGTTGTCTTCTCATTGCAGTAAATAATAATAAACTATGGGCCAGATTTAGCCCCTGGCAGATGGAGTATCATCTGTCACGATGGCAAAGAACTAAATGTCCATCACCATGATGGACTGTAGTCCACCCTATTTAGAGATGACTGCCAGCCCACAGTCATCTCTGCATGATGGACGTTCCCTTCAAGAAATAAAAAGTTTGGTGGATGGGGGAGGGGGGTTTGACCGAGGCACCTGCATCAGGCAGTTGTTGCTGCTGCTGAAACCAGTGAACAGAGCTCCTCACTATTGCCAGCGCATGGAGAGAGACGCTGCGCTGTAATAATGGGCAACGTGACTAGCTACTGATTGTGTGAGTGGTACTGACAAATGGATCAGCGCGTTATCCAGTAACCCCTTTCGAGGAAATGCGCAATACTTATGGCAAGGGAAAGTTTGACAAAGAATTAATCTCAGCGCTCCTAGCATCATGGAAATACTGACATCTGGTAGGAGGGAGACTGTTCTAACGGCTTAGGCATGGAGCAGGGAGTGAGAGCCGTGTGTCGAGGGCAGGTGAGTCTTCTCTGTCATCCCTGTGGGCATGGTCCCTGCTGGTGGTGGGGATGCGGATCACCAGGAAAGTAGGCCCACTATATTTCTCAATTAGACTGCATGTAACTGAACCACCTGGTATACAGTTTGCTCTTTCAAGGAATCTTGTGCTGGCCACCGATCTTGGGTTACACCTTTGCACATTAAGCAATGAAATCTTATACCTGGCGTTATTCCCCCCATAAAAATAAACACTCTAGTGTTATTACGGATTCCAAAAAGGCTAACTGGCCTGTCTGGCTGTGTTGAAGCAGGTTCGAATAGCATATCTAAGCATATGGCCACCAAGAAAATACAGAAATATTTCCTTACGCATTATGTGGAAATGCCAAGCCAGAAAAACTCTCCTAGAGCTCGTCTCTCCATGGATCCTACCCTTGATCAAAGTAGCCAAATGGTTTACAGATGGTTCTAAGGAGAAAAAAGAAAGGTGGTCAGGCCCCTGTTCCAACATTCGGCCAGGGGTGGACAAGATATTCAAATGGAGGTGCCAGAGAACAGTCAGGCATACCCTCCAATAGGGATAAAGACAAAGACCCAGGGCAGCTTATGCCTCTTTCGCCATCATTATGGCTCTACCCACAGTTGCTACTAAAGTACAAAACCCACTGCCCTTACAGAACCTAGGGAACCAACCCTATCAGTTTGTTTTGACTGATCCAATACCAAATGGGGCACAGAAGGATTCTATCAGTCCCCAGAATTGTGCAGTTTCAATTGAGCTTCTTAAAGACTCCCCCACTGCTCCCCAGACTCATATGTAGCTATTGGAGATAATCTTGCAGGACATTGGGGAATTTAAGATCTTACAAGAACTAAAACTGCCAAACCTGCAAAATCAGTTAGCAGGCATTGAGAACAAGCTTTCTGTCATTGCTCACAGGCTCGAGGATGTTGAACAGAGAGTTTTGTATCTCAAAGACCAGCAAGGGCAGTTGCAGCAAAGCTCAGAACACTTTAAAAAAGAAATCAATGCCTTAAAAGAACAGTAAGATGAGATGAAGAATCATTTGCGCTGCTTTAACTTGAGGTTTATTGGAAGCACAGAAAATGCTGAAGGCTCGAGTGGGATGATTCCACTAATCGTAAAACTCATTCAAAAACATATCTTGCCCGTTTTATGGCTGATCTTACAATTATGGGAGCACACCGAGCTCTCAGGCAAAGTCAAAGCATCCAATCAAAATACCCACAAACAGTTTCGGAGAACTTTTCAGATTATCAGATAAAATAGCAGATTTTAATGAAAGCAAGACAGCAAAAATCTTTTGGCTCACCAGCGAAATTTCATTTTCAGTTTTTTCCAGATATAACTGTTGCAGCGGCTAAGAGGTGTATAGATTTTTGGAACTTGCTGGATTCTTTAAAAACGTTAGGCGCACAGGCCTCACTTGTACTGCAATCCAAGCTAAAAGTTCTGTACAGGTGCCGCTTCCAGGTTTTCTCCTCTGTTGAACAACTTGAAGTCAATACAGACCTCTGATGTTGGGTGAAAACAGTGGGTTAAGAACAGCAGCCAGGCAGATATGCTATGTCCTGTCTGTGCAGCTTAGGTTAAATCATGATAAGGCGTTTTGACTATGTTAAGCATTTATGGTTGATTATATATACACTTGTGCAGTAATATTGTTTGTTATGATAGTGGGGTAGCCCCCGTCCCCCTGGTAAAAACCTAGGGTGCTGTTCCGTGGCACCCAATGTAGGAGGAAGCCTCTACGTCCTGGGAGAGAAGGCAGGCATCATCTCCCAGGGGGATATGGAGGAAGGAAGGGTGGAGAAGAAGTGGGTGGGACAAGGAGAGCTGGGAGGGCAGGGAATTGCAGATAAAAAAGTGGAGAAGTCAGTGTGAAGAGGAGTTTTAAGCATTGGTTTTATAAAGGGGGGTTGGTTTTCTTTTTCAGACCATTGGAAAGATGTCTAAGTGATATTTTAGGTCGGTGACATGATGCACTTTCTCAATCTTGCACTTTATATATGTTATTCACTTCCTTCTGCAAGCTGGCACTTTCCTGTCGAGATGTGTTTTCCAAATTGTTCTTAATGTTTGTTCGAGATGGTGCTTAAACAAGCTCTCCAGTGCCTCTAATCTGTGTGGTATTTAACATGATAGTCACTTTTCAGCTTCTGTGGCACAATTCCCACAAATTTTCTTATCGCAGTTGGGTATGGATAATTGGAGTGCAACAACCTGATGACTGCTTTCAATATTCTGCAGGTTGAGCTATCATGGCCACTAGGCTTTTTGAACGCCACAGACATTCTATCACTAGGCTCTAATACAAAAGAATAAGCTCAAGGTACTCTTGTTTAATGCCAATTGGTTAAATAATAAGCATAACAAGCAAGCGGTAGAAAAGTGGATGTTAGCTCATGTTCTAGATATAATTTTTATTAAAAAAACTCATACTCAGAACTTGAAATCTGCAAATTTTAGCATATTTTCACCATGGTCAGGATTTGAATGTAACTCTTCTGGTAGCATGTTGGATGGTTTTTTGTCTGATGAAGTTAGGATATAAGGGAGAAATCCTTACTGTGACCCCTATTCAAACTGATTAAGAGTTAGACCAAATGCAAAGCTCTATGTTTAGTCTAAGGTGACCAAGTACCAGTGTTGGAGGAATCGGACGACAGCAACAAGATTGGTATGTGAGTATCATTAGGGTTGCGCGTTATTGCTTAGAGCATAGATTGCAGTGATATGGCTGTGTGAGGTTATGCAAAGTTTTAGAGTTGTGTTGAGGGATGCACTGAGCCTAAGATCCCGGGATATAGACCTAAGGGTGGTCACAGTATGGCATATGCTGAGTAAGACTGCCTGCTGTGGTTTTGAAGGTGCTGTGCGTGATACGTCGTCGGCAGTACCACTAAGTGAAGGGAACTTTCTATTGGGAGTTTGAGAAATTACGGTCATTAGAGGTGTTTTCAGTGCACGGGGAACACTTGTGATGGTTAGAGTGAGGTCGCGCTGGTCAAGATTTCACTTAGAGTGAATATTGTTGATCTTGTTGAGTAAGTGAAAATCTATAATTTCTTTCAATGGAGCAGACAGGGGTTTTGAAATGCTTGCATTTTTGTGAATATTGCTAGAAGAAAACGCACGTGTAAGAATTGTGAAGGAGGGGTAGTTGCTGTGAGGAGTGACGTGACATCGCTGGTATTGATTGGTTGGTGTAACGCTGCGCTGGGATAGGTTGACAATGTCGTAGAGGTGCCACAATTGTATTGGTTGATTGAAACTAAACAAGAAAGTGAATATCGGAATTTATACAGTAAATCATTTGTAAAGGACAATATTATCTGTTGGGAAAATGAAGATTTTATAAATACTAAAGAGTTTGATACTGGGAGATGTGCCCGTACCTACTAGAGAAGGGGTACCCATACCACCTGAGGGTACACCAACTTTATACATGACACAGGAGAGAGGATATCATACATGTACATAGCTTGAGAATTTGATGAAATACACTGAGAATGATGGATCCTAACCTTTTCCACAGTATGGAACATTTAACATTCGAATTCTTGAGAATTTACTAAAGCATTTATATGAGATTAAACTACCACGAGACCTATGCAATTTGAAAACCCTTGGTGAATGGGAACACATAGCACATCAGAAAGAGAAACAAAAGTATCAGGGAAGGTACAAAAACACTTTAAATTAATATGCAGAGGCTAGATGGGATTCACAGCAGAAAGTTTGGAGAACAAATATAGCCGAAGGAACTCAAATATATCCTGTATTAGTAGCAGAGAAGGAAGAAGGGAAAAAGTGTAAGGAAAAGAAGAAGAACATTGAGAATTCTCAGACACTGACACAGACTGACGATAGTGAGAATGAGATTGATGACGAATCCTTGAATGAGTTATTATTAAATCGTCCACCACCTTATAATGAGGATCAATCCCAGAATATAGTAAATTCTTATGGTGGTCAAATTCCGAATGCACCTTTCATGCTTACGAGTTCGAATCCACATAATCCTTTCTTATCTACAAATGATATTGCAGGAAGACCTGAAACCAATATCAGACTGTGCTAAATGCTCCAGATGCTTTGACTGTTCCTGTGACAATAGATCCTGTAGTTCCATTATATAAATCTGGGAATAGGGTACAAAATATACATACTTTGGCCATCCCTACTGGGATGAGTAGTTCTGTTCTTACTTCAGCAGTCCCGAGACCAGGACAGCTAAGTCAAGAAACATTAATTATGACTTCAGCTAATGTTCCTAGTGGAACTAATGCAGGTTCTAATGCGAATTCAGCACAACAGGCTATTTTCAGTGAGAGACCTGGACAACCTGCCATTTCATCAGAATTTGGAAATGGTCTGATAACTCAGCAGAGGGGAACTCAGAACATAGCAGGGAGAATCCTCCAGTTAGGATTGCCAGATTCAGATGTACCTCTATTGCTGTCCACTCCTGTTACAGGTGTAGGATGAAGCAAAGATTTGCTTGGAAATACCCCAGAAAGACAGATAGGTCCTACACTGAGGGAACTTGATGACTGGATTAGGGAGATAGCTCCTTCTTTATACAATAGGAGTGCAGGGACTCAAGGAACCACCACTGTGTCAAAAACTGGTAAGGACACGACATTAGATGTAGCAAACATCAAGGTAGAATTAGAGGAGATGATAATGGGAACTATAAGCCCTGCTAGGATAGCTACCTATTAGGACGATGAACTATTGTTCATATGCAAAGACATTACCAGATGTGCTCGAAACACACACAAGAAATTGTCGGAATTGTCTCAAAAATATAAAGTGTGTATACACAAATCAGAAACACTACAGAAACCATATAGGTTAGGCTTCAGCGATAAGACATTGAGAATATGAGACTTCCGGGAATGAGCTTACAAATTAAAGAGTTGTTGACTACTCTTAGGGAATGGGGAGAATTGGAAAAATGGGAATGCAGGGAGGCTAATAAGAAGGAGGCAAAGAAAATCAAAATGCCAAGGTTCTCAGTTTTTGAGGAAGATGGAGTAAGGGAGTAAGAATGCTTCCTATGAGAGAGGTACCCGGGGGAGGGTATGTATATGTTCCATGGACAAGACCAGATATACTGTCTTTTACAAATGATTTCCCCAGATTAAAAAAGAAAATCCAGTTGAATGGTACAAGCAAGTTGAGAGGTTTGTGAAGGTTTCGAAGGTTTTGTTGAAGGATTTGGATACTCTATTTGACGTTGTCATTCCAAGTGATTTGTGGACGGAATGTAAAATTGCTATAGACTGGCCTGAAACTTAACCAGCTAGACATCCGCATACTGGTGCACCGTGACCTGAGGTAATGAAAAAATACAATCAAGCTATTACCTATTTAAAGGGGAAAATCCCTCCTAAAGAGATTGATTGGGTGAAGATTGACAGAACAACAGAGGAGTTGAAAGAAACAGTGTATGCCTATTATGAGTGGTTATTGCAAGCATTTAAACAATATAGTGGGATGGAAAATGTGTCAGAAAGGACATGGGACATTTTGTTTACTGGTTTGTGTATGGATTGAGACCTGAAATCAGCAATATGATACAGCAGCATTTAATCTGCTGGCAACGCAAGCCTATAGACGAAATTCTCCGATATGCCAAATATTGTGGAGATGAACTTGAATCTAAGTATAAGAAATTGAAGGAGAAGCTGATGATAGCTCAAATAAAAGTTGCCAAGAAAGATTACAGTGATGATTTTACAAATGTGGTACAGGGAAATTGTCAGTTGAATTCTGGAATGCATGGAGTAAGCGGAGGACAACAACAAGATATGCAACTGTAAGGTAGAGGTAGAGATGTTTCTATTGAAATTATGAAAAAGACTAATCTGTGTCACATTTGCAGCAAATTTGGACATTGGAAGCGCAAATGTCGTTTTAATCCTCTTAATCAGATGAATGGACAGTTTCAACAGGTTGGGAATGCACAGTCACAAGGAGGAAACATGGTACAGAGTCAGCAAACCCATAGGCAGAGAAATCAAAATTATAACATGCCTCAATGCCTCAAATGAATGGTCAGGTTCAGGAATATAGTTCAAACAAAGGGTTTCACATGGATGCTCAGGGTGATTCAAATCAGAATGTAGCTTAGCAATATTTGATTCGGATGGACGATACAGACTCACATAGGTCACAATGACGGTGCTTGAGAGGGGAGGAGGAAAGCGTACTTGCTGCATCCTTAGAGGTACACTAGAGTGGTCCCTATGTGGATGGCAAGGTAAATGGGTCCTCAATCTCATTCCTTGTTGACAGTGGTGCTACCCGTTCCACTGTGAGAACAGCATGAGTTCCCAACCTACCTCTCTCGGTAGAAAGAATCCAAGTTGTATGAGTCTCAAATCAATTCATGTCTAACCCGGTAACTACACCTATACCTGTTCAAATTAGGTCCTTTGAGGACTTGCATAGATTTGTGGTGTGTGACTCATGCCCCGTGAATTTGTTGGGAGGAGATTTGTTGTACAAGATCAACTGTTCTATCTATTGTACACCGAATGAAATAGAGATCCATACTAATGAGGAAGACATTGTTTTTAAATTGGCAAGACAAAATTCTCAAGTTGGAGGATTATTTCCTATGTTAACCAGTGATGATTTACCTATCGAGTTGAGAGATACTGTGTCACCAGAAGTGCTGGATTTCACAGTAAAGGGCATTGGTTTGAACAAGGAGTGGCTCCAGTACAAATTACTGTGAAGCCAAATAGATAGATAGAGCAGGGAATTCTAAAGGAAATCATGAGCAGTCCATGCAACTCTCCTATCATGGGTATACAAAAACCCAATGGGAAATATCGGATAGTGCAAGACCTGCACTGAATTAACCAGATTGTAATGCCATGCTGCCCAGTTATGCCAAATCCAGCTGTGAATCTCTTCTAGATTCCATATGAAGCCGAATGTTTTTTGTGTTATTGATTTGTGCAAAGCCTTCTTTTCTATCTCATTGCATGAGGATAGTCACTTTTTATTTTTTTTGGTTCAGCAATCGTGTCTTGGCATGGTGCCAAGTCCCTCAAGTGTATACGGAAAGCCCCTCGATTTTCAATCAGATCTTGAAAAATAATTTGGAGTCATTGGTGATGCCAAATCACTCTGTCCTTGTTCAGTACATTGACAACCTGTTGGTAGGGTCAAGTACACAGGAGGCTTGCATATCCGACACCATCGCATTGTTGAATCATTTGGCAGAAAATGGGCATAAATTGTCACCATCAAAATTGCAGTTCCGCAAAAGGGATGTTCTATATTTGGGAAATCATACTGAGAAAAGAGCTCGGAAGATATCACAAGACAGTATCACTACGATTCTGCAGATGAATCCTCCCAGAACACAGAAGGAAGTCCGCATGTTTTTGGGAATGGTTGACTTCTATCAACAATGGATTCCCAATTTCTCTTTGACTGAAAAGCATCTTCAAAGTCTCACGCACAAGGACGTGACCGATCCTGTGCCCTGGACTGAAGAATGAATGCGCTCATTTACCGAACTGTGAAAGAGTCTTTGTCGAGCTCCAGCTTTGGGAATGCCTGACTACAACAAAAGTTTCACTCTGGTTTGCAGTGAGCGTGAAGGTTGCACATTGTCAGTGCTAGCTCAAAGAGGTGAAGGAGGTAACACAAGAAGTTATTTTCCAAGTTGATGAAACAAGCAAACTTTCTAACGACGGTCATCCATGTGAGATGGTGCAAACTAATCAGAGAAATGTAATGATGAGATTTGATTCTTATTCTCATCTTAAAGTGTGCTTCTCAATGCGTAAAAGGTGCAGTGATCAACTACCCTGTTATTGAAGAAAAAGGGCTTGTGATCTTTTGGGCCTTGAACTAGTTTCGGAATTTAGTATGGGACACATTTATCAAAGTGTGCACAGACTACAAACCTCTTAAAGAGGTTTTTATGAAGAAAGGATTCAATCAAGCCGCCTCGAGGATAAGGAGATGGGTGGTTTTGCTGCAAGAGTTTGTTTTTACTGAAGAATATGTTCTTGGCATCAAAAATCAGTCTGCTGATTGTTTGTCATGTTTGGTGGAACCGGTAGATGTGAAAAATAAGTTGGACGAGCGTCAGGAGAGTGATGTCGAAGAAGATTTAAGTGTGTGTGAAATAACCAATGGGGTGATAACAGAGGAAGAATGAAAGTCAGCAGTGAGTGAGGACGAGGTTTTGAGTAAAGGCGTCTAAGGGATTGGGAAGGAACAGTATTTACTCTTGGAAAGTTGTGGGTGTTGATAAAAGATGAACTAGCAGGGGATAATGGTATTTTGCTGAAAGGGACTAGATTAATTCCACCTGAATCTTTAAAACATAGAATAATTTTGCTGGCATATTAAGGTCATATGGGGTTATAAAAATAAAAGAGATTGAAGTCCAATTTCTACTGGCCTGGCATGGATTCTGAAGTTGAAACAACAGTTTGAGATTGTATAGAATGTAAACATACTAGTGACAAAGTTCTTGTCACTAGACACACACCAATGGTGACTCATGTACTTCTGAATCATCCTTTGGATGAAGTGGCAATTGACATAGTGGACGTCAAAGTGGTGTTCTCATAGTTTTGCTTGATTTATATTCCAGGTGGATGGAAGTAACAGGAGTGGATGACATTTCCTCAGGTAGCATTGTGAAATGTTTGAAGGAATTGTTAAAAAGAGAATGTTTCCCATATTCTTTCCTATCTGAGAATGGTCCTCAATTTTGTTAAAGGGAATTTGAAAAGTTTTTTCAAGATTCTGGTGTGATGCACAAGAAACGTTCTATTTATCACCCAGAAACGAATGGGGCCATAGAAAAATTGAACAAATCATTAGAGTGAAGTATTTAATTGGCAAGAGCCAATGGCCTAGATTGCCAATCAGAATAAGAGGAACTAATATTTTGATGCTTGAAAGAGAGTGAAAAATGTTGAGGCAAAGGTGGGGGAGTCAGTTAAAATCAGGGCACCAGTAGGTTGTTCACAGTGGTCAAGGGTTACTAAGTTGTTTAAAAACGCTGTCAGAACAGATGATTTAAGAGCGTGGAATTTTAACCGTGTTTGTTGTGATTAATCCAAAGTCAAATAATGGTGAATCTGATGATGAGGATGACTGCCTGCATGAGAACAATACATTTGTTGCCCCTGATCTACAAAGGGACAAAAATGGAGTGCAAAGGCAATGTCTTAGAATATGAATGAATGAATGAAAGAATTTATAGAGCGCAGCTATCACTCCGGGGGGCATCATGGTACTACGGCAGATACGAGACAAGGCAGGAAAGCAGCAGTATGTTCTTCCAGATCAAATGAGTGAGAACACTAAGTTATCCGGGGCTCCAAAGAGCCAGGTTTTCAGGGATTTCTTGAAACTGGATTCTGTCTGAGAGAGCCGGAGATGGCTGGGTAGAGAGTTCCAGGCTTTGGTCCCTAGAACTGCCATTGATTTGCCACCTCTGGAAGCCAGATTGAAGCTGGGTGGTGCAAGGAGATTTGCTGAAGAGGTTCTTAAGAGGCGCTGTGTCACATATGGTTTGATTCTGACTCTAAGGTACTTAGGTCCTGATGACATGAAAGCTCTGTACATGATTGTCAGGATCTTAAAGAGGATTCTTTAATGTATAGGAAGCCAGTGTAATGATTTTAAGGCGACTGAGGACCCTCGAGGTAGTTTTAAAACCAGACGAGCTGCTGCATGTTGAACCATCTGTAGTCTCTTTACGACCGACTTATTGGCGCATGCATATAGGCTGTTGCAGTAGTCTAGTCTAGATGTGATCAGAGCTACTGCAACTGTCTTTCTAGCCGCACCCGGTAGCAGATCAAAAAACTTTTTAAGAGACTTTATTAGATGAAAGCATGCGCCTGCTACAGACAGAGCTTGCTGATAAAAGAATAGTGAGGTGTTGAATTTAACTCCCAAATTCCTCACTACCTTCACTTTGTTTGGCGGGGGGAATATCATCTGGCCACCACCTATTCAGCGAAAAGGTGTTAGATTTGCCAAGCAGCATGATCTCAGTTTTTTGGCTGTTGCATTTCAGATTGTTGGATTGCATCCAGTGAATGACAGCAGTAAGGCAGCGTTGGAAATTCTCCTCTGCATTGGTAGAGTCTTTGTCTAATTTTAGAATTAACTGAGTGTCATCTGCGTAAGCAATAGTCTCAATGTTAAATGATGATATCAGATTTAGCAATGGGGCCATATAGATGTTGAATAATGTTGGGCTTAAGGCATAGCCCCGAGGGCCCCCTGAGAGCAGGGGTTTCTTAGCTTATTGGTAGTGGCCGAGGGTGACTATTTGTTTTCTACTAGTTAGAAAAGATGTCAGCCAGGCAAGGGCAATATGGGAAATGCCATATGATTTGAGTCGGTCTCCCAAGATATCATGGGAGACAGTGTCAAATGCGGCTGATAGATCCAACAGAAACAGCACTGCATTTTTCCCTTGTCCAAGGCGAATTTAAGAGTTTCAGTGGTGTGTAGAAGTGCTGATTCTGTGGAATGCATTGGCTTAAAGCCTGATTGACTTGAATGCAGGATATTAGCCTCTTCCAGGAAGGTGGTCAGTTGGGAGTTCACTAATTTTTCGGTAATTTTACTGAGGAAGGGTAGAAGGGAAATAGGACGAAGGTTAGAGAGGATCATAGGGTCAGATAGTTGCTTTTTTGGGAGGGGTTTAACTGCTGCAATTTTCCAAGTTGATGGTACTTCTGCTTGGGTGAGTGATGAGTTTATTATCTTGTTGATGATTGGGTTAATGATGTCAATAATGGGGTGCAGTACCTTTGGAGGGCAGGGGTCGAAAGGGGAGCATGATTTACATGAGAGAATAGCTTGGAGTGACTGTTCCAGAATGACTTCCTTAAAGAATTTGAGAGTAGGTCTATCGTCCTGTTCACATGTCTCGGTGCCCTGAGCGGGGTTAGGCTCGAAATCTTTTTGTAAGTCTTGGACTTTCTGTTCAAAGAAGTCCGCGATTTGATCACAAAAAGTTTGTGATGACGGGATCTCGTGTACGAGTATCTTAGGATACGTAAAGGATTTTACAATTCTAAAAATTGTTTTCTGATCTGAAGCTGCCTGCTTAATTAAATTAGTAAAATAGGATTTCTTTTCAATTTTGATTAGCTGATGATAGTTTTTGAGAGCAGATTTAAAAAGTGTAAGCTCTTCTGTTTTATAACTTTTCCTCCATCTTCGTTCCAACCATCTACTGAGCCCTTGTAGTTTTTTTAACTTTGGAGTAAACCAGGGGGAAGAGACCTTGTTGGAAGTCTTCCTGTGTGGTGGGACAGGAGGGGCAAATATGTTGCTAAGAGAGGCCATCCAGGAGTTGAAGGAGGGAGTATCTAGTGTGGTGTCTCCTGTCAAAGTGGGTCTACCTCAATCTGCTTCGGTGTATAAATTCAGATTGGTTAGCATTTTGTTCCATTTACACAGGGTTTTATGGGAGTTAGGCGCAGATTCCTCCAGAGAAACTGAGCTATGGCGTCCTATTGTAAACAGAATGAAATAGTGGACGGACCATGTTAGCATGACCGGGGAGTCAGCTTTTAGCCTATTAAAGTTTGAACAGATTCCATCAAGAGTGTGTCCAGCTCAATGTGTCGAGCCGGCTATCCGTTGATCGAGGCCCAAAGTCTCCAGGATCTCTGAGAACTTTTTAGCTCCTGGGTGGCCTGTGATTCTAAGTGGAGGTTAAAATCTCCAAGTAGTGTGAAGTTGGAGTATCTGACTACCAAAGTACTTAGAGTGTCTCCAAGGGTATCTAAAAAGTTGAGGCTCGTACCTGGGGGGGGGTGGTAAATCAGGGCTCCCGGAAAAGAGACGTCGAATTCTACTTGAAAGCAGAAACCAAGACTTCTATGGAGGTGTCCTAGTTATTTAAAAGACTTTGTGAACAAGTAAAGTATCTATCAGGAAACTTTATTATTATCGGAGTCATCTTTTCTTGTTTATAAAAGAAAAAATAATATATATGTTTAGTTCTGAGTTAAGCAGTATTCTATTATTTATAGTTTTAATCAGACCAATG
The DNA here is from genome assembly GCA_963921515.1 of Calotriton arnoldi. Lineage (NCBI taxonomy): Eukaryota > Metazoa > Chordata > Amphibia > Caudata > Salamandridae > Calotriton > Calotriton arnoldi. The sequence continues at coordinate 451,825 of CAWUFW010003925.1, read as the reverse complement.
TGATAAATGTTTGCATAATGTAGATATAAGCTTACAGATGTTGTAGACAAGGGGAGATGTGTGGTGTCTTCTCTCCTAGGTGTTAGTCTCATGGTGGCCGGCATGATTGTACGATTGAGGAGATTCTCTAGGTTGACAGTTGAGTCTCAAAGCGGAGCCAGCTGGGGTGTACATAATAAAGCTGTGTATCAACTCAACTCCCGTTGTTGCCTTTTAACAACTTCACAGATTACAAAGAGACATAATAAGAAGAGCTCCCTTACTTGACCGGAAAACCTAGGGCAGTGAAATGAAACCACAGGGAACACTCAAGAGGAGGCATGGACACAAGGAAAAGGGAATAGGAAGATGGGAAACAAGTGACCTGAGGACTAATCAAAACAGCAGAGGGCAAACAGACTCAAGGGAATGCCCCATGCCTTAGACATCTAGGAGAATCTAGGATCCCGGACTCGGTTCCTATTCAGCAAGCAATATAGTGATAGTGATAGGGCTGATATATGTGCCTGAATTTGACAAGTTGCTAGTTCTTGTCAGAGGTAGCAGATTTAGTACAAGGGGCAGACTCAAGAATTCTGTTTTTCTTGGACCATGAGGTATTTTAAATGTGATGGGGCAGTCTGTTCCAGAGGCTATAAACAACGGAGAAGTGTTTATATCTTCTGGTTTTGCATTCGGACCTGGGAAATACTAGGATATTATCATTTGCAGTTTGGCGTTTTCCTGGTTGTAGCTGGAGCACAGCTCAGACATGATTTAGATGTGAGGGAGAGTATCCTAGGGGTGATAAAGGGAGATGCTGGTTGCATTTCCTAAGGTTAGGCCATTTGGCAGTGCTCCATATTTGAGTTGTAACCCTGACATACAAGGCAATGGTGTAATCAAGCCAAGGCTTCACCATTGTGTAAATAACTACAGGGGAGGAGATTTTGCAGGGATGTAAATTATTTGGCGTGTCACTTGGTAAAAAGAGCAGACCACTCACTACATTAATGGCCTCAGCAGTCTTTCTCCCACATAACTCATAGATTCCCCACCTTCGTCGCTGAAAGTAAAAGACAAACCCTGGTCAGACAAGCAGAGATGAACATTATGTTTCGTGTTTTATATCATGTGTTGCAGAGGGGGCACGCACGTACCAAAATGATGTATGGAAGCTTTAAATGTTAGAAATCTATGTCCTATATCTATGTAGATGTGGATGAAAAGCCTTCCTCACAATACCAGTTACAACACATTTTTAAATAAGTGAAATGTAAGCGAAAAGCATTAAAACACAACTTGAATAGTATATATATATATATATATAAATATATATATATATCCTCAACTTATTGTTCGCGAAGAAACCCGAGCCACTTCCAGTGGCGGGCCTTGGCGGGGATCGCGAACCCCAAATCCCCACAACAATCGTTTATCGCCAGGGCCACAAACGTTCCTTTTCAGCGTGTTTATTTAAATCCAAGCCAAGTCACTCGACGCGTTTCGGAGGCAACCTCCTTGTTCACGAACAAGGAGGTTGCCTCCGAAACACGTCGAGCGTTTGTGTTAAACCGGCGATAAACGATTGTTGTGGGGATATATACATATATATGACACCCAATATCTTATCTCCTTTGTCCTTGACAAGAAGTACACTGGCTCAGGCTGTGTGTATTCAAACACGTGTAATTCAATGAAACATGCAGGCAAGAGGCTCGCATTCCCTACGCGTTTCAACTTTAACAAGCCTTGATCACGGGAGAAGTATCTCTGTATATATATATAAAACTTTAAAATGTTTCAATTGATGTTTGAATTTCGGATTATACATACATCGTCAAGCCTAAATGTATAGAGGAATTCTCGGTGAGTCTGCGTTATAAAAACGTAGCTCTTCAAAAAAGGATGTGAGAGAGGGGAGTAGAAGGTGAATGATAAATAACACAGTACATTAGAGTACAAGTAAAACAGGGCTGTTGATCTTGCGATTGTGTATATTCGTGCTTAAAACTGAGATGGACTCTGGATGCTGTCAAGCAGAAAATGACATATTGTGGAAAACACCGTGCTGTAAAATTATAGCGCAAGGGCCTGTGGAAGAAATATGGCCTTATTTGGTACTTTCTTGATTTATATTCAAGGCTGTTCTTATTTGTGTAAACTATATAATTGCTTCTTTTTTTTAATTTACTATCCTTTCTGTTGGTTGATGCACTCTGGTACTTGCAGAGCGTTGGATTTAGCCTTTTACATCAAGTGCCAGAACTCTCCTCTGGAAACCAAACATTCAGTTCATTGAACTCTCATCGTTTGCTTTTCTGTTAATTCCAGCCAGACATTGCATCAGCTAGAGATGCTAAACATTCCTCCAGGTCATAGTCATTCTTCTAATCTTAGGGATGAGCTTGAATTCTTGAAAAACATACCCTATTTTTCTACACTGATGCAGACCAGAGCTCTGAATTTATACTGTCTTTTAACCTCGGACAAATATAATACTACTAACATGAACAGGAGTAGTTACGAAGAATGTTGGTAAACCTATTATGCCGAACACACCATAAACATGCCATAGTGCTGATAGGATTATAAATAAATAAAAGGATTCCATATATTGAGAGGTCTTTGCACTGGGAGCAAAGAATTTTACATTCTATTGTCATTGCGCCTGCATCTTCTTTTTTCAAAAGTAATGATGATGCACCTGCTCAGACTGTTGTTGATGTAAACCCAGTGCAACCCTTTAAATGGCCAAGGTGAACAACCCACTCAAAATTACATGACTAATTATGTTGTGAAGTAATCTCGAGGTACTTCCATATACTGGCAGCTAACAGAATGTTGATTTCTAACAAGGATTGGATTTATTCCCTGATTTTTCAACATTCATTTATTATGTTATATTGTGAGATGAAGAGTGTTGCACATTGACCCATAATGAAGAACTGTTAGGATATATCTGGGCGTCCTGAACGAAGGGGCTCAAGATGCCATTAGAATGCATATTATCCTTCCACGCACTGAAGAGGGGCATGAACTTCTCTCTATGCCAACATTTTCTTAGTGTTCATTTAGTCCTACAGTAAATGAGAATTTTAATTCCAAGAATATTGACGATGAAGTTCACTGTCACTTCTGAATTAATAGTAAGAAGCTTGCTGGAACTATGTGGAAAAGAAGAATCATTTTTTTGCAGCAGGGTTGACACTTATGCGGTGAGAAAACGTACATTGTGGGTCAAGGCATGTCACATTATGAGACATATTATGTGAATAAAGACAATTTGTGCTGTACATTATGAGGCATTAGAATCCACTAATTTAACACTCATACACGTTCATAGACTAGGGATTCCAGATTAACACACTGAATAAGCATTGGCAGGGAAAATGGGTCTGCCATTGGCTGCCAGACTTTTGGCTTGTTAATGCTTGTTTTGTGTTGACATGGTTTTTGCAAAAGGTTGTTGTTGTGGATAACTAGAACTTTGCAAAAAAATATCTGAGGAGAAGCTGTTGAGGCCCTTATCAATCTAAAAGAAACATTAGATAAAAAGCAAAAATAATTTTTGGCCTCACAAAGCACACATGCCATAGCAGTCCACAGCAGTTAATGGAACTACCTTTTGTGTGGACCCGTTCTCATTGTGACAGGGCTGAATGCTATCCCTCACAATGTAGTTAGCCAACAGCAGAAGTGGGCTGACCCACTGCCCCAAACTGAATGCTTATTTGAGATGGAGAAAAATGTGAATGACACAATAACAGACCAGTGGATGAAGAGGGGTGGCTGAAATCCCCTATAAGTAAGTATGATATATAATTTTAGTAAACTCATAATGTCTAGGCTAACATCAGACCCACTGCTTAATTTGAGCCAGTGGTTTCCGGTGCTTGGCACCAGCACTTAATTGTCAACACAGGCACTTGAGACAGTCTGCCACAAGGTGGCGCAGTTTGGCTAATTTAGAGATGACCAAACAACAGTTAATTATTAATTTAATATACATTGAAATTGACTATTACCTGCCACCTAAGCCATTCTTATAGCTTTGGGGGCCTGAAATAGTTCAAACTGTCACACTTGTTGATGGTTAGTAGTTGAGTAGGTATGGTCATTGGCAGCGCTGGCAGGGGCAAAGTATGGTGCAAGCAGCAGTGGCCTCCTGACGAGAGCCATGGCACTTATTTATTTCACAAATTAAGCACTGGTCAGACCTAATACAGAGTTTTTTAAAGAACTTTGTAGCAACGATAACCATACCTATTCAGCAGATCCTATTCAAAAAGTTATTCACCAACAATTAATGATTCGCTCACAAGAACGCCATTTTATTAAAAATGCTCTTCAGACTTCTCAGAAAAAAATTGATTGTGTGAAACATACAGTGATGCCCTCATGAGAAACCAAACCTACATGTACACACTTCTTTTACTTATATGTGCTTCTCATTTATTCAGCGCAACTCCGTTGGGTTCCAAAACTTGTACTTAGTTTGGAGATTACATCTTATACACACTCCTGAGCCTTTGGAAGCATTTCTTGCCAATAAGAAACAGACCTACAAAAACACTTTAGGAAACAAGACATCAGTCATTTAAAACAGATGTAACATATTTGTGATTCTACTAAAGTCCAAGTGTCCTCTTCAAATAACCACTCCTTTGACAACAGTATCTGTGATGTAAGAATTGTGAAACAAACTTTTGACATGAGAACGAAGGAATTGTTCTTTTCACCTTGTTTGCGTTGTATTTATGCACTATGTTTTTTTAGTTCTTGCTGGAGACTGAAGCCCTTCTCTCTGGTCCAGTAATACTCAAAGTATGACCCGGGGGCCGCATGCGGCCCTCCTGACCTTTACAAGCGGCCCCTGAGCAGCAGCAGCAGCACTGGGCTGCTGTATACTGACTTAACACTAACATAAAAAAAATATATATATGCTGCATGCACTTATTTAAAGGTTAATTGCAGTTAAACAAAAGGAAGTAACTAGGCTGTTAACTTTAGGAACGCCTTCATTTTTGAAGACAACAAACATATAAAAATACAATAGTCTTTTCAAAATTCAAAGTGTATTTAATTGACCTGTAGAACCATTTCACCTTAGTAAATCAAATTATAGCAGTGCATTCAAGAGTATTTTTTATAAGTGATGGTTTTCAAACATTAATTTAGAAACGTTCATGCTCTCTCCCCCCGCCCCCACCCTAACAACAATGCCATTAGTGATTACATCCAAGCACAGGTGATGGTTTTGTACAGCACGCATCCTGAAGTCATATATTTCAAGGTCCATTTATATGTGATAATCAAGAAAAAGGAGGGAAATTGAAATAAAACAATTGCCCAGGGTCACACAATTTGATCAAGTGGAGAAGCCGGGATTCTTCCTAGGTTTTCTGGTTTCACATTGCGCAATTGAGTTCAGCCAGTAGATATACATGCTTCGCTTCCTCTACACCCACTTTACACTTCCCCCCCCCTCACCCGCTGTCATGGGTGTGGCCCTTGGTCTCACACCATAGACCAAACTTTGCGGCCCCTGGGAAAATGTTTGTGAGTACCTATGCTCTCGTCCTTAAGTTTGAGTTGTTTATATTAATTGGGCAACCGTTTCCCGCTTCAAATCTTTAAACAAAGCAAGCAGCAACTGAAAAGTGAGCACTTAACTTTTGCAGTGTCAGGTCTGCTGCTGCGCCCAATGTGCAACCTTTTCAATTAGGTATGATCAATTTAAACTGGAAATATATGCATGTGCATTTTAATATATTTGCACTAGAACACCCAAACACCAAATTTCACAATATTTCAAGATCATCAGGCACACAGTCAATATATAAAGAAATCTGGGACAGTCACTGATCCCACTGTAGGTATCCATACGGTTACAAAGCGCCGCCCACACCTCACCAGGGCACATGCAAACGCCCTGAACATAATGCAAACTGAAGATATTACATAGCAAAATGCAGCGTCCAGCAAGAATATGAAAAACAATACATTTCTGCACAATAGTGGATGCACACGAGGAGAACATCCTATATAAAATGCAAATTATGGTATGAACATATTTACTACTTAAATAGGTGAAATCAAAGATAGCCATGGAACACATTCGGTTCCTTGAAACGTACATGCAGTTAAAGACAGGCAAAACGATTTTTATTTGCAAACCACATGAAACGTGATGTACCGTAGTCACTTGCTACATCCAGGTCAGATCCAGCAATTTGCGAAATTAGGTATCTATCACTATTTAGCAGTAAAATCCCAAAATGTGGTTCAAGTGCAACATCATACACTTCACATGAGTTCTAGGAATTTGTGATACACAGCATTGAACATGCAACATACCTGCCAGCTATGAATGCACTGAACCAACACTGTATGCCGTCAGCGCTGCAGATTAAAATATGTCTTGCAGATTTCTTGTAAAAAAGACTAGCAAAGAGGACATGCAGTCTATAATCTAGCTCTTTTTACATGGCACATAGCCTCTGAAATATAGTGGTCAAACAGGCCTGTCAGTTATGTGGCAATCCAAGGCCTGCTCCATGCGTGGTAATCATCAGAATCTCTCTCTCACACACTATCCTCCCGGTTTGATTAACTCAAATCTGGATGACGTTCATGTAATAAAGCAATTATCTTGTGATGCAAATTAGATGGTGGAAACAATTTCTTGTCAAACGCCGTAATGTACGACCCAATGTTCAATTTATCTACAAAGCGCCAATGCGCTTTAACAGTATCAGCACCAACCTTTCAACCAAAGTTCCATCCTTTAATGCCTCCATGTTCCTAGCTTATGTATGCAATGCCCTTCCTTGCCCATGACTAAAGAATCAACACACAACTCCTCCTAGGGGGGTGAATCTGCTTGCGGATTGCTCTTAAAGAACCAGCTAATAGAAGTCCCTTATCTGGTTCTTCTGGCACATAGAACACTGAAAAATGATATCCAAATAGTTCTGCCAGTTACATGGCAATCCAAAGATATCTAGGCCCTGCTCCATGCATAGTAATCTAATCAGTTAGGAGTTTTTGATCTGACAATTTCACAAAAGTTATTTTCCAAAGAAATGCAGTGGACGCTGAAATAAGTAACTGCAAGCCATTGCCTACATTTTTATGAGTGCCTACGTTTGTCGCTTCTCATTGATCTAACGAGTCATATGCAGGGGTGACCTTTGTAGCATTCTGCACTTGGCTCTTGACCTCTAAAACCTTTTTCAGTGGGGTAGCCTGTCAAAAAAGTGTTAACTTATGCATCGTAAAATCACATGTTGAAATAGCCAGCTGAATGCATTGGTATTGTTTGGTGCTGTGGGTGCTGGAAAGCACCTCTTTGAACACTCCCATTCACCCGGGTCAGGGCTTTAAGTGTGCCGGGTCTCACCGGTGCTGAGCACCGGCAGTTTTTTAAAAGAGGCCTCGAAACGGGTCTCTATCGGGCTTTGTTTTGTGCCCTGGCACAACGTTTTTTTCCGGACTGCAGTGACAGCAGGCACCTTGATGTGCGCGTGCTCATACTGCTCACTTCTCACTAGTGGAGAAGTTATGGCATGACGTCATGCCAGGTGAGCATTCTAGGGGAAGGGAAATCCTTTAAAGAGAGTCATTTTCTCTCTGGATTTCCCTTTTCTTTTTGAAACTCAGGAGCAGCAACATTGTCGTGGTGTCATCAGGGCTTTAAGTGGAAGCTGTTTCAATAGTATATACAAGCCATAGTTGCTGCTTATTTATCTTATGCAACTCACAACCATTGACAAAGCCAATAGTCCTGACTTGTTGTAGGTATGATGTTACTTGTTGTATCCTATTCTGGATGCAATTACAGAAACAGCAAAATACAAGTCGGGCGGCACACTATGCTAAGCTTGCCTGTTTTTAAGCCACGCCCTTAATTACGTAGGCCACGCCCCTTTGAGAGACCCCGCCAGTTTTGTCATCCCACTTAAAGCCCTGACCCGGGTGCACAACTACCCATGATCACTCCATTTCCAAGGCTTGGAACTGACGTTATACAGATATATTATACAGATCTCGGTTCCAAGCCTTAGATACTGAAAATGACACAATGATTTAATGTGTCCGATGTGGTATGGCTTCAACAGTCCTGAAAAGCCTTGTTCGGATATCTTTTTGCTATGTGTTTCGGATGGCTGAAAATACACTTTGATTCACTGTGTCCCAAGTTAAATGACAATGTTCAGAAGATCCGTGTTTGGATGTCTTTTTGCCACCAGATTGGAAAGGGGTTCCAAGATTTCCATCAAAGCGTGTGTCGACGTTTCAAATGTGCACTGTTGTATGTCTTCTAGGGAGGATTCCACAATATGGCCGATACCTTCTACGCTATGAGCACAGCGGGTATACAACAGAGACGTTTGCTGAAAAGTTCACTATGATTTTAGGGGTTATTTTGTAGTATTTCGATTTGCTGAATATACACCAATGTATATGATGAATTAAAAACATTTTGTATGGCAATGAAAGAGTCAGGCTATCATTTGAGCTATTTTGAGTAACATTAAACAATAGTTGTCAGGGGCGGCTGGTACCCTTTGAAAGTGGTGAAGCAAGTGAAGAAAAAATGCAAAATGCAAGGAAATACTCGGGATCAAAAATTAATAACAAGAGGGCAATGAGCGCAACATAAAATGGAACAAAACGAATGCAATGCTACATGCCTTTCCATGCTCTTCCTCTTGTATGATTAAAATAGGAACTCATAGGAAGAACGTGTGATACATTTTGAACTCTAATATTCTAACAACTTCCAAATGGCTGACAACCATCTTTGGAAGGGCATTTTATAAGATCAGGCTCTGACCCCATTTGGGAACTCATGGTGTCCACTCTACCTTGAAGACAAATTCTGTGTGCCGCCATGCAGTGTCCTGGAACTCCACAGTTGGTGCCCATGCTGCACACTAGGTGCAACCCATGAGAATATGTTTGGGGGTCCCTGCAGATGCAGCAACACCAGGGAATATCCAGCAGCAAGGGAGCCCTATGCCAGGCAGCAACGTTGGCCAGTGATGTACTAACAAGAAGTGCATAAGACACTTCTTCCCATTCTGGGTCTGCTTGATCCTAGGTAAGCTCTTTGTACAGTTCAGGGCACACAAATGACAGCGAATGGGGTAAGGTTAGATGAACAAGTTACTTACCTTCAGTAACAATATATCTGTAAGAAACGTAGGCTAGTTATAGATTCCTTACCTTAGAATTACCCCCAGGCGTCAGACTGGATCCGGAAAGTTTTTTCGTCAGCAGTACCCCTGCGCGTCGGTAGGCGTCGTCGGTCGACTCCGCCTCAGTCGTTGGCGTCGTGGTCGCCGTGATGATGTTGCGGAAGATACCTAGACGCCGCCCTCGCGCCAGACGTCAGTTTTGTACACGACTTTCCGCGCCAGGAACGCAGAGCCATGCAAGACACTGACCACTGGTGCACAAAACTAGGGCCCTGAAAGGATGACCTTAACCCTAGAAGTCAGTTCGCAGAACGGGGAGGATGGGTGGGGCGGTAAGGAATCTACAACTAACCTATGTTTCTTACAGATATATCGTTACCAAAGGTAAGTAACTTGTTCATCAGAAAGAAACAGTTAGTTATAGATTCCTTACCTTAGAATAGATACCCCAGCAATACCAACCCCGGAGGTGGGTCGGCGAACTAAGGTCACACCAGAAAGTCCTGGAGAACAGAACGGCCAAAGAAGCCGTCTCTCCGGACTTGATTGTCCAGGCAGTAGTGTCTCGTAAAGGTGTGTAACGATGCCCACGTAGCCGCCCGACAGATGTCATTGAGGGGAACTCCCCGTCCCAAAGCAGTAGTAGCTGCCGTCGCCCTGGTGGAATGGGCGCGTAGCCCCACTGGAGGCTCCTTTTTAGCCAGAGAATAGCAGGCTTTGATACACAAAACGACCCATCTAGAAATGGTCCGTTTGTGTACAGCCCGACCTTTCTTGGTGCCCACGTAGCCAACAAAGAGCTGGTCGTCCACCCGGAACTGTTTGGTGCGATCCAGATAAAAGGAAAGTGCACGTTTTGGGTCCAGACAGAGGAGCCTCTCTTCCTCTTTCGGCGGATGCGGAGGCGGAAAGAAGGTGGGCAAAGTGATGGTCTGCCCAATATGAAAGGAGGTGACCACCTTGGGAAGGAAGGATGGACGAACTCTTAGGACAACCTTGTCCGGATGTACAGCCAGAAAAGGAGGTTTGGATGAAAGAGCCTGGAGCTCGCTCACGCGTCTGGCAGATGTGATGGCCACCAGGAATGCCGTATTAAGAGTTAAAAGCCTTAAAGGACAGTTGTGAAGCGGTTCAAAGGGAGTGTACATCAAATAGGTAAAGACCAAATTCAAGTCCCACTGAGGCATAACGAAGGGAATAGGAGGAAAGAGATGAGTTATGCCCTTCAAGAAACGATTAACAACCGGGGACTTGAAGAGTGAAGGCTGATCAGGCAGCCGAAGAAAGGCAGAAATGGCTGAAAGGTAGCCCTTGATAGTGCCCAGAGCAGAGCCCTGCCGGGGCAAAGAAAGAAGGAACAAGAGGACCTCAGAAAGAGGGGCAGAAAGGGGATCCACAGCCTTTGCTGTGCACCATGCCACAAATTTATTCCATCGGCAGGCTTATACTGTAGGAGAGTAGGATCTGCTTCTTATAGTTACCCCCACTTTTTGCTGATGTCTCACTGTTTTTGGCCTAGTTTGACTGGGATCCTGCTATTCAGGACCCCAGTCTATCTGCTTTCTCCTATAAATTGACTGCATGTACTTTAGGTACACTCCAGATTGGATTCTGGGGGACCCTTATCAGTCCCTAGTATATGGTACACCATGTACCCAGGGCATAGGTACCCCAGAGGCCTCCCAGGGGCTGAAGCATGTATTGTGCCACCCCTGAGAGGCCATTCAAAATGACACCACAGGTCTGCTACTGCAACCGGTGAAAGGAGGTGCATGCACCCCTTACGTAGATATAGGTTACCTATATCTATTCAAAATCACTACACATATAAACCTATCAGTCACCCCTATGGCAGGCCTTATCAATCCTGAAGGCAGTGTGCTGGGTTTTGTGTGAGAGGGTGCCCCTGCATGAGCAGAGCCCCTCTGCAGCCTTCGTAATCTATTCTCCGGGGTTGTCTGTGATGCAGCCAACCATATATACTTAAGTGCATTATAACCTCGCGGTAAATGCTAACTTTAAAACGGTTGCTTAGAAACATGTCGTGTTTGGTGTCAAACACCTTGGAATCATACCTCCACACCAGTAACTGGTGTGGGAGGTATGATTCCTCCCTTCTAGCACCACTACTATGGGGCACCGGTCTACCCAGTACCAGCTTTCTCGACCTGGGCAGCACAAAATGGATGCTGCCAGCCACAGACACGAGTCTGCCCTCCTGCTGCTGAGCCAAGCTCGAGCAGAGGAAGGCCTGACAATAGGTTTCCTGTCACAGGGAGGTGTGACCACCTCCCAGACAGGCTTTAGTGTATTGGGGCTGGGTGGGTGCACTCTTAGAGTGCCAGAAAGTCTGCACTGGGGGCACATTTGGTGTCTCCATGCATAGTCCAGCTCAAACCGGTTGCAGGAGCCATTGGCTCCTGCTCTGGCGCGAAACTGGACAAAGGACATGGGTGTAGCCACCCCTCTGTCCTGACCCTCCCCTAGGTGGATCCCCAGAGTTAGTCCAACCCCTTCCTTGGGTATAAAGCAGGAAACCTGACTACATGACTTTAGATTTTACCTGGACTAAACTCTGCAAGCAGAAACCAAGTACTTCGACGGTCTACACTTCGCTGGACGACAGAAGAATCTCCCTTGGAGTAAAGGAGTTACTCCCCTGCAGCAGCAGGCACCTAAACACATCTGACCGGTTTGCATCTCCCGAGCTCCTGAGGACTCCGAAGATTTCTGCAACACAGGAGGTGGGTTCCCGAGCGTCCCTGAGGTGGATCTGCTCTCTCAGCAATCCTGAGACCAGTATCCCTCGTGGGGACCGTGCAACCCGAACCCCTGTGCACCGTGTACTTTTGCAGCAGAATATGCTTTGCGGCGAACCCTGAGGCTGTGCTTTGGACTACGTGTAGTCCCGAGCAGCATTTCCACCAAAGATCTCTGGCCTCCACTCCACGAGTGCTCTGTGGGCTGGTGCTTTGTGATTCAGCTCGAGGTCCCTTTGCGATCCCTGGTCCGTTGCCCTGTGGGTCCTGGCCAGGGTCACCTTGACTTTCTTTGGGCTTCCCTGGTTGATCCAGACGTGCCCTGACTCCCATAGCTTGGAGAGTCTCCTGGACCTTGCTGGTCCATACTGTAACTTGTTTCCTCTGCCCGCGTGGGTTGCCTTTGCCAAGGCTTGTTGGTGTTCAACCCGGACACTGACCCCTCAGCACTCGACATCCTTCATAGGACAGCTCACCTCCGGACTTTGGTCATCGTCGACGTCTCCTGGTCCCCGTGGCTGCAGAGTCAAGCATCCTATCTTCACACCTGAAGAACCCGACATCGGTAGGCATTCGTCTATCGAGCCCCTGGTCACGTGAAGTGACCCAGACTCTGTCCCCTCTGCTTTCAGGTTCTTCTTACTCCGAATCCAGGCTTGGATTCCACCGGACACTTTTCATCTTCCCGGCAGCAGTACTTCTTCGCATCACGCCATTGAAAACGACGAGGGTTTCCGACACCACTTGACCCCTATGCACCCGGCTCCTCTGGGATAGGTAACACGGGTACCTCGGTACTCACGAGGGTGCTGGCCTTAGAACCTTCTATGTTCCAAAGGGTTTGCTTGAAGTCCTCTCCGAAGTGTCCTTAACTTGTGATTTTCCAACCGCGACTTTCCCCATAGAGTTGTACGGAGCTCGCGTCTGTGTTCCCACACTGCACCCGTCCTCCGTGGGCTCCCTGTGTCACTCCTGTGGGTGGTTCCTTGGGGTCCCAGCGATTCTACGTGCTCTAGGCACTGTGTCTATTGAAGTCGTGGTTGTTATACCACTTTCTTAGTATATGGTTCGGTCTCCCCCTGGAGCCCGCTGTGTATTGTGCTATTTACTGTCGTTCTATTGATTTAATATTGTGTACTGTATATTCTAATCTCGGGTAGAGATTAGTAGAGAGTGTTTTAGTAATAAATACATATTTTTATATAACACTTGTGTGGTTCTCCTTTCATTTAGTCATTCAGGAGGTGATAATCTGGTAAAACAAGCTGCTTTACATTCCTTCAAGATTAAGCCTGAAGGCTGCTCTCCATAGCTACCACTAGGATAGCTTTCATAAAGGTTATCTTTGACCTAATCATCAATAAGGGTCGTTTGGACTGGTGTAAGGTGCCAACTTTAATTAGTGGACAGCATATACCAGGCCAACTTCTCACATTGGTGGCAGCGGTGGGATTCAAGCTTGCTATTGTTTTACCAGATAAATCTCATTGAGTGATTAACTGAAAACCACTAAAAGTACTAGGTACATATAATCAAGATTAGAATAAGTAAGTTCTACTGAACTTGGAGTTGGGTAAGTCAAGGGTCTAGCACACCCTTTCTCCAACTCAAGAGAGTTTAGTCTCCACTAGGGTAGGTAGGTGCACACACCACAGCACACTAGTATGTCTTCTGTAGGAGAAGCCAGTGGCTCTCTGCCAGCTAGATACAATGGGCTCACCTTTCAGGATCTGAAAGCCATGTGTGCCTCTAGGAAGCTGAAGACAGGGAGAAATGCAAACACCCAACGTCTTATAGAGATGTTACTCCTAGATGACCTCAGAAAGACCCCAGGGTCTGATGAAGTAGAAAGAGTGGGTGGGACAGGAGATGAGGAAAGAGGAGGAAGTGAACACTTCTTTGATCTGGACTCAAACCCTGGCCAGGAGGATCAAGATGATTCCAACCTGGAAAATCCAACTCTTCCTTCAGGTGGAGGAGAAGGCCCCAGTGGCCCTCTCCTTACTCCACCAGGAAGAGTACAGGGTCTACCTAGAAGATCCAGGACTCCCTCTGTGGAGTCTAATCATTCAGGTACTTCTGTAGGGACCTCTGTATCTCATAGGAGAGAATCCTTTTATGATAAGAAGTGCCAATTACTAGAACTTGAGAGAATCAGGATCAGGCTCAACAAAGAGTAATTGGCCATAGACAGGGAATCCTTAGAGCTCCATAGAGCAACCAGAAGATTGGGACTAGAGTCCCATGGTGGCAGCAACAGTGTCCCTAGAACTAGAGAGTATTCTCATGATCATAGGAACCTGAACAAGATAGTCCCTCCCTATCAGAGTGGGGATGACATCCACAAATGGATAACTGCACTAGAGAGGGCCTGTAAAGTACAGAGGGTCCCTCAGGAGCAGTGGGCAGCTATCTTGTGGCTCTCCTTTGCTGACAAAGGTAGAGATAAGCTCCTCACTGTTAGAGAAGAGGATGCTGACAATTACACAGTCTTGAAGAATGCTCTCATTGATGGGTTTGGCTTAACCACTGAGCAATACAGAATTAAGTTCAGAGATACCCAGAAAGCACAGACTCAGAGCTGGGTTGACTTTGTAGATTGTGCTACTAAGGCTCTGGAAGGCTGGTTACTTGGCAGTAAAGTGTGTGATTTTAAAGGATTGTACAATTTAATTATGAGGGAGCAGATCCTTAATAATTGCCAAAATCAGTTGTTGCATCAGTACCTGGTGGATTCTGATCTGACCTCTCCCCAAGGATTGGGAAAGAAGGCAGACAAATGGGTCAGAACCAGGGTGAAGCAGAAAACTCAGAACCAAGGTGGTGACTCTAAGAAGCAAGATTCTAAAACCTCAGATAAGGGTGGGGAGAAGGGTAAAGACCAGAAGTCTTCACAAGGGCCCCAAAAACCTGCATCTGGGGAGGAGTCACAATAAAACAAGGCTAAAGGCAAGAAGAAACCTTGGTGTCATATCTGTAAAGAGAAGACCCATTGGACAAAAGACGCCAATTGTCCAAGGGTCAAGGAATCTACTCCAGCCACCACTGCCCCTAAGGCAACTGTTCCCCCTAGCTCCGTTCCAAGTGGTGGTACACAAAATAAGGGTGTAGTAGGGTTGACCCTGGGATCTGAGATGGATTCTGGCCTAGTCAGAATTCCAACTCAGGCTGTGTTAGTCTGTGATGGAGGCATGGATATTGCCTCCTTATTTGTCAGCCCCAGTTATCTGGGCAAATACAGACAACAGCCTTTGATCAATGGTAAGGAGGCCATGGCATATAGGGACACAGGTGTAAGTGTCACCATGGTGACAAAAGAACTTGTGGGCCCTGACCAGATCATACTTGGTGAGATGTACCAAGTGACCAATGCAAGCAATGTCAGGACAGACCATTCCTTGGCAGTTGCAAATTTCACCTGGGGAGGGGTAATAGGCCCTAAGAAGGTTGTGGTAAGTGCAGACCTCCCTGTAAAATGCTTATTGGGCAATGATTTGGAGACTTCAGCATGGGCTGAAGTGGAACTAAGGACACATGCAGAAATGCTGGGCATCCCTGCAGATGTGTTTGCCATGACTAGGTCACAGGCAAAAATGTCTTCCACTGAACAGGCCCTGGACCCTGGAATAATGGCCCAGGTGCCTTCCAAGAGAAGGAGCAGTAGGGGTAAGGCAGTGTCTTCCTCCCTGCCGCAGAGTGAGGATCAGTCTCTTGAGGGAGATGATCTTAGTCCTGAAGAAGGAACTGTCTCAGAGGAACTTGAACCTGATCAGGTTGAGTTCTTGGGGACAGGGGGCCCTACCAGGGCAGACCTGAACCAAGAGCAGCTGAACTGCCCCTCTCTTGAACCCCTCAGAGAGCAAGCTGCTGCTGAGAGTGCCAGTGGGTCCCATCAAATTTACTGGGATGATGGACTCTTATACTCAGAGGGTAGATACCCCAAACCTGGTGCCACCAGGAGGTTGGTTATACCTCTGAAGTTTAGGGGCTTCCTAGTGACACTGGCACATGATATCCCATTAGCAGGACACTTAGGCCAAAATAAGACCTGGGAGAGACTTGTTCCTCACTTTCATTGGCCTCATATGTCAGAGGACACAAAGGAGTTTTGTCGCTCCTGTATCACTTGCCAAGCCAGTGGTAAGGCAGGTGGTACTACAAAGGCCCCCCTGATATCACTACCTGTGGTGGGTGTTCCCTTTGTGAGGGTTGGGATTGACATAGTTGGTCCCATGGATCCTCAGACTGCATCTGGGCACAGATTCATACTAGTGGTGGTGGACCATGCCACTAGGTATCCAGAAGCAATTCCACTTAGGACTACCACAGCTCCTGTTGTGGCTAGAGCCCTCCTTGGAGTCTTTTCCAGAGTGGGTTTTCCTAAGGAGGTAGTATCAGACAGAGATGCAAACTTTATGTCTGGTTACTTGACTGCTATGTGGAAGGAGTGTGGAGTAAATTACAAATTTACCACCCCCTATCACCCGCAATGGGTTAGTTGAGAGATTCAACAAAACCCTCAAGGGCATGATTAAAGGTCTCCCTGAAAAGCTCAGGCGTAGATGGGACATCCTTTTGCCCTGCCTTCTCTTTGCCTTCAGAGAGGTTCCTCAGAAGGGGGTTGGTTACAGCCCTTTTGAACTTCTGTTTGGACATCCAGTGAGAGGTCCTTTATGTCTAGTGAAGGAGGGATGGGAGTTACCTCTCAAACCCCCTAAACAGGATATTGTGGACTATGTACTTGGTCTCCGCTCCAGGATGGCTGAGTACATGAAGAAGGTATCCAAAAACATTGAGGCTAGCCAGGAATTGCAAAAGGCCTGGCATGACCAAAAGGCTGTTGTGACTGTTTATCAGCCAGGACAGAAAGTATGGGTGTTGGAGCCTGTGGCCCCAGCAGCCCTCCAAGACAAGTGGAGTGGACCTCATAATATCATTGAGCAAAAGGGAGAGGTTACCTACCTGGTGGACCTTGGAACTCCCAGGAGCCCCCATAGGGTGCTCCATGTGAACAGGCTCAAACCATATGTTGACAGGGCAGACATGGGCTTGCTCATGGCTACTGATGAGGGACAGGAGGAAGAGAGTGATCCACTCCCATACCTGCTCTCACAGAACCCTGATGATGGTTCAGTTGATGGTGTAGCCTTGGCAGGCAGCCTCACTGACCAGCAGCAAACTGATTGTAGGCAAGTCCTGAATCAGTTCAGACATATGTTTTCACTGACTCCAAGTCAGACTACCTGGTGCACTCATGAAGTGGACACAGGTGACAGTCTGCCTGTTAAAAATAAGATTTACAGGCAACCTGACCATGTCAGAGACTGTATCAGGACAGAAGTCCAGAAAATGTTGGAACTGGGAGTAATTGAACCCTCAGATAGCCCTTGGGCTAGTCCAGTAGTCCTTGTACCAAAACCTCACACCCAGGGTGGTAAGAGAGAGATGAGGTTCTGTGTGGACTACAGGGGTCTCAATGCAGTCACTAGGACTGATGCCCATCCAATACCCAGGAAAGATGAACTTATAGATACTTTGGCCTTTGCCAAGTTTCTGAGTACATTTGACCTGACAGCTGGTTACTGGCAAATCAGATTAGCTGAGGATGCAAAACCCAAAACAGCATTCTCAACCCCTAGTGGGCACTACCAATTTGTGGTGATGCCCTTTGGCTTGAAGAATGCACCTGCCACTTTTCAAAGGTTGGTGAACAAAGTCCTTACAGGTCTGGAAGCCTATAGTGCAGCTTATCTAAATGATATTGCTGTCTTTAGCTCCACCTGGGAGGATCACCTGGTCCACCTGAGAAATGTTTTGGAGGCACTGCAAAAAGCAGGCCTCACTATCAAGGCCACCAAGTGCCAGATAGGGCAGAGTAAGGTTGTATACCTAGGCCACCTTGTGGGTGGAGGTCAGGTTCAACCATTGGAGAGCAAAATCAAGACCATCATGGACTGGGTTGCTCCCACTACCGAGACTCAGGTCAGAGCTTTCCTGGGCCTGACTGGGTACTACAGGAGGTTTGTCAAAGGATATGGATCCATAGTGACCCCTTTGAATGATCTAACTTCCAAAAGAATGCCTAGGAAAGTTCAGTGGACAGTTGGCCTGCTTTAGGTCATCAAATGCCTTTTGACAGCTATGTGCACTGCTCCCATTCTGCAAAGTCCTGATTATTCCAAACAATTCATTGTTCAAACTGATGCATCTGAATTGGGGGTAGAGGCTGTGTTATCACAATTGAATGAAGAGGGTCAGGATCAGCCAGTAGCTCTCATAAGCAGAAGGTTGACCCCCAGAGAGAAACGTTGGTCAGCCATTGAGAGGGAAGCCTTTGCTGTGGTTTGGGCTCTGAAGAAGCTGAGGCCATACTTGTTTGGCACTCACTTCATTGTTCAGACAGACCATAAGCCCCTCTTATGGCTAAAACAAATGAAGGGTGAAAACCCCAAACTTTTGAGGTGGTCCATTTCCCTACAGGGGATGGACTATACAGTGGAACATAGACCTGGGAGTAACCATGCTAATGCAGATGGACTCTCAAGATATTTCCACTTAGAACATGAAGACTCAACTGGTCAAGGTTAGTTTAATGTCCCTACGTTTGGGGGGGGGGTTGTGTAGGAGAGTAGGATCTGCTTCTTATAGTTACCCCCACTTTTTGCTGCTGTCTCACTGTTTTTGGCCTAGTCTGACTGGGATCCTGCTATTCAGGACCCCAGTCTATCTGCTTTCTCCTATAAATTGACTGCATGTACTTTAGGTACACTCCAGATTGGATTCTGGGGTACCCTTATCAGTACCTAGTATATGGTACACCATGTACCCAGGGCATAGGTACCCCAGAGGCCTCCCAGGGGCTGAAGCATGTATTGTGCCACCCCTGAGAGGCCATTCAAAATGACACCACAGGTCTGCTACTGCAACCTGTGTAAGGATGTGCATGCACCCCTTACGTAGATATAGGTTACCTATATCTATTCTAAATCACTACACATATAAACCTATCAGTCATCCCTATGGCAGGCCTTATCAATCCTGAAGGCAGGGTGCTGGGTTTTGTGTGAGAGGGTGCCCCTGCATGAGCAGAGCCCCTCTGCAGCCTTCGCAATCTATTCGCCGGGGTTGTCTGTGATGCAGCCAACCATATATACTTAAGTGCATTATAACCTCGCGGTAAATGCTAACTTTAAAACGGCTGCTTAGAAACATGTCGTGTTTGGTGTCAAACACCTTGGAATCATACCTCCACACCAGTAACTGGTGTGGGAGGTATGATTCCTCCCTTGTAGTACCACTACTATGGGGCACTGGTCTACCCGTTACCAGCTTTCTCGACCTGGGCAGCACAAAATGGATGCTGCCAGCCACAGACACGAGTCTGCCCTCTTGCTGCTGAGCCAAGCTCGAGCAGAGGAAGGCCTGACAATAGGTTTCCTGTCACAGGGAGGTGTGACCACCTCCCAGACAGGCTTTAGTGTATTGGGGCTGGGTGGGTGCACTCTTAGAGTGCCAGAAAGTCTGCACTGGGGGCACATTTGGTGTCCCCGTGCATAGTCCAGCTCAAACCGGTTGCAGGAGCCATTGGCTCCTGCTCTGGCGCGAAACTGGACAAAGGACATGGGTGTAGCCACCCCTCTGTCCTGACCCTCCCCTAGGTGGGTCCCCAGAGTTAGTCCAAACCCTTCCTTGGGTATAAAGTAGGAAACCTGACTACAGGACTTTAGATTTTACCTGGACTAAACTCTGCAAGCAGAAACCAAGTACTTCGACGGTCTACACTTCGCTGGACGACAGAAGAATCTCCCTTGGAGTAAAGGAATTACTCCCCTGCAGCAGCAGGCACCTAAACGCATCTGACCGGTTTGCATCTCCCGAGCTCCTGAGGACTCCAAAGATTTGTGCAACACAGGAGGTGGGTTCCCGAGCGTCCCGGAGGTCGATCTGCTCTCTCAGCAATCCTGAGACCAGTACCCCTCGTGGGGACCGTGCAACCCGAATCCCTGTGCACCGTATACTTTTGCAGCAGCATATGCTTTGCGGCGATCCCTGAGGCTGTGCTTTGGACTAATTGTAGTCCCGACCCCGAGCAGCATTTCCACCAAATATCTCTGGCCTCCACTCCACGAGTGCTCTGTGGGCTGGTGCTTTGTGATTCAGCTCGAGGTCCCTTCGCGATCCCTGGTCGGTTGGCCTGTGGGTCCTGGCGAGGGTCACTTTGACTTTCTTTGGGCTTCCCTGGTTGATCCAGACATGCCCTGACTCCCCATAGCTTGGAGAGTCTCCTGGACCTTGCTGGTCCATACTGTAACTTGTTTCCTCTGCCCGTGTGGGTTGCCTTTGCTAAGGCTTGTTGGTGTTCAACCCGGACACTGACCCCTCAGCACTCGACATCCTTCGTGGGACAGCTCACCTCTGGACTTTGGTCGACGTATCCTGGTCCCCGTGGCTGCAGAGTCAAGCATCCTATCTTCACACCTAAAGCACCCGGCATGGGTGGGCATTCATCTATCGAGCCCCTGGTCATGTGAAGTGACCCAGACTCTGTCCCCTCTGCTTTCAGGTTCTTCTTACTCCGAATCCAGGCTTGGATCCCACCGGACACTTTTTACCTTCCCGGCAGCAGTACTTCTTCGCATCACGCCATTGAAAACGATGAGGGTTTCCAACACCACTTGACCCCTATGCACCTGGCTCCTCTGGGATAGGTAACACGGGTACCTCAGTACTCACGAGGGTTCTGGCCTTAGAACCTTCTATGTTCCAAAGGGTTTGCTTGAAATCCTCTCCGAAGTGTCCTTAGCTTGTGATTTTCCAACCGCGACTTTCCCATAGAGTTGTACGGAGCTCGCGTCTGTGTTCCCACACTGCACCCGTCCTCCGTGGGCTTCCTGTGTCACTCCTGTGGGTGGTTCCTTGGGGTCCCAGCGATTCTACGTGCTCTAGGCACTGTGTCTATTGAAGTCATGGTTGTTAAACCACTTTCTTAGTATATGGTTCGGTCTCCCCCTGGAGCCCGCTGTGTATTGTGCTATTTACTGTCGTTCTATTGATTTTAATATTGTGTACTGTATATTCTAATCTCGGGTAGAGATTAGTAGGGAGTGTTTTAGTAATAAATACATATTTTTATATAACACTTGTGTGGTTCTCTTTTCATTTAGTCTTTCAGGAGGTGATATTCTGGTAAAACAAGCTGCTTTACATTCCTTCAAGATTAAGCCTGAAGGCTGCTCTCCATAGCTACCACTAGGATAGCTTTCATAAAGGTTATCTTTGACCTAATCATCAATAAGGGTAATTTGGACTGGTGCAAGGTGCCCACTTTAATTAGTGGACAGCATATACCAGGCCAACTTCTCACATATACCGTCTTAGTGGAGGGACGCCTGGCTGCCAAGATTACATCACAAACTTTGGGAGGCAAGTCGAAAGACGTCAACTGCCACCGCTCAATCTCCACGCAAGGAGGTGGAGGCTGGACAGGTTCGGGTGCAGGACTGTCCCCTGCTGCTGCGACAGAAGATCCTCTCAAAGAGGCAGTCTGGTTGGAGGATCGATGGCCATGTGAAGCAGCTCGGGATACCAGACTCTTCATGCCCAATCCTGAGCCACAAGAATGACTATCCAACGAGCAGAACTGCTGACATTGCGCGTTCTCTTCAGTGGCGAATAGATCTAACCAAGGTTCTCCCCACTGCTCAAAGAGACCTTGCACCACCTCCGAGGGAAGACACCATTTGTGATCCATCATGCACCTGCGGCTGAGTTCGTCCGCCCTGGCGTTCAGTGAACCTGCCAGGTGTTGAACCACCAGGGATATGCCCTGATGTTCCAGCCATGTCCAGAGGCGGAGGGCCTCTGGACATAGGGTCCACGACCCCACCCCGCCTTGTTTGTTGCAGTACCACACGGCGGTGGTGTTGTCCGTGAACACCTGCACTACTCTTCCCCAGACAGAGGAAAGGAATGCCTTGAGTGCAAGACGAATCGCCCGAAGCTCCAGAAGGTTGATGTGGAGCCCGGACTCCGCTGGAGACCAGAGGCCTCTGATCTCCGCCTCTCCCATGTGGCCGCCCCATCCCAGAAGGGATGTGTCTGTCACCACCGTGTGTTCTGGTTGGGGAAGGGAGAGTGATCTGCCGTTGACCCAATCCTGGTTCGTGAGCCACCACTGCAATTGTTGTGCAGTGCCCTCCGAGATCTGGACGCAATCGGACAGATTCCCCATATGCTGCATCCACTGGAACTTCAGGTCCCACTGCAGAGCCCGCATATGCCACCTGGCATGATCGACCAGCAGGGTGCAGGAGGCCATGAGGCCCAGCAGCCTCAGGGTCATTCTGACCGAAACCCGGGATAGAGGCTGAAAGATCGGAATCATAGCCCGAATATCCTGGACTCGCTGTTCGGGAGGATAGACCCGAAACCGCGTCGTGTCCAGAACCGCTCCGATGAAAAGGAGCTTCTGAGAGGGAATCAGGTGTGACTTCGGCACATTGATGGAGAACCCCAGAGAATGCAGGAGGTCGGCTGTAGTCTGGAGGTTCGAGACGACTGCCTGGGTCGAGGTCGCCTTCAACAACCAGTCGTCGAGATAGGGGAAGACTGGAACCCCTGATCTGCGCAGTTGAGCTGCGACCACCGCCATCACTTTCGTGAATACCCGAGGGGCGCTGGTAAGGCCAAAGGGGAGCACGGTAAACTGAAAATGCTTGTGGCCTACCGTGAACCGCAGATAACGCCGGTGGGCCGGCAGGACAGGGATGTGGAAATACGCGTCCTGCAAGCCCAACGCTACCATCCAGTCTCCATGGTCGAGGGAAGACAAGACCTGAGCCAGGGTCAACATTTTGAACTTCTCCTTCCGGAGGAAGTGGTTGACGTCCCTGAGATCCAAGAATGGACACAGGCCCTTTCCTTCTTGGGCACCAGAAAGTAGTGAGAATAGCAACCACGACCTACTTCTGGGACAGGAACGCGCTCAATGGCACCCTTGGCCAAGAGTGCCGTAACTTCCTGTTGGAGAAGGGTCAGATGATACTCCGACATGCGATGGTACTGGGGTGGCATGGCTGGAGGGATATTCTCGAAGGGGAGGGAGTAGCCCCTTCGGACTAATTGCAAAACCCACCTGTCCGACAAGATGGTGCGCCAGTGGGGGAGGTAATGGCGAATCCTGCCGCCCACTGGCGTGTGATGGGCCTGAAAGGTCGGACTAGGAGGGTTTGGAGGCTGCGGCGGAGGTGGTTTGGCCTGCCCGCTGGCCCCCAGAACCACGTCGTTGGTTCCCACGTCATCGGCCGTGCTGAGATGGAACAGCTTGCGCTGGCCTGTGGCTCTGGAATGAATGTGTTGGGGCACCCCTTCCGTGACCACAAAAGGGGCGAAAAGCAGACCGTGCAGGGCGCATGGTGGAGAGGCTCAAAGACTTGGCCGTAGCCCAAGAGTCCTTGAAGCGCTCTAGCGCACTGTCTGCTTTGTCGCCGAACAGGCGACGGCCATCGAAGGGCATGTCCATCAAGGTGTTCTGAACATCCCCTGAAAAGCAAGTCGTCCTCAACCAGGCGTGGCGGCGAAGCGCCACTGACGTTGAATTAGTCCTACCCAGTGAGTCGGCAGTGTCCAATCCATAACATATGGTGAACTTTGCTGCGTCTCTCCCCTCGGCAACAGCACGGGAGAGCACGGCCCGGGCCTCCTCCGGGCACTGAGGCAGCACCTGCGCGACCGTATCCCACATGAAGTGGGAATAATGGCCCAAGAGGCATGCAGTGTTCACCGACCGCAGCCCTAAACTGGAGGAAGAAAACAACTTCTTCCCAAGTTGATCCAGTTTCTTGGATTCCCTGTTCGGTGGTGCGGTAGGGAATGCGCTCTGGGATGTTGAGGCTTGGACGACCAAGCTCTCGGGGGAGGGGTGTTGGGAGAGGAAAGTGGGGTCGCCCGGAGCCGGCGTCGGGCAACCATCCTATCCACAGGAGCCCCTGTGGTGGGCCTGGACCAGGTGCCCAAAAGGATGTCTGTTAGGGCCTCATTAAACAGCAGCAGGGGCTCCGAAGAGCTCGCTGCCAGCTGAAGCACCTCTGTCAGGAGGTTAGTCCTGACTGCCACCATAGGAAGCTCGAGGTTGAGAGCCTCGGCCGCCCTATGCAACACCACAGCGTAAGACGCTCCCTCCTCCGTAGCCACGGTAGGAGGAGACAACATGCCAAGGTCTGGCGAGGTATCCAAACCACTGGCATCCCCCAGGTCCTCTCTCCAGTCCTGGTCATAGTCTATCTGTGCAGTGAGAGGGTCCTCAGACCCCTCCCAGTCTTCCTCACACTCCTCTGGCTGCCAAACTGGCTGAAAATGGCCAGGGTGGAAAGTAGGCACAAAAGTACCCGTCGACATTGGGTCCGGCATCGGCTGACGCCGGTCCGACTCAGTTTCCACATGGAGGGGGAAGCCGGGGTCGACGTCGGCTGGTGGTCCAGCCGGCGTCGTCTGCGGACGTGGTGCCGGTGGAGTCGGCGCCGGTGGAGGAGTCACAAGGTCGACCGGCGCCGATCCGGATCCAGGCCTGGATCCAAGGGGGCCCTGCTTTGCAGAGGCCGAAGCCGCCGGCGTCGAAGGCCTAGGGCCCCCAGCCGAGTCCGCGGGGCCCGAGGGCGCACAGGCGGAGTCGGACTGCCCAAATATAGCGTGCATGGCTTTGTAAAACTGACGAAGCTGGGCAGGGGTCGCTGCCGGTCCCGGAAAGGGTGGGAAGGCCGGAGTCGACCCTGAAGGCTCTGCACGCGGAGCCACGGGAGTGGCACCACCCACACCCTGCGTCGCGTCGGCCGACGGATGAGGGGAAGTCGAAGAGCGACGACGCTTCTTCGACTTCTTCTTATGCTTCGACTTACCCGACCCCGAGTGCGAAGACTTCGTCGAAGAGGGATGATGATGGCTCCGCGATCGGTCCCTCGACCTCCCACACGACCAGGACTTGCGCGATGCAGAGCCGACTGCCGGGCCTCGAGGAGCTTTCGAGACCGCTCTCGCAAAGACTTTGGGGCCATGGTTCGGCAGTCGGAGCACGACTTGGGGTCGTGGTCGCGCTCCAAGCAGAAGAGACACATGCAGTGCGGATCCGTCACCGACATCATGCGGGAACAGGAACCGCAGGACTTAAAACCGGGCATCCTTCGTGCTACCAGGAGTCGAACGACTTGAAAAGATGTCGACAAAAGTTGCAAAAAAAAACTCAGTCAAAAAATGACTGGGGGTACCGCTCTTCCCGGATCTGCGCTTGCTGGCGCAGAAAGAGAAAGAACTGACGTCAGGCACGAGGGCGGCATCTAGGTATCTTCCGCGACGTCATCACGGCGACCACAACGCCAACGGCGGACGCGGAGTCGACCGACGACACCTACCGACGCGCAGGGGTACTGCTGACGAAAAAACTTTCCAGTTCCAGTCTGACGCCTGGGGGTAATTCTAAGGTAAGGAATCTATAACTAACTGTTTCTTTCAGATGCAAACCGTTTAGCAGGCTTCCCATTGTATAAATGGGCTACTGAATGGTTTTGGTCGCACTTTGTTTCCTGGCGGAACAAAGTCTTAATTGTTATTGGAGGTTTGCCAGTAACACAATAGAGTTGTGTGAAGGTTTAGTGCTGAGGTGCAGGACACCACCTGTGATTCCTCGTGCCTCGTAGACATTGTTGATGCTGCATAAAAAGGAGGTGGCATGGGTTGGTGTCCTCCTGGGTGTCTCACATAGAGGGCAAGCGTGGGGGGTATGCTCACTGTCATGATCACCAAAAGGGGGCTTTGGACTTAAATTTCTTTTTGTTGTAGGAGATTAAGATGGCGATTTCAAATTTGCCTCCTCCTCTGTTTCCACATCATGTGTGCCTCCTATAGTCTCCACTGCCGCAGTAAGAAGAAGAAGAGGCTTTTTCACATGGACCAGTGATGTTGGTGATGATCCACTGGATTCAGGAGCACTTCCTACCTCTTACTGCCCAGAAGGACAGGGTGCTCCAGGTACGCCACACTGCAGAGTTCACCCAAAATAGGAAACATTTCCGATCAGACTGTATCACAGTACTGGTCATATTTTGAGAGTTGTCAGTGTCGCTGCCAATTTTCTTGGCAGGTACAGATTTTTTAGATGTCTTATTCTTCTTCCCTTGACCATTAATCTAGAGTGAGGACATTCATAATGAGGGAAGGATTGGAGCGCTATCTCAATCTGCTTGCAGGAAAGAAGAAGTAAGAGCACAGTCAGTTAGCCTTGGGCATTGTAGTGCTGTAGCACATAATAAACTATGTACAATAGTAGACATGAACCTTTGATATTACATAAATATTCTTAAAAATGGTTTCAATACTAAAAATGCCTGTATGATATGGCCAATGCCACACCCATCCAGAAGACTGAAGCGCAGCACACACATGCAGTCACAGGTCAAAGTCCAGGTCAATCAAGATGAAGGAGGTATACAGTAAGTCACTTGAAGATTTCATTGATCATTCAGAGTCAATTGAACCGCACTAGTCAGTTGCATTCGCTTTTCTTTATTGATATCCATTCTTTCTCTCATAAAAATCTTGATTTCATCATAATTTGGCTTCTTTTACATCTTTGTCTGTTATGTCAGATTGGTAAAACACCTATCACATGTACATCTACTGCCAAAACGTTTTGCTGTAACCCACTTTTTAAATTTTCATTAGTTGCTAATGTATTCCCACTGAGGCTCCTTAACGTATCTTAATATTAATTGACAGATTGCCCATCTTTCTCAACATACATTTTTAACATATGTTCCATTAATAATCAATTCAACATCCCATCTTTATGTTTTAGGGGATTAGTAGCACAGGGATCACTTGTATTTTCCTAATATCTCATTCTGACATTTGACAACAGATGACACGCTCTGCTTTGGGATTAATAACTCCAGAGAGTAATGGTTTCTGCACTGGACTATCCTGTTACCCAACAAACTTTCTTTGTATTGCTGGAGTGGGAATCAGTTCTCAATTTAAAGAATCTCAGTTTACTATTGCACAGGCTAATTCCCGCTCTATTTTCATTTGTGGTCGTATGGATCTTAGCCATTGTTTTAGAGAAGATCAGGAGCAATGCATCACATGAATTATGATCACAATCACTAATCTATTTTATTTAAAAAAAAAAAAAAATCTTTTTATTGAACAAAACAACAGTTCCAGGTAGATACTTAGTACAATACAGTTTGTCATGTAATCTACAGACATCATCATAATAGGAGCGGAGGTAGGGCCACACTGTGGGGGGCAGGAATTTCACAAAGTCCCACCTAGCGAATGTGCTTCCCTGTATATATCCGGCTACACACCCTCCCGGCCACCACTCAATCTAGGATATGTACTTTTCCCAAGGGCCCCATATCTTTTCCCACTTCTTGGGGCACCTCCTGCTCTCGTATACCACCCTCTCAGCCAAGCGACACCAATCCAAATCTGTTTTCCAATCAGTTACCTTGGGGGGTATTCGGGCACCCCATAAACGCGCTATGTTACGTTTAGCAATCCCGGCGGACAGCATTAGCCATGTGGTAGTATGTGAAGGCCATCTGTCCTCTCCGGTAATGCCTAGCAAAAGCCAGCGTGCCTCCGCTTGGATGTGAGTTCTCACCACTGTCGACATGACCCCGGCTACTTTCCCCCAATACCGTTGTATTACTGGGCACTCCCACAAAATGTGAAAAAAGGTACCAGGCAGTCCGCAGCCTCTGAGGAAGGTATCTGAGTCCGCCCGCCCGATCCTGTGTTGAAGTGTGCGTGCGTAGTATGCCCTATGCAGGATGCGTAACTGAATTAGTCTAAATCTGGCCTTATAGCTATCTCTCTAGGGCTCTGAATCGCCTCCTGCCAGTCATCGTCCTCCAATAGGCCGACATCCGTTTCCCAAGATGCCCGTAGCAGGCCGAGGGGGTCAGGTAGATTATTCATTAACTTTTTATAAGCAAGGGAGATTGCTTTATCGGGAGTGGGATTTAACAGCAATCGGTCTTCTAATGGGGCGTACTCGGGGACACTATCGCTGTCCCTAACGTGGCAACACAGTGCGTGTCTCAATTGAATGTACCTGTACTTCTCCGTATCAGCCAGTTGATACTCCTTTTGGAGGTCGCCAAAGGAACTCAGTTGATCCCGTTTCCATATATCCCCAAGATGGTCGATACCAATAAGGCTCCAGCCACTCAATCAAACCACCTCTCGTAGGCCATCACTATGCCATAGCGGGGCCCGTTGGGTCAACTTACCCTTCCACCCCAGTGCCTTAGTGGCATCATCCCAAGCCCTCACCACCATCTGAGTGTGCATCTGGAGCCTCTTCCTCCCCTTCTTCATGTAGAGCGCTGCCGGGTATCCGATCGCTCCCATGGCTAAACGGTCCACTCTATACGCGGGGTCAGATTGTGGTGCATAGACCCACCCATTAATGTTTATGAGTTGGGACGCTAGGTAGTAGCACCTCATATCCGGTACGGCCAGTCCCCCTTCATAGACCCCTCTCTGGAGTTTGCGGAGTGCAATCCGCGATGCCCCACCTCCCCAAAGCAGGTTACGTTGCTCTCCCTCAATGGTACGAAAGAAGGCATCGGGTAGCTTATATGGCGTGTTCTGAATCACGTGAAGCAGCCGCGGCAGGGCCATCATTTTAAATAGGACTGCCCTACCCATGAGCGAGATGGGGAGTTGAGGCCAGTGGGCAATGTCCTCGCATAGTCGTACCAGTTGCGCCTGAATATTCAGGTGGTGAAATTCCTCAGGGGAATGTGAAATTCACATTCCCAGATATTTGAATGTGTCTCGTTGCGTTAAGGCCTCGCAGTCAGAGGTGAGCAGAGGGACCACACCGGACAAGTTAAACACGAGAGATTTATCCCAATTTATCTGATAACCCGAATAGGTACCGAATAGCCGATGACATTAATGAGTCTGTGGAATGTCTGTCTCGGGTTGCCCGCGTAGAGCAGAATGTCATCGGTGTATAAAGAGATACGCTCCTCCCACACCCCGCCCATATCAAACCACTTCACTATAGGGTCACCCCTGATCCAGGCCGCTAGTGGTTCGAGCGCCAACGTGAAGAAGATGGGAGACAAGGGACAGCCCTGGCACGTACCCCTATGCAGCAGAAAGGAACAAGACAGCGTTCCATTCACCCTAACTCGGGCACATGGGCCCCGATATAGAAGGCGAATCCATGCCACAAACCTGGGGCCTAGGCCAAATCTAGCCAGCACCGCCTGGAGGTAGGGCCATTCGATGCTATCAAACGACATTCGCGCGTCGAGGGAAAGCAGTGCCGCCGGTACTGTCGGGTTGGCTGCCATAGCTTGCATCACCCCATATTGACGGCAAAGGTTCAGTCTAGTGTTACGTTGGGGCATAAATCCTATCTGGTCCGGGTGGACCAGCGAGGAGATCACCGGCACCAGTCGGTTCGCTAGCACCTTCGCTAATACTTTTGTTTCGAAGTTAAGTAAGGAGATGGGTCGATACGATCTGCAATGATGCGGCGGCCTGCCCTTCTTAGGAATAACCACCACTGTGGCAGAACGGAGATCCAAGGGCAGACAGCCTTCCCGTTGTGCCGCATCAAACATCTCCAGCATGGGACCTGCCACAACAGAAGCCCCACATTTGAAGAGCTCAGTAGGCAGCCCATTTGGGACAGCCGCCTTACCCGACTGGAGGTCTTTAATAGCCCCCTCCACTTCTTCCTTTGTAAGGTCCCGATCTATCTACCGGTAGGGATGAATCTCGTAATAAGTCTACCGATTCGTCTATTGACCTGCTCGTGGCAGAGCGGTACATCTGCTCATAATACACTGCGAACCCCTCTGCAATATTTGTTCCTGATTGAAGGGTCTGTCCTGCCGCTGTTGTGATCCCGGCTACCCAGTTTCAGTCCCGGTCCCGTTTCTCCAGCCATGCGATAAGCTTATTTGCTTTGTCGCCAACATCGTACAGTCGCCGCTGCACGGCAGTAGCGTGTTGACGAACTGCATCCTCCCAGAGGTCTCTAAGTTCTCGCTGCTTAAGGCGGAGCCGTCGCAATAAATCCGGGGTACCGTGCGGCTCCCGCGCCATCTCCCCCTCCAAAGCCTCGATTTCTTGTTCCAGATCATCGCACCTGGTGCGATCTTTTTTCTTTTTAACGCCCATTTCTGCCTGAATATACCCCCTGATCACAGCTTTATAAGCCTCCCACAATGTACAGTGAGAGTCGACAGACCCGGAGTTCTCTTCGAAGTATTGTCGAGTGCGCTCCCGAAGTTTTTCCTGGAAGTCCCTATCCTTCAGATGCCAGGGCGTGATACGTGGGGGGGAGAGTAAAATCCCTGACAGGTCCTTGAAATACGACGTCAACCAGAGAGTGATCAGATATAGCTTGTGCCACGTGATGGGCGGCGCGGAAGTGTCCCACCTGAGTGCATTGTGTGAAGATATAGTCTAGTCTAGACCCACTGCCATGTGCAGCAGAGATATGAGTATACTGCCTACATGAGGGATTATACAATCGCCATAAATCCGAGAGCCCCATAGCCGAACAGAACATTTGAAGCGGTCCTGTGTCCTCTGGCCCACTCTGTCGCACAGTCCTGTCCCATTCCTGGGACATCACTTCATTCATGTCCCCACCCAATACTAACACCCCAACCGGCATACTCAACAGCATCGCGCTAAGTTCAAGGAAAGTACCTCCGTGTAGCCAAGGGGGGATATATACAGAGCATAAATTGAGCTGTCTGCCCTCCCACATCCCCGCAAGTGCCACAAATCTCCCTGTGGGTCTCGCCAAACTCAGCCCAGTACAAGCGGGACCGTATTTTTCACCAGGATCGCCACTCCCCTGGAGCCTGATGTGTATCCTGCATGCGCTCGCAGGGTGTAACCAAATCGATTCAATGCCGAGTAGTGGTGGCCCCGTAAGTGTGTTTCCTGCAACAGGACAAGATCGGGGGAGTAATTACAATTTGTTTGGTAGTAGTGGTTCCCAAATACATGAGAAACGACCGCACAATCAAGGAATGGAACAAGATTAGTATCTGCTAGTGTAGTACAGTGTGAATACAATCATATTTTTGACATCGTAGTTACTTACAGGGTGCTACCTTGACTCAAAGCACCTACTACCAAAACGATGCTAAAAGCACAGAGGACAGCCAATGTGCATACAAAACCCAACAAATGAGTCCTACTGTGCACACCCTTTTGTATTTATAACCCACTATAGTGCTGGGTAAATGTAACAGATTCTCTGTTTCCAATAACAGATAAGAATATTCTCAGCAAATCATATCCGTTGAAACCATCAAACCGCATACAAAGTCCATACAAAGTCCACAAATGTCCAATCTTTTGGCTTTGTTGTTTTTATTCTTGCACTTTATATATCCAGCGTGAAGTCTGTCTGCCAACACGTGTTTCGTCTACCCATAGACTTTTTCAAGGCTGGAACAATAGATATTAAGAACAATATTGTTTCCTTATAAATTATACTTTTCTTCTTTACACAGTATAACTAAAGATCCATTTCACACGGTGGCTTATCAACATACTTCAAATACAAGCACTATATATAATTTACATATAATTAAAATACCGTGAAAAGAGTCTCTCACCACAAATCACCATCTGTGTATCTAAAAATATCTTTTCTTTGTGAAAAAAAGAAAAAGAACAGAGGGAAAATGTATTCCCAAACTGTATCAGGAATCAGTAAGAAAAAGAGACCACCATTGTGTGACAGAAAAGAAATAATCAATGAAGATAGTAATCCCCATGTTTGTCTAAGATCAATCCCGGTGAAGGAGGAACGAGGCAATGATGTGTATCCTGCATGCGCTCGCAGGGTGTAACCAAATCGATTCAATGCCGAGTAGTGGTGGCCCCGTAAGTGTGTTTCCTGCAACAGGACAAGATCGGGGGAGTGTCTACGCAACTATTGAAGGACCGCAGTCCATTTGATTTTGTCCCCCAACCTGTTAACATTCCAGGACCAGAGTTTCAATGACTTCGTGTGTTGATTGGCCATTTAGACATTTGAAAGCACTCATACCGTCTACACATGGACAGATCCTGCCCACACCCACCCACATTGCAGGGTAGACATCCCCCACCCCCCCTCCGCAGCGTATCTGTTACTGAAACCTGAGTAACTATAAACATTATAGTCGACATGTGATGTTGAGAACAAGAACAAATAACCCCTTCAAACTCCCCCCTCCCTGCAGCCCTGCACAGTAGGCCTAAATCTACCCACCACCCCAAATTGCAGAGCGCTTGTCACCCACGTTGGTGCATTTAAACTAAAACGGGGCACATGATCCAGCTACCCACCCACCCAACGTCCCGGATTGTTCGAGCCCAACTACAAAGTTCCAAATAGTCTCATCAGTGTACTTGCGTGAAAGTCCTCGGAATCCCACAGGAGATCCCGATCAGCGCGCTCGCCCAGTCGGCAGTCCTCCATCTATGCTGCCGTGGAAAGCGCATCCAAACCTGCTGGTGGCCCCAAAGACGTTGGCTGTCGTCAGACCCCCTTGTAGGTATCACTCACTGGTTCCACCTCCCTGCGAACTCCGTTCCAAATCATTGCCGGTCTTACTCGATGGCTCACGTTCTTGTCTGGATCTGTTCGCCTGTTCACGGCGATCTCGTTGCGGCCGATTCCCAGCCGTGCGCCAGCCGTCGAGCCAGTCTCAAGTTTCTTCAGGGCTGCTGAAGAACCACACCTTTCCCTCTGCCTCAATGCGAAGTTTGGTGGGAAACAGCATCGCGTATTTGAAGTCCCTCTCACGAAGCCCTTTTAACTTCCAGGAAACTCTGGCGTTGTTTTTGAACTCTCAATGTGAAATCCGGGAAGAATGTTATTGCACTATTATCAATTTGGACCGGGGGGCACACCGTGCCATTTGCAAAATGCCATCCCTGTCTCTAAAGTTGAAAACGCGTGCCACAATAGGTCGAGGCGGCGCCCCAGGTCTCGGTCTTCCCCCTGGTACTCTATGTGCGCGCTCAATTGAAAAGGATTGGGAGAGGCCCTTGGGTTGTAGTCGTTTAGTGAGAAGGTCCTCAACTAATAGATCCGTCGCCTGGCCCTCCGCTCGTTCGGGTACGCCCAGAATGCGCACATTATTGCGTCGAGCCCTGCCCTCATAATCGTCCAGCTGGGCCTCCATCCTAGTTGTGCTGGCTTGGAGTTCCTCCACCTGTTTTTTAAGCGTAGCGGAGTCAGTCTTCAGTTCGAGAGTTGTGGTTTCCACTTCCTTGACTCTAGTATTCATGTTGTGAATGTCCGCCCTGAGCAGAGAGACATCAGACGAGACACTGTCCATTCTGGCCTCTAGGGAGGTCCGAACTGTCGTGATGGCGAGCATAGTATCATTGAGGGTCAGTTCCGCTTGACCGCCAGCCGCCACTGCGTTGTCCTGCGTGCCTTCCGAGCCCTTCTCTTTCGCATCCGGCCCTTCTGCCATGCGTATTTATCAAGCTTGGCCTGCATCGTTGCGCTGTTGCCCTTTCCGCCTTCCATGACAACCCCGGCGAGTGCCCAGTTCCGGCCGGTTACTCACCGCCGCCTGCTCTGGGACAGCCGCCCCGTCCGGCCTGTCGGGTTCCACCAGCCAGAACCACACAACACGTCCAGGGGCGATATCTCTGTGCGCCAATATATGTTGCAGTCTAGTCCAGGGGCCGTCGCTCCAGTTTCAGCGCAGGATCACCACCGCTCCCCGGCGGGGATCTCTCCCCTTCAGCCCCTGTGTAGAATCAGACCACCTCCATCTGTGTAACATTAAGGGGCCCCAGTCGCTGCCAGAGACTGGGGTTATATCATCAGGCAGGTCCCCAAACCAGCAACTGAGATCTGGGGTTCTCGAGTAGTAAGTACCCCTTCAGGCGCCTCTCTGTTCCTCTAGGGAGTGGCACTCACTGCGTATGTTCAGGGAGGGGGATGGGTGAGAAGGGTCCGAGGCGCCGTCCTCTTCATGGCCTGTAGATATCCCCGACGTTCTCCTCTGCCATGAGCACTATTGCGGCCCCCTCCCGCTCCACGGCGCTCCTCCAGCAGCCCCCGCACTCAGCGAGGCCCTCTCGCAGGGTGTATCAGGCGCCGACGACCGCGCTCTAGTTCCGTGGTCCCGCCCTCATCTGCCGGTCATGCTGGGGCTCACCGCCTCTCTCGCCCAACGTCCGTCCTCAATTCAAGGCCCTACCGGACCCGCACCAGTGCCTCA
Organism: Calotriton arnoldi; assembly: GCA_963921515.1. Lineage (NCBI taxonomy): Eukaryota > Metazoa > Chordata > Amphibia > Caudata > Salamandridae > Calotriton > Calotriton arnoldi. The sequence goes on along the minus strand of CAWUFW010003925.1, from coordinate 417,604 downwards.
GGGGATTGTACCGCAGTCCGCCACTCAGCCCCGATGCCTCTCTCGGATCACACAGGCGGCGCCATTATGCTGAGGCTGGAATCCGGACCGCTCACATAGCTCAGGCACACAGCGGTCTCGAGCACTCATTTTTCCTCTACAAGGGGCCCCCGCACCATCGGACACCGGGGGCTCCCAGCATGGCTCCAATTCAGACGGATATATGTGCGGATTTCTGGATCGTCGGGTGAGTTAAGCCGGAGCCGCGCTAGTGTGCGGCCATCTTCCCCGGCTGCTGGCCACGCCCCCCCACTAATCTATTTTAAGTCAATAAAGAGAGTTTGACATGAGTTAAAAGGTTTTATTATTCAAATCTTTTGGGTAAATCATCTTTATTAGATCACAATATAAATTCTTAGATCTTAGGCATTAGAATCTGATTAGAAGTCAATAATCAATCAATAACCAATAAATTGCAATAACATGCATTAAGCATGTTCCATGAAGGAAAGAATCTCTAGTCTAAAAATCCGGGAAAAGGAGTGAGTCAGAACCCATTAAGAGTTCTAATTCGAGAGAGTAAGAGAAAAAGCATAAAGCTTCAGCATTAAAGTCAGTTCAATAGATCAACAAGCATTGGCATAGCCAATAGGTCTCGCTTTTGGGACCTTATAAGTATTTAGTTATGCAGCACAATATCCTTGGTGCAACAACATCAAGTGTTGCATGGCTAAACACTTATAAGGTCCCAAAGGCGAGACCTATTGGCTATGCCAATGCTTGTTCCAGACGTGAAGAGTATGTGTGTGCATGAGTGTTAATGTGCATGTGCCCCTCCCCCTGCTCGAAAATTACCAGCTGGAACTGGCATTTTGATTAGATGAGTATTTCCTTACGTTCGATTCTAGCCCAGACTAAATAATATAGTTTTCAGATGATGTAGTCAACAGTAGCTAAACGCAATTTCAGTACAAAAGTGTTTACATATTTTGGAACTGCAGTTTGCTAACGTTGTCAATTAAATGCAGTGCTTTTAATATTTACTGAAGCATTGAATCTGGCATCTATATTTTTGTACTGTTTTTTCCTCCTCTTGTTACTGAGTGCAGAACACCCCATTTGTGTCGAAGAAACAGTTAAGGAAAAGGGCTGCTATCAGTTATGGGTAACCCTTTGGGTTGAAACTGCTTTCGGATTTCTCGAGTTGGTTTGTTACGTTTCACTATGTTCTTCATCCCTTTTTTTTTAAAATCCATTTCTTGTGAACGCACATAATTAGAGAGTCATACCACTTACATTTTTATACACAATTGGTCGGTTTCCATGGCTAACTGGCATTCTATTGTTTGTCTGCAAGAGGAAACTAGTAACTTCTTGTTGTGGCAGAACGCAGATAAAACGACCCTAGGAAGCCAAAACTCTGTTTAAGTCTGTTGGTGTTCATGCTGTGAGTAGAAGAAAGCTGTTAACACGGACCAAATGAGGTGATACATTCTGCTCCTGCATGTTGGGACTTGACATGTTGAAAGTCTTAAAATTGCTTGATCTTTCTCCAGAGCGGAATTTAACAGCTCGTTGTAATGCTAGAGTGTTTGATAACTACAGTAAACAAGGAAGCCACGCACGGCAGTGCCGGCTGAAAGCATGAGACATGCAGGGGTGGGGGCAGAGCTGCGCCCACAGGAGGCCCGAGCAGAAACGGGGAAAAGGACGCGAGTGGGGCGCGAGCGCGCGCCACAGCGAGCGATCTGTTTCTAATTATCGCGCCCGCGTCTGGGCACGATAATTGCAAACAGATGGCGCCCGTGCGGGTAACCGCAGGGAAAAGGCCATAACGCACGAGCGTCTGGTCAGCTTTTTGAAACCCCTAACTTAAAGTCTTGCCAGAGAGGCGCTTGCGCGCTACTCGAGGCTCGACCTAAAAATAATCTAAAACAGAACTTCCCATAAAGAGAGGTTCAAAAAACTCAGTAGAGTCTCAAAGCAACATGGCATAAGGTCTGGGTCTGGGTAAATGGGTGGATAAAAACAAAAGTGATAACCTACTCTAGGAGCTTGCACTATTAAAGATTACACATTTCATGAAGCTTTGCAACATGTTGCTTCTTTCATCTCCAATTTGCCAATCAGCTTTCGATGCTCTCATTGGAACAGGATCACTCCTCGTCTTCACACACGAATACAATAGTCCACAGTTTGCAACTAAGCTGTATCATTTCTAAGTTTATGTGGGTTATTTTTCTCATTCAACTCTACTTTTTCACATATAAACTACATTTCTAACCTTCTAATAAATCAAGTTTCTTAACAATAGCCTGTGTAGAAGTTGAAACATCAATATAATGAAAAGAAAATATTTGGCACAGCAACCATTCATATTCTTTGAAAATGCTGCATCGTCATACGTGAAGTCTTTATTACCCCATTAACAGTGATCTCTGCGCAAGTAGAAACATTCTGTGGAAATATATGAAAATATTTATGCAACTATTATTTATTATGAAAAATAAGTTCATGGGAAGGTCAAGAAAATAAACATTTCATGCACATTAAGCATTTCTAGTCAAGCCAGCTTGTGAGGAAGTGTTGCTTTAGCCATTTGAGGCCTAATACGGATAGATATGGTTTCCTGATACAATTTTTACATTTAAAACGCATTATTTTTCATTAAAGCCTACACGTTAATTCTACACACTATTACAAACTATATAATTTTCTCAATATTATTAAAAATGCGCCTACAAGTCCCCCGTCTGATGGTTATCTAACATCACACTTTCTTCACAAATTAATCTTTAGATTTCACTCTCATCCTTAGTTGAGTCTTTTCTCTTTCTTTTCAAACTCTTATATTGTTTTACATTTTTCTATTCTCGATTGATGTAATCATTTAATTCTAAATCCTTCTTTATCTGTCAGTCTGTCTCTCTGATCCTTCTTCTATTAAAATAATATCTACAACTTTTATAAAAAGCAAACAAGGTCAATAAGCAACACCCTACTATTAATATTGGCACAAATATGGCCTTAAGAATTCTTCCTCCTGCAGCATCAAACCAATTCCCAATAGTAGAAACTCATCTGCCAACATTTTCTAAAATACTAAGGGGGCGATTATGATGGCGGTCGGATCGCAACTGACAGCTCGTTGGTTACGATCCATCTGCCGGTGCGGTCCGAGCGCTGCATTACAATGCGTGCGGTCGGAGGCAGCAGGCCGAAGGGACCGTCCGACGCTTTCCGACGGGTATGTCGGAAACTCTCCATAATGACGGCGGCACCGCCGTCGGGATTATGATGTCGGTTTCCGACAGCCATTCCATGCCGGCCTTTCCGACTTGGAAAGGCTGCCAGATAGCGACTTGGAGGCCCCTAGCAGGGCCCCCTCCCTCCTGGACCTCCGCTCTAGGGCCTGGGGGGCACCTATGGTGGACTGTGGATGTAAATTCAAGCCCTTCTATAATGGAACTCTTGAAAGAATCAAGGCATAATTTGAATAAAAATATTAAAGTGTTCTCACCAATTCACTAAGCTAAGCAAAATACTACATGTGATTGCATATGACAAAGGAATGTGGTGGTAAGTCACCTCCTTAGCAGCTGATGAAGACAAGTGGACAAAGACATAGCAGTCCTTTGTTTCTAGTTCCTGTGTGTATTCTTGAACTAACCTAGAATAAACATTAGTAGAGTAATCTCCTTTCATGTAGCTTACAAATGATGCCTTTAACTTAGTCTCATCTACTGTGTGTGCAAGTATTGTAGTTTGTTAGAGTTCCTGTTAAATCTAGGATTTCCCATATTCTGGGGGACCATCTGGGCTTGTGGAACTGTTTCTGCATTGGAACTTGCATCTGCTGAATGGATACATTCTGCATTAGCATCTAATTTCCTCCTTGCATTTGACCATTTCCATTCATTCTGTCTCGATTCAACATACATTCCAATGCCCGATCTTATTATGGAAGAGACAAGGGGTCATTTTCTTCAGCATTGCAACATCTTCACTAGAATTCAGATTAACCGAAACACCTCTACCTCTACCCTGTGAAATGCCAAATCCTCCTTGAATGCCTTGAGTCTGTACTCCGACTCCTTGCATTCTACTATGATTATCTCCAAACAACTAATTCTGAAAACCTTTCTGAGCAAACCTCGTCTGGATTAACATGAATTTCTCCTTAAGCTTTTTCTGCATCATCTCTTGTTCGTCACTGCAATACTTTGCATACCTCAGGATCTCATCCAACGATTTTGTCTGCCAGCAAATCACACTCTGCTGTATGTGCATACTGATCTCTGGTCTTAACCCATGAACACACTGAGACACAAACAATTTCATATCACTCTGTTCAGGATATTCCCATCCACTGTGTTGTTGAAACACTTGAAGCAACTACTCATGGTAATCATGCAGTGATTCTGTTGGTTCTTGTGAGGTTCTTTTAATCTTTACCCAGTCAATGGAGGAACCTTGCCTTTCAGAAATGTAATCACCACATCATATTTTTCTATAACCACAGGAGATGATGGATTAGTGCGGGCATCTCTCATTGGTTCTACATGCGGACATTGTACAGCCATTTTACATTCAGCCACAAATCATTTGGCACTACAATATCAAAGAATGTATTCAAATCAATCCACAGCACTTTGAAATTTTAACAAATCTGTCAACTTGTGTGATCAATTGTACAGGCTTCTCTCTCAATTTTGGAAAATTATTCGTAAATGCTGTAAATTGAGTCTGCTCCAAGCTACATGAACATACCCTTCACCTGGTGTTTCTCTCAACGGATAAGCCAAAGCTTCTTCTTCATCTGGGGGACCTGTCGGTGGTTTATTGTTTGCTTCAACTGCCTCTGCTGGTGTCTTTTTTTTTCATTCTTCTTTGCCCATTTGCTCTCTAATTTCTCAAAATAACTCCATTTACGAACGCATTTTGCTAATTCAGTAATGTGTAATCACATCCCTGAAGAACGCTGTCTCAATAGCTTTATCCAATTATACCCAGAAACTTTTCTGAAATAGGACACTTTTTGAAAGATCCACTTCATATTTTCAAGCTAATTTAGTGAGTTGATCATGAATAGTTGCTGCACGTCTAGTAATTTCTTTGCTCAAATATATCAGCTCTTTTTCTTGATACTGAATCACATGCTCAAGATCTAAACCTCCTCTGATTATTTCTTCTAACTCTATTTCTAATCTCAGGACATTTAATGGTCTCTCCTTCCCTGTCTACTGTGTAGTGAGAACCTGATTTTCCGTCTTTTCGTTCTCTGCCATTTCTTCAAACCATGGGAGACAAAAATCCACCTTCAAATAGGTTAGTCTCACCCTGTGTTATTGGTGTCCTAAAAACAATGCGTTTTCCTTATCTAATGATTGAACTGTTTGTGATGGTGTCCAGGCAACAATCAGTGAATTCTGTGATGTAGCGATAAACCCTGTCAAAGCTGCGTCTCCAACAGCTCCTTGAACTACTGCATTTGGAACCATATTAATTGGAGAAGGGGTTCCGCAAATCTCTAATGGCTGTGCTGTTATGGCCCTAGCAATGGGTGCTGGTAGTTACATTAGACATAGTAACAACTGGAGGCATCAATGTAGAAACATTCTCAATTTGTGCAGGCACAACATTAGATAAAACAGGTTGTACAACAGGATGTGTAATCTGTAATGGCCTTTTAATTTGAATAGCATTTAAGTCACAGGCGCTATAGTCACTGTTACATTAGATGTCAAAGTACTCTCAGTATTTGTTACAGGGGCCACATAAGGTGCATCTCTGTCAGGAGACACGGCAGCTTCGTTCGCGCAGGCAAGTGCTGAGGCTCGGGAATGACTTCAATTCCCAGCGGCCTTAGCGCGACGTCTGGCGTCAGACGCCACGCATCACGTGATGCGGAAGCAGTGAAGTAGCGAGGATGCGGGGCAAGACGCTGCCGATTATTCCGCTGGTTCCTGGATCCTTGCTGGCCGTTACCAAGTTGTTCTGGGTCGGGTAAGGGTGCTGCTGGCACCGCTTGTTCCATTTTTCCCTTGTTGAAGTCCTGGTTGTAACCCTTGATGCCTATCTCTGCCGTTTTGGATCTCCGGGATTGGAGTGTGCTGTAGCTTACTTTTCCCTACGTTGGAAGAGCTCTTACCATATCCTGTCAGAGCTCTTGTGAGGGAAAAGTACTTTGCTCACCTTTGTTGCCTAAATACTTTGTTGAGGTTTACTTGGGTGTACTGTTCTATATTTCCCTGCGTTGGCGAACTCTTCTCTGAATCTTGCACACAGAGTTCATGCGAGGGAATTACTTTCTGATACATTACGAATTAGGGGTTGCCCTACCACCAGTTATCTAAGTGAGGTGCTTCCTCTCGTGAGAGTGACGTAACTCTTCATATCCCGAGGGCTACCTGCATCTATTGGAAATCCTTGGTGCACTTGTATTGAATGCGACTCAGTGTTCATCACGCTGTATTTATTGTTCTATCCTAAAGTGACGATTACAGCTACTCACCTATTTTGCTTTCGCTGTTTTCTTTTGTCCTACACAGGGGTGTCATTGACAAAGGGTCATATTGAGCGTCAGTGTTTACCTCGCAATCTCAGGTATAAACCTTTGTGCATGAGATATTTATATATCATATGGAAGAATAGGTTTTGCTCATATGAACCTTTGTGTTTTCCAGCATACTGTATGGATTAGAGGTTACAAGCTCAACACCCCTGTTAGCCGGCAATCTTTAATTTTCTTTACAGGTTAGTGGAAGTATGGGTACTGATGCAGCGCGTACAATGAAAACTATTCTCCTCCCAGGTTACTTATAGGTCATCCAGGGGTAAACTATATTTCTCATATCCTCATGACGATGGGGCCCATAAACATCGCCTAACACACACACACACACCTGGATTTCCTTTTACACCTGTATGAAATTCTGTACTCCTAGGAGAAGCATGAGAATTAAATGGAGAACACCATTTTGTGTACCGCTGGAAGAGCAAGGATATCTATTTACCTTAATTTGTCACTTTCTTTTAGTTATTTCTTAAGATATTCCTGCTCATTGTTTTGTCGATGAATCATTCATTTAAGAAATTAGTTCATAGTGATTAAGACCAGCTGAATCACAATTAACCAATTACTCATGTCACAATCATTTAGGAAAATAACCACTGAGTCATTTTGGGTTTAAAGAATCTTAAATTTTATATAATTTTAAAAGCATGGAAAGAATTTAATACTTTATTCAATTATTCATTTTTAAATTCACAATTTTATTAAGCATAACCAACTTATTGCAGAAAAGGAAATTTTGTCATGAAGCCAAAACCCTAGTTACCTGCCTAGCTTCCTAATTTAGCCTAAAGATTTCTAACCTAACTTTGGGATTAGAAATAGCCTGATTCTCATACTCAACTGTAAAGTTAAGACAGCAACAGCAACTTCAGCTCGTCAGCATCAGCTACCTGCAACCCGTCTCCTCTACTGCAACCACGACTCTCGAACTGCTTGGAACTCTGACTGGAACTCTCTGGAACTTCCCTGGAACTGACCCCTCCCACTAAGAGTAGGCCCTCTTATACCCCAATTCTAACTTTGCTAACTAACTGTTGCAACATTAATATCACGCTTTTCTTTCATTGGTCCATGCATGTCAGCTTATTCATTCTTTAATCAAGTTCTCTTGGATTCAAGGGTCCTTGGATCATTTCCTTTCCCATACGCTTATACATTTCCATCCGATTAGATCAGTCCATTTGTATCTTCTTTTGACACATTCAAGAACTCCGCAGTCATTGTCCTTTCTCTTGGGCTCCTTTCCCACGGACTCTCTCCTGATCATCACGGCACACTATCAGTTCAATTAGGTCACACCAGCCTTGACCATTTCTTGCATCCTAGCCTCTCAGAGACATCACGAGGCTCCAGATTTCTTCAATCTCATCCCGTACCACGTGTCCCCTTGCGCCTGCGCATATCTTCCCACTGGCGGCCATTTTATCTCGCCACTCGGTTCTACTTTTAGAAGCACTAATTCGAGGCAAATAAAACATAATTAAAATAGAGAAAAATATCCCTTTCGTTTCCCTCCCGTCTACGTACCCCAATTAATTGTTACCTAGCAAAAAGCGACATTTAAGCTGCTCCTTACTTACCATCACTATTGTTTTTGCAACGACACATTTTATTTCTATGAAGCACAAACATGCATTTATTTTATTTAGTACGCTTTTTATTCTTACGTTATGATTAGACACACGGACATTCATTAGTAGATTATTTAGCACATACATTGGCATATTACCATTCCCACATATACAATGTTGATTAATACATTTAAACGAACATTTTTAATTAATTAATTATATAATTTGTTAGGGGTTAAAATTTTTATTTTTACTGCTCCATCAATCCCCCTTTGGTGATTTTTAAATCACCACATAAAACCCAAGTCATACTTCTTTTCAGGCAGCATGTCTTTCATCCTTTACTTTCTGTTATTCATATCTCTGTCTCCTCTTCATCTTGCCTTTTAGTCTCTTTATACATGCTTTCTTTCATTTTCTCCAACTCAATTTCACCCATTTCTCTCTCTCTTTCTCTCATTATTCTGTTATTTCTTCTTATCTTATTCTGTCTTACTTTTCTCTTTATACATGTTATTACTATTTTCAATGTCATGGCTAACAATATCACTATAGTTGCTACTATTATAACTTTCCCTATTACTAGTTTACTCATCCTAGTTAACCAATTTGCTACTGAGGAAAACCCTCTACCAAGTTTTCCCCAAAACACTTTCAACCTCCAGTGGAACTAATTCTTTGTGCAGACTTGTAATATTTGTAATATACTTTTGTATATTTTCACTGTTATCCGGAATGTAAGTACAACAATGTTGGACTTTCAACATTCCACAGACTCCACCCTCTTTGCCAAAAGAATATCAAGGGCAAGCCGATTTTGCATCACCATAGCTCTCATGGCAACCATTTCGGTATTTACCATTAAGAACCCTCCCGCAGTATCTGTAGACAAACGATCTACTACTGTGGATAACTTCCGAATTTTAAATGCATTCAAAGATATTCCCACTGCTGGTATTAATGCTCCAAAAATATCACCTACAATTTCTGAAAAACTTTCCCTTTTCTACGTGTAAATCTATTAATCATCTTGTATGTTCCCTTTTCTTCTCTGTCCATGTGAAAAATCTTTGGAAAGACCAGGCCTACATAGCAAGTTCCATACCAATGGTCCGGTAACCTGTAATAAGCTCTATTCCCACAAATATAATAGATACCTGGAAATATTGGGTCCTTTCCACCTTTGAATCCCCAACCTCCCAGAATTTGATAATTGTCATGGCAGATACTGGAACCTACAAAGTAATTGTCATAGACTGTCTTATTTCTCTTAATGCACAACTTTCCTGTTTGTGGCCAATCTAAAGTCATTGCTGCATTTATCCTTTTCCTTCATGATTTCCTTCCTCAAACGTCCATAAACGTTTTCCTTCCTCCTTTATTGCTTCTTTTTGAAATTTCATTCTTCTTTCTTCAACCATATCCAAAAATACTTTTTCTTCTTTCTTTAACTCACAGGTAAGGTTGTTACTGACTATTTCTTCTAACGTTAATTTTCTATGTTCTAAAAAGAATTCTCCTAAAACTTTTGCTGGTTTTACTTTGTTAAGTTCTGGTACTACTGGAATGTTTGCAAATATCTTATCTATATCAGTATAATAAGATTCTAATCTACCTGTTTTATAAAATAAACTTGCTATTACACTACATGTTATTCCATAAGTCAAAGGTAAGTGATGATAAGTCACACCTTCCGATACTGATGCAGGCAACTGCATACAAACATAACAATCTCTTACTTCCATTGTTTTTACGTACTCATACAACAACTTTGTAAAAACATTCTTTGAGAAATCTGTTACTGACCTATCCTTATGCAACTCTGCACTACTTCTCAAAACAACTTGTTCTTTAATATTAGTTTCTTTTTCTTGTTTAGTATCATTCTTTGCTTCTATCACAGCTACACTAATAGGAATTGTGATTGCTAAAACTATCCATATGGTCATTAATAACCCTGTACAAAAGCAGCACATTTTGCACCATCTCTTTATAAATTCACATTTATCTCTTCCATCCCTATTATTTTCCATTTTTCTTTTTCTATTTATTAAGTTTCAGAAAATTGTGTCACTACACCTCAGAAATGACTTAGATGCCACTCTGCTTTAAAAAAAAAGTCTTTGCTTGGTACTTTCTTTAATTCTCTCCAGAATTCTTTCGTTGTCACATCCGGTGATTTGTCACGTCCAGTAAATTTGTCACATCCGGTAGAAGCACTATAAGTCTTCACTTTAGTTTCGTTGCATCTCACCTTTTCCCATCCGACTTCTCAGTCTCTGGTTTCCGTGAGTGTTTTCTTCTTCTTCTTTGTAATCAGTTAATGCAATATACAGCCACTCAGGTGACTTAAATTTTGAATTCACTTTCTTTGTCCTTTTGGACTTTTGTAATCTTTTTCCACTTGGTTTTTCTTGTCCCTTTTTACTTGTTACCTCATTTACTTGTTCAGCATCTTCATCTTCTGCTCTTATTATTCTATATCTCAATTTTCTTACATAGCTGTTGGGCCAATTATCTCCTTTTCTTGGCCTTTTGGCTTCACCTTCTCTTTCTTCTCTTTCTGATTTCCAATTTCTTTTTCTTGATTCAGTCTTTGCTTTTTCCTCTCCTCCACTTTCTTCTGTTTCTGTTTCAACTGTCTCACTATTGTCTCTTATTTTGAAACTTATAATCTCGTCATCTCCTACTGGTGGATCTATCTTCTCCTTTTTGTTTTCCCTTATCACTGTCCCTCCTCGGGGTTCTTCCGATTTGGTGTTTTCCTCCTTATCTGTTTCTGAATTTCCCTGTTCTCCTGTTTTTCTATCTATCCCTATTGCTCCTCGGGGTTCTTCTCGATTTTCTAACTTTTTGTGTACTTCTTTCCCTACTTCATCTATTAATATTGTTTCTGAATGTTTTCCACCATAACTTGTACTTGGTTGTTCATCTAACTCAATTTCTTGCTCAGTTTCTTCTCTAATTGGTTTATAACCCCAAGTTCTCTTTCGGAATTCTTCCCAATTTGCAGCTGAATCATCAGATCCTGAAGTTGTGTCAGATATTTCCAGATGTCGACTTACAGGTCGATCTTCAAGTTCTGGAACTTCTGAATTTCTTTCTTCTTCTTCTTCTTGTTCCTCTTCTTCTATAGAGGTGTTTTCCGTTGGGGTCTCCAGATGTCGACTTTCAGGTCGATCTTCAAGTTCTGGCACCCTTTCTTTTATCTTAGTTGTTCCCGCCGTTAAACTTTTATCCCACACTTCCAGACGCCGACTCACATGTCGATCTGTAGGTTCTGGAATTCTGATTGTGTGGCTGGCATGAACCCAGTTCTTCACTCCTGCACACTTGACAGCAGTCGTTGTTACTAGTATTACCTGTCTTGGCTCATCCCAACGCGGAACTAGACAGTTTCTTCTCCTGTGGACTTTAATACGGACCCAGTCTCCTGGATTCAAGTCGTGGGCTGGTTTTCTTTCAAGAGTGGTCGCATCCGGTCCAACCTGATGAAACACAGAACGCACCACATCAGCCAGTCCTTTGCAATAATCCAGTATTAGATCATCAGTTATTGTTAATAACTTGTTGACTGGTACGTGGGCTTGTCTCATTGCTCGTCCCATGATCATTTCATGAGGACTGAGTCCCGTTTTCTTTTCAGGGATGCTTCTGATGGTCATCAGAACAAGAGGCAGTGCATCCGGCCATTTGAGTCCTGTAGCTTGACACATTTTCCCCAATCTGTTTTTAATTGTTCCATTTATCTGCTCTACTACCCCAGAAGCCTCTGGTCTGTAAGCACAATGTAATTTTTGTTTAATACTCAGTGCTTCACAAATCAATTGGATCAACTCATTTTGAAAATGTGTTCCTCTATCTGTCTCAACTGTGACTGGAAAACCATACCTCGGAATGAACTCTCGTAGCATAAGTTTTGCCACTGTTGTTCCATCATTCCTTCTTGTGGGGTATGCCTCCACCCAACGAGAGAACAAACAGACGACCACCAGAACATATCTTAATCTGTTACTAGGGGCATCTCAATGAAATCCATCTGTATCCTTGTGAATGGACCTCCTTCTCGTCCTATTGTTCCTAGACTCACTACGGTTTTCCTTCCTCGGTTAAACTGTTGACAAATAAGACATCTTTGACAAAGACTTTCAGCAATGGCTCTGAATTTTGGGTTATACCAGGTCTGTCTAAAAGTCTGATCATTGCATCTCTCCCAATATGAGCTTGTCCATGGTACATCCGTGCCATGTCTGCAATCATACTATCAGGCATAACTGGTCTTTCATCTCTGTATACCCACACTCCATTATCTTCCTGTCTTCTACATCCTGCTTTAATCCAGTAATCCTTTTCCTCATCTCTTGCTGTTTCTTGTAACTGCCTTACTTCATCCCATGTTTCGACTGCGTTAGTGAAAAGCAAAGGACAAGAGACATGCTCCCTTTCTCTATTTTTGTTCAGGGACGCCATGTTTTCCGCACAATATCTAGCGATCTCATCAGCATAATTATTGCCGACCGCTATGTAGTCTTCGTTTTTCTTATGCGCCTTGCACTTCACTACAGCTATTTGTTTAGGCAGCTGTATCGCCTCAAGCAGTTTTTTAACATAATCTCCATTTCTGATAGGTGTTCCTGCAGATGTCAAAAATCCTCTTTGTGACCAAATCTGGCCAAAATCATGTACGATGCCGAAACCATATTGGCTATCGGTCACAATCGTGATTCGTACATTTTTTCCCAATTTACATGCTTGAATCAAAGCAATTAGTTCCGCAACTTGGGCTGACCTAACTCCTTTCAGACAAGACGCTTCCATCACAGTTGCCACTGTGCATACTGCATAAGCTGCGCTTAACACTCCTTCCTTTGTGCGTAAACATGAACCATCTACAAACATGACATAATCGGATTCCTTTAACGGTTCATCTTTTATGTCAGCTCTTGGTTTTGTGCAATATTCCAGCACATTCAGACAATCATGATCTACTTCATCTTGTTCAATTATACTCTCTTCATCTGGCAATGATGTCGAAGGATTTACATTTATGCATCTATCTATGGTCACATTTTCTGCACTCAAGATGACTTTTTCGTACTTAGTCAGCCGACTATGTGTCATGTACTGTGTTTTTGTTCTTGTCAAAAGAATTTCTACTGAATGGGGAACATATACTCTCAGTGGATACCCCATCACTATACCTTCACTTTGTTCCAGACTTACACAAGTAGCAGCAACTGCTTTCAAACATCCAGGCAATGCTTTTGCTATAGGATCTAAAACAGCTGAAAAGTAAGCTATAGGCCTCTTCATGGTGCCGTGTTTTTGTACCAGTACTGAAAATGCACATCCATCTCTTTCACTGCAGTATAACTCAAAATCCTTCTCATAATCAGGCATACCCAATGCAGGGGCCTCACACAGTTTCTTTTTCAATTCTTTGAAAGATTTCATTTCTTCTTTGTTTAACTCAAAAGGGTCTTTTACATCTTTCTTTGTCAGTTTTTGTAATGGTTTTGCAATCAAAGAAAATCCACTTATCCATTGTCGACAATATCCAACCATTCCCAAAAACATTCTTACCTCTCTTTGAGTCATTCGTGCTCTCATTCCTTGAATCATTCTTACTCTTTCTGTCGCTATTTTCCGCACTCCTTTCTCAATTTTATGCCCTAAATACTGGACTTCTTTCTGACAAAACTGTAATTTTGAAGGAGACACTTTATGTCCTCTTTTCTCTAAGTGGTTCAGCAAAGCAATTGTGTCACTTACACATGCTTCTTTGGTTTTCGATGCCACCAATAGGTCATCGATATACTGCACCATCACTGATTTTTCTGGCATTTTTAAATCTTCCAGAGATCTCTTTAGAATCTGATTAAAAATTGAGGGGCTTTCTGTATACCCCTGTGGAATTCGGCACCATGCCAAAATACGCTCTCCGAAACGGAATGCAAATAATGGCTGGCTATCTGGATGCAAAGGAATAGAGAAAAATGCATGACACAAATCTATCACAGTGTACCACTTTATATTTGATATAGAATCACTGCAGGGTTTGGCACTATTGGACAGCATGGTACAACTATTTTGTTGATCTTTCTCAAATCCTGTACTATTCTGTATGTTCCATTTGGCTTTTTCAGTCCCATAATAGGTGAATTACATGGACTGCTCATGATTTCTTTCAGAATTCCCTGTTCAATCATCTTATTTATCACAGGAGTTATTCCTTCAATTATTTCTGGTGTTAATTTGTACTGTGGCGTGTTTGGATAACTTATCCCTTCTTTTACTGTCACTTTTACGGGATCAACTTCTCTCATTAATCCAATGTCCTCTCCTGTAAAATCCCACACACTTTCTTTTACTGCACCTTTTAGTTCTTCTGGAAGTTTTTCTGCATCAAATGCAGGAAATAAACCATTCGTTTCAGGTTCTTGATTCATCAAAGTTACTTTATACAAAACATCTTCATCCGAAGTCTGAAAACCTATTCCTTCTGGTGTACAATAAATCGTGCAATTCATTTTACACAAAAGGTCACGACCTAGAAGATTTACAGGACTACAATCGCACACTACAAATTTATGCATTTTTCTAAAAGAACCAATTTTTACTTCTACCAATTCAGTAAGTGGGGTTTTAATCTGCTGATTGGCTACTCCTACCACTTGGATGCATTCACCTGAGAGAGGAAGGTTCGGAATTTCCACTGACCTAACAGTAGAACGGGTAGCTCCAGTATCGACAAGGAATGTTACGTTTGCTCCATTCACTTCTCCATCCACAAAGGGACCAGACTGATCTACCTCTAGAGTTGCGCCAAGCACGCATTCTTTCCCCTCTCTTGCGCACCGTCAGAAACTTTCATCCAGATCATCCTCACTCTGATTCAGCCAATACTTGGAAAAGTTTAACCGCTCTCTGCAACTCTGTTACCTGCTCTCCTCCGTAGAATCCTGTTTCTGTACTGTATCTTTGCTGGTTAACAGTGTTGGGAAGTGGTGGTTGTGGCACCTGACTTTGTTGAACAACTACCTCATTCTGCACCTGTGGAGTTAATGATTGATGTTCCGGATTAGGTTTAGGTGGGAACTTACACTCATTTCTCCAATGCCCTAATTTTCCGCAATTATGACATGGCCATTTCTTCTTTGCCTCTTCTAGACTCACTTGTCCTTTTCCTTTACCTATATTTGGTCGCATCTTATTCTGTCCTGATTCGTTTCCATTATTATTATCCAATTGGGCTTCTTGTTTTTCTGCCACTTTCACTTGTGCCCACATTGCTTTTTCTTTCAACTTACGCTGTTTACTCTCTATTTCATCACTACAATACTTAGCATACCTCAGCACCTCATCTACACTTGCATTCTGCCAGTTTATCATATGTTGCTTAATCATATCGCTTATTTCTTGTTTCAAGCCAAATACAAATCGGTATACAAAATTACTCATATCCTTCTCACTTAATTCCTCATAACCACTATACTTTTTGAAAACCAACAACAATCGCTCTTAATATTCATGTACACTCTCCTTATTTTCCTGTGTAGTTCTATCAATCTTAACCCAATCTGTTTCTTTTGGAGGAATCTTATTTTTCAAAAAGGTAATCACCTTGTCGTATTTCTTCATCACATCTGGTCCTGGAGCTCATGTCTTAGGATCTCTTGGATATTCTGTAGTTGGCCAGTCAACTGTAATCTTACATTCTTACCACAGATCCGTTGGTACCACTATGTCAAACAATCCATCCAAATCTATCCACAACACTTTCGACACCTTTACAAACCTTTCTACCTGTCGGTACCACTCAACTGGCTTTTCTCTTAACTTTGGAAAGTCATTTGTAAATGACAGGATGTCCTGCCTAGTCCAGGGAACATGCACATAACTACCACCTGCAGTTTCTCTCATATGGTATTCTTTAACAACATGTTCCTTTTCTGTTATCATAAAAGCCAATGAACCTTTGTCTACGCTTTTCTCATTCTTCTTTTTCCATCTAACCTTCCATCTTTCTACATCACCCCATTTTCTCAACAAAACAATCAACTCTTTTATCTGTGTCAACCTTCCTCCTGTATTCAAATTTTCAATATCTTTTTCACAAAAATCTACTCTGTATGGTTTCTGCAACGTTTTTACTTTTGCAAAATTTATTCCAATCTCACCGGCCACTTCTTCTAGTTTGTCATGTAAATTCTTTGCCCTCCATGTTATACTTTTGCACAGAAACATTATTTCATCATCCTGATAATTCTTTATCTTTTCTGTACCAATCGTTCCTAGAATTAATTCTTCCATGTCAATTTTCAATCTGATCACATCTAATGGTTTTTCTTCTGTTTCTTTTATTTTAAAAGCTTTTATCCACTCATTTAACTCATCAGGAGTCGGACCTATAGGAGTACTATTTATTTCTGTCCAATTTCCACTCTTTTCAGGTGTCACTGTTGCAGATTCAGTTACCATAGGCATTTTCCTACCGCTACACTCATTCACTGTCAAATTTTCAGGTGGACTTGGTCTGTAAGCACTAGTCAAATTGCTCGTTCCTGGACTTGTTTCCATTCTTTCCTTTTCTCTTTGGAATTGCGAACTCAAGGGAATCACCAAAGATCGTTCATCAATTTTCTGATTCTCGAAAACTGGTATTACTGGACCTATTGTTACGGGTACGGTAACTGCTTCCATATTCTTGGTTAATTCTCTAATTTTCTCAGTTAATTCTTTTGTTGTCCTTGCCAATTCTCTTGCACTATCATTTTCTATTCCCTCATTTTGGGAAGTTCTTATTTGTTCTTGTGACCTATTTATTTCTTGTCTTTTTTCTGGACTTTTATTTCGCATAGTTTCTATTGGTGGCGCATTTGGTGTCACCACTGTAGAATTCTGCTGATACGGAGGTGGATTTTTATTTAATATATCTTCCAGCAACTCGTCATCCGTTTCGCTCTCATGCATATACTTTTCTCTCTCTAAATGTTTCTTTTTCTCAGTCCGTTTTTTCTTAGTCCCTTCCTCAACTGTAAAAGCTGGAAACAAACCTCCTGTCATGTTAGCACATCTCCATCGTTTTATTCTGTCCTCATGATTCATTCCCCACAATCTTCCGGGCACGAACTCATAACCTTTCATACCTCTGAATCTTTCTTTCTCGTACATCTCATCTTCCCATTCTGTTAAAGCCTCAAACTGTGTCGGTCTAGGTCTAGGTTCCAATTTAAGCATCTTTTCTTTTAAATTCCGTAAAATCGCTACATTAAAAGAACCATTTTCAGGAAAAGCCAATGCTCCATCATTCTTTGTATATTTTACCCAATTATCCAACCATATGCACGTATGATATCCATATTTCAGCATCATATGTGAAGCTGCTGATTTCGGCGGAGGAATTACTTGTCCCTCTCTAGTCACAACCTTTTTGTCTTTCTTAAAGAAATTCTTTAATTTCGTTGTCCATGACGTTCTCTCCCTTTCATACTCGTAATACGGCATGTTTTCTATTTGTTTTCTCTTTACTCTAACGCTGTTTCTGTGTACGGAACTTCGTCCAATTACAGCGCGATTCACACTAACGTACCAATCAGAACAATTTCCACCGTCCGCGAACCAACCAATCCTAGCGCGGCACTTTTTTCTACGTCACTCCTGCTCTGTATTCACGTGACTAGTGCACTAACCAATCCTAGCGCGGCACTTTTCCACGTCACTTCTACTCTTTACCCCTCCTTTACAAAATTTATCGGCAATTTTCTTTTTACTGTTTTTCTTCGTTAGTTACAACAAATAAACAATTCCATAGTCTGATTCGCTAAACAAAGTGACAGCCTTGTCCTTTTACACAAGAATCCTGTTTTTCCAGTAGGCAGCGCTTACCTCTACCCTACCACAGAATTATTTACTTTCGCCGATAAAGTAGCACTTCCCTCTACCTTACCCTTCTTTCAAACAAACAATTTACTCGTTTCTCTGGGGATAAGACACATGTGGAGACTAGGCTCCTGAGAATTAAGGCCAAAGTTTCACAAGTAAACGTGATTTGCTATTCCATTTACACACTTTTCACACCGAAATCCCTAACATAACACAACCTGCGTTATAACCAAAATGAATTCAGACCATGTACCAAATTCCATGTGACTTCTCTTGCCACACGTGTTCCACTTCCTACATCCCAGAAGCGTGAAAACTTACATATAACATAACGCGACTCAACATATAGTGTTAGTCATCAAATAATCAATAATCAATAAACAATAATCACTAAACTAATCTATAGAAAACCATAACTCTGCTACCAAGAAATCTGATGCAGCGCGTACAATGAAAACTATTCTCCTCCCAGGTTACTTATAGGTCATCCAGGGGTAAACTATATTTCTCATATCCTCATGACGATGGGGCCCATAAACATCGCCTAACACACACACACACACACCTGGATTTCCTTTTACACCTGTATGAAATTCTGTACTCCTAGGAGAAGCATGAGAACTAAATGGAGAACACCATTTTGTGTACCGCTGGAAGAGCAAGGATATCTATTTACCTTAATTTGTCACTTTCTTTTAGTTATTTCTTAAGATATTCCTGCTCATTGTTTTGTCGATGAATCATTCATTTAAGAAATTAGTTCATAGTGATTAAGACCAGCTGAATCACAATTAACCAATTACTCATGTCACAATCATTTAGGAAAATAACCACTGAGTCATTTTGGGTTTAAAGAATCTTAAATTTTATATAATTTTAAAAGCATGGAAAGAATTTAATACTTTATTCAATTATTCATTTTTAAATTCACAATTTTATTAAGCATAACCAACTTATTGCAGAAAAGGAAATTTTGTCATGAAGCCAAAACCCTAGTTACCTGCCTAGCTTCCTAATTTAGCCTAAAGATTTCTAACCTAACTTTGGGATTAGAAATAGCCTGATTCTCATACTCAACTGTAAAGTTAAGACAGCAACAGCAACTTCAGCTCGTCAGCATCAGCTACCTGCAACCCGTCTCCTCTACTGCAACCACGACTCTCGAACTGCTTGGAACTCTGACTGGAACTCTCTGGAACTTCCCTGGAACTGACCCCTCCCACTAAGAGTAGGCCCTCTTATACCCCAATTCTAACTTTGCTAACTAACTGTTGCAACATTAATATCACGCTTTTCTTTCATTGGTCCATGCATGTCAGCTTATTCATTCTTTAATCAAGTTCTCTTGGATTCAAGGGTCCTTGGATCATTTCCTTTCCCATACGCTTATACATTTCCATCCGATTCGATCAGTCCATTTGTATCTTCTTTTGACACATTCAAGAACTCCGCAGTCATTGTCCTTTCTCTTGGGCTCCTTTCCCACGGACTCTCTCCTGATCATCACGGCACACTATCAGTTCAATTAGGTCACACCAGCCTTGACCATTTCTTGCATCCTAGCCTCTCAGAGACATCACGAGGCTCCAGATTTCTTCAATCTCATCCCGTACCACGTGTCCCCTTGCGCCTGCGCATATCTTCCCACTGGCGGCCATTTTATCTCGCCACTCGGTTCTACTTTTAGAAGCACTAATTCGAGGCAAATAAAACATAATTAAAATAGAGAAAAATATCCCTTTCGTTTCCCTCCCGTCTACGTACCCCAATTAATTGTTACCTAGCAAAAAGCGACATTTAAGCTGCTCCTTACTTACCATCACTATTGTTTTTGCAACAACACATTTTATTTCTATGAAGCACAAACATGCATTTATTTTATTTAGTACGCTTTTTATTCTTACGTTATGATTAGACACACGGACATTCATTAGTAGATTATTTAGCACATACATTGGCATATTACCATTCCCACATATACAATGTTGATTAATACATTTAAACGAACATTTTTAATTAATTAATTATATAATTTGTTAGGGGTTAAAATTTTTATTTTTACTGCTCCATCAGTACCAAGGGAGGTTAAGAAAGAGAGAAAGGTGAAAGGTTCCCATAGTAAATATTTCTCTTCTTTGTGTTTTACTACAGGTCTCCCTCCCTGCTGTCCCCATCCTTCCCTTCCCCCGCTTAACCACCCTTTAGTCTGTGTATTATTATTATCCAGACTTGGGGCTGTTGAGAGGTGGACCCCTAAGAGCATCGGTTCGATCCTGAGGATACGTTCAGGCCTGGGACAGAATAATCGGCCCACGAATAGCTTTATCCTCCCGGTCGAGCTGATTCTGGTATGGCCACGTTAGATGACGTCATGGCGGCCCTTGCCTTAGTACAGGTAGAGCTTTCGGCTTCACGTAATGAAACCGCTGCTTTACAAGCAAGGGTAGATAGACTGCAGCGGAATCCGTTTGACTTTGGCAAATCCTACACAACCCACAACTAGTTCTATGGTAGTGGAAATCCCAACACTTATACCTCTTGCCCCACCAGAAAAATTCACGGGAGACATACATAAGGTTCAGGTGTTTTTAACTCAGATTCTACTGCACTTCAATTGCAAGCCTAAGCTGTTTTCAACTAATCAGGCAAGAGTGTCTTTTCTCATTTCCTACCTAGCTGGAGATACAGCTCAATGGGCAGTCCCTTTTGTCAGACGAGATGATCCGATGTTACATGATTGGGTCGCTTTTAGGGAGGAGTTCGAAAAAACTTTTGACCGCAGGGCAGACACCTTTTCAGCTGATAGGGAATTACTGGAACTGAAGCAAGGGAACAAAGACCTTTTAGGATATTTAAACACCTTCCGAAGGTTGGTAGCAGAAACACAATGGCCTGAAAGCAAACAGTCAGCTATTTTCTATCAGGGCCTTAGAGAAGATTTAAAGGATGTGATTGCACAAGTGGATCCCCAACCTCAGACGTGTTCTGCGTTAATTGAATTGACCATGCGGTTGGATCATAGATTGAGGGAACGTAGAGGGGAAGGCAAGAAAAAAGAGAGATACCCCCCTCGTTTTGAAAGAACAAGGTCCCTGGAACCTGGAGTGTCCACCACGGAACCCATGGAAATCGGAACGGTGAGAGCCTCATTGACGGTGGACGAAAGAGATCATAGGAGAAAAAACGGATTGTGTTTATATTGTGGGAAGAAGGGCCATTATCTGAGGGAGTGCCCAATAAAACCCAAGTTCAGTCGTGCACGCCTGGGAACATCTATGGTGAATAATCCGAAGCCTTTGACGGAAAACTGAAGAGCTCGAGACGTATAGAAGGGGAGTCTTCGAGTGTAATGTGCATCCCTTCCCTAAAGAAAGAACCTGTTGTCATTAAGGAACATTTCTTCATACCTATAATAGTGTATATCAACCAAGAACCCTGTACCACACAAGCCATGGTGGATTCTGGAGCTACAGGTTGTTTCATGGATACTACAGAAGCCCACAGATTAGGGGTCCAACTTGTCTCCAAAACTATACCGGAGGTGGTATTTGCAGTGGATGGCAAACAACTGGAATCTGGTCCCATATGCCAGGCCATATGCCGTGTATTGTGGAATGCATAAAAGGACATCAAGAACTCTTATCTTTTAACATCATTCAAGCCCCATTATATGGTGTGATATTGGGGTTGCCTTGGCTCTCCACTCACAACCCCGATATTGACTGGAATCAGAAAACTTTGAGCATGACTTCTGAATATTGTAAGGAACATTGTTGGAAACTCTCTACACCGCTTGCTCCCTTCGAAGAAACTCATCTTCACATTGCCACCGCTGCAGAGAAGGAGATTGAACTGCCTTCATGCTATCAACAGTTTGAAGATGTCTTCGATGACCATATGGCGGAAGTACTGCCTCCCCACAGGCCCTACGATTGTAGGATCGAATTGAAGCCGGGTTCAGTGGTACCTTGTGGCAGGGTTTATGCCTTAACCGAGCCCGAAAACAAACATCTGCGCCAGTATTTGGATAAGTACTTGGCTTTGGGGTTTATCCGTCCATCCAGTTCTCCTGCGGCTTCCCCTCTCTTTTTTATACCCAAAGCGAACGGAGAGTTAAGGACATGCATTGACTTTCGAGCCTTAAATACCATCACCATACGTAACCAGTATCCACTCCCGCTGATTTATGTACTATTGGAACAGGTGAAGGGAGCAGTGATATTCACGAAATTGGATCTTCGCGGAGCATACCATCT
Organism: Calotriton arnoldi; assembly: GCA_963921515.1. Taxonomy (NCBI): domain Eukaryota; kingdom Metazoa; phylum Chordata; class Amphibia; order Caudata; family Salamandridae; genus Calotriton; species Calotriton arnoldi. The sequence goes on along the minus strand of CAWUFW010003925.1, from coordinate 395,336 downwards.
GGTAAGGATGCGTCAGGGAGACGAATGGAAGACTGCATTCAAGACTAGGTATGGGCTATTCGAGTACCTAGTCATGCCTTTCGGCCTATGCAATGCGCCGGCGGCGTTCCAATTCTTCCTAAATGATGTCTTACGGGAATACCTAGTCCGGATAGTCGTAGTGTACATCAACGACATCTTGATTTACTCTACACAAGAAGAAGATCACGTGAGACATGTGAGTTTGATATTACAGGCTTTGAGGAAACACCATCTTTTTTGCAAAATCAGCAAATGTGAGTTCCATGTCTCCACAGTAGAGGTTTTGGGTGTAATGGTCACTCCTTCAGGTCAGGAAATGGCGGAGCGCAAGGTGAGAGCTATTACTGAATGGCCTTGTCCAAAGAATGTCAAAGATATACAGTGTTTTATGGGATTCGCAAATTTCTATAGGCGTTTTATATCCCAATTTTCCAACAAAGCAGCACCACTTACTCGCCTGACTAAGAAGAATATACCGTTTCAGTGGACACAGGAAGCCCAGAAGGCATTTGATGTACTAAAAGAAGCGTTAGTTACTGCTCCCATTTTAATGCACGCCAATCCCATCTTGCCATTTATACTGGAAGCGGATGCCTCCGAGGTGGCAATTGGAGCCCTGCTTTCCCAGCGAGATACCACCACAGGACACATGCATCCGGTTGCTTTTATGTCAAAGAAGCTAAACAGAGCAGAACAAAATTACACCATAACAGAAAAAGAATTGCTTGCCATCAAAGAAGCATTTGGGGAATGAAGGCATTGGCTGTTAGGAGCACAACATACTGTCATAGTATATACGGATCACCGTAATCTCCAATTTCTAAAGACCGCTCGCCAACTTACTCCTCGCTTACTAAGGTGGATGACGTTTTTTGAAGAATACAACTTCATAGTAACATTCCGTCCTGGAAGCCTGAACAAAAAAGCTGATGCTTTGTCCAGACAAGAGTCCACAATAGTACCCTGGACCAACCCAGAAAGAACTATCCTTGATCCTCAAAAGGTTATCGGAGTAGTGCATATTGACCAGTTCCTACGAGAAGTTGGGAAAGGACTCCAGACCTTTCAATGGAAGGATTGGTTGAAACACCATCCGGAATGGACAAAGAAACAAGGTGTTGTCATGAAAGGGACTCAGGTTCTTGTTCCCACTTTTAAATTGAGACAAACAGTCTTTCAATGGTGCCACACAGATCCTACTGCTGGTCATCATGGCAAGGATAAAACTTGTGAAAAAATCTTGCGTCAGTTCTGGTGGCCTTCTCTCAGAAAAGACATTCCTGAATGGATAAAAGCTTGCATTGTGTGCGCTCAAACCAAGACCATACCAGGAAAACCACAAGGGCTATTGCAACCTCTACCCACTCCGGATGTTCCATGGGAAAGATTTTCGTTGGATTTCATAGTTGGGCTTCCATCAGATAAAGGGCATACCGTGATTCTGGTCATCATTGACTTTTTAACAAAGATGGGGCATTTTGTGGCCTGCAAAACAATTCCTACAGCAGGACATCTGGCCAAACTTTTGATGGAACATGTAGTGAGATTGCATGGCTTGCCTAAGGTGATTGTGTCAGACCGTGGGACCCAGTTTACAGCCAAATTCTGGAAAGTTTGGTGTTTAGCGTTACATATCTCGTCAGCCTTGTCAACTAGCTTTCACCCCCAGACAGACGGGCAGACAGAAAGACTAAATCGGACATTGAAACAGTACTTGCGTAGTTATGTTGACTATAATACGGACACCTGGGTGGAGTGGTTATGGTTAGCTGAAATTGCATATAACAACGCCCAACACAGTTCTACCAGACACTCTCCTTTCTATAGCACCTACGGTTATCACCCTCGTTTTATACCATTCAGTACGCCAGGCAGGTGTGAACGTATTCCAGAAGTACAGGAAAGAATAGTGCAGATACAAAAAGACCTGCAACACACAAAGAAACATTTGATTCATGCTAAGGTGTTGTATGAAAGACAGGCTGATAAACATCGCAGACCAGGGCCCACTTACAGGAAAGGGGACCTAGTGTGGCTATCAACACGTAATATCCGATTCAAGAGATATAGCGTGTTCACTCCCCGGTATATTGGCCCCTACAGAGTAGTGAGAGTTATTAACCCGGTGGCAGTGAAGATAGCTCTACCCTCTCATATGAGAATTCACCCTGTGTTCCACGTCTCCTTGTTGAAACCTGCTTACGGTCCTGCGCGTGCTAGACCGGCACCAGTATGGATAGATCAGGATGAGGAGTATGAAGTCGCTAGAATCCTTGATTCCAAGATCTGTCGTAACAAACTCTGGTTTTTGATTGCATGGATGGGGTATGGTGCTGATGAGAACTCTTGGGAGCCTGAATCATCGGTGCATGCTCCTAGACTGGTTGCTGCTTTTTACAGACGGCACCCCAACAAGCCATGCGCCTGCCTGTGCTCTCCGGGAGGGGGATGTACTGTCAGGGGACACGGCAGCTTCGTTCGCGCAGGCAAGCGCTGAGGCTCGGGAATTACTTCAATTCCCAGCGGCCTTAGCGCGATGTCTGGCGTCGGACGCCATGCATCACGTGATGCAGAAGCAGTGAAGTAGCGAGGATGCGGGGCAAGACGCTGCCGATTATTCCGCTGGTTCCTGGATCCTTGCTGGCCGTTACCAAGTTGTTCTGGGTCGGGTAAGGGTGCCGCTGGCACCGCTTGTTCCATTTTTCCCTTGTTGAAGTCCTGGTTGTAACCCTTGATGCCTATCTCTGCCGTTTTGGATGTCCGGGATTGGAGTGTGCTGTAGCTTACTTTTCCCTACGTTGGAAGAGCTCTTACCATATCCTGTCAGAGCTCTTGCGAGTGAAAAGTACTTTGCTCACTTTTGTTGCCTAAATACCTTGTTACGGTTTACTGAGGTGTACTGTTCTACATTTCCCTGCGTTGGCGAACTCTTCTCTGAATCTTGCACACAGAGTTCATGCGAGGGAATTACTTTCTGATACATACTTTGCTCACTTTGGTTGCCTAAATACTTTGAGGTTTACTTGGGTGTACTGTTCTATATTTCCCTACGTTGGCGAACTCTTCTCTGAATCTTGCACACAGAGTTCATGCGAGGGAATTACTTTCTGATACATTACGAATTAGGGGTTGCCCTACCACCAGTTATCTAAGTGAGGTGCTTCCTCTCGTGAGAGTGACGTAACTCTTCATATCCAGAGGGGTACCTGCATCTATTGGAAATCCTTGGTGCACTTGTATTGAACGCGACTCAGTGTTCATCACGCTGTATTTATTGTTCTATCCTAAAGTGACGATTACAGCTACTCACCTATTTTGCTTTCGCTGTTTTCTTTTGTCCTACACAGGGGTGTCATTGACAAAGGGTCACATTGAGCATCTGTGTTTACCTCGCAATCTCAGGTATAAACCTTTGTGCATGAGATACTTATATATCATATGGAAGAATAGGTGTTGCTCATATGAACCTTTGTGTTTTCCAGCATACTGTATGGATTAGAGGTTACAAGCTCAACATTCCTGTTAGCCGGCAATCTTTAATTTTCTTTACAGGTTAGTGGAAGTATGGGTACCAAGGGAGGTTAAGAAAGAGAGAAAGGTGAAAGGTTCCCATAGTAAATATTTCTCTTCTCTGTGTCTTACTACAGGTCTCCCCCCCTGCTGTCCCCATCCTTCCCTTCCCCCGCTTAACCACCCTTTAGTCTGTGTATTATTATTATCCAGACTTGGGGCTGTTGAGAGGTGGACCCCTAAGAGCATCGGTTCGATCCTGAGGATACGTTCAGGCCTGGGACAATCTCAGTATCTGATTTCTTTGTAGCTCCCTCATCATCATTTCCCTGTGTGTTATTCTTTCTCAGCTTCTCAGGTCACTCGGTAGTAATAGCTGGATATAGTCTAGTTCCCTCGACTATAGCTTTCCTACACCTCTATTGTTCCTCATCCCATCAAGCATCTGCATAATTGCGTACAGCTCTTTAATTTTTATTCTGGTATTTCACTCTCTCCTTAGCATGTATTGTTTTCATGCATATATTTAATGCTTCGTACTGTGTGGGTCTAGTTGGTGGCTTCATCTGATATAGCTTTCATCTCAATCTTTTTCTCGGGTGAAAAGACACTCTCTTCCTCTCACTATCAAGTTATTATTTTCCGAATGACAAAAGATTTCTCCCTCCCTATCGTGAATTTAAAACAAATTCTGTATGGACAGGACTCAGGAAATATGATCACTCAGCAAAGAAATAGAAAGGCTGGGAATGGAGAGATCACTGGAAAGGCATACCTTATGGAGAGGGGATTCTAATGCCCATTTAATCCTGTTACCTGCAAAGGAAATCTGTGAGTTTCAAGACTCGGAAGGCCTAGGTCAAATGCATTTTTTCGCACGATGAATATGGGGAGGCATTGAATCCTGTTCTTATAAATAATTACTTTATGTTTGCAAATTAAATCTGCGTCAACCCAGATAAATTTGAGTGCATGTTTACGGGGAGGGGTACCAAGTCTGTTATTGATTATATTTTGGTAGCACAAAGTCTTCACACCTTTCTGTCTAACTTCTAAACTAATGTGAAATGCATCAGTGACCATAATCCCCTCACTCTAGTTCTCAATATTAATAAAGAGGGCACTAGAGTATTACCTATGGGCTATGTAAGAGATATCAAGGTGGCTAGAATGAACTGGGTGGCCTAAAAATGGAGAAGGGTCAACCCAGAGAGTTTTCTTGCTAAGTTGATTGCTGAAAAGAAAAGATGCTTCAAGATCTGTTTCGATAGACAGGTCTCTGATTTAAGTATAGTAAATGCATTCACAGAAATTTCCAGATATATCAAGGATTAACTGACAATAACCCAGTGGAGTGGTAAACCACAAACACTAGGGTGGTTTAATGGCAATTGCACCACGTCACACATTACCCTGAGGAAGGCACCAAATAAGCCCACTAGAGATACACATGCGGTGTCTCTTTACAGGCGAAACTATAAGAATATACTAAATCAGAGAAAGAGAGTAATTAAAGAGGAGGCCTGCGTGGAGTTGGTCAAGGCCAGCTAATTGAGAGACAGCACAACCTTCTGGGATGTTATAAATACACTTTTCCTCATAGACTTGAATGCTCCTAAAAATTAAGATTGCTATTCTCTCCGACAATTGGGTATGCTATTTTTACAACAACTATTGTGATCTCACTTCCAACTCCGAAGCACAAGGGGAGGAGTTGGGCACATGTTTCTGCTCAATAGTTAAGGACAATCCCTTAATATCTAAATTCTGAGTAGAGGAGGTGGTTGCCACTTTTAATAACAGCTGTTGTGGGAAAGCATAAGGACCCAATAGGATCCCAATGGATCTCTTTAAGTCCAAGATTAATTTATGGGATCCATCTTTTCACTAACGTTTAGAGAACAGTTTGCAAGTCTGGTAAGCTATATACCTGGTTAAAATCATTAATTGTTCCAATCTATAAAAAAGGAGACTGCAGGGATCTAAAGTGTTACCACCCAATCCATTGCTGGACACGCTTGTTCAGGCAACTGGTAGACTAATGTTATCCAGGCTGGAAACAAGGGTTGAGGAACGCCATCTACTCTTCAATATTCAATATGGGTTTCACAAAAGAATTTGGAAGATTGAACAATGTTTGAACCTTCGGTTATTAACTGGAAACACAGGTGAGAAAGGCACATTTGCATCTTGCCTTCATGGACGTCTCAAGAGCATTCAACCTTGGAAATCATAGAAAAATATGCCGCTGGATGGAGGATACGGGAATTAAGCCCTGAATCATCACCCTTCTCAGAGAAATGTATACAGGTACAACTGCAAAGGGTAGATATGGCATGAATGGAGCCTGAATAACTAAGTTCAGCATGGTGGGGGGGGGGCAGGCAGGGATAGCAACGTTCTTGTACATAAAAAACTGTGAAGGGGCGTTGGTGGAGCAGGCAGGAACATGCCATATGCCATCAACCCATTCTCCTTTATGATGAGGATGTCGTATTATTCGCTTGCACCCCTAATGGCTCACAATCTTTGCTTAAAGGCATTTGTGGCCTTCATGTCTGGTTTGGACCTCATGGTTAATCAGGGAAAACTTTTATTATGATATATGAATCAAGGCCTACCAAGTGTAAACAATTCAAGCTGGGAGGAGTAAGTATAGCTGAGGCCACCTCTTTCACTTTTATTTGATGTTCGAGGAGCATGGAAACAGCTACTCATAGCCAGAAAACACCAATTTGCAAAAGCCCTAGCATCACTATTTCATTTCTCTGCAAAATTAGGGATGAAGACCCTGAAGGAAATGAGCGTAATATTCCGCCTGAAGTGCATTTCAATAGCAACTTATGAGTCGGGAGTTTGGGTCTATGCTTAAGTTAAGACCTTGGAACTAGTAGAAAATGAATGCCTGCGAAGAATGCTTGTAGTTCTATCTTCCCGTGCTACATATATCTGTCACAAGGAACTAGGTCTGAGCCACTTATGATTTAGTCAGCATAAGACCACTTCTTTTACAGCACAGGTTATGGACGTAAGATGAAACTTCATTTAACAGACTAATTCTGAAAGATTGCTTGGCCTTGGACCGAGCGCTGGACATTCTCTGGCTCACGTATATATGAACACAAAGTCAAAGGTTAAATAGAGCACACCTTTTTAGTGATTGTCGCTGCCTCTCTGCTTTTAGCAAAACAGAGTTCAGATCTTCATTTTTAGAGATGTTTAAGGAAGAGAGATTTAAGGCCGAATCTGGTAAAGATCGTGTTATTTCATATGCAGCTTTATTGGTCAGCGAAGGTCTACAACCGTGTCTTAAAGTTGTGATCAACAACCAACAGAGATATGTCTTAGCCAACTTGAGATGTAACATCGTTCATAGATTGGTCATGCTCCCTAAATAAAACGATTGGTAAGTAACATTGATACATTGCCCATGGAATTGCTATCTAAACAAAGCACTTTGCTCTTTCCATTCTTTTGCAAGTTTTACAAAGGGAGGGATCTTTATTTAGCCACTTTTTAAGGAAATTGAATCAAAGGCAATGTAGAATAGCTATTCTGATGATTCAGTAATTGGGTACCCCAGAAATATGTGTTGCAGTCTCAACTTTCATCATGTTGTATTCCTCTTAGGGTGTCCGTATATAGGTTTTCCTGTATCATGTCCTTATATAGGCACAATTCGCCCTGCCCTTATATAGGCATAAAATCCCAGTCCTTATTTAGGCATTAAACCGTGCACTCCAAATACAGGCATGGTCTCCGACATCCGTCCACCCTAACGTCACAACGAGTTCTTGAAGAACAGACCCTTAGGCTTCGGGAGTTTCCCTAGCACAGGACTATTGATTTCTTCAAGGACTCATATATTATGCATGAACCGTTATACCTTAGGGTTCATTCATGACGTCTTCCGCTGTCCGATTCACGTCAATGCTAACATTCTGAGGTACCTCTCAGGTATAAATATACCTTCCCTAGCCCTTGTAAATCAGAGGAGACCTCGACTTCAGAGGAGCCCGTTTCCCGGCCTGACGCACTGAGAAGACGCTGTCATCCCTGCACGCAGAGAGTCCAGCTTCCAGTGATCTGACTTCCCTCGCGGGGTGTTGGAGTTTGAGTCTGGCAAGAGATTCCCACCTCTCTCATTCTTAAGGTATGGAGCTGACTAGAAACCTAGAGGGACTCTTGGCATACTAGGCTTAACATACTCTTAGTATACCATAGCAAGGAATACTTCACCTACTTCATACCTCTCCCTATACCTAGGTTAGGTTAGGTACATTGGGGTAGAACTAGCTTAGAAACGCATCGTATGAGTACTCGCAGTATTATTTATTTCTACTGCTTACGCTGTACATTATTTATCTTGCATACTGTCTTGTGATCGTAACAGCACATATTTCTTACACTAGAAACAAGACTGTTCAATAAATATTTTATTGAAACGCCCGTCTATTCTTTCTGTGTAACTTTGAGGAAAACTAAGTATGCACGAGTGAGCTGAGTGAAATAGTTATCTATTGTTTCCACGACTCTGGGACACGTTCTGATTCTAAAGGGAAACAAAGTTCTCATGTTTTGCGGCTGCCAGAAACTACTCCCTTCTTGTTTATCAAGGAGTTTCTATTGGCCTCTGAGCTAGCTGGCACAAGTAATTAAGTTTAATATACTTGATAGGGACATACCGACCTCAGTCCTATGTCAAACCTATAGGGTATATTATTCCAATGCGCAGAGCCTATTAGGGAAATAGGAGCTACACTACAATCATGCAGGTCATGAAAGTTAGAGCACTTTTACACGATCTATAATTTGTTTTAGCAAACACGAAACTTAGATGTCTTTAGCATGGCTTTTATAAAACTATTAACAAGTTTTAATCCATAGTTAAATTGTTATTGTAAGTGTGATTTTATGGACTTGAAGAGCCAAATTATGTATTTAGGTATTTTCGATGATATGTATCGAACACTATTATGGCTATAAGTAAAGGTGAATAAAGCTATGACTGACTGACATGCCTTTTAGTAGAAACACTCACAAAGTCAAAAAAACTTGAGAAAATAGGTTTATTTATTCTCATGACATGCATGAGAATATGTGTTTGGAAAATACACACCTTTAGGACATGATTAGCTTACTGAAATGTATCATCATACATCATCTGCAGCATTTGTTTTAGCACATAAACATTTTTATACACCAAACAATTACAGTTAACAAACAGTTGCATACATCAGGCACACACCTTTAGGGCATCATTGGCCTACTAAAATCTATCATCATATACTATATGTAAGAAGAGCATTTGTTTATTTTGAAGCATAGAAAATGTTACGCAAAAAACGATAACATTCAACAAAGAGTTGTATACATCAAGAATAATCACAGTATCCTGAATAACACATTATGGAAAGGAAAACGGGGCATCAGATTAAATGGCATTGTCCTGGGCTCACGGAGTGGGCAGAAATTGGGGGAAAAGAGGCATATGGCAGTACAAAGAGAATATAGCACATAAAAGTGAGAAGAACTGCCCTATAATCTAGACCCCTCTACCCACCTTCCCCAAGGGAACAGGTGGTGGCCGTGTCCTGGGACAGACTACTGGTAGGGACTTGCAGCAAGTCACATTTGAAAAAGTCACACTGTTTTGCAGCATTTACTTTCACTCAGAATACTTACATCGTTAGGTCAGTATATAGGTCCATATCAGCAGACAAGTTGTGGTACCAAAATAGTGTTGTTGGAATACAGTCTGAAATAAAAATGGTGTTCTAAATATCACCTACAAAAATATCTCCCCATTGGAGTTAATAATTGAAAATCAACACCCGTTGGGACAATATTCTTGTAGATGATATTTGGGGCACGATGATGATAATACTGTATATGATATTCTGATATATAAATGTACATATCTGTGCTTTAGTCACATTGTTACCACTGTCTTGCAGGAAAGTAACTGTAAATAATAGGCATCATTATTACTTGTGACCTTCAAATTAACACATTTTCATTTTAGTTATCTTAACTCACTGGCTATCTAAATTGCTATATTAGCTGCCCAAGGGAGTCTGCTGGTAAGATAGATCAGTTGGTTATGGTGCACTGTGCAGAATTCTGAACTGTAATGAGCAAATTATGCAAACTTTTCGCAGTGGTTGGTCTGCAATGGTTCCCTTCTTTCTTGTTACTGGCCTCCTGTCGCCACTGCTGTCACTGATGGCATTTAACATAGTGTATCGTTGTTCTCAAGTTCGAGCACTGCCGTTACAGTTAGAAACCTCTCTTAAGAGGGCCGAACAAAGTTTATCACAGTGCAAATCTTTCATCCCCATGGTTTGTCAAAGGATGTAACCAGCACTAAAAGCCTTGCATACTACAATAATCAGTGAGATTACATATGACAAAATACCTCTCTGCAGGCTTTAATACAGAGTAATAACAATCCGGCTGTGAGCGTGTTTTGACTTTAATGCATGCTTTTCACAATAAATATGTCAAGCCTGCTGCATTTGCTGTAACTTTTCATAATAAGCATATCAGGCCTATAACCTTAATATTTGACTTGCCACCAAACCCAACTCAGTCCTGCTGTGCTGAAAATTTGTTTTCGCATAAGAAGCCATGACAAGTACCACGCATCAGGAGTTAGTTTAATGCATTTTAATGCTGATGTCCACATCACTGCATTAAAATGCATTAGTCACACATACATAGCTCTGTGACATAGCTCTGCCTGCGAAGCAAGTTAGCTTGCCAGCTGGCCTGGAGGACTCATTGTTATGGTAACCTGGCACAGTGGGATACATTGTTTCGTTCCCGTGCTGCAATAACAGATTGTGCTCCCTCTAGCAGCCGTGTGCGGCCTCTCGGAGACAAACATGTGGCTGCTGGATCTACCGGCACGGGTGAGGCTGCTATGTTGCGAGTCAGTGGGTGGGGGTGTGGTTCCTCTTGTCTCTGGCTGGTACTCAAGCAAAAGGTAACATGATGTGTGCTGTCAATTCACACAGAAAGCATTTAAATATTTACTGCCACTGTCGCCTGTTAGCCAGAGTGAGGCAGTCTTGAGCGAGCTGAGGCGAGGCAAGCTGCATATGACTCTCTGGTCGCTAAGACACAACGCAGAACTGCCGCCTGTTGCTGCAGCCCAATGCCCCCCCTCCCCCAGCCTGGTCAAAGAACTTCAGCCCCAAGACTCGTCACAGCTCAATGTAAAGGAAGCAGGGGGCGTGGCCAACAGCCGACCATAATGGCCGCAGCTTAGCGGAGCTCCGAGCATCCGCTGAAGAGTCACCCCCGTAAATCTGTTCATATATCCGGAACACTGTCAAACACCGGCGACCACGAACACCAGCAGTGCCCGATCGGTTGCCGTTAGCCGGCAAGAGGGTCCTTACAGTGTCCAACCGGCAGTGGCATGTTGGGAGGCCTAAGCAGCGTGAAGTAGCAGTGAGGCAGAGCTGGAAGGACGTGGCGTGATAACGGCTGGGCGTCCGACTGCAAGGACGCGGCGTCTGAAGGCCTTGCGTCGACAGCAGTGACGGCGAGTCAAGTGTGGGGCTTCAATCGCCCGTGGACCCCGAGGAGCAGAATCCGGCATCGGTGAGCAGACCTGCACTTGCAGTAACCCCTGGAGGGGCAATGAGGTGAGGAGACACCCGAGGGTTGCAGAGACTATCTGGCCCGAGCCCTTGGAGATGCTTTGAAGACCGTCGGGGCCTGGAGGGAGCAGGGGCGCCACAGAGTCTGGGCCCCTGTTTAAAAACTGTGTGCTGCAGACAGCGGGGATGCGGTAAGCCTGATGCCCCTCTAAGCGTTGCCGCGGAGTGACGCCCCGCCCCCTTGCCTGAAGAAAACTGGCATTCCCGTGGTGCCCAGGGTACCCCGCTTACACAGACTTTGAAAGCAGTGGTCAAGGGGCCACACTAATGAACCGACATATAGTACACGCTGCCAGTGGCGCATTGAGGTCGCCTGGTGCCCAGGCCAACAGCGCAAAGTAAAGGCACCGAGGCAGCCGGCTGTTGATACCCCCAGAGGCAGGCTGTGTGGGGGGGGAACAAATCCCTTCAAATAGCAGGGCCCCGGTTGGGTGCGGCGCTGGAGATGTGGGGGTTTAGGGGCCCAACAGGCCACAGGAGTTGCTGTACCCCCTGGTAGGCGGTGGGATTTCCTCCCCACCTACAGGTTGAAGGAAGGGCGATACCTAGAGACACGAGAGATGAAGGAGCCACATCAAGACTGCAAAAGGCCACCGGGCGGCCCTTCAGACAAAAAATGGATAAATACGCCCACCCAAGGGTGGATGCTCCCACTGAGGAAGCTGAGGACCTGGCACCCCAAATCCAAAACAAAACACGAAGAGGGAGGACTCCTTGACCCTACAGGACATAATGTCTGCAATACAGAACGGAAAAACCTCCTTGGAAGGCAAGATCAATACGGTGACCACTGAGATGACTTTAATGTGGGCCGATCTGCGAAACATAGGGTCAAAGAGTCAAAGAAAATGAAGACTCTATCGCCGCTCTCCGAATTCAAGTTGGAGAACTGAAAGAGTTGACAAGTGTTGGAAACTAGAATGGAAGATGCCGAGGGACGCTCCAGACGAAACAGCGTCCGCATCCTTGGAATACTAGAGAGCGGAGGGCCCAGCAGTTGACCTGTTTGTTGAGGACCTAATACTTAAACATCACCAACCCTGAGGCCTGTCCAAATACTTCTCGGTGGAACGTGCCCATCGGGTGCCAGGACCCGCGCCAAGACCAAGAGCTTCCCCACACCCAATCATAGCCCGCATCTTTAATTATAGGGATGGAGACGTCATCTTGCAGGCAGCACGCAGTGCCCCCCGGTCACATGGGATAATAGTACTGTCACATTCTTCCCAAACTTTACTCTCCGAGTTAAAAAAATGAGGCGCTCATTCCTGGATGTGAAGAAGGCTCTAAGAGAAAAAGAACTCCAATATGCAATGCTATTCCCTGCCAGGTTGAAGGTAGTAGCTGACAACAAGACTTGGTTCTTTGAAACTCCTGAAGAAACATGGTCCTGGCTGGAGGGATGGCGTACGGTCAGCGGGGGGAAAACTCCGGGAAGAAGAAACACAGAGAAATCTGGGACCCACCATGGGGGGCCCCCTGGGGACACTGCCACGGAACAGGCTAGTAGACAAGAGTGAGCAGGTGCCAATCTCCCTGTATGAGAATCCTTGAGGCACCAATACAATCATGTGCCTGGAAATGGTGATACCACAGAACACTCACTATCTGGAGAGGGTCCCCCTGAGACTCACACGCTTTGAGACCCTCACAGAGTGCTACGACATGAAGACATTATAGGAAATCTGCTGTGGCTAGACATTTCATGGTGCACTATCACAGTTGGCAGTGAAGTGATGTTCTTGATGTGGTGGGGTGGTCTATTGCTTCGCCCTCCCAAATAATTGAAAATATTGCCCTCCCACACGGAGGCACAAACATGGCAAAGCAATAAAAACACCACCCGGAAAGGGATTTCACTCTTATAAAATCAGACACATCAAAAGACTGTTCTCAGAATAATCCTATTTATCAAAAGAGGGGGACTCTAGGAGCTATTCTAAAAGGTCCGGTGACCCGTGCTCCCGAAATTAAACTTATACCAAAGGGAGTCACAGTTCCTGAGTGGAGATGGAGAGGAGGGAGTGGGGGTATCTTGTCGTGTGCTACTCTGCTTGTGGGAGGCAGGGTGTCCTCATCTTGATGCCTCACACACCTCGAAGGATGTCATGCTTCATCATTGGCTTTGCTGCGGCGCTGCAGTGCCCTACGGGTCCTCGCAGGCTCTTTGTCGGAGATCTTTGATGAAGCCGCATGAGTGCAGGTAAGTGGCAGTGAAGTCCTAGAGTGTACAGTGGCTGGAGGGAGAGTGATTAATTTTAATAAAGTGATCCCTCTGTCATTATTAAAACAAAGTGTATGGAGCTGCTTTAAGAGGTATTATGTCCCTTGGTAGCTGGGTGATTATATGTCCCTAGTGGGCATATGTTATGGTCAACATGTTTCGCGCTTCAGTGGTCTCAGGGGGAGATCCAGGGCGCTTCGTCAGGACCGAATAAGAAATTTATATCTACAGTGGCCCGAACATTTCGGTGCCCCTGGCGGAGACAGCGAGAGGCACACAGGTGACACAGCCCAGATGCACCGAGAGAACCCTCTCAAGTGACCCTCCCTGATCTCATGGGATCTTACCCTACCTACTAAGGGAATCTCTACTCCTTTCATTTATCCGGGGGCACCGAAATTTTCGGGCCACTGTAGATATAAATTTCTTATCCGGTCCTGACGAAGCGCACTGGATCTCCCCCTGAGACCACTGAAGCGCGAAACATGTTGACCATAACATATGCCCACTAAGGACATATAATCACCCAGCTACCAAGGGACATAATACCCCTTAAAGCAGCTCCATACACTTTGTTTTAATAATGACAGAGGGATCACTTTATTAAAAATTAATCACTCTCCCTCCAGCCATTTTTTAATACACTTTCTAGGACTTCACTGCCACTTACACCCACACACCCATACGGCTTCATCAAAAGATCTCCGAAAAAGAGACCCTTCGGGGGACCCGTAGGGCATTGCAGCGCCGGCCCGACGAGGAGCAAAAGCCCAATGATGAAGCATGACATACTTCGGGGTGTGTGAGGGCATCAAGATGAGGACACCCTGCCTCCCACAAGCAGAGTAGCACACGACAAGAGTACCCCCTACTTCCCTCCTCTCCATCTCCATTCAGGAACGGTGACTCCCTTTGGTATATGTTCTCAGAATAAGGCATGGGGTTTTATTTGTGCAACACTCTCTAACAAAAAGACTATCCCAGATGTCAAATGAGCAACATTCAAATACATATAGAGAGATATATAAATATATGTGCAAGCAATAATAACACACTTATAAGTAAGCAAATGCAACTGTTAAATGCATGGAATAAAATACATTGAATAGAATATACAATCAGATAATAATATGGAATGAAATACAAGCAGAAAATAATATGGACGTCCACTCCAAGAAATCAGAAAGAAATATACACTAAATATATCAGATGATTGTAACCACTGGAGACTTGAATGTGCACCCAGACACACTCACACATCACAATGTCAATAAACAAAAATAAAACACCTTACAGGCTGAAAACACTGCATCTTAGCCCACTCCAGACTGGGGGATTCACAGCCGGGGTTAAGAGCCTCAGCAAACCGGGTTCTGCAACACTGAAGTAGACGCGTCCATCATTCAGGTCAAAATCCCAGTTTCCAAGTCAACAAACCCCAGCTTTATAATCTCAAAGCACACTAGAATTTTCCGAGAGGCCCTCCTCTGCGCCAAGAAAACTTACTTGACCACTCTCCATGCAAGCATTCCAAAGGCAAAAGAGTTCTCACGTTCCTTCTGCGCTCTCACGTGTTCCAGACCTTATCTTAACGAGGCTTACGAAAGTCTCCAGCAGTACAGAAAACAATCTCTGAAAACAAAACAACCTTGAACGTTAAATGCCTAAACAACTTGAGTAATCTGGGGGCCTGCCTGTGTGGGAAGCTCAAGCTAGACAGAGTCAGACAGAGTCAGAATTCAAGATGGCATGAGGGCATGTCAAAGCCAATAGTAAGAACTTCATAATACTTCCCAATGTACAACACAATGCACATTTGTGCACCACTGCCTATAGCATCACACACTTCATCTCCCAATGTACAACATAATGCACATTTGAGCACCACTGCATATAACACTACACTTCGAGACCAAGAAGTACATTCCCCACCTCTCTCTCTCTCATGCTTTCAAATGCACATCCCACACATTCTGTTCCTGGCAAGGCTGTTCTAGTCTGTGAAAGTGCTCCCATTCTATACTACAAAGAGACACAAAAGAAATCTTCAAGGAAACGTGCACATGCAGGAAACATGATGTCGTACATTCAAGCTAGGATAAAGTAAAACACCAAAAGTCAATTAAAATGATGGTAGTCAAAGGTCATCACGTGGTCTCAATACATAGGAGTGCCTCTAGCACTACAGGTGGTGGATGGGAGGAGGCGAAGTTATCGCTCCCAAAATGTTAAAACTTTGTTTTGGGCTCGAAGGCGCTCTGTGCAGTGGGTTGAGGCGGGAGTTTTAACGCCCATAGTCAGGGAGGAGGGATTATACTGGGGTGAGTTTGAGCTGTTTGATTGTGTTATTGCCACTCATGTTAATTGTTTCGATGACATACTGGGACCGAAGGCTTGCCGCCCGGTTCGCTAGCACCATGCACTCACAAGTTCTTAAACCCCTGGGATGGGTGGGGCCTGCCCTATGCTTATGGGTGCTCTATGAGTTGGTTAGAGAGGTCTTTGCCCTCAGTCAGCCCCACAATGACAGGTACCAAACCATCCCTAAATATGAATAAAAGGTTCAAGATACTTTCCTGGAACATAAATGGACTAGGGGACAAAATAAAGAGAGGAATAGTCCTACAACACCTGAAATGACATGCACCAGATGTGGTCCTCCTGCAGGAAACACATATCCAGGGAACACATTATGGAGCACATAATAGATGGGGTTACAAATTAATTGTGCATTCCGGTTACACTAGGGACTCTAGGGGAGTGGGTATTTTGATGCGCACTTCCTTCCCCTTCACGAACCAAAAAATTACGAGTGACCCGCAGGGACGCTTGGTGGCAGTCTCCGGCTGCTGGGAAGGTCGACCCTTTAATATAATCTCGATCTATATCCCTCCCAGACAGCAGTCCCTGGTTTTGCCGGAACTAGGGGCACTGCTCCTGAATCTCCCGGAGGGCAGAGTGGTGATTGGGGTGGACTGTAATGTGGCTTTGTTTCCGATGATCGACCGACTGCCCCATGACAACAGAACAAAGCGGGCACTACACTGAGTAGTTTCTTGTCGGCAATGGGCCTCCAGGACATTTGGAGAGGCCTCAACCCCAACTTGCAGCAATATACATATCTTTCGGGAGTGCATGTTAGTCTGTCACAAATAGATTACCTCTTCCTCCTGGCCCATCAGATGCCTCACTTTCGAGATGCCCATCACCTGGCCCGTGGAATCTCAGATCACTCCCCAGTCTGTGTCTATTATGAACTAGATTAAATACGCCAGTCACATATGGGTGGGATAAGCTCTTGGTATTTCCAAATCCCCCTCTTTAGGTCAAAAATCCAAGAAGCAACAAATCAGTTTATCACTGAAAATACTGGAACAGTAGATTCAGCATGTATTCTCTGGGAGGCGTATAAAACAGTGATCAGAGGACAGGGTATCTCATTATTGGCGGGTGAAAAAAAGACAAGCGCTTGCAGCTAGATAAGTTGGAACGGGACCTCCAGGAGCTGGAGACCCTTCTGGTCACTAACATTGACGCCCAGACGAGACACCGTCTGGCGCTCAGAAGAGCTGAATTTAGGTCGGTGGCTGAGGAGACAGCGAAAGCCAGATACTGGGCGACACAGCATAACCTCTACGAAGTGGGGGATAGAGCAGGCAAGCTCCTGGTGTGGCTAGATAAGAGGACAACGGCCTCAAGATTGGTACCTGAGGTAAAGGGAAGAGATGGCGCCATAGTTCGGGGAGGGGGACAAATAGCCGATACGTTTGCTGACCACTACGAGCATCTTTACACACCGGCCTCCACCACTTCAATTTTAGATTCACGAGAGTTGCTAGCTACTCTCCAGATGCCCTGCCTTCATTCAGGAGACAGAGACATCCTTGAACAGGACCCGATGGAGGACGAGATAACTCGGGCGATTCGGGACCTAAGACCCTGCAAATCTGGCGTCCCCAACGGCCTGCCAATTGACCTGTACAAATCAACAGCTACTAAAATAGCACCCCTTCTAAAGCATTTGTTTAACGAAAGCTGTGATAAAGGGAGGCTCCCAAAAGATCAAAGAATAGCTAACATTGTGGTGATCCAGAAAGAAGGTACACCCCCCAGTGAATGCAGCTCATTTAGGCCCATCTCCCATTTAAACGCAGAAGTGAAAATCCTGGTAAAATTACTTGCAACCCGTCTGACTCCAATCATGCAATCTTTAGTCCACCCTGATCAGTCTGGCTTTATGCCAGGTCGAAACACGGCACTCAATCTCAGGAGGTTACATGGAGTTATAGGTAGAGCGGCGACGATCCGGGAAGAGGCGCTGGTGGAGTCTTTAGACGCCTGCATGGCGTTTGATATGGTGGAGTGGCCATTTTTATATGCAGTGCTAGAAAGACTGGGTCTTGGACCGCAATTCCTAAAGTGGATTAAGCTTCTTTACTTGGAGCCCTTGGCGCAGGTCTCGGTGAACGGGAATGTGTCCAGGGTCTTTACGCTGCAGAGAGGGATGAGGCAGGGATGTCCTCTGCCCCCCCTACTATTTGCCTTAGTATTGGAACCCCTGGCGGAATGGATCCGGGGAGATCCCATGATACGGGGACTGTGATGGATGCCGGAGTGAGAAGATAAAATTTTCCTCTATGCCGATAATATTCTAATGTATGTGGCAAACCCCAATACCACGATCCACAGAATGCTGCATATATTTGACCTATTCCACTAATATTCGGGTTACACCATCAACTGGGAGAAGTTGGTGATATACGTCCTAGCAGGAAACCCACCCAGACTCCCCAGGCAGTGTAAGATCGGTATAGACACAAACGGGTTCCGGTACTTAGGGATATATATCACTAGGGATCCCACAAACTTCTATGAGCAAAATCTGGCGCCCCCATTAGACCGCCTGAAAAACTACATCCAGCACTGGCGTTCACTGCCACGGTCCCTTCTAGGTAGAGCAGCGCTTTTTAAAATGATGGCACTGCCCAGATTTTTGTATCTTCACAACACACCCTATATGGTGCCCCGACCCTACTTTCAATGAATAGACGCTGCAGTGCGACAGTTATTATGGGATGGAGATGCGTCGCGGATCTCCCTAACAAAATTAACCAGGGGATGGTATGATGGTGGGATAACACACCCCTCCCTTTGGAGTTACTACTGGGCGGCCCAGCTCACTGTAATCAACCACTGGGTACAGAGACCCCTGGAGGTTCCTACATACAGAATGGATCGTCATAATATGAAACCAGGTGGCCATCTTAGAGCACTCTACTGGGGGAAATCGGTGGGCACCTTCCACATGCCGACCTCAACCACACTTCGCATTTGGCAGGAGGGAACAAAGGCACTGGGTTGGCAAAACAGAATCACCCTAATGACTCCATTGTGGGATTCTAAGAAGCTGAGTTTGATGGCGCAACACATAGGCTTTGACAGGTGGGACATGATTGGGATCTCCAGGGTGGGCGACCTCTGGGAGGGAGGGGACACTAAATGCTTTTCGGCCCTGCAGAGGGACCACCAGATGTCGAAGTCAGAAACCTTTAGATATCTCCAGATTACCCATGCATTGAAAGCAGCAATACCTAAGGGGACGGTGTTGCCAGCAGCTTCTCCACTGGAGGACAGACTGCTAGATGACTGTTTAGACAAAAAAGCGATCTCCCTAGTGTACTGCAAAATTATAAACAATGCCCCAGACCCCCTGTTAGCTCTTAGGACTCGGTGGAAGGGAGACCTGGGCACCCCCCGAATATCAGGATTGGCTGGAAGCAATGGCCTCTCTTGGGGAGGTGGCCACACGCCTACATTTAAGGTTAGTGCAACTTAAGATTCTACACAGAGCCTACTACACATGTACCACCTTGGTGAAAATGGGAATAATGGACTCGCCGCTCTGCCCTAGGGGATGTGGATGGGATGGTATTTTCTTCCACATGAAATGGGATTGCCCAACTCTACAGGAGTACTGGGCAGCAATACTGACGAACATGAGAGAAGTATATAAGGTGAAGGAGACCAAATTACCAACATGGTGTCTGATGAATATATGGGGAGACTCGGACCTCACCAACAGTGAGCGCTTATGGGTAACATTGGGATTTTTGGTGGCAAAATATAACATCGGGCGAAGATGGAGAGCAGTGGCGGCCCCGACTTTGAGTGAATGGAAGGCAGCTGTGGACTGGTATATGCTTGAGGAGAGAGTGGTCTATGAGAGTAGAGGCTGCCCACAAAAATGGACTAAGATTTGGGGGAACTGGAACGAATATCGAGGGATGGTGTGCAGACCAGTTGATAGACCTAGACAAGACCAACAAGCAATATAGCTAGATGATTGGAAAGCGAGAGTGGGGGGATTAACTCAGGGAAACCAACTACTGTATGATAAAGGTGCATTATCCACCATTATACTGATTTCTCATCGAACTATTGTGATGCTAATCCTTTCATCATAAGTGGAAAGTTGTTGTTTCAATAAAAAAGAATTTTAAAAAAATGTAAAGGAAGCAGGTAAAGCAAACGTAGTATAAAGATGAAGCTTTATCACCCATGTGTCACTTCATGTGAGTCAGAGTGAAGTGCTTGGCATCCTCTTGGCTGCAGTGCATATGTGCCACGGCCAATCCAGGTGTAAAGTGATATGAAGTAATACAACTGACTGGTATGTTCACTGTATACGCATGAACAAGTGGTCACTATACTATCACCTGCATGTCACTTCTCAATGAGAGAATGAGCTACATGACGACTCTTGGCTGCACTGTATATGGGCCATGGCCACTGCCAGGAATGTTGTGATGTCATAACATACTGCTGCCCGGTAATTTTAATTGCATATTTTATGCAGCAGGCGCATTGCTGCCAAGGTTTCAGATTGCTATGTCTGACATTTTCATAATTTCAGTGTAATTATGAGTGACATTTCGACGACTATGAGTGACACTTTCTTGCGAGCAAAATCAAGCAATGAAGATGAGGGAAACATATAAATATCAGAAATTACACCCATTTGAGCAATGAGGAACTCTAAGAAGAGTCACATCATAGGTCACAAGTTGTATTATTTAAAAAAGAAATAAGCTCATAAAAAAAAAAAATCTTTCGCTGAATGGCGGTCAGCCCTGGTCCAGAATGCCGCCCGCTACCTGCCCAGCCCTCCTGGCGGCGCCATCACACCAGTTGCAGCCTGCCACACAGAGCTACACTACAGGCTCTGCTGACTTAGTGACACTCGGCGCGCTGAGAAGTTAAGTTGGCAAGCACCACAGTAGCTCTCACAGTCACCCGACCCAAAACGAGTTAGTGTGAGCGACTACTAACGCAGCTTACTGTCAGTGAGCAGACAGACTGCTCTGTGGTGCAGAGTTCTCTGCTGTAACAGGGCAGGCAAGCAGCAGCTCAGAAGATGATCATGACCATGGCACAATTAAAAAAATGAACTATCAGGGGCGTTGTCAAGCAGTCCTGCGCACATGAAGAAAAAAAATAAAAAATAAAGATGCGCTGTTAAATTAGGCCCAAATTGGGAACCTGAATTAAACAAGCTGCTGAACGAGTCCCAAGCAGGCCTCTCCAACACGTTATGAAATAACTCGCATTTCTAACATAACGTGGTGTGAATGCAGAGGCCCCACAGTGCCCAAATGTACAGAGATTCCCCTGCACACATTTAATAAAGTATAATGGGCTGTCATAGAGCTACTACACATACACTGTAACTGACCAGGTAGGCTGTGCTGACTTAACGCCGCTGGCGCTGAATGTAATTTGACCGGCACCACTGGTGGCACGCAGGTGCTATTAATAAAATTTACAGCACATTTTGAAGCAGGGAAATTGAGATACCTCACCAAGGCACTACTTACTTTGTGAGGCGACTCGAGGAGCTGCAATTCTTACGGTCCGCATCTCACCGCAACGAATCCTGCTGCGGCAAACACCAGCCCGGGCATGGTTTTGTGGCTCAGGAGCAGCTGCACAGGAGGGGCTGGTGTGCTGGGCTGCTGCAAAACAACTCCAGCGGCTGCTGCAGTCCGTTTGAGGTTCACTGAGCGGCTGGTCGGGTAACATCGCATGTTTGAGATAAAATAACTGCGGCACAGAACGGTCACCGTGTGAGCAGTGCTGCCATTGCCTGTAGCCTGCCACTTTATTTGAACAGCAGCCCCCCCCCCTGCTTGCCACTCGCGCCGTAGCGTCATGAATGGGTATAGTCATTAATCACAACGTGGTGTCAGGTGAATGATGTTACATTGTAGCAGCTTATAGCTGCAGACTCGCCCCAAGGCTGCTGGACAAAGCACACATGGCATGCTGCCACTGCAGACCAACTTTAGTTTCAATCAGTCAGTATTAGTGCATGATTACTTAGAGCTCAGCTTAACAGCAGAGGAGGCGCTATTATGCGTGACTGCGCATTTCAGTGCTTTGATGCGGACCACCACACTGAAAATGCGTTAGTCTAACGCCTGATGAATGGCGCTTGGCAGGGCGGCAGTCTAACATTGCATGCGTTTCCCTTTTTAGTGAATGAAATCCATTACGTACTCTTGGCGCTAATGAATATGAGCTACGCCTCCTCACTCAGCTGTGACATAAATGCAATATTATACTGTTGACTGGTCCACATACTGCAAGCACATGCACCAGCGGGCAGAGTGATACTAGCCCACAGGATTCTTGCAGATGACATCACACAGTCCTTCTCTAATGTTGCAGACAATCAGTGATGCAAGGTTTTAATAAATTGGTTATGTGTTTTAACTATACCATTTATAAAATTAATGATTCACAAATATTTTAGAACATTCCTCCCTCAACAGATAAGAATACGAGGTGGGCAATCATAACCATGAGTTGCCACCTCGCCCGCACTCCCTGCCGCTCCCAGAGATCCAAATGATAATGACTGAGAGTCCTAAGTGGCAGGAAGAGGCTCCTTATCTCTGCCTCAACCCAACTCCTCCTTCCCACCTCCCCCCTGGTGCAGTACCTTGCCAATTAGTAAGTAACGAGTTGAAACTCCAGCTCTGATACAGCCAATGTGCCCTGCACTTAAAACTTTATTGCTTTTCCTCGCGATAGTGAATCATTCCCTAGCACCCATAGGGTGGGTTCTTTTAGGAAAGATGTTGTGTGTGTTGGAGGGGGCAAATGGGATGGGAGTAACCTGTGTTGAGCAGCAGCAATATACAATCTGTTCTGGCTGTGGAAAAAACAGTGGAGTGGTCTTTGTGGGTTTGAGTGGGCACACTTGGGGTTTCACTAGGTGTACCAAAAGGTAGACCATGAATACAGCATAGTGTGCATCAGTCGACACAGAGCTGCTGAGGATCACATATGGGCAGAACGTTGCAATTATTCAATCTGCCCCATCTACACAATAAAAGCAGGGTAGTCTGTAAGTGGAACCATACTGGCATAAAAAGAAGAGGTCTATGAATAACGCAGGAAGCGCATCAACTCAAAAGGGCAGCAGAGAATCACACTTATTGTTCATTCCAAAGGCAGGAATCTTTTGTTACCTCAATCACTGCAGCGATATGGTGTGTAACCGGTAAGAAACAGAATTGAGTCCTGCTTGGTGCAATGGGAAATAGTGACTTCTGTATTATAGTGCTAAGAGGTCGCGGCCTGCGACTGAAAGCAGTGAATATGCACACTGTTTTAAAAATGTATTACACACAATATAAGATAGGCTGCTGCAAAATATGCAGACATTTAGTGTTAAAAAAAAAGCGTTAGCCTTCCGTTTCAGGGGGTTTGCAGCAGTTTGAAAATATTTTTAGAACTTCTCATTGCCCAAAAGGTTGTAATTTCTGATATTTATTACTTTCCATGCACTTCATTGCTTGGATTTACTGGTGAGAAAGTGCCACTTTCAGTCTAATGCATTTTGGCAGTTGAATGTCACTCATAAACGCACTGAAACCATAGAAATGTCACACCAGAGTGAGGCGGAAATAAATTCGGTGTACCTCCTGCTACTGGTGAATAAAATGAGGCAGCAGATATCCACTTCTGTGTTAAGAGGTCAGTCTCTGATTGATTACATCAGAGTTGAGACTAGCATCTGAATACACGCATTTCACGTCTGAATACGTCCCCCACTTACCTGACACTCATAGATTAGCACAATACCAACAAAAGTACCCCACTTAGATTAGAGACAGTTGGGAAAAAGTCAGAAAACTCCCAGGGTGCCAACCGCTCAGGCGTGGGAAAGGAAGCAATTCCTTTAGGTTAAATAACCCTCACAAACTCTAGTAGTGTCATGCTTCATCATCGGGTTCACCCTGACTCCTAAAGGTCAGGGTGGGCTCGACCATGTTCCAGGGAGCACTTAAGAGATTGTGGCCAAGGGGTTTAAAGATTAAAACTCCTCCTCCGGTTTCCAGGTATCCCTTTATTCGCTGAACCGTAGGGGATATTAAAAATTGAAAAAGGGGTGGGGGGGTCGCAAGGAGGTAATGGTCCTATGACGCTAGTGCCAACATGTTTCAGTCCTCAAAAAATGGCCCATATGGGTCCTGGACTTTCTTCAGGGCAAAAGTCTTTCCCTCCCTGGTTGTATTTATCTAGGAATCTCCTATTTTTTGTGTTGTAGAGGGCAGAAAGCTGCACTCTTACGAAAAAGGAAAACAGATCACTTATCTCTCATCCTGTTCTGCAATGTTTCAAATCCATCCCAATGTGGAAGTATTACAATATCTCAAGAGACTGCGGCATTGAGGGGGGTAGCCTTGTAGTCGGACTTTCCTCAAAGGTCCTGCCCCGCTGCCTCACCTATTCGGTCTGCGTCTCCCGGCGTCTCCGTGGACCGAATAGGTGAAGCAACGGGGCAGTACCTTTGAGGAAAGTCTGCTTCGCCTTAATACAAACAGCTCCTAATGCCCCTATGGAGACTGGCGCCCTGGCCTGGCCCCGCATCTCGCCATGCCAAAAGCTGGGCCTGTGTCACACATAAGCATTCTAGAAACTTGGCAGCTATTTAAAAGACAAAATGTTCAATACCGTACGTGCACTATTTCAGTGGAAGCATGCTTCCATCAAAATGCTGCAGATACCCAAATCGTGATCTAATCCAAATTGCCTCTCAGACCACCTAAAATAAGACGACACAGACCTAACATTTCAAATGTATGAAAGCTAATGTCTTGTTACTTACCGGTAATCTTCATTACCCCGATTAGGGTCCTCCCCGTCCCAGTCCTTACTACGTGAGGCAGTCCTGCCTCCACCCAGCCAATCACAACGCCAGTATTTTAATATTACATAAGCCCCGCCCACCTACCGCCATGCCTGTTATCAACAAGACTCCGACACAAACACAGCGGGAGGGAGGGAGGGAAGAGGACTGGGACGGGGAGGACCCTAATCGGGGTAATGAAGATTACCGGTAAGTAACAAGACATTACCCCCTCATGGGTCCTCCCCGTCCCAGTCCTTACTACGTGAGGAACTCACAAGCAGAGAACCAACAAAAAACGCAGGACACCAGGGATCCATGCAAAGTACAAAACTTTAATCAAGAAATGATTAACGAACAGCAGCGTTCAAGACGCCAACAGAAAAACTGTCAGCAGAGGCATGTAAAACATCAAGCCGATAATGCCGCACAAAAGTGTGATGGGACTGCCAGGTGGCTGCCCTACAAATCTCCTGGATAGAGACCCCCGCCGCCTCAGCCCAGGAAGCAGACACAGAACGCGTCGAACGGCCCTGCACCTGAGACGGAGGAGGCAGATCCAAAGACCTATAAGATTGGCAGACCGCCAAACGCACCCACCGACTGATCGTGGAAGTGGAAACCTTCTTCCCTTAGCCACACCCCCACAGGAGACAAACAGGGAAGGAGAAACCCGAAACCCCAGGGAACGTTGGAGGTAAATCTGGAGAGCCCTGCGAACATCCAAGGAAGGGGGAACAAGGGAATCCCCCACAGTAGGCAAATCAGGAAGAATCACCTCCTGTTGCAAATGAAATTTGGAAGAAACCTTAGGCAGGAAAGCCGGATCAAGCCGCAAAACGACCCGATCCTGCAGGAACTGCAAATAAGGAAACGAAATGAGCAAGGCACCCAACTCACCCAACCTGCGAGCGGAGGTTATGGCCAGCAAAAAGCCACCTTAGCGGACAGCCACAACAAATCCGCCTCCAGCAAAGGCTCAAAAGGGGGCAACTGCAGACCCCGCAAAACAGTAGGCAAATCCCAAGAAGGAACGAGCACAGGAGAGACCGGCCGACGAAGCCGAAAACTCCGAAGAAGCCGACTGACCAATGGAGCAAGAACCTCCAATGAGGCCCCAGGACCCCTACAAGCACGGACCGCCGCCCACTGAGCAGACAAAGTGGAAGGGGAAAGGCCCAACAAAAAACCAACCCTGAGAAAATCCAACACAGAAGCAGGATCCCCCAGCACAGGATCCACCCCATGGGAAGAACACCAAGAGACAAAAGAACCCCAATGTCGACCATAGCACTTAAGGGTCGAAGGGCGCCGCGATAACTGAATGTCACGAGCCACCACAGAGGAACAGCCCAAAGACTCCAACGTCAACCGCTCAAGAGCCAAGCCGTCAGCTGCAAACGACGAAGACAAGACAGAGACAGGAGCGGAAACTGAAGAGGAGCCGGGCACAAAGGAAGCCGGACAAACCGACCCTCCGCCAGCCGCCACAGGAGAGGAAACCAAATGCGGCGAGGCCCGAAAGGAGCAATCAACAGGACCGAAACCCTCTCCCCCGAATCTTCTGCA
The DNA here is from genome assembly GCA_963921515.1 of Calotriton arnoldi. Lineage (NCBI taxonomy): Eukaryota > Metazoa > Chordata > Amphibia > Caudata > Salamandridae > Calotriton > Calotriton arnoldi. Next base: position 369,145 of record CAWUFW010003925.1, on the reverse strand, counting down.
GCACCCTCGGGAGGAGGGGAATAGGAGGGAACGCATACAGAAGGCCCGAAGGCCAGGGAATTGATAGAGCATCCACCGCCCAAGCCTGAGGACACAGCACCTCCGAACAAAACCGGGGTAGAAGAGCGTTGTGAGGAGAGGCAAAGAGATCGATCCAGGGAGTCCCGAACCGAAGACAAAGGGACTGAAACAGAGGAAGAGAGAGATGGTACAGAACAGAGGATGGAAGGTTGCGGCTCAAAGCGTCCGCATGAAAATTCAACTGTCCCAGAATGTACACCGCCCTCAAGGCCAACAGATGAGATTCCGCCCAAGCACAAATCAAGGAGGCCAACAGGTTCAGAGACGGGCACCTCGTCCCCCCCTGACGGTTCAAGTAACAACGAGCCACCTGATTGTCGGTACGAACCAACAGATTCGACCCGTGGAGATGAACCTGAAAGAACTGCACAGCCTCCCAGACGGCCGCCAACTCCCGCCAGTTCGAGGAACGGGCGCTGTCCCCCCGAGACCACCGACCCTTCGCTTCCAAGGACCCCAAGGTGGCCCCCCAACCCCAAAGACTGGCATCCGTAGTCAACAGAAGGGGAGGGGGAAGACAAAACCGCACCCCTTCTCCAGATTGGGAGTGCAAAGCCACCAGTCCAAGTCCAGAACCAGAGCAGGAGAAAGAGGAACCAGAGCCTCGTAATCCGCCCGGGAGGGGTCCCACCGAGCCAACAGATGAGTTACCAAGGGTTTGAGATGGAGGCGAGCCCAAGGAACCACAGCAGTGGTTGCAGCCATCAATCCCTGGACCCGCAACCAAACACGAGCCGGGGCAGAGGGACGGCATAAGAGATCCCGCAACAGAGTCTGTAAGGAAAGGATCCGAACAGGAGGGAGAAACACCGCCCCCAGAGACGTGTCGAACAGACCCCCGATGAACTGCAGCCTCTGAACAGGATCCAGATGAGACTTGGCCAGATTCACCTTGAAACCCAGCTCCTGGAACAGGGTCAGCGTAGCCTCCACCGCCAGAAGAGCCTTAGGAAAGGAGGAAGCAGAGACCAAACAATCATCAATATAGGGAAACACAGAGAAACCCCGACGTTGCAAAACCCCCACAGCAGGAGCCAATACCTTGGTAAAAGTCCTGGGAGCAGTGGAGAGGCCGAACGGCAGAACCTGAAACTGGAAATGCCTCCTTGAACAGCAAACCTCAGGAACCGCTGACTGGCATGATGGACCGGAACGTGAAAATAAGCGTCCTCTAAGGCCAGAGACGCCAAAAAATCGCCCTCCTGGATGAGGGGAATGACGGACTGCAACGTGACCATCCGAAAATGATCCAACCGCACCAATTTGTTCAGGGAACGGAGATTCAATATGGGGCGGAAGGAACCATCGGGCTTTGGAACCAGAAACAGATGGGAATAGAACCCCAGGCCCACTTCTTCCACTGGAACCGGCACCACAGCCCCTTTCCGTAACAACATGGCGACGCCGGACAACATGGCAGAGCGCCGCACGGGGTCTCTTGACAACGGGGTAACCAGGAAACAATCCAGAGGGGGAGGGCCCCGGAAGGGAATCTGGTAACCCCACTCGATGACAGACAAGACCCACTGGTCGGAAATCAGAGCTGACCAACGGTCCAGAAACAAACGGAGACGAGCCCCCACAACGGCATAGTCACTTCTGTCCTGCACCAGAGGGAGGCTGTTGTTGCTGCTGCTGCTGTTGTTGCTGAGGCCGGGATTTATAATGGTACGCGGCCCCCGACCACGGGCCCGACCACGAAAGGGCTGAGAAGACAAAACCCCTTGAAACCCCTGCTTCTGAAAGAAAGACCTTTTCTTAGGAGCAGGCTGAAAAGGCTTCAACAACTTCTTTTCCTCCGCTGAGCGCTGCACCATCGTATTCAAAGCATCCCCAAAAAGACGGGGACCCTCAAAAGGCAGTTTATGGACTAAGGCCTTCTGTGCAGCCTCAAGACGCCAAGGTTTTGTCCACAGAGACCTCCTTCCAGCCACCGCCGCCCCAGCAGCCGAGGAGAAAGCCCACAAAGAATCAAAAGTGACATCCGAGAGGAATTGTGCCAACCCCTCCATTTGAGCCAACACAGGAGTAGGGTCCCCTGATCCTGAAGACAGTCAAACAGTGTCTCGAAATCCTTAAGCAGGACCTGCGAAGCATAGGCCGCATAAGTGCTAGCACGTATCCCAAAGTGAGAAGCGGCGTAAGAACGCTTGAGAGCAGACTCCACCTTATGCTCCACCGGGTCTGAAAGGGAAGCCTCCTCCGAGGACAAAGAGGAAGAAGAGGCGGAAGCCATAGAGGACAAAAGAGAATTAACTTTTGGAATCGCAGGAAACTGGGAATCAAAGTCCGCCAAGCGATACCGCTTCCCCAGGAATCGCGGAATACCCTGCTTATCCACCTCAAGCCACTCCTTTGCGAGGATATCCTTCAGGACATCATGGAAGGGGAGGTCATCCACCACAGAGGAACTATATTGAGCGTAAAATCCCTCCTCAGCCAGGGATTTAGGGTCAAACCCAAGCACCTCTCGAATATGGACCAGCATGTCAGAAAAACCTTGCCCCGGACGTACTTTCCCTTAGGGGAAATGTCCATGTCGTCCTCATCATCCTTAGCCCGCTTAGCTGCAGGCTCCAGCAGCGCAGACTGGACCGCAGAATCAATCAAGTCCTGTAAATCCGCCCCAGAAATCTGCAAGACGTCATCCTCCTGCAGATCCTGAACATTATGCTGCTTCGAAATCGCCTTAGCAGGCACAGGTGAAGAAGCCCCTTCACTCATGGCGAGAGATCCAGTGTCAAACCAACAGGAACTCACCACACAATCAAAGGAAGTGCCCAGCAACCTCCAATAAATACTGCCCCCAATCACCCAATCACGCAAAAGGTGAGTGAAATAAAAAGGGCAGCCCTGTAGTCTCCACCCACAGCCATAGATCAAAGGACAATGGCCGCGGGGGCCGGACGCTGCACGAGAGCCCCAGCGCCGGAACGACCCGGGGCCAGGAAACCACAAAACTCCCCGCCCCAGCCCAGCACATGAACGGGGAGCGTCCCTGACCCCAGAACAGGAGCGTGGTCGACCGGAATACCGGAGCGGCCGCGCCGACAACAAGAAAAACAATGCAGAACACAAAACTGCAACTTCAAACACTCACGGCACCGTCCTGAAGAAAATCCAGACCAGGAAACAGGAACCGGGAGCACCAGCGTTCCGACCGTCCGTCGGAGCAGAAAAAAACAGGCATGGCGGTAGGTGGGCGGGGCTTATGTAATATTAAAATACTGGTGTTGTGATTGGCTGGGTGGAGGCAGGACTGCCTCACGTAGTAAGGACTGGGACGGGGAGGACCCATGAGGGGGTAATACGTACTTTAAGTCCTCATTTTGTCTAAGGTGAATTAGAGATATTTTGAATGAAGGTATAAGCAATTTGTAAACTCGCTCTTTCCAGATATCCTAATCCACTCTGATAATGGATATCCCTGGACGCCAGGATTTTATCCAGAGAGGTACTGAGCGTACCCGGCGGCTGACAAGTCTCATATCGAGCAAAAGCTGCACTGCAGGCGTTTCCTCAGCGCAGTGCTCTGAAGCCACACCCCCATGGCCTGGTGCCCCGCCCGACCATTGGCTGCTTTCGATCCTTTGTTTCCTGTGTACAGCTGCAGGCCGTCGGAAGTTTCCAAGACTCTGACTCTGTGATAGGGGCGTGCAGCGGCGCCGGCGGAGCTTAACACTTCCGCATCAGACAGGAGCAAGAGCTGCTGCGTCCTGCGTGTCTCATTGCTTCAGAGCCTTGGAGGCGCTCCCTGATCCTGAGCTCACCTTTAAGGAGAAAAACACCCTCCGAACTTGCAAAGAACATGGACATAGAAAACAAAATGAAAAAGGTAAGCGTGCACTTTTAAGTGAACAAATCTACGTTCTGTTTACCTCCTTCTGCCCAAATCCACTTGCCCAGACAACGCCCTTATGCATGACCAGGTGTTCACACTGGAACCACAACATTGCAGCGGTATATATATATATGTATATGTACCCTAAGAAAGGGGAATCCAATTGTTTCCTCTTTAAAGTCGATTACGTTAACCTTTTTAAAAGTGGGGAATTGATCATTGTAAAGAGAGTGGAGCTGTTGAAGCTTTGTTCACGGGATATTAGAAGGGAGCTATCCTAACCCAAGATGTATACGTTTCTCAAAACGAACTTATTTTTGTAACCTACAGGTCCAGAGTCTCTCATGTATTAAAAGTAAATTTTGCACACTGCTAGATCATGGGAAACTTGGCAACCACGCTGCTAGTTATCCGATGTGAACTTTCAGTGAGTTGGACCAAAAGATATTTTAATAGAAAACATTCGCATGTGATATGTCATTTATGTATAAACCCGTTCACATAAGTTTCACTGGCAGTTACTCTGCCTTCCACATTGTAAGATTTACTTACCATGAGTGAGCTATTAGGCTTATGAGGACTTACCATCTACCTATAATTGTGATCTAATATTCATGTACTTCTTTAAAGTATCTGTATGGATTTCTGAGTGTAATGATGTTTCTTGGTGTGTCATTATAAAATGTGGGATCTCTCACTCTCCCTGTCTCTTCCCCTATCTCTCTATGCTCAAAATTGTTATCAAATCTGTAAGCTATCTACACGAGTTGGCTACTCCCCACATAACTACCATACTCACACATAAATATACAGCATATCCCTGTGTATATAAGCATTTATTTGGACTATATATATGTTTATTCCTTTGTATAAACGTGTATAATAATTATATTTTTAAATATATAGATATTTGTTAATCCTGCTTAACAGTACATAATACTTATGGTTATATTATTCTATGTTTAACATGTGTATATAGGTCACTGCATACATAAGTATATTTTTATCATAACTATCTGCAAAATTGCTTCACTATTGAATTACAAAAAAAAGAATCTATATATTTATTACTTTTCTTCTAATTCAGCATATCTAATTTCTCACCCTATACCACTTTCAATATATCCTCTACCTCCACTCTCTCATTCATCCCAAACCCCATACCACTACTATGATCCCCAAAATAACCCTCTCTAGACTCTTTACTACTCTACCCCTCTTTTTTGCTATTCAGATCTCCCAAACAAGCCTTTCTAAACCCTTCCCTCTGACTCTTCCACCTCCCTTTTGCTCATCGCAAGCCTCCTCCTACTGCTAGGAGCTCAAAACAAATTCTAAATCCTCCCCTCTTCTATCCTTCCACTATCCTTTTCAATCCAAATAACAGACTAACATGTCCACCACTCAAATTAATTTCATATTTCACTATACTAATTCACCACTAATCCTTTATGGGTTCTGGAGTAGCGTGCTGCTTGCTGAAAAAGAGCTTTGACGCCTCGTCAGGGGTAGTAAGCGCTATATAAATGCAATTACAATTACTTCACTATTGAATTGCCCCAAAAAATTATTATTATTGCATGGAGACAAACTTTGCTGTCGGATCTCATTAGGGTTCAATGACTCTTAACTTCTCCAAGATTTGAAACTTAGATGAGTGCTTAATCCCGAGGGAGGAGATGCATCTGGTGCTGTCTCCTTCCAGGGATGTAGTCTAACAATTGCTCCCTAGAGTTGAGTGGCAGAAATTAATATTAACACTTAAGCCTCGATTCGTGGGTCAATCTGTTCAGCCAGTACTGGTCCAACTGCCAATTTGTTTGATCAGGCTTGGTTCAGTCTTCTTGGATAGTCAGCTGGCTTTTTGGTTAGTCAGCTAATGCTTTAATGAAGCCCACGCTATCCTAATGCCAAGTTTCCTCAGCATGATGAATCTAAGATAAGCAAACGTAGAGTCTCTATGAGATGGAGAGTTTTTTTTAAAGATGAAAAAAAGACAAGCCAGCTAGTTTCTTTATCATAGTTACTCACAAAGTACCTTGAGATTTTGTCTGTCCATATTCCTATTGTGTGCTAAAGATTGCAGTAGCTACACTTTCTCATAGTGGCTTGCAAAAATAACTTCTCCACCTTCCAGGTGTTTGCTGTTCGTGTATCACACCTTTTGGATGTAATCTGAATGCTTCTGACACTAAAGTAAGACAGTGAGGAATGCGAACTGTTGGAAGCTCGAACTACTCCGATCCCACAAGCAACGTGGCAATCTGTATACCCCACATAAAGAGAAGCCTATTGCACCACGATTTTAAACACTCACCCAGATTTATTCATCACTCCCTCTGTCCTCTGCTCTTGTGATATATTTTGTCATACTGAGCACTTTGTTTAAAGGTATACCACATTCAGTTGTGCAGTTTTGGTTGGAGCCAACCAATGGCTCGGCTGGGTGAATGGCACCTTCATGTCCATGTACATCGTGTAACGATAAATGTTCATGAACGTGTTTTAGAGTGTGTTACAGAGAATCCTGCTCAGTGCCTGATGAAGTAAAGGATAGATGAGCAAAAGTAGCAAAGGTGCAGTGTCCGTGCCTTCGGCTGTAGAAAGTGGTTTGTACTTTGAACAAACAGGCTAGCAGATGGTGTTTACACCATATTCACCATCACTAGCACAGTATGTAGTCCTATGATTAGCAACTCATTTCTTTGGTCGTGCCTGCTCAAAAAGTGATCACTGAAATAAAGCAAAAGAAAGTCACACAAAATGTACTAACACCTCATTCAAAGAACTGTACACTGACGTGGACAATTGCAAAATCTAGATCAATGTAAAAGCATCTTTAATATACCCACTCATCAATATGCAAACACCCAACAATGTAGTTGTTGGTGATAAACAGCATGTTCAGATAACATGCTCTAAAAGCAGGTATTGTTCAGAACAAATCAAACACATAAAGCAGCAACATAAACAACTGAATGTTGCAAGGAACAGTATAAACCAAAGGGGCACACACCCACTAAAATGAGGCATCTTCACACCATACTTCATGCTCTGGGTGGCATTGATCTGAGATCCCACACCTTTTGACACCATAAAAGTACCACACTAGCTTCAAAATTAACACACACCCCAATCTCATACACATGTGAATCTGTCCTATATACATACTCGTGCAAAACCTCAGCTTGTTAAGTACGGCTCACAAGAAAGCAAGGGTTTTACAATGGAACACATTGTAATATTACACTTACCTGAGAGATTCAAAATCAGCAAGGACCCCATCATTGATCTCCCACTAATCACTTCTCGCATCACACAGAAGAAGGAAACCCCTCGAACCAATAATTGTATGCCTCTGGAGAAGCAATGCATCATGATTAAATGCCACTGGGAATACAATTAGCATCTCACAACCATCCATCTGTAAGATTAAATTGCATGCTGCCATCACATGTTGCAGATCCCAAGTCATTCTTCCTACGCATAAAACGAAGATGGCAAGTTCAGAGGGAATTTCTGGCATCAGTGATTTTTCTCTTTGCTTAGGGTACATTGATTGCCCACATATCAAGAACCGTCAACCGCCGTCAAGAACCACAGTCAACTGTTCAATTGCTTTAACCACAAAGGATTCAGAAGCTTCAGGCTCCAGTTACTATGGGATACTAATCTATACTATATGGTTTGGTATTTCCTTGTTCTGCAGGCTGCCTGTCTTTTGTTGTACTGTGGCCATAACTGCCTCTCGGGTCCAGCTCTTGCTTCAACATAATTTTCATCTTCCAAAGATGTTGAGTGTTGTGTCCCATTGACAAGCGGTGTGTAATACAGTTGTGACCTCTGCTGACAAACCTTTACCAAGATGTTCCTCTCTCTTAGTCTGCACTGGTGTTTCTGACTTTGAAAGTCAGCAATTGGGATGGAGTGTAAATATAAAGGCCCTCTCCGTGCAGGAATGTTGTCTGCCTTCGGAGCAGTTCCACTGCTCTAGTTGAAGGGAGCTCTCAGCAGTTCTCTGTGCTCTTCACTAATTGTTTTTCTCCTGCTGGGCCAGGTGGTCCTTCCTTAGCATGGATAATACAGTCACAACATTTTACATCCACAGACCGTTTTGGAAGGCCTTCCAGTCCTTGATTTCCATATTGGGTGCTGGGTAGAGCAGCATTTTTAAGACCTGTTGGCTTTTCACATTTGTGGGGTGGGCAGTGTGAGTGAACCATTTGAGAGGGGTGAGACCATCATCACACAACATCTGCCTAGCTCTAATTACCTTTGCAGAGGTATACAGCAGTTAAGCCCTTCGCCACCCCTCAGGTTACTTGTTTGCAGGATCCAAATATGCTCTTCTATCCCACTTCATCTCCAAGTATCTGATGACATGAGATGGAAGGAATGCCCTGTCCTCTTGATCTCTTCATCTGCTCTATGCCTTTTATGCTCTTTTTCCTGATCTCTAGGATTTTCATCCAGCTGGGCAGGGGTGAGTCGACATAAGGATTTCCTCGCTGGCCTCAAATAGGGAGATTTCCCCTACTTATATACATGGTAGTAGCCCTGAAATGGAGCTTGACCATGCATCCCTACCCTCTGATGAGTTGTCTTTCTCTCGCTGGTCTCTTACCTGAGTCTTCACCAGTCTACTTGCATATTGAAAAGAGAAGATTGCAGTAGTCAAGTCTTTTCTCCGCCTTGGCAGCTTCCATTCAGGAATCTTGCAGGGGGTTTTCAGGAAAGTCTTACAAAATGCCACAGATGTTCTAGATAAGCTTCTCTTGAATGATGTTTCTCTTCGTTGGCTCCTGTTAAATCAGATGCTTCTCCTTGGAACTTATCTTTGGAGCTTTAAAAAAGTTTTCATTTCAGCCTATGTCTGAGGTTGTGCTTACATTTTTTTACTTTTAAGATGTTTTTCCTTATGGCTGTTACTTCTGCCTATGGGTTGGGTGGCTTGGGCTCTTTGTCCATCACAACCTCATACTTGTGTGTTTTCAGAAGTGGCCAGTGTTTCAGCTCCATTCAGGATTTTTGGCATGTAGATTAGGCTGCCTTCCTTTCTTCCCTCCCGTGGTTCAGTGAAGGAGGAGGTTTGTCATCTCTTTAATAATGCTAGAGCAGTCCATATCTATCTTTTCAGTTCTTTGGACTGTTGTCTCTCCAATAGCTTTCTGTCAATTTTGGCATCGTCCTGAAGGAGTGTAAGGCTTCTGCTCTCTCAATAGATCAGTTCATTGATCTGCATTGCCAATGAATCCCCGGGCTCTCTCTTGCTCGGTTCAGTGCATGGTGATTTGACTCTTGGTATAGATGCTTCTTGCGCTGAGGCATGTTAAAGATCCATCTGTCAGATTAGTCAAGCAGCTAAGTGGTGGCATCCTCTACATTTGTCTCCCGCTTCAGTTTGCCTTAGGGAGGTCGAACAACTTCAGCTAAGTTGTGAAATAAGGAAGTGTAATCGGTAGAATGAAGTTTACTGGTAAGTAATGGGAGTATTAGTCTTTTTGTATTTGTAAAACTTCTCTCCAATTTCCTGACACATTTTTTTTGCTTCTCCTATTACCTTTGCAATATATAATTTCAGGATTGACACTATAACCCTTCTGTCACATTTACAGTGGACGTTGAAGAGTGTTGGCATGAGAAGCGATACTTGAGGGAGTCCACAGATGAGTTTCTTTGGTTCTGAGGTGTAGGGATGAGTCTAACTAGTTGAGGTATGTCTTCGAGGGAGGAAAATATTGTGTGGGAGACCTTATCGAAAGCTGCGGGGAGGATGAGTGCAGCCGTTTCTCCTCAGTTGATACTTCTTATGTCATCGGTGGCCACAATGAGGGCTGTCTCTCTGCTGTGGTTGGTGTGAAAGCCTGATTGAGAGCTGTCTAGGAGTTGATGGAGTTCTAGGTGGTCTACAAGTTGGGTATTGATGGCTTTCTCCATGACTTTAGCTGGAAAAGGTAAGAGCAAGATGGGTTTGTAGCTGCTGAGGGTGTTGGGGTCTGCTTTTGGTTTCTTCAATAGGGCGTTGACTTCTGCAGGTGGCAGTTTATGGAGGTGTTGATGATAGTGGTGAGCAAGGGAGCGATTATGGTTTTTTCAAGGTTGTATATGAAGTGGGGCATGGATCTGAGTGGATGGTTTTCATCAGGGCTTTGGTTTCTTCATTGGAGAGGGGCTTCCAGTTGCTTAGCTGCTGTTTGGCGATGAAGGAAGTGTCCGGCTGGTCGGCGGAGTGCCTATCGGTATGCTGTGGGTCGAATGTGTTGTAGTGCTTGGGATGGGATGATGTCGTTGGCAGCTGCGGGATTGGAGAACTCCTTGACGATGGTGAAAAATTCTGTACTATTGTAGGAGCTGGTTTCGAGTCTGAGAGTTGGGGTCTTTTTCTTTGTGTCTCTTAGTTGTTGGTGGTAGAGGTTGAGGGTGGATTTGTATGTGGATCTTGCGGTGGGGTTTTTGTCGGGTCTCCATTTTTTTGCAAGTTGTTTGCAGTGGCGGTTGTGCTCCTTGAGGTCGTTCGTGTACCATCTGGGTCGTTTGTTGTTTCTGTAGGTCTTGTTTCTGGTGGGGTCAGTGTAGTCGGTGAGCTATTCATTGAAGAGCTTGGTGTCCACATTACGATTCCTTGTGTGGTTGGTGGGCATTGCTGTAGGGTCTTGGTTCAGTTTTCTTAGAATATTTTGCCCCGGTGTCTTGATGGTGCTTTCTGGTGGGGTGGCTTGGTGGGTGGGTATCTTGAAATGTATGATGTAGTGGTTGGACCATGTGAGCTGGGTTGTGTGGGCGGTGGTGATCCGGTTGTTGGAGGAGAAAAAGAGTTGAGGGTGTGGCCTGCTGTGTGGGTTGGTCTTTGGATGAGGTGTATGAGTCTGAGGTTGCTGAGGCTGTCGATGAGGGCCATGGAGTTAGGGTCTATGGTGTCAGGGTCTATAGTGTCTTCCAGGTGGAAATTGAGATCCAGAGGAGGATGTAGTTGGTTGATCTGATGGAGAAGGGAGCGATGAAGTTTGCGATGTGGTTGCAGAATTCCGCTCAGGGGCCCGGGCGCGGTAGGCGAGGGTTCCCTTAAGGGTGGTGGTGTAGTCCATATTTTGAAGTGTAGGTGTTCAATGAGGTTGGTGTCGGAGTGCGCGGAGGTGGTGCAGTCAATCGTGTTTCTGTAGATGATCGCAAGTCCTCCACCTGGTTTGTGGGTTCGGTCCTGGTGTATGATTTTGTAGGCGGGCCGGATGGCTGTGGCTATATCCTGGTTGGAGGCTGGGTTCAGCTACGTTTCGGTCAGGAAGAGAAGGTTGGATGTGTTGCTGTTGAGCAGGTCCCAGATTTTAATAGAGTGTTTCCCAAGGGATTGGACATTGAGGAGCATGGCGGACAGTTGGTGTGGAGTGGTGGTAGCATGCGTCCGGTTTTTTGACGGTGTTGGCGTCTGAGGTGTTGCAGGTAAAATAGCAATGGGCGAAGTAGAAAGGTCCTACCATGGTGGTGGGGGATACGCAGCAGCAACGTGTTTACCGATGTGTGTTGTTGAGGTCGTGGAGGATGGCACTCTGCCCTTTACCTGTCTCTGAAGTAAATCATTAAGAAAATTGTATTTCAGTTCAAAACTGGAAGCCAAAGTCTCCCTGAGCAGACTAGACCCCAACAAAAATATGCAAGATTGCAACCCAGTTCACGTATGCATCTGTTGAAATACACTTTCTCTCGATTGAATAAGTTGCACAGATATTATTAAGGCTGGGCGGATAACTCCGCTCCGCCAGCAAAGTATGCAGAGTTTTAAAACTCCACACTCAGTTTAGAGTGCGAAGTTTTCTGGGGGGGTTTAGCGGAGGCCGAGGGTTTTGCGGGCCGGGGGTTTAGCAGGGGCGATGCGGGGAGACGGGGTGGGGGGGAAGTAAGTGACTCCGCCAGCCAAGGAACTCAGCAGAATTTCACAGAGTTTTCTAGTAACTCCGTGAAATTCCGCGGAGTACTACTATGCCAGCTCCGCCCAGGGTTAGATATTATACAATTGTTCATTTATGAAAAAAAAGAAGCGCCGAAACTGCTTTTCAGATTCATCAAAGCTAGAAATTGTAATTTTGCCTATTAATAGCGGTGTGGGGAGTAACAAAGCTAACAGAACAATACTTTGAAGTGTTTTGTTGAAGAAGACAACCTGACAACAATATTATTGTTGTGGAATTCACCAAAGACCCCCAACAATGCCTAATGTTCGTAGACCTGGCATACAAGTGTCTTTTGCCTTTGGCTTTTGTTGTTTACTGGTAAATAATGTTATGAGTCAAAATGGCATAAAAAAATGCAAAGGGAAGAGAGATATTTAGAACATGACTGTTCGAATTATTCACAAACGTTATGATTTGATTACCTTTTCCCCCTCAAATAAAATGTTTGTATTTTTTTGTGTGTGGGATTAAACATGAGCATAGTACATGAATTCGGAACAGAGATCCGATTTTCAAAATAAAAGTAACAAGTCCAATGAAACGTAAAAAATTATTTGGCCAACGTGAACAAAGTTCTGTGATGGTACAAACACGGAGGGTGGCATCATTTAAAGTCTGGCTTACTGTCTGCCAGAAACTAGATTGGCAGAGTCCATTGCCCGTGCCTTTCTAGTGACGGTCCGCCCAACATACTTGGAGATTCCAGCTAAGCAGTCAGGGATCTCTTTGCATTCAGTGAAGCCGCTGCTGCAATGGCTCCTTCGAAGGCAGCCACGTTTTGCCGAAAAGACACAGTGTTTGATGTTCTCATCAGCAAAGTTTTTTGAGAATAAACCCCCCCCGACCCCCCAAACCAGGAGTTCATTCTTGAAAAATTAAAAAATCAATGATCCTTGGTGCAAAGAGTGTTCTTCCTGCGCGTGGGAGACATTGAGCGATTACCTATCCAGAACTGAAATGCCTTGGCAGGCAATCGAGTGACGGTCGCCCTGCCTTAAATTGTACCGGCTGATTGCCACTATGACCTGACTGCCCTCCTGTGGATGGGCCACCAGGACAGAAGTTTCAGACTTCAAATCAAGTGCTTACCTTGGCTCTAAAGAGAGTGAGAGAACAGCAGGTTTGGCAAGGCAGGAGCATGGAGTTACTGTGGTCCACCTGCACCACCAAACTCTAAATGACCCTAATGGCCAAAGTTTTTTTGAGATTGGTGTTCAGCTCATACGAGGGAAATAGTGAGATCATCTGTTGGTAAATTAAATCTTTATCAGTTCTTTAGAGGTTGAGTTGTATCAGCATTTCTGCAAACCAATACGGTGAACTGGAACCAACATGAATGGGCTAGTGAATTCTGACCAGCTATTTGACTAAGACCAGCAAAACCTCAGCGACTGGATACCCCATGGGTGATCAGCTGTGCTCTATAAGTACTGATTGATTGATTGATACCTGCACAGATTTTAGTTAATCAGAATCCTAAATGGAATAAAATCAATGTGTGCATTTCTTGGAAAAAGGGTGTAAGGATATTACATTAATTTATGGTGCTCAAACAAAGGTATAGGAAACAACAAGAGAGTGAGGAAAAAATATGGGGGTACGTCCTCTTCCCCAATGTAATAGTAGAAACAACGTGGACGAACCCACAGAGGCGTTACCATTTGTGTTGACTCAATGTCCAGTAGTAGAGTACAGACATCCAATAGATTTGTAAAAAGACCCCTCACCCACCAACCTAGTTGGTGGCATGCTTCATCATTGGGGTCCCAGCTGGGCTGCCGAGTGCAACCCAGCTGTGCTACAACGCCTGATTACAGCGGAGCGGGATTTTTTGAGTGAGGTGAGTGATCTGAGGGTTAGGTACTCAGAGAGTGGTGAAGTTAAAAATGTCTCTAAGAAGTGCCCAAGTGAAAAACTTTATTAAAAGGGGTCTTAGGACATGGTTAAAAATACAATCGGGATATAGTGAAGATAAAGTTGTACTTCAATATCCCTTAGATGTAGGTCGACATGTTTCAGCCTTTTACGGTAATCGTAAGGCTTTCTTCAGGACCATAGTGTGAAAAACGGTGAGGTGGCTACAAAAGTGGAGGTAGTCATGTGAGTGAAATAACAGCACACACGCTAAGGTGTGCTGTGAGTGTAGTGGGCAGACCATACTTACGGACCCATTAATATGTTGAGATCTGTAAGAAAAACACACAACGTAAACGACATACAAAACATGTAAAACATATATGCATTTGGCATGTGACTTTTCTTGCATGCTGTGCGGTTTTGCTGTGCTCAGATGCTCTTGTTGCGCATACTTGTGACCACGCATGGTATTCGCTAGCGCATAATTCATGCATGCTACATTTACCACCATGCATGAGGTTGTGAATATACCGCTGTTCAGCACATGCAGCACTTTCAAAAAAGCATTTTCCACGGCTATTTTCGACTCACCAAGAGCATCTGAGCACAGCAAAACCGCGCAGCATGCAAGTAAGAAAAGTCACATTCCAAATGCATATATGTTTTACATGTTTTGTATGTCGTTTACGTGGTGTGTTTTTCTTACAGATCTCAACCTATTAATGGGTCCGTAAGTACGGTCTGCCCACTACACTCACAGCACACCTTAGCGTGTGTCCTTGTATTTCACTCACGTGGGTACCTCCACTTTTGTAGCCACCTCACCGTTTTTCACACTATGGTCCTGAAGAAAGCCTTACAATTACCGTAAAAGGCTGAAACATGTCGACCTACATCTAAGCCTTACGGTATTCCCAATTAATCGGAGCTCAAATTGCTATTACTCCAGAACCGGAAACACAAACTATTAACAGTAAAACATTTCTTCATCTTCAAGCAAAGGATTTTCGGTGAATTAATGGATTCTCTAAAACAGCTGTGCAGCTGATTCGATTAAAAAAAGAAATAAGTTCTTTATTTTTATAGAAAATTATGGAAGGATTCATTTGAAAACGTGTCAAAACAGTTTACAGAGGTCTGGACCGGTGGTCGAACAATACAGAGAACATAGTTTTAAAAGTAAGTTTCCCAGCTGGATCCACCCCAACTTCCTAAGACCGTTCCACTCAACTGCAAGCTGCATATAGCCCTACTTCCAATCACTGTCTAGTGCTGCTACCCTGACTAAAGGGATGGTGGGAGGAGGCAGCCTGCTTATTCTTGATTTTCTGCTCCAGGATGTTCCACCAATGGACATCTTTGAACAGAAAATGGTCAGAGGGAGGATCCGCAGTAGTGTTTTTTTTTTTTTTTTAAATCAACCAACGTGTGTGTGGGCCGGTAAAAATGAGAACTTCATGAAGCACAAAATGTTCTATTTTTTTGCCTGACAATACAGTCTTAGCAAAACTAAGCCATCACTAACTGTAGGACTTTATTGGAAGCCTCGCATTCTATTACTATGTTCAAGGATAGATCACCTTCTTCACCTATAGTCCGATATCGATGTTTACAATCCAGGGTCTTCAAATTGTCGAATCTATATTCCCAATGTGAGCTTCAGCATTAGACAAGGCCTTTTGATTTTACTAATTGTATACATATAACATACTTATTGCGGCTTTCCGCCTGCCCTCTTCATCCTTTGGTTTGGTATTGTGTCATTCACACTTTTCTTCCATCCACAACAGTATACAGCATGGGGCAATGGGCCAGCCCATTCAGCCATTGATTAACTTCACTGTGAGAAGATGGAATTCTGCCCCAGACACAATGTAGTTCCATTACATGCCAGAGACTATTAAGGCCATGTGTGTTTTCAGAGATTTCAAAAAATGTTTGCTTTTAGCCAAATAAAAAAACCAAAATGTATTTTTAAAATTGAATGCGGATCCAACAGATTCCCCAACAACAAAGATTTTTAAAACCATAACAGAACAAAATAAGCATTGACAAAGTCAAAAGGCTGGCAACCAAGACTTTGCCAATGCTTGTTTTAAAAGAGACAGGGCATACAGGAGCTTGATCTCTCCACCAGGGCATGACAACTTATTAAAGAAGATACACTGTTCTTTTGAGTACCTCCCCTCCCCTATACAGCTTTGAGAAACATTAAATCAGGTTGTGGCACCTTAATATTGCTCAGTTTTTGGCTGGATCATCAAAACTAAAATAATCCAAACAATTTGGGGATTACATAAACACATCTATAAGCATTTGAGGGTGGGTTCTGTATGGCTTTGGCTGGGTCTATCGAAGTCCTACTTACTGTGCACATTGTTGGAGGTTTCAGCAATGATCCCTCCTGCTTTTTGGGATGGAGACTTGAACAGTCACACAATAACTGGAATTTTTTCCATCACAACAGTGTGCACTTGTCAGACGAGGGCTTCGACACTTCCAGGAGGACAGTATAATAACTGCAGTGCTGTCGATCTGGGCTTCAATTAATCCTTACACATTTAGGAACATAGACTGTATATAAATGTAGGTCCTTGTGACATGATGCACAGATCTACCAAGAAATATTACTGCAGGGTTGTTTTATTTTAATTTATTTTATTTCCTTCTAACGGCAACGTCCTAAAGTAAAGTACGGCAGACAAAAAGTTAACAGAACATAAGAGTCTACAACTTCCATTTGTAACATTGGTTATGGTGAGCCTCAGGGATAAGTCGTAGCGGAGGCCCTAGGAGGGGAAAAACTATCCCAGAACATCACATTAGCATGAAAGGGTAAACTTGGAGGAAGGCCTGTGATCTGAAGCCTGACAGCGCATTGGTAAGAACAAGCTCATACAGGAAAACTGGCCTAGTTTTATAATGAACCAATGAATCGGACAGTACCATAAAAAGGATCCTCCCTTTGCAGGGAGTAGCTCTACTAGTATACATGTTTTTATTTACAGAAACCGCAAGTTAGACAGAGTGTCACTATAAAGACTTGTTGAAGACTCTGGATTCAGGCCTTCACCATGGTAGAAGACATCCCTATACTGCATCTTAAAGAGCATGCAAGCCCCAATCACTTCATCACTAAGTGGGAATGAAAGGTGAAGGTTTCTGCAGAATACAGATTTGCAATAAGCACTTTAAGAAGAACTTTAAGATCCGTGCCTAAAAAGAGAGGTACATTTTAATGTCAATGCTGAGATTTTTTTTTTACCTGTCAGAGGGGTACTACTACCAACCCCAAATGGTCAGAGGTTGATGGTTGGTGGTAAAGTACTCTGCTAATCAAGGGAATCATCAGTCTATGGGAAGACTTTCAAAGCAAAGGAGAGAATGCGCTTGCACAACAGTTCTGCATTCAGATTGAAGACAATGGGAGGAACTGAATATTCCTATGTGACTCCGCAGGACACAGGTTATACAGCCAAGCAAAATGGGGAAAGAGACAACCTCAATATGGTCACTCAAAAAGTACCTAAAGCACTGGAGGGCATGATCTGCGTGGCCTGCTGCAGAGAGACAGCCGCCTTAGGATTTAAAGATGACCAAGTCAAAAGGTAGAAGACTGATTTAAAAGCACCATCCCTGCATGCAGGACTTTGTAGGTCTTAGCATGTAGTTTATCCAGAGTAGGTAATAAGATGGATTCCGTACTATGCAAGCATGCAGACCATTCGGAAATATGTGATCTTCAAGGCACCTAATTAAACAGTGGCAACATGCTTATCCATGATCCAATTCACCAGAACTGCAATGGGTCTATAATTCTTCTGAATATCCAGTTTTAAGTGGATACTTGTGTACACACCTATATTAACAGCCATTTCCTTCTACTCTAATTCTGTATTATTACTGAAGCTTTTTTGAGTCCACTATGCATTACACTGACTAGGAGTCCAGGTACATTGACAAGACAGGCAGAGATGGAGCGAGCAGGTTTTGCGTTCCTTATGATTGTTTAGTGAAGGGAACACATGCTATCGTAATCTCCACAATCAACAAGTAACTGCTTTTGTTAAAATATTTTATAGCGATATAAAATGTGTTTTGAGGATGTGACTGGAGCATGTAGTTATGCATTTATCACACGAGTAAGCAACATTAACCAGTGTATAGCTCTTACGAGCTCTATTCAGAGAGAGAGTGAGCAAGAGTGTGAGTGTGTGTGAGTGTGAAACCATCCAACAGTGACGAGTATGGAAGATCCAGCAGGCATTATTAGTATGTGAAGTAAAGTTATATCAGCTTTCGTAAATACAACATACCAAAAGAACGAGCACACGTCTACATTCTTATACAGCTGGACTATAGAAGAATTTTGTTCTCCAGCTATACAAGTGTTCAGCTTTTTAGGTTTTCAGGTGCTGGCACCTTTCCAGAACTATCATCTTGAACTCCAAGTAAAATGACAGCTTTTTGGATGACTAGGTGTTCACGAACCAAGTAGCGATCCGCAAATATGAAAGACATGCTTCTAATCTGTATTGTATATCTTACTGCTGAGTCTTGATGTCCATTTAAGGATATTATTGTCGCAGTAATTAAAGTCAATACAGAGTCCTATCTGAACCCCCCAAGTTGGGACCTGACATATTGTACTTCCAACCAACATACTCGACCAAGTCCAATCTTTTATAACAATATCAATGTCCTTCAATTTCTAATAGTCTGGAAAATTCATTAATAGTATTACATTTTCATTTGTCGTGGTGAAGGCATTTAGACAGTAGTTTATGGAAATCTATAAGTGCTCTCTGAGGCAACATCAAAATTATTTCTTCTTTGTTTGAGCAGTAGAAACAACGTGGACGAACCCACAAGAGGCGTTACCATTTGTGTTGACTCAATATCCAGTAGCAGAGTACAGACATCCAATGGATTTGTAAAAAGACCCCTCGCCCACCAACCTAGTTGGTGGCATGCTTCATCATTGGGGTCCCAGCTGGGCTGCCGAGTGCAACCCAGCTGTACTACAACGCCTGATTACAGCGGAGCGGGATTTTTTGAGTGAGGTGAGTGTTCTGAGGGTTAGGTACTCAGAGAGTGGTGAAGTTAAAAATGTCTCTAAGAAGTGCCCAAGGGAAAAACTTTGTTAAAAGGGGTCTTAGGACATGGTTAAAAATACAATCGGGGATATAGTGAAGATAAAATTGTACTTCAATATCCCTTAGAATGATGTAGGTCGACATGTTTCAGCCTTTTACGGTAATTGTAAGGCTTTCTTCAGGACCATAGTGTGAAAAACGGTGAGGTGGCTACAAAAGTGGAGGTACCCACGTGAGTGAAATACCAGCACACACGCTAAGGTGTGCTGTGAGTGTAGTGGGCAGACTGTACTTAGACCCATTAATAGGTTGAGATGTGTAAGAAAAACACACAACGTAAAGGACATACAAAACATGTAAAACATATATGCATTTGGAATGTGAGTTTTCTTACTTGCATGCTGCGCGGTTTTGCTGTGCTCAGATGCTCTTGGTGAGTCGAAAATAGCCGTGGAAATCCTTTTTTGAAAGTGCTGCATGCGCTGAACAGCGGTATATTCACAACCTCATGCATGGTGGTAAATGTAGCATGCATGAATTATGCGCTAGCGAATACCATGCGTGGTCACAAGTATGCACAACAAGAGCATCTGAGCACAGCAAAACCGCGCAGCATTGCAAGTAAGAAAAGTCACATGCCAAACGCATATATGTTTTACATGTTTTGTATATCCTTTACGTTGTGTGTTTTTCTTACAGATCTCAACCTATTAATGGAAGTACGGTCTGCCCACTACACTCACAGCACACCTTAGCGTGTGTGCTGGTATTTCACTCACGTGGGTACCTCCACTTTTGTAGCCACCTCACCTCACCTCACACTATGGTCCTGAAGAAAGCCTTACGATTACCGTAAAAGGCTGAAACATGTCGACTTACATCTAAGGGATATTGAAGTACAACTTTATCTTCACTATATCCCGATTGTATTTTTAACCATGTCCTAAGACCCCTTTTAATAAAGTTTTTCACTTGGGCACTTCTTAGAGACATTTTTAACTTCACCATTCTCTGAGTACCTAACCCTCAGATCACTCACCTCACTCAAAAAATCCTGCTCCGCTGTAATCAGGCGTTGTAGCACAGCTGGGTTGCACTCGGAAGCCCAGCTGGGACCCCAATGATGAAGCATGCCACCAACTAGGTTGGTGGGTGAGGGGTCTTTTTACAAATCCATTGGATGTCTGTACTCTACTACTGGACATTGAGTCAACACAAATGGTAACGCCTCTTGTGGGTTCGTCCACGTTGTTTCTACTATTACATTGGGGAAGAGGACGTACCCCCATATTTTTTCCTCACTCTCTTGTTGTTTCCTATACCTTTGTTTGAGCACCATAAATTAATGTAATATCCTTACACCCTTTTTCCAAGAAATGCACACATTGATTTTATTCCATTTAGGATTCTGATTAACTAAAATCTGTGCAGGTATCAATCAATCAATCAGTACTTATAGAGCACAGCTTATCACCCATGGGGTATCCAGTCGCTGAGGTTTTGCTGGTCTTAGTCAAATAGCTGGTCAGAATTCACTAACCCATTCACGTTGGTTCCAGTTCACCGTATTGGTTTGCAGAAATGCTGATAAAACTCAACCTCTAAAGAACTGATAAAGATTTAATTTACCAACAGATGATCTCAGTATTTCCCTCGCATGAGCTGAACACCAATCTCAAAAACTTTGGCCATTGGGGTCATTTAGAGTTTGGTGGTGCAGGTGGACCACAGTAACTCCATGCTTCTGCCTTGCCAAACCTGCTGTTCTCTCACTCTCTTTAGAGCCAAGGTAAGCACTTGATTTGAAGTCTGAAACTTCTGTCCTGGTGGCCCATCCACAGGAGGGCTGTCAGGTCATAGTGGCAATCATCCGGTGCAATTTAAGGCAAGGCGGCCGTCACTCGATTTCCTGCCAAGGCATTTCAGTTCTGGATAGGAAATCGCTCAATGTCTCCCACGCGCAGGAAGAACACTCTTTGCACCAAGGGTCATTGATTTTTTTAATTTATCAAGAATGAACTCCCGGTTTGGGGGGGGGGAGGGTTTATTCTCAAAAAACAAAAAACTTTGCTGATAAGAACATCAAACACTGTGTCTTTTTGGCAAAACGTGGCTGCCTTCAAAGGAGCCATTGCAGCAGCGGCTTCACTGAATGCAAAGAGATCCCTGACTGCTTAGCTGGAATCTCCAAGTATGTTGGGTGGACCGTCACTAGAAAGGCAGGGACAATGGACTCTGCCAACGTAGTTTCTGGCAGACAGTAAGCCAGACTTTAAATGATGCCACCCCCGTGTTTGCACCATCACAGAACTTTGTTCACAATGGCCAAATAATTTTTTACGTTTCATTGGACTTGTTACTTATATTTTTAAATTTGGATCTCTGTTCCGAATTCATGTACTATGCTTATGTTTAATCCCACACACAAACAATACAAACATTTTATTTGAGGGGAGAAAAGGTAATCAAATCATAACGTTTGTGAATAATTCTAACAGTCATGTTCTAAATATCTCTCTTCCCTTTGCATTTTTTTATGCCATTTTGACTCATAACATTATTTACCAGTAAACGACAAAAGCCAAAGGCAAAGACACTTGTATGCCAGGTCTACGAACATTAGGCATTGTTGGGGGTCTTTGGTGAATTCCACAACAATAATATTGTTGTCAGGTTGTCTTCTTCAACAAAACACTTCAAAGTATTGTTCTGTTAGCTTTGTTACTCCCCACACCGCTATTAATTGGCAAAATTACAATTTCTAGCTTTGATGAATCTGAAAAGCGGTTTCGGCGCTTCTTTTTTTCCATAAATGAACAATTGTATAATATCTAACCCTGGGCGGAGCTGGCGTAGTAGTACTCCGTGGAATTTCACGGAGTTACTAGAAAACTCTGTGAAATTCTGCTGAGTTCCTTGGCTGGCGGAGTCACTTACTTCCCCCCACCCCCTGTCTCCCCGCATCGCCCCTGCTAAACCCCCGGCCCGCTAAACCCTCCGCCCCCGCTAAACCCCCCGGAAAACTTCACACTCTAAACTGAGTGTGGAGTTTTAAAACTCCGCAAACTTTGCTGGCGGAGCGGAGTTATCCGCCCAGCCTTAATAATATCTGTGCAACTTATTCAACCGAGAGAAAGTGTATTTCAACAGATGCATACGTGAACTGGGTTGCAATCTTGCATTATTTTGGTGGGGTCTAGTCTGCTCAGGGAGACTTTGGCTTCCAGTTTTGAACTGAAATACAATTTTCTTAATGATTTACTTCAGAGACAGGTAAAGGGCAGAGTGCCATCCTCCGCGACCTCAACAACACACATCGCTAAACACGTTGCTGCCGCGTATCCCCCACCACCATGGTAGGACCTTTCTACTTCGCCCATTGCTATTTTACCTGCAACACCTCAGACGCCAACACCGTCACCTTCAAAAAACCGGACGCATGCTACCACCACTCCACACCAACTGTCCGCCATGCTCCTCAATGTCCAATCCCTTGGGAAACACTCTATTAAAATCTGGGACCTCCTCAACAGCAACACATCCAACCTTCTCTTCCTGACCGAAACGTGGCACAACCCAGCCTCCAACCAGGATATAGCCACAGCCATCCGGCCCGCCTACAAAATCATACACCAGGACCGAACCCACAAACCAGGTGGAGGACTTGCGATCATCTACAGAAACACGATTGACTGCACCACCTCCGCGCACTCCGACACCAACCTCATGGAACACCTACACTTCAAAATATGGACTACACCACCACCCTTAAGGGAACCCTCGCCTTCCGCGCCCGGGCCCCTGAGCGAAATTCTGCAACCACATCGCAAACTTCATCGCTCCCTTCTCCATCAGATCAACCAACTACATCCTCCTCTGGATCTCAATTTCCACCTGGAAGATACCATAGACCCTGACACCATAGACCCTAACTCCATGGCCCTCCTCGACAGCCTCAGCAACCTCAGACTCATACACCTCATCCAAAGACCAACCCACACAGCAGGCCACACCCTCAACTCTTTTTCTCCTCCAACAACCGGATCACCACCGCCCACACAACCCAGCTCACATGGTCCAACCACTACATCATACATTTCAAGATACCCACCCACCAAGCCACCCCACCAGAAAGCACCATCAAGACACCGGGGCAAAATATTCTAAGAAAACTGAACCAAGACCCTACAGCAATGCCCACCAACCACACAAGGAATATCAATGTGGACACCAAGCTCTTCAATGAATAGCTCACCGACTACACTGACCCCACCAGAAACAAGACCTACGAAAACAACAAACTAACCAGATGGTACACGAACGACCTCAAGGAGCACAAACACCACTGCAAACAACTTGCAAAAAAATGGAGACCCGACAAAAACCCCACCGCAAGATCCATATACAAATCCACCCTCAACCTCTACCACCAACAACTAAGACGCAAAGAAAAAGGCCCCAACTCTCAGACTCGAAACCAGCTCCTACAATGGTACAGAATTTTTCACCATCGTCAAGGAGTTCTCCAATCCCGCAGCTGCCAACGACATCATCCCATCCCAAGCACTACAACACATTCGACCCACCGCATACCGATAGGCACTCCGCTGACCAGCCGGACACTTCCTTCATCGCCAAACAGCAGCTAAGCAACTGGAAGCCCCTCTCCAATGAAGAAACCAAAGCCCTGATGAAAACCATCCACTCAGATCCATGCCCCACTTCATATACAACCTTGAAAAAACCATAATCGCTCCCTTGCTCACCACTATCATCAACACCTCCATAAACTGCCACCTGCAGAAGTCAACGCCCTATTGAAGAAACCAAAAGCAGACCCCAACACCCTCAGCAGCTACAAACCCATCTTGCTCTTACCTTTTCCAGCTAAAGTCATGGAGAAAGCCATCAATACCCAACTTGTAGACCACCTAGAACTCCATCAACTCCTAGACAGCTCTCAATCAGGCTTTCACACCAACCACAGCAGAGAGACAGCCCTCATTGTGGCCACCGATGACATAAGAAGCATCAACTGAGGAGAAACGGCTGCACTCATCCTCCCCGCAACTTTCGATAAGGTCTCCCACACAATATTTTCCTCCCTCGAAGACATAACTCAACTAGTTAGACTCATCCCTACACCTCCGAACCAAAGAAACTCATCTGTGGACTCCCTCAAGTATCGCTTCTCATGCCAACACTCTTCAACGTCCACTGTAAATGTGACAGAAGGGTTATAGTGTCAATCCTGAAATTATATATTGCAAAGGTAATAGGAGAAGCAAAAAAAATGTGGCAGGAAATTGGAGAGAAGTGTTACAAATACAAAAAGACTAATACTCCCATTACTTACCAGTAAACTTCATTCTACCGATTACACTTCCTTATTTCACAACTTAGCTGAAGTTGTTCGACCTCCCTAAGGCACACTGAAGCTGGAGACAAAGGTAGAGGAGGCCACCACTTAGCTGCTTGACTAATCTGACAGATTGATCTTTAACATGCCTCTGTGCCAGAAGTATCTATACCAAGAGTCAAATCACCCTGCACTGAACCGAGCAAGAGAGAGCCCGGGGATTCATTGGCAATGCAGATCAATGAACTGATCTATTGAGAGAGCAGAAGTCTTACACTCCTTCAGGACGATGCCAAAATTGACAGAAAGCTATTGGAGAGACAACAGTCCAAAGAACTGAAAAGATAGATATGGGCTGCTCTAGCATTATTAAAGAGATGACAAACCTCCTCCTTCACTGAACCACGGGAGGGAAGAAAGGAAGGCAGCCTAATCTACATGCCAAAATCCTGAATGGAGCTGAAACACTGGCCACTTCAGAAAACACACAAGTATGAGGTTGTGATGGACAAAGAGCCCAAGCCACCCAACCCATAGGCAGAAGTAACATCCATAAGGAAAAACATCTTAAAAGTAAAAAAAAATGTAAGCACAACCTCAGACATAGGCTGAAATGAAAACTTTTTTAAAGCTCCAAAGATAAGTTCCAAGGAGAAGCATCTGATTTAACAGGAGCCAACGAAGAGAAACATCATTCAAGAGAAGCTTATCTAGAACCTCTGTGGCATTTTGTAAGACTTTCCTGAAAACCTCCTGCAAGATTCCTGAATGGAAGCTGCCAAGGTGGAGAAAAGACTTGACTACTGCAATCTTCTCTTTTCAATATGCAAGTAGACAGGTGAAGACTCAGGTAAGAGACCAGCGAGAGAAAGACAACTCATCAGAGGGTAGGGATGCATGGTCAAGCTCCATTTCAGGGCTACTACCATGTATATAAGTAGGGGAAATCTCCCTATTTGAGTCCAGCGAGGAAATCCTTATGATGTCGACTCACCCCTGCCCAGCTGGATGAAAATCCTAGAGATCAGGAAAAAGAGCATAAAAGGAGATGAAGAGATCAAGAGAGGACAGGGCATTCCTTCCATCTCATGTCATCAGATACTTGGAGATGAAGTGGGATAGAAGAGCATATTTGGATCCTGCTAACAAGTAACCTGAGGGGTGGCGAAGGGCTTAACTGCTGTATACCTCTGCAAAGGTAATTAGAGCTAGGCAGATGTTGTGATGATGGTCTCACCCCTCTCAAATTGTTCACTCACACTGCCCACCCTACAAATGTGAAAAGCCAACAGGACTTAAAAATGCTGCTCTACCCAGCACCCAATATGGAAATCAAGGACTGGAAGGCCTTCCAAAACTGTCTGTGGATGTAAAATGTTGTAACTGTATTATCCATGCTAAGGAAGGACCACCTGGCCCAGCAGGAGAAAAACAATTAGTGAAGAGCACAGAGAACTGCTGAGAGCTCCCTTCAACTAGAGCAGTGGAACTGCTCCGAAGGCAGACAACATTCCTGCACTGAGAGGGCCTTTATATTTACACTCCATCCCAATTGCTGACTTTCAAAGTCAGAACCACCAGTGCAGACTAAGAGACAGGAACATCTTGGTAAAGGTTTGTCAGCAGAGGTCACAACTGTATTGCACACCGCTTGTCAATGGGACACAACACTCAACATCTTTGGAAGATGAAAATGATGTTGAAGCACGAGCTGGACCCGAGAGGCAGTTATGGCCACAGCACAACAATAGACAGGCAGCCTGCAGAACAAGGAAATACACAAACCATATAGATAGTTAAGCCAAGGCCTTTTTTGTGCCCCTCCCAGAATCCTAATGGCAGAGGCTGATTATGTCCATCTGAATCCCTAGATAATCCCTGGGTGAAGCAGATTGTAGGATTGAAAAAAGTCAGACATGTTCTCACAGTCTGGATGCTCCCAGGTCAGGAAGAAAGACGGCACCCAACAAAGTGTGGAAATGGGCCCTAATGAACTCCAGATTCTGGGAGGAAGGGTCAGATCCTGTAATTTTATATATGAAGTATATGACTAACAGCAAGGAGATAAAAACAGAGGACAATGAACACTCACCCAACATGGCCACTTGCCACTCAACATCAATTAGGACAGACCCTCCATTGCACAGGGCCAAGAGGAGGAGACAGTTCAGCAGAACTTGTGTCCACAGGCCCAGCCCCTTCTCGACAGGGTCAAATAACATACCTGCATGGTCTGGATGTCAGACAAAAATGATGCCAGACACTTTCCAGAAAAAAAACCACCCACCCACCCTACCTACCTACCTACCTACCTACCTACCTGGAAGACGAGAAAACACACTAAGGTGCAATTTCTGTCTGCAAGTTCACAAAAAAACAGGGCAGGTTGTGGGCATTTCTCCCCTTTTATGGTCCCTCCAAGTGATTGAGGAGACCTAAGTAACAAGCATTGGAATAGCCAATAGGTCTCGCCTTTGGGACCTTCTTAGCCTTTAGCCATGCAGCACATTATCCTGGGTGCTATGCTGCCAGGGATTGAAGAGCTATACAATTACTGCTCACTGGGTCATGCAGTGTGATTCAGGAATACATGCTTGCTTCAGGAAACATTTATGGACACATGAAGCAGCCAGGGCTAATGCACTTTTTTACAAAGTGATTCCAAGAGGTCGTTTTCCTAGAGCAGCATGCGCGCTGCGCTAGGCTCGACCTAAAAATGGGGGTGTGGGGTTGACTTAATTTAAAAAAAGCATTATTTCAGGTGAGTCGGGTGCTATTGTAGGAAGTGGACCCATCTTAATTAAGTAGGGACTGTGATGTGGAAATGTTGAGGAGGTAAAGGAACAGGTTTCACAAGGAGTTATTAGGTATCTTCAATGGACACTATTTAGCACTTGGTAAAAGATAACTGACTATTGGTTCTTTATACATCTTTCCTTTCTTGTTGAATAAACTTATTTGCCTAAATGTCAGAATACTAGTTTCACTCGCAGTCGGGCAATCGGGAAAAGGGTACACACTGATTTACCATGAAGGAGACATTCCCATTCCAACAGTACTCCAAAGAAAAAGTGTGGTGGACTTGTAAGAAATGTGTGATGCGTAATGACAGCAAATGGCTGTAACACAAAATAAAGAATGCAGGAGTTGTGAGACAGCTGCAGTGAGCAGCTGCAAAGAGGACGCACAGCTATAGGTGTGCATAAGCTGATAGTCAACGGTTTCCACACAGGGCCCACTATTCCCTGCATGCCGGTAAAACCTCTTATGGGAGACAGATGGAGGAGTTTGAGTGCGTGGGGTTGTTCCAGAAGTTGTTATATTGGCAGTTGACTCATCGAGTTTCTTATTCATTTTATCAATATGTTTGCAGTATACAGCATGCCGAGGGCTATACCACTTCAGAGACTTTCAGAGAGAACAGAAAGTGAAACAACTAATTGATTGAACATATGCCTTACCCAAAATTGGAATATGTCTTTGATTTGAAATATAATCCCTAGATGCGATGTGAAAATGGAAAAGCAATAGTAAAAGTGTTCTGGTTGTTTCTTATTTAACACATACTGTACAGTTGGACTGACCACTGTCTTTGACATATTCGTATTGTACTGGCCTTGTCAGGATTTACCAAGGTCAACTAGGACATTTGTTTAATATCAGTCATGCTGCTGAGGTCAAACAGGCCTACAGCACGTGCCTTGCCATCAGTAAACGAACACAACTCCGCAATATGCTCTGACTGGCATCCCAATTGTTATTTGAGCAAAATAATGCCCATTTAATAGAGCATCATGTCTGAAGTGTGTCCTTTTGTATCTCGGTGTCAGAAGTCATGTCTGCACGGATATCCGCTGTGGCCTATGAGGGTTAAAAAGAAGACATGAGTGGTTAAAGTTTTGTGATGAGGAGCTGTAAAGGCTAAATCAGTAGGATAACGTTGCAGAATATAAGTCTCTGCATCCTTTCTGAGATGCAACTGGTGTGCAGCATGGTTGCATTATTGCTCGAACCCGGGAAGAATTTCAGTATAATCTGGCGTAAGTACATACAACGAATAGCACCGATCTATGTTTGGGCGTTTATTATAACCAATTTTTCAAGCGTTTCGTTGCAGTGATGCTGGTTGCAGCTTTCAGTTCATCATAACGTAGTGATAAAAGTAGCTTACGTTTTAGCAAGATTCATCTCGCACCTCTTCTAGGTTTCTTAGTTCGAAGTCAGCTAATTTTTTTTTTAAGTGTTTATTTTGGTAACCTGATTTGCTATCTGCTGAAAGACAAAATAGAAAGTAGGCATTGAATCTTAAGCTAATAGAGCATGAACTTCTCAGTCTTACGTTTTTTGGTACATGATTGATTGCTTAACTTGACACATTTCTATACTCTTAATTTTAAAATAGAGTGTAAGTGTACCCAGAATACTGGCATACTAAAGAAAGAAGTCCATATGTATTGCAACCAGCAATTTTAGGATTCTTGCTAAATCTCATGTCCTACTAAAAAGCATGTGTTTAGAATGAATGGCTTTGGTACAATTTCAATTATTCAGCGGTGGTGTCAGTCATTTGACTGTTGCCTGCCAAGGCATAGTAGGTAAACACTGATATTGCCGGAAATTAAGGCTTTTTTGTTTAGCAGTTTTGGGTGCACAGATTTCACTAAGGCTCTTTTTAGACCATATAAATACAGTGCACCACATGTCTTTGGTTGGAGACAATTTGCTTTCTCGGTCTCCAGAGTCCTTCCATTGAGCATGCTTTGGCACTTGCACCAACAGTCTCCATGCTCTGTCAGTCACTGGCTTAGTCCCAGGTAAGAGTGGCCATCTTTATGTGGAGACATCCCATCACAATCCACATCGAGATGACCCTTACACAGAGCCTTGGAGTCCATGCAACAGTTCTCACCCTCAACAACCTGCAGAGGCCTTAAAGGATCTGGTGAGTGATAGAATGATGCAAACGTATAGCGGGAAGACTTCGAGGGGTGAGAACTCCTCTCCCTGTGGCCCTCTAGAACACCTTCACTGAGGATATCCTCCATTCTGGAGATCATGTGGGAAGGAAATGCAGTGGCCTCCACTAATGTCCCAACAAACAAATGCTCCACAAAATGGTGAACGTCTTCAAGTTGGAAGCTACTCTCGAAGCATCAATCAAATATTTCTGTTACACAAAGGGACAGGAGGCACTGAAATCATCCCCAACCTATCAGCCAGGTGTACAGAGCCCTGGTAAGCCTTGGAGCAGCGCATTGTTAAGAGTAGACAAAGTGCCTGAAGTTTGCTAGGCATGTTGCCTTGGAGCCACTCTGGGGGCTCTGATCACTGGCCCTGGCTTCCCCATCCTTCTCGATTTGAGCGCAGCAAAAACTACATTGTTCTTCCCTCACCTCTAGAGGTTTGTCCTTCATGCAAACTGTACTCCGAATTGACCATTGGCGCCCTTGCTCATTATTTATGTGTGCCCTGAGAAATTACACTGTTGTATCTTTGGAGTGATCAGTGCTGCTTTTTATTTGGTTAATTGCGCCATGCTAATATATGTAATCGGCATGTTGAGGTATTGGTGCCTCGTGATACTATATGAACGTGAAATGTGCTGTCCCTACATTTTAAGTGGTTGGTTGCTTGTTTTTATAGGGAGACTGGCAGAACCTCTAAGCAAGCAAGGCCGATAGACAGTTAAACGGTCTAGCCCTTAACTCGAATCACTACTGCTACGACTTGAAAGTCTGTAAATGCCTGGGTTGAGAGCAGGGGCGTTGTGAATCCCCTGCTTTAGCAGCTACAGCGGGGTGGGGTTATTTATGGTCCGCTTCTGCCTGCAAAGCTGTGGACAAAAGCCCAAAATTATTGCTACAAGGAAGTAGCAGCCTCATTAAAACGGGCGAGAGAGATGCATTCTAAAAATAATAGCGGAAAATGATAGAGACAAAATAGGAAAGCAAGTGGAAGCGAGGAACAAAGTAAGATTGGTAGATATAAAAGTGAAGGACGGAACGTTGGGAGGAAGGGTGAAAAAAAGGTGGGAATGATGGTAAGACCAAGGATAAATGGATGGATGGAAGGTGAAAGGATAGATGGATAGACGGTTGAAAAATGAATAAATGAATGGCAGGGTAGGAGTGTGAAAAGAAGGATGGGCAAAAGGTTCATTTTGATTAGATGTATTTGTTGATGGATGGCTACGTGAAAGGGTGGATGGATGGGCAGTTGTATGTTTGCATGGATGCATGCATAGATGAGGTTTGTGTGAACGGATGGTTGGATGTAATGGCCCAGGTAATGATGGAATGGTAAACAATCGAATGATATTTGAATGGATGGATGGATGGATGACAGAACATAAAGGTGAAATGGTAGATATCAGCAGTTGGAGAGTCAAGGGAGCTCGTCTAGGGAAAGTCAGGCTCACTGGCTTCGCTTGCATGGTGGCAACAGTGCTTTGATTCAAAGTTGGGGGCATTTTAATTTTCTGGCTGCTCTCTTGGTTGAGAAGGAAGCAGTCACTCGCTTGAAGATGTGTGTATTCTGTGTGCCCCTTTGGATTCAGAGCCATGCTCCTGGGGATCAGTCAATGCAAGTAGGAGATCGCTCTAGAAAAAGCACTCAATTGTCACGTTCACTGAGGTAAAACACACAAACTATGGGTAAACAACAGGGGCCGAGGTAGAATGCCCTCTAGAGCCAGGCAGGGGTTATTTCTATTCCGGTACTTATTTTAACTTGTTTTATATACAGCTTAACATTGCACTTCTGCCTTTTCTAAGCTCCGTTTCCGCATAGAGAGTTAACAATAGGCTATTTATTCAGCATCTCTCTCACACTCCCTCACAGACGCACACTTTAATCCTACTCACTCCCATAATGACTATGCTCCAACTCAGATGTAGTATCTTACATTATTCATAGGTTGCCAGTATCAAAACACTTCCTACAGCCAGCCATGATGAGCATGCTCTCCGTACTCAGTTCATGGATCCCCCAAAAAAACCTACAGTCCCACACCCCACCTGACCATTATGCCCTCTACTTCTCAGATTGTTATTTCGAACTTATCCTACTCTTTTTAAAATCTGATTTTATTCTGTAATTGCCACCCTAAACTGTTTCTAGTCTGTAGTCCTACTAACCCTACTGTTAAAAAAAAAAAAAAAAAAAAAAAAAATAACATGCTCATCCTTTCCATCTAGTTGCCCTACTGTATCTCAATGTTTCTCACTACTCCGCAATTTGCTTTATTCGTATGTTCACCTTTCTCTCTGCCCACATCCAAGCCAAGTTGCATTCCACCATGCTCTGACCTTGCCTTCCCCCTTCTTCTACACTAACTCTCTAGGTGAGACACATTCTTTGCACTTCTACCTCATATATGCCTGATGAAAGAGAAATTTTGTTCTCCTCTGCCTCACTCACAACTCCACTTTTTAACTAAATCCTCAGGCTTTGAAATGCCCTCTGCCCAACTCTACACAACAAAGGTAGTCTACTTTCTGACTGGCTCTGCTCCCTTTGCCTTTACTGCCTTTTATCACACGACTTGAGTCCCTCATTCTCCTCCACTGTCTCGGCTGCCAGGTTTGAGTCCCTGTCCTCGTACACTGTCTCGGCTGCCAGGTTTGAGTACCTGTCCTCATACACTGTCTCGGCTGCCAGGTTTGAGTCCCCCACCCCCTACTGTCAGCTGACAGGTTTGAGACTCTCATCTGCCTCCACTGTCTCAGCAGCAGGTGGGTTTGAATACCTCAGCCTCCTCCAGTATCTCAGCTGCCAGGTTTGAGTCCCTGTCCTCGTACACTGTCTCGGCTGCCATGTTTGAGTCCCTGTCCTCGTACACTGTCTCGGCTGCCAGGTTTGAGTCCCTGTCCTCGTACACTGTCTCGGCTGCCAGGTTTGAGTCCCTGTCCTCGTACACTGTCTCGGCTGCCGGGTTGGAGTCCCTGTCCTCGTACACTGTCTCAGCTGCCGGGTTTGGGGCCATCATCATCCTCCTCCACTGTCTAAGCTGTCAGGTTTGGGGCCATCATCATCCTCCTCCACTGTCTAAGCTGTCAGGTTTGGGGCCATCATCATCCTCCTCCACTGTCTCAGCAGCCAGGTTTGAGTCTCCCATTCGCCTCCACTGTCTCGGCAGCCGGGTTTGAGGCTCTCATTCTCATGCACGGTGTCAGCCGCTGGGTTCGAGTCCTCCTTCACTGTGCCCTCTGCCAGGTTACAACTACTTAAAATCAGGAAGATGTATTCCCACCTCTTCTTCCCGAATACCAAGACGATTCTTCCTGAAAGGATGCCCATTTTACTATAATCCCTATAACTTGGATCATAATTGCGAGGATCAGACATATTCTATGATGATAGATTAGGTAGTGGCCTCTCCCACAGTAGCGGTGAATTTTTGTTTCCATACTTGGGCTGTCTGTATCGCCGAGTCAAAGCATTATCCAAGGAGATGATGGGGTTCTTGACTCATGCTTACTGTAACAGCCACTTTTCAGCTTTCAAACCCTTAGACTCTGCTGGCAATTGCTGTGGCCTGCTGCCTTGTGTAAACAAGTTTGTCATCCATTTCCTGCCTCCATCAAAGTATTTGTAACTGCAACCATGGAAACTAACAAACAGCGCAAAAATGCCTTCTTATCTGTTTTTAGTTGATTATGCCATTTGATGTTAGTACAAGTATAGGCGGTGTCGGGTAAGATAAGGAATTATTAGTAGGTAAGAGAATACATTTGTAGCTCTTTAAACATATAATTTAATGAGGAAAAAGTTGCATGTGAAGGGAACAATTAATGCTACTATTAAGCGCAATAACGCTTGGCATGTATGGTTCTTCCGGACTCTATGCCTGTCCAGTAGGTGCTGAAGGATTAACGAGTACATTATCAAAGAGTTTACAGAGAGATTGAACACTCTGTACTTTATTTATAATTCGTACACTTGCGAGACGAAGGCCCCTGCGGCGCGGCGCGGTGGGTCCCCACCCCTTTCTTCTAAGGATGTGGATGTCTGTGAGATGGGGAACACGCGCAAGGCAGAGTTTGGCTCCTCGCTGGACTAAAGCACCCACACCAGAGATCTGGGTTCGACCTCATGGTCTGAGGTTCGAATCCCCGTGGGTCCGCTCCGCCAGTCTCTTCACCCCGAGTTCGATAAAGTTTTCTGTCGGGTAATAATAAACATCTGTTGTTTCAGCGCCAAGAGGCTGAAGAGAGAACTTGCGCTTTAGAATGTCACGTTGTTATTCACCGATATTTTCCAGTGTTTTAGGATGGCATGGCCTGTAACATACTGTACCCTAAACACAGCTCCTTGATGACAGTTCTTGGCCTGATCCTAACTCATGTTGACTAAGGGTGCTGTTTTAGAAATGAGAACGAAGGATTAAGTGTATATAACCGTTTATGTTCATTGTAGATTTTTTTCCTGAAAAAGCTGTGTGGCCAGTGTCCATGATGCGATTAACATCACCTCACAGTATACAAGCTGCATGTACTATTACCATCGTTTACAAGGCTTGTAGTTATTATATGCCATTATACTCAAAAACAGGAGCACAATGTTATGGACCGGATTATAACTCGGGCGGTAATTACGTTTTGGGGGCAAATGCTGCTTATGACAGAAATCAAATTACCGGTCGGGTACAATCTGCGTCTCACACTGGTGGTTGCTCTCCTGTCTCGGACTGTACAAAACGGTGATGAACGTGGGAGGGCAAATGGAACAAAATGGCAAATGTGCGAACCTCCAACAAGCGAAATTTGTGCGTACCCCCCACCGAGGTCTAAACTTCTAAATGGAGTGTTGTTTGCACACTCCCCGATTACAGCGTCTCAAGAGTTTTACAACAAAATATAGCATTTTTTCAGTCATTCCTATTACAAATATATGTAGTTTTCCCCAACGCAGAGGAACAAATTATTTTTTTTTAAAGTAAAATAGTTGCGATATGAGGAGAGAAATATCGGACGATGGTCGTTTTGAGCCAGACACACTGACCAGACCTGCAGATCATTGCTCTGTAAAGATGCTATAATACTTTCCAGGCCTTGTTCTTTTTTTTGTATTTTTGTTTTTTAAACCTTTCCTAGCGTCACTGGTACTGCATCCCAATCCATTCCCACTGCACCTTGCAGCACTTCACCTGTGCATACTGCATTTACTGTTGGACCGGCAGAACTGACCCTGCACCTAACCGTATACCTCATCGAGTATCACTCTTGTTCTTCCTTCTCTGATTGAATAATGACTTAACTTATTGAGGATCCTTTAAGTAAGGAACTTTAATCTCACTCTAGACTACCCCTTTCCAGGGGACATGCTTACCATTGCAAGAGCTGATTCTAACCCGTATT
This sequence comes from Calotriton arnoldi, assembly GCA_963921515.1. NCBI lineage: Eukaryota > Metazoa > Chordata > Amphibia > Caudata > Salamandridae > Calotriton > Calotriton arnoldi. The sequence goes on along the minus strand of CAWUFW010003925.1, from coordinate 334,607 downwards.
GACTCAGACTTGTTTTTTATGCTTCCGTGAAAAAACCTGTCAAGATTGTTTCTTAAGTAAGTCCTTACAGCTCACATTTGATGTGGCCTGCCGTTTACAAGCTCCAGTCCTGGCAAGGCCCACTCAATCTTCCATCCTTGCAGAGTGGGTCATTTGTGTACCATTACACTGAGCAATGCTAACACATCTTATGTACAGCAAGCACTTGAAAATGGCAAAACATGTGGTAAAAAGTACAGAATGTTGTTCATGTGTGTTCACTCTTGCTTACCCCCAATGCCCCTGACATGGTTTTACGACACTCCGCCTGGTTTCCCACTCCAGTGAGCATAGTTAATATGTCAGATCCTACACTATAGCATCTTAACCTAGCTCCCTGGCCCATTTAAAGAATTCCATCCACAATATTTTCATTTAAGGCATTCTGTAATGTAGTCCCATCACAAGGAGTAAACCCATTCTTGAAACTGTGGCAATCGGTTGAGAGTGTACCTTTATTCTGAGAGCTACAGGTAGGATGTTGAAGCCTGGTGAACTCACCTGTTCTGCATTCACTTTGATTTGAATGTATGAATTCTGCAGTGACCCTTCCCAAGTACTTCGATAAGTTAGTTATCTTCATGTGGTGCTCAAATGGCAACTGGACCCGCCATCCCTGTATATAAGGTAGCATAACTGTAGCTACAGTCACTTTCCTAATTGTGTCACCAAGATGTGTCCCATTATTTATCATCGCACAATATTGCTTGGCTTGAGTATCAATTTGTGCCAACCTCCTTCAAAGCAATGAGGAAAGGCACTGCAAGGGTAACTTTATTTTTCATATGAAACAGTCCATGCTCTGCAACATTAATCATATAATCTAGTTTAACAATTGTACATAGTTGCATACTGTAATTTGCATACCGGGAGAAGATTGCTAAGAGACACACAAAACCTTAAGTAAACCAGCATTCCTAATCAAGTGGCTTCCATTTCAAGTCTGATTTCCAGTAACAAAATGAACAGTGCTTCACACTTGCAACACCCCCTCACCCCCATGGGTTCCCAGTCCGGCCCGGACTGCCTTATCCCATTGAAAGATCTTGACTTCCACAAAAAAGACTAAGTCCTAAGGCAAAACCTTCGACTGGGCCAAAGCTGGTTGATGCATCCGACCAGGGACTCAAATTGCGCCTAGGTCCCAGTCTGCTGTGACCATTGACTACCATTTGCACTTTGCGTCATTGGGTGCTATTTGTACTTTAAGATTTAAAAATTCTTATCGGTTCCCCTTATTGGATTGTCATTTTTTTGTGTCATTTTACTCATTAAGGTTTACTTTATTTTTGCAATTCAGTTTGGGATTTTTATTGCTTTGTGTTTTAACTTTATTACTGAATATATACCTTACGCATTGCCCTAAGTTAAGCCTGTCTGCTCTGTGTCATAGCTTCCAGAGGGTTGGGCACAGGTGGCTCTGAGGGTTCAACATGACAAGAGCTGTGCTTATTCAATGAGGTGGGTAGTCGCCAACCCCAAATAATAATCCAATTTCCTACAATAGCTTTCCTTCCCCATCTTATGTTTGACCTTTTCCTGGAGCATAGCTTCCTTAACATCCTTTTGATTGAATTAAATCCTTCCACTGCTCACATTCATGGAACTACTTTTTTTCTTTTCTTCAAGCTCGCAATGTGAGTGAGTGTATTTTCTTGCTCTTAGTGTAATCTTCTCATTCAAATACCCACCCCCTTGTTGCTCATTCCTCCCCTCACTTTTTCCCTCCCTTGTGTGCTGATTCTTGTGTGCGTCCGCCATCATGTATCCTTAAAATAAAATGGTGCACACTCCATTCAGTAGGCTCTCACATGGCATGGTGAGACATGCATGTGCATTACTCATCGGGCATGCATGCACCTATGATATGACCTGGGAACCGGCAGTGTCATGATGCGCGTCTGCAGCATGGCCAAAACACACTGGCAAAGCCCTTGGGTCAGAAATGTGGGATCTATTGGCTTTGCCAATGCTTGTTTGATTTATAATCTGTACACATGTTGGGGTGGAGGAGACTTGCGTTAATAGAATACATTACTTACATATTTACATATTAATTCATAACAAAATATGTGGCTCCTACGTAAAAATGGTATGCCCTAGTAGGACCCATGGGATGAAGTGCAAAGGAAATGTATTGGAGATTACGTAACATTAGAGATGCATGTTTAGCTTAATCACATTTAGCTTTGTCACAGTTTTTTGTACTGTCCAAAAGGTGGCCAGGTTGCAACCGTTGGTGATGAAAGAGATGTAGGAGTATGGATGTATGCGAGATTGTTATAGCTCAAAGCTAGTGAAAAGGCGGTGGATCACTGTCCAGGCTCAGTAAGGAGTTATTCGAGACATGTCTTTTAACCTTAGACTACAACATAAACTAAGACTTTTTAGGGCATGGGCGAAGTGGCCAATTGCCCAGGGCCCCAAACTTCCAAGGAGCCCCTGAGTTAGGCATTCCCTTTATCTACCTTACCTCATTCAATTTCCATATCTCAGCCTCTCTCCTCTGCTTACCTCTACCTCTGAGTCTCTCTCTCTTGGCCCAGTGGCATTTTAAGGATTTTTTTGGGGCCCTGGAAAGACATATTTCAATGGTTTGTGTGTGAACCCCTTTTCTGTAACTTTATTTGTCATCATGCAGGTTTCAATTAGCAAGATAATTAAGGACAGGGGGCCTCAAAATATGTCTTGCCCGGGTCCTCAAAATCTTTAAGACGGACACTGAACATGAATCATTGTGGTCCATGTTAGATAAGGTTGCAACATTTTAGTAAAGGTTAAAGAGTATTTGAAGATGTTAAATCAAAGAAATGATTCGGAAATTGACTAGTTTTGACACTGTAATCTGTAAAATTGTTTTATACGTGTACATGGCGATATAGACCAACTATCGTTACTTATAGATTTGAAACTATTCCTGACATTATGCTAGAAGTGAGAAATGTAAAGAAATTGTTTCCTACCCGTACTGCTTTTATCCTAATGTTTATGTAATAAATACAAAGATAGAACGAAAACAAAATAAACCTCAAGTCTCTATCGCCCTGTCTAGTTGTAAATCCAATCTAGATATCGTAGACAATTGGCGCCTTAATAATCCAGTTAAACGTGGGTACACTTGTTTTTCAGCAAAATAAGATTCAGCATCGAGAATAGATTTCTTTCTGACCTCACATAATCTTGTAGTTAGTAAATATGAACATATTCTAAATGCCTTTTCGGATCATGCCTTAAAATGGAAATCGTTGTAGGGAGTACGGACGAAAGTGCATCAAGAAGATGGCATTTTAATAAACTTAATTTAGCAAATGAACTATGGTGCACAGAAATAGATAATGAGATTAGTGCCTTTTTTTATATAAATAAAGATTCTGGCCCAATCAACGTAATCTGGGATGCATTTAAGGCTACATTAAGAGGCATAATCACTTCGAAGGTTATTCCGCAACAAAGGGCTAAAAAAGAGGAAAGAATGACGATCGAAACAAGACTTGCCCACGCGAATCAGGAATACATATTGAACAGGGGTCCAAACACTAAGCAAGAATTATTAGAAGCAAAAATACAAATGAGAGAATTCTACTACGGGTTAGGTGATATGGCAAGCAGGACTTACCTCCAGACAGTCTATGAAGATAGCGAATATACAGGGAAACTTTTAGCCTGGCAGGCAAAAGAGAAACAGGTGCGTAACAGGATCGAGAGTATCTGGAATGAATCGACTAAAACACGCTCAACCAGAACGCTGGACATAGGCGAGACCTTCCTTAAGCACTATAAGGGAATTTATCAATCAGACTATCATGCACCCTCGGAATCCATTTGTGGTTTTTTTGCACGATTTGCCAGTTCCTATTTTAAACAGGAACTTTTGAGAGGAATTGCTAGCTGATTTCATGAAGGAAGAACTCGACTTAGTCATAAGCTCTTTGCCTAACTGTAAAGCAACTGGGAAAGACGGCTTTCCCGCGGAATTTTTTAAAAGATTCGCCTCAACTCTCAATATTGAATTCTTAAATCTTGCAAACTATCTACTACAAGGGGGTGACCCTCCGTTATCTTTTCGCACAGCAGTAGTGGTCAGCATTTTAAAGAAGGACAAAGATAGTGGGTACGTGAATTCCTGTAGGCCCATAAGCCTTCTAAATGTTGACTACATTATTACAAAACTCCTCACTAATAAGCTAAACAGAATTATAGGTTCACTTATTGGGATAGATCAGTGTAGCTGGGAGACAGCTCCATACCAATACAAATTTTTTATTGGAAGCACTGGATTTTTTTTCGTAAATAAGACTGAGGCTCGGGTCTGGTTTTTAGATGCCGAAAAAGCGTTCGACCTAGTCTCATGGGACTGTCTGTTTTTGATTTTAGAAAAATTTGGCTTCCCAAAGGAGTTTATATATTTAATAAGACAGCTCTATACGAACTCACAGGCGCAAATTTTAATCAATTCTGTGAATATAGGCACATGTCAAATAAACAGAGGCACTAGACAAGGGTGTCCTCTCTCTCCAATTTTATTCGCGTTATTTATAGAGCCCTTAGCAATAGCAATTAGACAGAAAAAAGCGTACACAGTCCCTGTTCAAGGGATGACAAATATAAAACTCTATGCCGACGACATTGTCCTTTTTTTAAATTCAAAAACAGACACCCAGGAGGAAATCATGAGGATTTTCTCAGATTTCCAAGCACTTGGAGGTTATAAAATAAACAAGTCCAAAACAGAGATCATATTGTGCAATTGTTCTATCGACTCTCTATTGCCAGAATTCAGGCCTGTATATAACACTCGCCCAAAGAAATACTTTGGGATCTTTGTGACGGAGAAAGTAGAAGATCTATTCCATTTAAACTATACCCGTTGCTGAAAAAAGTGAAACGCCTGTTAGCACGATGGAACCAGCTCCCACTATTACTATTAGGTCGAGTGGCACTAATTCGTATGTCTATTCTTCCACTTTTTAATTTCCTTTTTAGCGCCGCTCCGTGCGCACTACAAGCAGCTTTTTTTAAAGAGATAGACAGCATGTTTTCTTCTTTTTTATGGTCTAATAAGATACCGAGACTGGCACTTAGCGCTACCCTGTTGCAGAAGGAGGGCTGTCTCTTCCAAATATTAGGAACTACTATCATGCGACGTTTGCACACTATAGCTTCAGATTTTTCTTTTTGGACCCTCAGGAGGCAGACAACTTCTTTATGAAAAAGATCTTAAAGGAATATAATATTCTTGACCCCACAAGAATAACTACGTACCCTAAGAAAGTACGTTATAAGACTCTCCAATGGGTACTTAAGCAAAAATCACAATTTTAAATTTTTTTTAGTATTCCAAGATTTAACAGCTCGACTAGGCTGCCCCATTTTTACACGGGGGAGAGATGGTTTTTAGAGACTAGTATTCTTAAAAAATGGGAAGAAAATGGGTTTGTACAGATTCGGGATTTTATTATAGGTAATTGTTGGAAGTCATGGCCAGAGATCGAAATGGGGCTTTTACACTCTAAAACAATCCTAAAATGGTCATTTATTAGAATAAAACCCCTGTTGGAAAAATTCGATATAAAAAATGTATCCGCTAGAGCAAGTATCAGTGAAGCCTTTGATTCCCCGACACAACGGAGGATCAGTGCCTGGGTTAAAATTTTTGACGAAAACAAGCCTCTCTTGTTATATGAAAAAATCTGTGATAGATGGCGGAAAAGGGAAGGGATGCAGGTCTCAAAATCAACCTGGAACAGAATTAACAAACTTAATGCATCAAAACTCAGAAGCGCAAATTTTAAGCGTATGCAATTCTACTCAAAATGGTTGATCTATAGGACCCCTTCTTTTCTTCATAAGATATACCCACAAATCGAGGACAGGTGTTTCCGCTGCACAAAAGAGGGTGGTGGCACCTGGTCACACATTGTTTGGGAATGCCCGAAAATCAGTAGTTTGTGGGAAGGAATTGAAATTTATCTCAGATCCACCTTAGACCCTTCCATTTCTATTGACGCATCTATTGCAGTTCTGCGTTGCTCCCCTGATATTACTTCACAAGAAGAATGCCTATACATCGCAGCATTGGTGGCAAGATCTCTAATTCTACAATGCTGGCGAACTGATAGGGTACCTTCTTTTCAAGCATGGAGAGCGAAATTAAGCAAAATTAAAGAATTGGAAAAAAATATGCAATAAGATCAGGCTCAATAAAAAATTACGAGAAACACTGGAGTTTACTGCGGATATAGGGTAGAGATAAGGTAAACTGCCTTTCATCTGAATGCTTATCATCATTAAGGAGAAGGCGAGGCGGCAATTCGAATAGCTAAGCCTAGTCCGCAAGGTCAGCTCCCCAATCTACTTTCACCCTATCTTACGTTCTCAGGCACTGTACACATCCTCTATCTCATACAATATGGCTGCCCCCTCTTTTCTTGGCTGCAATAGGGTTATTAAAAGAACGTTGGGTTATGTTCATTCCTAATATTTAGCTTTTTGCATTCTGCACTTTATCCAACTCTGATCTGTAATTGTTTTACATGACTGCCCCGTTTCTTTTCTGCAACAGGGAGATGGGGAAGATTGTTGGGTTATGTTTACGCCTAAATGTTTAGCACTTTGCACTTTATACGGTATCTATTTTCTGTAACAGGGCGATGTGAAAGATTGATGAGATATGTTTATTTCTAAATATTTAGCATTTCGCACTTTATAAGGTATTTATCTCTGATATGCAATGCTGTATTTTTTCTCTGTAAGTTGTCTACCGGTAAAGCAATTCGAGTATTCTGATTATTTCGCAATATGCACTTTACTTGACATTTCTGTAGTTTTGTAATTTGCATGAACTCTCAAAATAATATAAAAAAAATAAAAAAAATTATGTAATAAATATCATGTTACTGATTTCTCTATTAAACCAAGTCCACCGTTAGCAAGAGGGGTATTGTATGTAACACGTTTAGAGCTTACTCTGTTCTGGAATATATCCCTTAATATGATGTATAAATATTTTTGCGTATTTGGGCAATGTGCCACATTGTAAAAGTGTAGAAAGGATTTTCCCTGTAGGACTTTGAGTCAGATTCCAGTACATGCATTTAGTTTGTAAGTTGTTTAACCCAGCAGCATAGAACACAGAATTGCAATAATAAAGGAATTTATTGATTTTTATGTATCTAGTTTTAACAGTATTTTACAGAACACATACATTTTCCTGCTTTGACTTGTAGGTCTATGTTCATGAACTTTTTCTCGATCTTAAGTGCTCAACCCTGTTTTCTCTGCCAGCAACAGAGTAAAATACACCCACTCTGAGAAGATCACCTGGACTGACCACTACTGCGTTCACTTAGTCATCTCGGAACCACCCAACAGCCCGCCTCCACCACCAGCGAGAGACAGCGCAGCTAGGCAAAGGTATCAGAACAACGATGGCCCCGCGCCTTCAACTACCGCCTACTCGCCACCACCGAAGACACTGAACAAGCGGCGGATAATTTTGCGAACTGGCTCACTGTAAACGCTGACGAAGTCACACTGAAGAAACCCACCAACCCCAAGAAATGAACACGACACCCCAACTGGTTCACAGAAGAAAAGAAGATGGGGCACCAGTATGACACTCGAGGACCGAAAACACTTCAAAGATGCCCTCAACCGTTACCACCACCTTCTGAAGAACACCAAGAAGACCACCCTAGCCACCCGCATCAAGGACCGCTTCAACAACTGCAAGGAACTCTTCAACATGGTCAAGGAATTTATCAGCCCCTCGGCAACCGAAAACAACATCGCACCCTCGCATGCTCTCTGTGACACCCTTGTGGACTTTTTTCACAACCAAGTCAACGCCATCTACCAAGACTTCACACCGCACCCTCCCACCGCCGAGGACAACATCACCCGCATCACGCCAACCACAATACACCTGTAGGAATGTGCCCCTTTTTGCATGCTTGCCCCCCACTTTTTGCCTAATGTTGATGTACTTTGACTGTGCCTTGGGTTCCTGCCAACCAGGTACCCAGGGCCTATGTTCTTTCCCTAAACTGTACTGTTGCAATACCGGATTGGCAACTCTCTGGCCACATGTAAGTCCCTTGTAAAAGGTACCATAGGTACCAAGGGCACTGTGACCAGGGAAGACCTCTAAGGGCTGTAGCACTTATTGTGCCACCCTTAGAGGCCCTCTACCTTTACACCCACACACTGCCCTTGCAGGCTGCGTGTTTTGGTGCAGAACAAAGTGAAGAGTCGACATGGCACACATCCCTGTGTGCCATGCCTACAACACACTGCCCTGGCATAGGTAAGCCACCCCTCAAGCTGGGTGCACTATACCAGTGGTGAGGGTACAGGTGCATGAGCCCTGTACCCCTACAGTGTCTAAGTCAATTCTTAGACATTGTAAGTGCAGTAATGCCATAAAGAGTATATGGTCTGGGAGTTTGTCATTACGAACGCCATAGCACCATAATGGCTCTACGGAAAACTGGGAAGTTTGGTATCAAACTTCTCAGCACATTAAACCCACACTGATGCCAGTGTGGGATTTAATGAAAAATGCACTTGGAGGGCATCTTAGAGACGCCCCCTGAAAAATGACCTCAGCTGCCACCACCAGACATGTTTCTAGACCCCTGGGTCGACAGCCTGCCGCTCTCGGGGTCCTGAAACAAAGCACATCCTGGGATGAGGTGCCAAGCCTCCTCCTCCCCCAGGATGGACAGGGTCCACGAAGGGGAAGCTTCAAAGGCTTGCCGCCTTTGTGAGCTACTCCAGCCATTTGCTGCTCACAGCAACTGGCCTCCACCGGTTCTGATCCCCAGTTTGGGTGGGAGAATCGGCAGGAAAACCAAGTTGGGAAGTGAGGTGTCCCCACCTTTGCCAACCCCACCCCTCAGGTGGGAGAGGCGAGGTGAAGCACAACTCTCCGTCCACACCATCTTGCAGATGGGGGGGAGACAGCCAACCAGAGTGAGGCTTATGCCCCCTCCCACTGGTGGGTGGCCTAATAGGGGGTGTACGCACCCCAAGGAAGGGACCCATTGGTCCCGACCTGTAAATCCCTGTAACGCCCCTAAATTTAGTATTTAGGGGCAACCCTTAACCTTGCTTCCTCAAACAAGAAGAAACAAAAAGGACCGAAGAGCTGTGCTGAAGAAGACGAGGAGAACACCAACTGAGTTAGTCCCAGCCCTACCGGCCTGTCCCGACACCGACACAACTACAGCGAAATCCCGGTGTGCCCTGCATCCAGCAGCCCCCAAGAACCCGGAGGACCTCCCCTGCCTTCCCAAACCAGACTTTGTCTCTCGTGAGCGCCGGATTTGCTCACCCACAGACTCTGGGTCCAGCCTAATCCACCAGTCTGCACCATTCTTCACCCGACGCCCACGGTCCGAGTACGAGTGGCCCAACACTCAGAGGAGGTCTCCTTGGCGATCCTGACCTGAGATCCAGTGACCCCTGACCTGCGTCAGTTATAAACACAGTGGTCCCAGACAAGGACAATAGGAGAAGTAGAAATAAATATAGTCTAGGATTCAGTACTATATTAATGCTGTCCAGCCGGACAGGGTTGGTTTAATATTCCATATATTTTCCCAAAAATAAAGTGGGGACACAATCCTGCGCCAGCAAGGTACATATAAAACAAAACAAAGGCTCAGGCAGAACAAATGTTTGTGCGTCATACATTAAATAGAACAAGCATAAATGTACGAAGACACCGTTACACAAAAACAATAGCAAATTAAATTGTGTTTACAGTGTACAGAGTGTCGACGACGTTTCGATCCCATGAGAGCAATTGTGGGATCATCACCAGGACATTACATTACATGCCTGAGTAAACATTGCCATAGTGATTACACGGCGGTCTGAAAGTCGCAAAGAGGACTGTGGGAGCGTGTCCTCATGAGTGGAATTAGAACGAGTATCGCGGGATGCGTCGGTACAATAGACCATGCGTATAGGCACGAGGGCAAGCTATCCTTGGAATGGACCGCGGCGGCCTGTCCAGTTGAAGGCAATCAATTACAATGGGCCAACAATTCTTAAGCGGTGCGATCAGCTGTGAATAAGTGCGGGCGAATCAGTGTAGACGCCTCAAAACGGGGAACCTGGATGCTGCAGCCTCAATCCGGAGAGTCCTCCCGATCGCGACCAGGAGCTGGTAAGAAACCAGACGCGAAAGGACACCCCTGCACCCAACGCCTCACGGCCTTGGGTGGTCCAACCGACGGTGTCCAGGCCTCACCTAGCATCCCAACTTACCTCTCCAAGCAGTGGTAGCCTCTAGAAGATCTTCGTCCCCAAACCTGCAGTGCTTTTGCAAACCAGAGAATCCCCATTGAAAGTACCAGGGCACCCGACGCCAAACCAGCACCATGCACCCAGCCGCCCTAGTGCAACTGTGGGTGCACCTTGGGTGCTAAACCGGATCCCCCTTTGCCCGGAGCTTAAGTCCAGGAGCTTTGCTCCCTCAACCTTGTGGCCTGCTTGTGAGCTACCAACCGGAGGCCACCAATTCCCCATTGGAAAACATTGGGCCTCAGCACTCTGCACCCGGCTGCCCTAGTATCGCTGAGGGTGCTTCAAGAGTGCATCCTGGACCCTGGGGGACCCCTGTTTCCAACCCCAGAATACCAACTCCAAAACCTAAGCACTTAGAATTAACACTGTTTTCTCCCAAAGGTCTGCATTGACTGCTTTGCTGTGAAAAATCTTCTAAGTGGGGAGTTGGTTTGTATGAAAACCCTAAGAAACTGCATATGTGTAAAAACTGAATTACTTACCTTTTGTCTAGGAAACGTCCCAGTGTGACATCTAGGCATATCACACTGATTAGCAAAAGTAACTTAAAAATTAATCCAAGAAGTAACGTACACAGTAATCTACAAAGTAACTGAAAAGTAATTTTGACTGTTGACTTACCTGTAAATCAACCAACTGCATTTTAACCTGCATTAAATGGCAATTCACTGCATAAATCTTGCAAAGTATTATTATACCTACCTGTACCAGGCCTGGCTTGGTTCTAGATAATAAAATATAACTGAAATAATATTTTTATACAAACAAATTGGTCTTAGTTCAGTCTTTGAGTGTGTGACATCATTTCTTGCCTGAGTGTGTACAATAAATGCTTAACACTACCCTCTGATAAAGCCTTATTGCTCGCCCACACTACCACAAATAGAGAGTAAGGTATTAGCTACTTTTACCTCTGCCTACCTTTGGGGTTCCACTGGACTCTGTGCACACTATACCTTACTTTTGTATAGTATATACAGAGCCAGCTTCCTACAACACCCACACCAGCTCACCTCGTGGAACATCCTCTCCGGCAAGGAAACCATATATTCAACCTCCGCAATCAACCCATCGACAAAGAACTCACCCAGGTTCTCAACTCCTCAATCACCACGGCACACTTCCCCCAGAAATGGAAACATGCCGACGTTAAGCCGCTGCTGAAGAAGCCATCCGCGGACCTTGGGGATCCTAAAAACTACAGACCTATCTCCTTGTTCCCTTTCCCAGCCAAGGTCATCGAGAGAGCCATCAACGTCCAGCTCACTAGACATCTGGAGAGCCACAACCTTCTGGACCCTACCAATCAGACTTCAGAGCTAACTACAGCACAGAGACCGCCCTAGTCGCAGCCACGGATTAAATCAGAATGCTGTTAGACCATGGAGAAACAGCAGCCCTCATCCTCCTCGACCTCTCAGCAACCTTCGACACCATATCCCACCACATATTGTTAAACATACTCTACCAGATCGGAATCCAAGGAGCAGCCCCTCAAGCGGATTGCATGCTACCTCACAGGAAGGACGCAGAAAGTCATTCTCCCGTCCTACTCCTCGATCCCTAAGAACATCACCTGCAGTGTACCTCAAGGCTCATCAGTCAGCCCAACCCTTTTCAACGTATACATGACACCCCTGGCAAACATCATCAAGAGCCACAGACTCAACATCATCTCCTACGCCTACGACACCCAACTCATTCTTTCCCTGACTAACGACCCATCGATCATCAAGGACAAGTTCCAAAGATGCATGAAAGACGTGGCCGCATGGATGAACAACAACTGTCTCAAACGCAATACCGATAATACAGAAGTACTCATCTTTGGGAAAGGAAAGGACACCCTCTGGAACAACACATGGTGGCCACCTGAGCTGGGGTCAACCCCCAAACCCACTGAACAAGCCTGCAACTTCAGCATCATCCTCGACAGCCAGCTATCAATGGAGAAGCAGGTCAGCACCGTCTCCTCTGCTTGCTTCCTCACCCTCCGAATGCTCAGGAAGGTCTTCAGATGGCTCCCACCCAACACCAGGCGAACAGTCAAGCAGGCTCTCATCACCAGCAGACTAGACTACAGCAACTCCCTCTACGTAGGAATAACCGCCCAATTCATGACACAACTCCAGACTATCCAGAACACAGCAGCCAGACTCGTCTGAAGTCCTCCCCAGGTAAACTTACATCACCCCACACCTCAGGAAACTCGACTGGCTACCAGTTGCAAAGAGATGCCAGTTCAAGCTGTTCACCCACGCTTACAAGGCACTCCACAATGAAGGACCAGCATACCTCAACAATCCAATTAACTTCCACCCACCTACCAGGAAACTCCACTCCAAATCTCTCTCCCTAGCAGCCACCCGACGCATCCTTCGGACGAACAGTGGAGGCTGCTCCTTCTCCCACGCCTTGTGGCTAAGACCTGGAACAACCTACCCCTGAACCTCACAATCGCTCTAGCAGTTCAGGAAGGACCTCGAGACCTGGATGTTCAACCAATAGGAGCACAGGCAGCATGCTCTCCCAGCAACTTGAGACCCTCATGGGTGATGCAGCTGCGCTTAACAAATCCTGATTGATTGATTGAATGATTGTAGTGCTCATTTAATAAGGCTATGTAGTATTCTGCATAAACAATCTTGGCCACCACCAATCACGCTAACAACTTACTTCTTTGTCATCCTCTAAAATGCTTTCTAGTTGTTTATTCCTGATAGTCTTGGTTCTGCACTCTGAAATGCCTCTTCCAGTGTCTGTCTGTAATCTTGCAGCTTAGCACTACAGCTGGAGTCTGCAACCACCTCAGCCTATGGGTGTTGGCTTCCTCCTTCATAATTTCCCTCGTCAGTGTGCTCTTAATACCCACCATTTCAGGGCACTCTGTAGATGGATGAGCCTCGATTACTTCTTTTAAATGGCTTCCATTCTACTTTCTACTGTCCTCCGACCCTTCATTTTACTCCCAGTATTCAGCAAAGGCATTCCTCAGTGGGCCTCTAAAATGTGTAAAACAACAATGATCCCTGTAACCTCCATGAGGAGATGCATGCAGCCCTCTTCCCTGTTATTCACCTCCCTAGTTCATACTGAACAGTAGTTGGCAATAAGATGGTATTGTCTTCCCTAAATATTCTTCATCACCCGTCAGGAGATGTGATGTAAGAAATGTGTCCAGTCTTATATGTTGGTCATAGACTGGGAGTAAAAGGAGTATTCCCTCCTGCAAGGGGATATGAGGCACCAAAGGTCATGCATCTCCCATTTCATCAGCCATTGCGTAAATTCGCTAGGCACATGTTCAGTGGACCAGATAGGGGCGGTGTGATATATGCATTGCATTATCAGTCACACAGTTCTAGTCCGCATCCCATACTTTTGGAACCAAGCCTTTCAATGGGATCACGGTTATCAGTATGGTCAGGAATACAAATGGAGGCACATTTGGAGCATACAGGGACACAAGCTGTGCAGGTCGACCATTCAATAGGCAATTGACAGCCACAAATTACCCTCCACATCCCTTTTTACCTTGTTACCAACAAAAAAAGCAAGTCTTACCACTCCAGCACCCCCCTAACGAATGTTGACTAACCACTCCCATATACCTGTCCACATTTCCTCTGCAGTTTGGGGAATTCTCCCCTTCTTAAGGTGTGTTTCTTGTAAAAAGGTGCAGTGAGTCCCCTCTTTCGTGGAAATGTCTGAAGCCTTTGCCTTTTGGCCAGAACAGCCAGCCCTCTCACATTCCAAGTCAACAGCTTGCACTGATAATTGGTCACCAGTATTTACTAATTAATAAGTCAACCTCCCCATTCACTCTCCCATGCCCAGCACCAATTCAGCTCTGTTAGTCCCGCCCCTGAAACACATTCCGGAAGAGAGCACAGAAGCATTACCACAAATATCCCCTCCCATCCCCAGGGCAGAATAAAACTCATTCAGCAAGTTACCCAACCTAAAGTCAATTTAGGCATCCGCTTGGGCCCAGCAAGGGACAGGCTGTCCGGGGTGGGTTACCGATTTTTGGGTAAGATTATGTGCACCTCGTTAAGGGTGAGTGTTGCTAACCTAGTTGATAGCAGCCGCTAACTGCTCCTACCCCTATTAGTCCAGACATACTGTGCTCTCATTATATATCTGTTACTAGATTAACAAAAGTGGCGCAGTGTTAACGTACATTATACTCATTGGCTTGAAGTCTGGATCACTGTGTCTCCATCCTCTGATGCCAGGATCTTAGTTCACTCTACATCAGTGTGTCAGATCATGGGTGTGACCACGAGTTTCATGTGAGCTTTGTCTCCTAGACTGTGTGTCGTCTTCAGATGTGGATGTACTGTCCATAGCACCACTGACTACTGCAAAGTGTCCCTCTTCGTTGTGCATCCCTGCCACCAAAGCTGCTGCTTTATCCATCTGTGCTTGGGTTGTTGATTAGTTGGGAGCCTATTTTCTATTCTCGACCACCAGTGGTCTGGGCCTATTTGTCGTACAATTCCGTTTCTGCTGTGGTGCGTCCATGTTTGTTAATGCCATAGACCTATCCATGCCAAAGCCGCGTCAGTCAGGAAATGTGATTTATGATCATAGATTACCTTAAACTTAGTGGGGAAGAAGCAAAATGTGCTTGAGTGCATGCACCTTAGTTTCTTTTCGATGCCTGCAAACATGCACCACTACTGTTGAACTACTGCCGTGTAGTCAAGGAAAATCAGATTTTTCATATTGTCCACAGTGAATGGGCCAATCTGCTTTGAAGCCTTGTATGATGATGTCCTTGTTGCGGTAGTGGAGTAACCTGGCTATAATGCACTGGGGCAGTGCCCCAAGTGGGAGTGCTGGCACTGGCTACCGAAGCGCTCTTTCTATTGATAAGAATGTGACAACATTGTGTTTTCCCAATGTGTTCTCTAACCACTTTTTCAGAAATGCTTGACATTCAAGTCATCCACTCTCTCTGGTAATCCCACAATACGGATGTTGTTCCTTTTGTCCCTTCCGTCCTAGTCCTCAGCACTGTATACCAAAAATCTTATTTATTCCAACATATCTTTATGCTAATGCTTGAGTTTAACCACACCTGGGTCCACTACAGTCAATTTCAGTTCAGTTTCTGCCACTTGTCTGCCATCCTCTGTTCCGACCACAGTAGTGGCAAGTCTTTAGCCACTGTGTCTACTTTAGTTTCTAGTGTGTTGTGAGTTACTTGAATCGCCTTCTGGATGCAATCTAACCTGTTGAGTGCAAGTTCGTTCATGTCTGTTCCAGGTGCAAACTCCATTCCAGACCAGTTACCAGGGGTTTCTGGTCCTCGGACCTGTGTTTCTGATGAATTGGCTGTCCCCACATTGTCACCCCACCCAATCGACCTCATCTGACGGTGCTCACTGTCCAGTTTCCTGTTCCTCACAGGAAAAAGTGGTGGCCTGACACGATGATCATACTAACTTACCACCCAGGCCGCTGGCTCTGCCATGCATTCAGTTACCAGTTTCATCCTTCAACTCTGGTAGAGTGGGAGGGCCTTTCTGAGCAGCCCAGAGTTTCACCTTTGCCACAGACCCCTCTGATTTGGACTGGACGGCCATCACAGTGGCCAAACTCTGCAGTAGCAAACTGCTGTGTCCTCACAGGAGCTGGGAGTAAACCGCACCACCTCAATCGTCCTCGAGGCTTTGTCTGGTCCGCTTGAGCAGACTCCGCCAGTTCCCATCTACTGCTCCCTTTTGCAGCAGCTTCAGTAGTCGTAGCTTTAGGGCTCACTCATGCACAGTGCCATGCGTACCTGTTACCACTAAGGGTTCTTCCATTGCCAGAATAAACTGGATTTTGCTGCCTTGGTCTCTGTTTCCTTCTGAGCAAAGTTTGTGCAGGCTGCTTGAGCCTTCTCCCTTTCTCTTGGTCACAGCCCTCAGACCACATTGATGACCGTGTTATTCTTGTATGAGTGGATCAGTCCCAGTGCTTGCCAGATCCATTTCAACCCAGAGCAACCACCACACCTCTGCAGGCTTCTCACCCCTGGTGGGGCCTCTGCACATTTCCAACCGTCCCACTGCATCCTCTACACATCACTAACCATCATTGCTGTATCATGGCCACCATAGCAGCAGGTAGACCTCTGTTCGGAGGCAACACACTCGTCTTCACCAGTGACAGACCCAGGAAGCAAGGTCTGGATGCCCCATGGACAGGCACTGCCGGCCCAATAGGCATTTACAGTGCAGATTTTACCAGGATATAAAGGGCCTGCAGGTGAAGAGCACTCGGCATGTTTTATCAGCCATCTTGCAAGCAATTACCCCCCTCCCACCAACCACTTTATGTGCATGTTTTTTCAATTGCCTTTTATGACCCTGCTGGTGGTTGATGTAGATTCCCAACATTCTTGCAGTAGAAGACGTTACCTCGTGTACTTTTTGACTCACAATTGTATTCCTGGCTTTACCCTCTTTTCCACCATCAGTCCTTCAAAAATGTCGTATTTACAGCCGAGGGTTTGTATGAAGGGCAAGGTTTGAAAACTAGAGATGTATGATTTTCCGTAAACTGTTTACCAGTAATAATTTTGTGCGCAAGTTTGAGACTATCTTTATGAGAAAGTGCCTTCTAGACCTCACCTTTCTTGGAAGATTTAATTCTACCTAATAAACAAGCATTGGCAAAGCCAATAGGTCTCGCCCATGCAAGCACTATTGTCTTTGTCAATGTGCTTTAGACATGTTCTACAGCTATAGCTCTGCTGTACATCATGGCTGAAAGTAAAGAAGATAAAAAGTGCATTGACGTGGTCAGCAGTGGCCGCTTCATAGCGCTTTTTTCCTTTACTTCCAGCCATGTCGTACAGCAGTCGCACTGCTGTACAACATGGCTAAACAAAACACAGATAAAGCCCGTAGTTTTTGCAAAGGCGAGACTTTTATTGGTATTGACAATGCTTGTTAGCAAAGGCCTTTCCCTCTCATCAAATACCTTCTCTCTCAAGCTGCCCCGTCGCTTATTGTTCCCAACACACCATGCAGTACATTCCTTCCCCCCTCACACCATGCCTCCCCCTTCACTAATCATCGGAGTAGGCACATCCCAAACTCCGCCTTTTTAGTAGAAATAGGAGTCTCTGGAGGGGTCCACCTGCCTTGCTCTTCGCACCTCAGCCCCCGCACCTTTAATCAGGGCCGGCTTCCGCTCTAGTGGCGCCCAGTGTGACAATGTTTTTTGCCCTCCCCCACACATATGGCCTTCTTCTTGGATTCCCTCACTACCACCCAGCAAAAGTGCCCCTCATTTCTCCATAGCCTCTCTCTCAAATACATTTCACTGTTTTAAAGTGCTGGTCAGGGCCGGCTTTAGGGCGGTGTGATCCGTGCCACCGCAGCGGGCGCTGACTTGGGGTGGGGGCATCATTTTTGCAAGTATATTATCATTTTAAAAGCACCTGCTGCCGCGTTCCTATTCCTAGCCTCCAGCAGTTTTCAGGCATCAATTAAAATGTCACGATAACTCCGGTGATTAATCGTCTCCCTGGAAAGAGACCAGAGGTTTGTCTAGTGGAAGTTTTGATTCATCCTAAGGTAGCGCAGAGGGTTAAAAATGCTGCTGCTAAGAACTTGTACCATGCAGATAACAAAGTGCATATAATGTAAATAGGTCAGTGGGTTGCTGCTTCTGTAAGAGAGCTCCTTTTGTTACTTGTGGTTTATAAGTCAAAATCCTAATATAGAACATTGAGCTATTAACTGTCATCTAAGAGCTGCAAGCAAACTGCAAGGTATAGGTTAGAGCTATGTGTTTTTTTGCCCAGTCTTTCATTATCCTAATCTTGCCAAAAGGGTTCATTTGGGTAGAAAACAATTCTTATTAATAAAGAAAACCCCTAACAATATGTTTTAAATTCTGAATTTGTGCTGTTCTAGAATAAGGACTCTTAAACTATATTGCCTACCAGTAGCGATCACATGTCACTCCTACACTACACTTTGTAGTCCTGTCTGATGTAACATCTCCTATACTCTGATTTACACACATATAATTGTCTCTGTGCAGTGTGTGTGTGTGATGAAAAGTGCTCTGACACCTTACACTGGTATGAGTGGTGCTATAAAACTAAATGAATCTGAGAGATAGTGGTTATAGAGGCTTGAGGGGCACTGTTAAAGGGTGCTAGTGAGGGAATCCGTGGCAGAGGTGGTCATTGGGGGTGAGGAGGGGGGCGCAAACAAACATTGTCGCACAGGGCGCCACCAGTGTTAAAGCCGGCCCTGGTGATGGTAAAGGCTGGCCTTATCTACACACTCAGTTATCCTCATAAAATACAGACCTGTTCTTTGCAGCAGGCATATTAACCATCTGTGCTACTTTATGGCGAGCCAAAACTGCCACAAGTCAAAACCCCGATCTCTCTCTCTAGCAGGAACATTAATCACAAGAGTTATCATGACATTTGTATTGCTGCCTGAAAGCTGAACTCACAAGGAACTCTGCAGCAGATGCTTTTAAATCCTACATTACTGCTAAACTCAGCGCCCCTGCTCCCCTCCCGAGGTCAGTGCCCCCCCCCCTCCAGGGCAGCGTCCAGTGTGGCGGCACCGGTCGCACCGCCCTAAATTCGTCCCTGCCTTTGATAGTCAAAGGTCCAGACACTGGAGCGGAGGGAGCCGCAAGGCCGGCGCAGACCCCTAGGCAGGCGTTGTAAAAGAAACCAAACAATGGCAGCTCTCGGGGACTCTTGGTTCACATACCAAACCTCTCCAAGAAGAATGTGTAGCACTTCGACCTTGGAAGCATGACGGGCAGCGCACGCCATTTTCAGCAATACATTGGCTGTAGTGTTTGCTCTGGGGCCCTAAGGTGGAGCTCTTCCTTCCTCTGTAGTGACTTAGAATATTCCATCTTTGTCACAAACCCACCCAGATACATTCCTCATACCAGTGCAGTAAAAGCTCATTCTACTGTGAGTAATCCTAAACTCTCTTGTATGTTGAGCGGCCTCGGAATCTCTAGCAATATTTCAGTGAAAGAAGCTTTTGTGCAAAGAATCCCCGAGTGAGGGTATATTTCCAAGTGCATTTTTTTATGTCTTTTATTCCGAAGTTTTAACTGGAAAACGGGCGGGTTGGGAGAGGGTTGAAGCCATGTGGCCGACAAGGAGAAGCACACATAAGATCCAGAAATACTAGGGGCACAAAGTATCACACAGGGGAGTGAGCAGTTAGAGACGGGGAGTGGGCGCGTTAAGTGGGAGCAAACAGATGGCGAACGGTAAAGTGGAGCACTGGGGTGCAGAGAAGCACACGGTGCTTCAGATTGATTTGACAGAGAGAGATTGGTGGAGGGACGCTTACAAGGAAGATCACTGCAAAACATGCAACATCCTCTGGGCAAAACACGTCCTCGCCCCGTGCCTAAAAACATGAATGTGAGCCTGTATCATGTAATTGGTGCTCATGTAAAGTGCTCCAATACGCTCTACGAAAACGCCCTAAAAAAAGAAGTGCGAGCAGTGGTGGGAGACCAATTGAGAGAAATTAATATGTAGGGGAGAGGATGTAGCCTTGCGGCTAGAGCGGTCAACCTCGAAGCTGGGGAACCGGGTTCGAATCTCGGCAACAACGCTCAACATCCTGTGATTCTGGGCAAATCACTTAATCTCCCCGTGCCTAACAAAAATGAATGTGTCCATCTGTAACGAAACTGGTGCTCATGTAAAGCGCTCCGATACCCGATGTCTCGGGTCTAGTTCGCGCTGTAAAAACAAAAAAAACAAAAAATGTACTTGGTCCATGCGCCTCTGAAACAAAAGCAAGTGACGCAAGAAGTGACACCTGCAATTTAGAAGGCAGTAAAGAAAAGTGATAATGATGACAAAGATTCTTAAGTAATGGGCGGGCAAAAAGCCTCTTTTTAGAGTATTTTTATTTTTAATTTTTAATTATTAAACTCAATGTGGTAGTGCTACCCTTGTGGCCCTTCCTAAAAAAAAACTTGCGCTGTTGAAAGCTACCTTGAATGAGGCTGCAAGGCTCATCACTGGCTCAAAAAAAAAAAAGAGATCACATTACCCCGACCGTTGATCATTGAAATGGCTACCCTGTGAGGCGAGGATCCATTTCAAAATTAGCTGTATGACCCACAAAGCGCTACACCACAACACCCCCTCTTAACTGTCCAAGAAACTGACCCTATCTGGCGGAAACAGACCTCCTAGAAGTACTAGCTCCCTTCTACTTAAACTACTTAAATTCAACAAAAAAGAAAACCTTCAATCGATCCTTATCCAGAATTGCACCTACTATTTGAAACTCCCTCCATCCGGAGACCAGGTGCAACCCTTCCACTTTCATCTTCTGGATAGAAGTTAAACTGCTACTAGCTAATAGATTCCACTCACACTGAGGTCACATCACCCTCCCCTCAATCGCGACTCCTACCTGCCTGTGTGACGTTCTATTTTTCCACGCATCCGTCCACATCATCGAGTTCCAAGCTGTTTCTCCTCTCCCAAACTATTTACATCGTCCCGACACCTACCGGACTCCACCCATGCTAGTATTTATGAACGTTTAAAGATTCCTCTCTCTTCTACTTACTTGTGTATCTATACCAATCTGTATACATTTATTTTTATGTATATCATTTTTCATTTGTATAATAACTACCTCTTGTTATAGTTGTAAAGCGCTCTGTCACTCTCAGGGTCGTGCTTGCGCTATTTAAAACTCTGAAAATAAAACCTCTGAAAATAAATCTTCAGAAGACTACTCAAGAGTTAGGTCTTCCACACATAACCACCATACTCAAACACAAATGTACGGCATATCCTTGTGTATATAACCATTTATTTGGATTTTATGTATGTATCTAGATATGTGTATTCCTTTGTGTAAATGTGTATATTAATTATGTTTATAAATATATAGATACTCGTTAGGTCTGCTTAACAAATGTACATATTACCCATGGTTATATTATTCTGTGTTTAACTTGTATATTGGTCACTGCACACAAAAGAAAATTTTTATCATGACTATCTACAATTGCTTCACTATTGAATTATTAAAAGGAAAAAAAAGTATAAAAACAAATAAATTAGATTAAAGTACAGCAACACTTGAAAGTCTTAGTTTATTAAATACAACTTAAATCTAAATGTATTACCTTCCTTATTCATATATGCCTTCCATGTACTTATGTATCTTTTTATATTTATTACTTTACTCTTAATTACGCCTCTCCAATGCACCACCATGTATCTCACCCTATATCTCTCTCAGTATATCCTCTACCTCCACTCTCTGACTCATCCCAAACCCCATTCTACTACTATGATCCCCAGAATAACCCTTTTTAGACTCTTCCCTCCTCTACTGCTTCTTGTATCATCACAAACCTCTTTTACTATTCAGGTCTCCCAAACAAGCCTTTCTAAACACCTCCCTATCCTTCCTAGACTTATACGATACCTCATCTTTCTTCTTAATCCACTTCTAGAGACTCTTCCCCCCCCTCTCCATCTCTCCCTTATTTAACCCAAACCTCCTCCTACTGCTATGATCTCCAAATAAACTCTTTCTAGACTGTTTTCTCTTCTATCCCTCCACTATCCTTTTTAATCCAAATAAGACTCACATGTTCACTGTTCAAATTAATTTCATATTTCCCTATACTAATTCACCACTAATCCTTTTTGGGTTCCTGAGTAGGGTGCTACTCGCTGACAAGCGCTTCGACGCCTCGTCAGGGGTAGTAAGCGCTATATAACTACAATTACAATAGATCAGCGCCATAGCGACAGCACAAGCTCACTAACTGCAGGCGAGGCCTCAAAAGTAAACATATTGTGCAATCCTTTGTGTATTTTAATTCATGAAGATTGGTGAAACTTGGTGGTTAACCTTTTCTCCATATCTCTACCCAACAGGTTACTTTAGGCCATGAACTAGGATCTGGTGCCCCCTGCCTCAAATGCAAGGATAAATGTGAAGGCTTTGAGCTTCATTTTTGGAGGTTTGTACTTACCTTTCAGTCTGTGTTTAATCTTTCTTTACGCAGTAAGGGAAAGATTTGTTCATGTCTTCTATCTCAGAAAATGTGTTGGAAGAGAATGAATTTCAAAATTAATCAAGATGTTCTTTAAGCAAATATTTGTGAAAGCTAATGCTTGATTTTCTAGACGAGAATATGGACCGATACTCTTATACCATAAAAGAGCGTCCTTTTACAATCGTCAGTGTACCATGAGAATATTGCATGTACATGTATGGACTTAAAGGTATCCTAATGAAACAGGAGTCGCCTGAGAACTGGTCCTTGTGTAACAGCAATATGGCTTTTATACAGTACCTTTCATTTTCTCCTAGGAGGAAACCATGTTTATTTGCCTTTGGTTATGTTCAAAATCATGTGTAATTGTCCATCTTCTCATTAAGTCTTGACTACAGACGGGTATAGCTGTCTGTTGGCCAAACCCATTGTTTCTAATACATTACCTATACTTGGAGTAAGCTTTTGGTCAGCCACTTAGTCATGATTGGATGGCTTTGATGTCTGACTCCCTTCCCTGCTCCTGATTTGATGAATATTCTAGTTTTTGTCCACTCAGGAGAATTTATTACTCACAGTATGTCTCACAGTGCTCTGATTGGATGGGATCTCCTTCGACTGCTTAAGTCTAAGCTTTCTTTGTAGTGCGTTTGAGAGACTATTTTCTGTCCCTCTGTTTCCCTGCTCCCTGTAGTGTCTTGCAAATTAACAATGACTGAAACCCTTTGGCTCCTGATGAACTCCGTAGAGCTATGACCTAATGGATAGAGTGTATTGCATTGAAGGTTGCTTTATATTGTTGAGTTCGCAGTTACATGCAGACAAATAAAGACGTGTGATATCAAGCTTCGTATGTAGTATAGTCATTTAAGGGTGCACCGGCTGGGAAGATGCTACAAATGGTGACGAGATAGGGGATAAGTAACCCCAAGATTGACAGTGCTCTCTCAGAGTTTGCGGTGGTCCAGGCAAACTGCTTGTGCTTGCCACTATTGCTCGGATATGAATTTAACTTGAAAAAATGAAAAGACAGGAGGCATTTGGCAAAACAAGAACAATTTGGTTTAATTCAATGCAGCTTCAGGGAGAGCAGCAACGGAGTTGTCTGAAGACTGTCTCGATGTACAGAGGTTTTGTCCGGCATTATATACAGTTCTATAAGTACAATAAACCAATTACACTTTCTTGTAGAGCACGTAAATCCGGACCTAGTCATGTACCATAAATTCAACCATCTGATAAGGGGCACAAGTGGCTCTCGACTTTGTGGAGACCCAATGTTGGCCAGTGTGTATGTGTCCAGATGTCTGGCATGGGGAGCTCGTGATCTATGCGTGTAGTGTGCATGCTGTGTTCTGTTTGGTTGAGTGTTCCTAACTACATGTGGCATCTGACTTTGTGGTATTTTGGGGACGCGTACCCCTTTGGCCAAATGTGTTTTATTGAGGCCAATCTCCTCGGACCTTTTGTGATGGAGCTGCCTATCTGAGGGATCGATCTGGTTTTTCCCTGTTCGCGCGCTTGTCTTTGGGCTAAGTGTAACCCCACCTGTAACCGATCAATCGGTAGGCTTGGGTTTGGGTCGCATGGCCAGTCAGACCACTTATCGGTGAGTCTGGATTGATGGTCAGATCATCATGGGTGGATTTGACAGCAATGTTACGAGTTATTGAGTTTACATATAACATTGCGGTCATTGATATTGCATTTACCGACATTCTCATTATTATGCGTACAATTGTCATGGTGTACATCGACATTGTGTTTACCTGTATTGACATTATGTATACATATATTGTGGCGTATGTTGACATCGTATTCAACTATATTAACGCCACATGTACCGTAGTCTAAGTACAGAATCGATGCTAAATGCATGTGGAGTCAAAGTGCAGTTTCAGCTGCTGTGAAGCAGTTGACAACAAAAATATTTACAGAGAGTCTACACGTCGTTGGTCGAGAAACTGTTGGTCAGGCCATACATAAAGTTACCATGCTACTATGCAACATAGAGCCATACCTAGGACAGAGTAATAACGTTGCGATTGTAAGTGCTGCGAGGCATGAGATCAACCAGGTGTAAGCAAGATGCCAGAAGCAAAGTGACGTGGATGCAAGAAATGGTTGTCTGCTTACCATAAGTAATTAAAGAGAGTCTTCATACCGTAGCACTGGGCAAAGCAGCCCTAGGAGAAGTGCCGGGGGTTGTGCTTGCGGAGCCGTTCATACCTGAAGAGGCGAGCCACCAAACCTGCTAAGTGGACCTCGGAAGTACTCCACAGTTCATAGAAGAGTGAAAGTCAGTGAGGGGTTCGGAATGGTGGCAGGTTGTTGTTCCGATGGAGACCAAGAAGAAAATCTCCTTTCCAGTTCTCATCAAGGACGATCCAGAGGCCAGTACATCCCAAGATCTCAGAGAGAATGAGCTAGAAACCGTGGCCGAAAGACCACCACATCCCACATCATTTAGTTCCAAACTGGTGTACAATGCTGCCGCTTTATTAAAACCACCAGAATCATCATCCGAAATGCCAAGAAGCAAAATATTTGTGACCGACGGACTGCATGGCTAGAGACATTTGAAGATTTCATTAATGCACTTGAAGAGACTAATAACAAAGAGATGTTCCAATACCTCAAAAATCTTGCTGGTGATGGAGTAAAGGAAGTCATAAAGAAAATGCCCCAAATTGATGAAGAAATCACATACCGTCAGATTTAAAAAACCTTGAATCTCAAGTTTAATCCTATGCTCAATGTTGATTTCAAAAGATATATTTTCAGTCAAGAACGACAGAAAGTTGGTGAAACCATCCATGAATTTGTTGAAAGACTTGACACACTTATCAAACACTGCAAGTTCAATGAATTTAATGATTAAGAAGCCACACGTCTCGGGGTCATTGATGGATGAGTCATTCAAATGGAGAATGCTGAGAGAAACTCTGAGTCTGGAATGAGTGTTAACGGCTGCTAGAGCTGAAGAGCGCGTTGATAGACCAGCTTCTGGCATGAGTGTAAAAAGTACGTCCAAGCAAAAGACTGAAGGGTGTTATCTACACGTAAAAAAGTTATGTTTTAGATGTGGATTTTCATTTCCACACGAAGACAAATGTCTTGCCATTGGGCAGATATGTAAGGGCTGTGGGAAGGACAACCATTTTGTGACGGTGTGCAAAGCAAAGGGAAAAACAAGTATGTCATGACGCAAAGACAAAATGGCTGCCGGAACATTCTAAAGGCAATGTTCGACACCCACCCACAAGGCCCTGCGGAGACATCCGGTATGATACTGTTCCTTCAGTGATAGCCCTGATTGCCAAATTTCGGCGTTTGATCGGGTAATGTGGGAAAACCCCAAGGTTGGAAAGGCCACCAAAGCATTTGGGAGGGTGGGCCAGAAAAAAAGCCTTGTCCTCTTGGTTGTCTCATCGTGTTCCTGCCAAGACTGTCTGAACTGCTTGAGTGTGAGTCTTCTGTGTTGCTCCAGTCATCAGAATTAGAATTCCACTCATCATTCCCTTGACGCCAGCCTTTCTTCTCCCTTTTACTCTTTTTCTGAGGTTGAGTCAGATAGTCATCTGCTGTATAAGGGTATACTTTTTCATGTGAAAAACAGGTAATGTCTTCTTCAATTTGTTGATCTAGTATTGTAAGAGATTCTCTTCTGTCTCACTTGTGGTCCTATTTACCTCCTCCAGTTTCTTTTGAACAGGGTAATCTGTAGAGTGCACTTGATCTGATTTTTAAAAGTTGGATCTCCACCATAAGTAAGTCTGCGGTCTCCTAATTAGTTGGATCAACCAATCCCTAGTGCACCACCAGGAGATAAGTAATCAATCTTTTTTTTAAGTTTTGTTGTCCAGAAAGAGTCTGGGAATATGAATATATATACACACAATGATGAAGCATGCCACCCTCGGGTGGGTGAAGGTTCCCGTCCTAAAGAAAGCATTCTTCCATACACAACAATGATAAACATTTCTCCCCCCCCCTTTGTTTCACTAGATGTACCTTTTGTGTGTGCTTAATTGTTTGGGGAGTGGTACATGCTGGTTGGGTTTCTTTGCTCTCAAAAGACACCCTGTGAGAATTTGGCATTGATAATATCACTGCAACCTTTGCAATCAAATTATTGATGAGAAAACTGAGCATGGCAGGGCGCGAGTTATAGTTACCTTTGGACACGAGCTAACTCTAACTGGTGAATTTATGTGGTTTTTAGAGTTTAAAATGTTACATTGTTACTGAACATTTCACTTAACAAAGTAACTTTATCCTTTGTTTTTTTAGTGGAAAAAAAAAAAATATATGTTTATTATGCTTAACGTTATATATAGGTCACTGTATAGATTATATGTAAGTTATTTGATTATATGCTTATGGGCCTCTGTTTTATTTTATCTATCACAATGTGTACATTTGATCACAACAATTGTATCTATAAGTGCTTCCCTTTTGAAATATTGGAGAAAAATATAAACTAAAAGTAAATTTGAATGAATTAACAAATAGGTTCAATTAAAAAAAAAAAACATAAAATTGCCAAACAAATTCATAAAAATAAACAAATTAGCCTTATGTACATCAACACTTAAAAGTCTGTGTTTCCATGCATATGGGACTTTATATAATACTATTCTATATCTCTTTATTATTTTCTATTTACATGTATGCATTTTTAGGTCGAGCTTTAGCGGCAGCGCGCATGCGCTGCTCGCTCTGCGAGGCATGCAGTAGTCCAGTATGGGGAGACTAGCTTCCCTCACTCTCCTCCCATATTTTTCATTGGCTTCTGTGTTTGTCCTTCGTAAATTCTGTCTTCTGATTGATAATGAGGCTTGTTAGTCCCGCCTTATTATGCCATGTCGTCATTTGTATCCTTCCATGGCTATTGGCCCCTTTACTTCGAGTGTTGAATGAGCACTCTTTTCTTTCCGTGACTTCTCTCCCCCCTCCTGTTGTTCGTGCCTTCTCACCCTCTTGCCCCCCCCTTGCCTCCCGTTTGCAATGCAATAGGTCTCGCGTAAATGCGAGTCCTATTGCATTGCAAATGCTTGTTTTGTTTACTCTCACTGCGCGGGATGGCCCCGCCTCCCGGCTGGGCATGTGACTGCACTCGTAGGACACAACGTGTTCCACACTAGTGCTTTAAGTGTCCAGGTGTGGGGCGTCACACTTTTTAACCTACGTGCATACACGATTTCATTCAGTTTATGTGGAAAACATCACACCTCTAATGTGCCTTTTAAAAACACCCGAGCAGCGCTTGCACACAGCTGCCGCTGGCTCATCTTCTCGAGTGCCTCTCCTCGCCCCAGTATTTCTTGCATAGAGGAACAACCTAGCCTGCTGGCAAATGACTTGCATGTGGGAGGGGTCTGCTTTGGAGAGTCTTATTTAATACACACCCATCGCGCAGGCCGGCTGACTAACTACAAATATGCACCAGAGGAGACAAGCGGGTGGCAGCTGTGTGCAAGTGCTGTTAAAAGGCACGTTAGAGGTGTGATGAACCCAAGCGGAGGTGGTGCACTTGAAACAGCCGCTCATAACAGCATTACATTCAGAAATGTATGGAAGTAATTGCAGCAACTTTCAGATTTCACCTTTAACCCCAGAGACTAAAGTATGCCTCTGATAAAAATAGGAACCACTTTCTAACTTGGTTGCGCCAAACAAGTTTGTCTACACGTTTGTAACTGACCAACAATTAAAATGTATGATGCAGTAAATATTTAACAAAAGCATTTCTGCCTAAATGTGCTGCGTGAGACATTGCTTTGAACAAACAAGCCTATTGAAAGCACATTGCTTATCTAAATAAGCATAATATATTCAATGAAACGTGTCAGATTTGTTCAGCTGACACGGGAGGCCTGAACCCATCCCAGCGACACCGGGAAACCGGCACACTACCACCTTAAATGTGCCCTGTGCAGCTGCAGCTGGCAGGCTCCAGCCATTGCCCTCCTCGCCCCCTCCCTTCCCCTCAAACACCCGAATCCAAAACAATGAGTAATCCTTTTATCACAGCAGTGTCCTGGCCGGGCAGGCGTGGAGTCACTGGCAACAAAGCCGGACACTGCCCCGCCTCACTGCACACTGGGCAGTAGTGCATCAAGGAGAAACAATAACACGGCTGCTGCTTTACATTTAACTGGTGACTGAGGCAGCCGAGATAGAGCCGAGTTTACATTCTTCAGCTCTCTATGTATATTCAAGGTATGCAAGTCAATCAATGTATGCAATTACACCAACAGCTGGCAGCTAACCGTCCACACTTTAAAAACTTAATTTGTAATTACTACACCATTCAAATGCACGCATCTCCTTAACCACAGAAAAACAAGTAATGAAGGCAAGGCTTGCAAGGTTTTTTCCACGGACCCCTTTAGACGTACAGATGCCTATAGTGCACACAGTTATGAGTTATTTTACCAGGAAATGAATATGTGCACCTGCAGTTTACACACGGATCCCCGGGACAATTAACTGCATTTTTGGAATGGACACCTGTAAGTTGCACGGAATGACCTGTAATTTACCTTGTGCTCGTGTAAAGCTGTTGCTTTTTCTTAATAATAAACCTGTCCTGTTCGGAGCAGTCTGGCTTTTTTGGCCTCTGAAAGTATTTTAATTATACTGTACACAACTGCTTTGTGCACTAAGAGCTGCACAGGTTGGAGTGGTTTTGTATTTATGGTTATTAATGTAGGCATTGCTTTCATGTTCCAAAGCATCGCTAACATTTTCAAACAAGGATTTTTAATTATTGTGACCTCTCCCCAGCCCACCTCAAGTTTAATTTCTTTTTGGGATCGCTTCAGTGTTACATTCAAGCTGGCTAAACAGCGCCCTAACGCATTGTGCACTTTCAAACTTTACAATTTAAGACTTTGCAGTTTGGAGCGTGCAAGGTTGAAAGCTTTTCGGTGTTCATACTTAGTACCGGAACACCACTTAACTGTGTGGATGTAAATATTTCACAAATAAATACCCACAGGTTTAGTTAATTCCACTCCAAACTACTACTGAGGGGTGACCTCTTCCTATTAATTCCACTGCAGATTACTACTGAAGGGTGACCTCTCCCCAACTCAGCTAACATATTTAAACTATGGATCCCCAACAATCGTATTGTACTGCAAGCTTCCTTCCCTCAACTTCGCCTATAGATTGTTACAAGCCCACACCATAAGTGTATTTGATAATGTGCAGGTCTAAGGCAAGGTAACCTCTCCCCAGCCCATCTAACATTTTCCAAAGCTTTAATATACAGCAATCTGCAAAAGAGTACAAGCTTCCTCCCCTGACCCTCTCCCCCACTAGTTAAAAGCACACGCAATCCCTCACCTTCTCCTACACCAGCACCAGCACAGCACCACCTAAGCACCAACGCACCACCTCAGCACCAACGCAGTAACCATTTCAGCATCAGCGCAGCACCACATCAGCATTACCTCACCACAACAACTCAGCATCACTCTACTACACAAGCACCAAGACAGCACCACCACCTCATCATCGCTCAGCACCCCTTCAGTATCACTAAGTACCACCCCAGCACCAGTGCAGAACCAACTCGGCACCACCTCATCATCAGCACACACCACTTAAGCAGCACCATCTCCGCATCAGCACAGCACTACCTCCTCATCTCTTCACCACCACCAGTGCCAACTGCACCACCAAATCGGCAGCAGCGCAGTACCACCTCAGCACCAGTGCAGCACCACCTGAGCATCAACAGAGCTCCACCTCAGCCACACCTCAGCACCAACACAGCCCCCCTCAGCACCAGCTCAGCCATAATTCAGCACCAGCACAACCCTACTTCAAAAGCAATTCAGCATCAGTGCAGCACCACATCCGCATCACTTCAGCAAAACAACTCCGCATCACTGCACACTCCACTACACCTAAGCACCAATACAGCACCACCACCACCTCAGTATCACTAAACCTCATAGCTTAAAAACATTGCCAAAGCCAATAGCTGTGGCTAAACACTTATAAGGTCACAAAGGTGAGACCTATTGGCTATGCCAATGCTTGTTATATAGTTATTTACCTATATATTAATTAACTCCCATTGTAGAAAAAAGAATCGCCAACTCTCTCCAATTCACTACTCTCTCATCCTATACCTCTTTTAATATATCCTCTACCTCCACTCTGACTGATCCCAAACCTCATTTTACCACTATGATCTCCCATAAAACACTTTCTAGACTCTTCCTTCCTTTAGCCTATTCAATCCAACTAACAGACTCACATGTCCACCGCTCCAATTAACAATTTTAATTTCTCTTGTACTAATCCACCATAGGTTCCAGAGTAGTGTGGTACTCACCAAAAAGTGCTTCAACTCCTCGTTGGGGCTAGTAAGCGCTATATAAATGCAATTAGAATTACAGTACAATTCTGTTTCTTTAATGACTGTCTTGCAAGTAAAATGGTCTCAATTGTGTGTACAGGAGTGATATTCGCTGTGTTCACTAGATGGTGGTATAACTCTCATAGACACTAATCATGAAGTTATTTGAACAGCCATAGAGGGTGAAACTAGTGGTTACATAATTAACCAAGAAGGGATGATGAGGAGCATATTCACTGAGGAGCCACTTATGTTATGAGCATTGTATAACTAGCCATGTAGGGGCCAGATGTACAAAGCATTTTTTGGCCGAAAATGGTCGGATTCAGAGTTTGCGACTGCAAAAATGTTTTTTACCATGTACTAAACCTGTTAAGATCTGTTAGCTTTTTAAACAAGCATTTGCAATGCAATCGGTCTCGCCTTTGGTACGTTATATGTATTTAGCTATGCAGCACATTAGCCTGGGTGCTGAAACATCTACTGTTCTTTAACATGGAGGGAAAGTAAGCACCAAACTGCGTGACACACCAGGTATGGGAACACATGGAGAGAAATATTGCCTTTCAGCAGGAAATGGTATAGTCCAAAGCTCTGTTTTTAATATAAAATCAGGGCCTTTGGTGGTCATATCACTGAAAATACAAGATTTGAAAAAAATATTATTGTCTACGGGTGCACGTGGAAGACATTTTCTATGGACTAGAATCTAGAGAATGCTAAAGTGATTCTGGTATTTTACTGACCTCTGCTGGTCGTTTTCTATCAAGACAGTTAAATAGAGGCAGTTGAACAAGCAGAAAGCAATTCTGGTATTTTACTGACCTCTACTGGTCTTTTTCTATCAAGACCGTTAAATAGAGGCAGTTGAACAGAAAAAAAAAGTTCCTAAGCGGAAGCAGACAAGTCCTAGGTCTGATCTCCAGAGCCCACAAAGTACATACACATATAAGGATATACTAAAGTATATACAAGAGGTATCGAATGCTCGACCTAAAAATGGGCTTAGAAATAGATAAGGAATCCCTTTTTAAAAACGTTGTGTGTAGGTATCCCATCCAAATACCGATTGCTATCCTACTGTCAATAGTTTACTGGTCGTGTGCCATTGATATTTTGCAGAAGTTGGGGTGTTGACCCATTCTCAAAAGAGAAGTATTCCCCTTGGGACCCTTTCCCCTATGTGAATATAAAAAAGGTGTAAGTAGACAGTGGGCCAAAGGAATACTGCCAATTCGCAAGCAAACAAAAAAGTAAACCTGTAGGAGAGTAGGATCTGCTTCACATGGGTACCCCCACTTTTTGCTGATGCTTCACTGTTTTTCGACCTTAGTCTGGCTGGGGCCCTGCTAATCAGAACCCCAGCCTAGCTGCTTCCTCTTTAAAATGGTTTCCATGTGCCTTAGGCACATCTCTGATTGGAATCTGGAGTGCCCTTATAAGTCCCTAGTATATGGTATACTATGTACCCAGGGCATAGGTACCTCAGAGGCCTACCAGGGGCTGCAGCATGTATTGTGCCACCCCTGGAAGGCCATCCAAACTGACACCACAGGTCTGCTACTGCAGCCTGGGTAAGGTGGTGCATGCACCCCTTACTGTGATATAGGCTACCTATATCACTATATACATACACACATATAAACCTATAAGTCACTCCTATGGCAGGCCTTATCAATCCTGAAGGCAGAGTGCGTGGTTCCTATGTGTGAGAGGGTGCCCCTGCATGAGCTGGGCCCCTCTGCAGCGTTCGGAGACCCTTCTCTGATGCTGTTTGTAGTGCAGCCTGACCATATACTCTTAAGCGCATTATAACATCGCGTTAAATGCTAACTTTGGGATGGCTGCACGGAAACATGTCGTGTTTGGTGTCAAACATCTTGGAATACTACCCCCCGCCAATTCTGGCGGCGGGGGTAGCATTCCACCCTTCTAGATGGAGAGACATGTACACACCGGTATACCCGGTACTGAATTTCCAGAGCCCTGGCATCACAAAATGGATGCCGCTGCCACAGACACGAGTCTGGCCTCCTGCTGCTGACCGAAACTCCAGCAGGGGAGTCCTGGACAATAGGTTTCCTGTCCCAGGGAGGTGTGACCACCTCCCCAGACAGGATAGTGTGTATTGGGGCTGGGCGGGAGCACTCTCGGGTGCTTTGAAATCCTGCACTGGGGGCACTCTTGGTGTCCCTGTGCATACCCCAGTTCAAACCGGCTCAGGGGCTTCCAGCCCCTGCTCTGGCGAGAAACTGGACAAAGGGAAAGGGTGTAACCACCCCTCTGCCCTGGCCCTCCCATAGGTGGGGCCACAGAGTATGTCCAACCCCCTACCTTAGTATAAGTAGGGGAACCCAGTCCTTAGGACTTTAGATTTACCTGGACGAAACTCTGATACAGAATCCTGGACCTTCGACGCTCTACTTTAAGATTAGAGGACTGAAGAATCTCCCTTGGGGTCAAGGAGTGACTCCCTGCTTGGCAGGCACCAAAGAAGCAATTGTCCGGTCTGCATCGCTGAAGCTCCCGTCGGACGCCGAAGTCTTTGCATCACCAGAGGTGGATTTCCAGACTTTCCCGAGGCTGCCCTGAGTCCCCAGCAAAGCTGAGGCCCGTAGCTGTCGTGGGTAACGTGAAACCGTGACCCCTGGACACCGAACGCATTTGCAAGTGCATCCTCTTCTGGGTCTCCTACAAAGTTGTGCTTTGGGCTCCGAGTAGCCCCATCCTCCAGCACCAACTGCACCGAAGATCACTGGCCTCCACTCCACGAGTGTCCTGTGAGCCAGCTCCACGTGCATCGTCTTGAGGCTCCTTCGCGGTCGCTAGTCCGTTGGCTAGTAGGCCCTCCCGAAGGCCAATCTTTTTCTGCTTGGGCTCCCTGGTTGCTCCAGGTGTGCCCTGACTTATCCTCGCTGGGTGAGTCCCCAGACCTTGCTGGTCTGCAACATCGTCCTTCTTCTATTTCCACGAGACTTGCCGTTGCCAAGGCTTGTTGGGTCCAATCCGGTCGCCGACACCCCTGCAATCGACAGACGTCGTGGGACAGCTCGAATCCAGCTCCTGGTTGTCGTCGACGCCTCCTGGACCTCGTGGCTGAAGAGTCAAGACGACCGTCAACCTACCTGAAGCACTCGACATCGGTGGGCATCTGCTCATCGCCTTCCTGGTCACTGGCTAGTGACCCAGACTCTGTCCCCTCTGCTTTCAGGTTCTTCAGCTCTTCGATCCACCTTTGGATCCACCCGAACACTTTCGACTTGGCCGCCAGCAGCACTTTGCAGCAGATCGCCATTGAAAGCGGCAGACGAAACCCGACCCCGAAAGACACCTATGCACCCGGCTCCCCTGGGTGAGGTAACTCGAGTACTCCGGTGCTCCCGTGGGTATTGACACTAGAACAGCCTAGTTCTCAAAGGGTTTGCTCCAAGTCCTCCTCTAAGTGTCCCTTTTCTTTTAAATTCTAACCGCGACTTTCCCCATTGAAGTTAACGGTGGTTCGCGGTTGTGTTCATACACTGCACGCGTCCCCGTGGGTCCCCTGTGTCACTGCCTTGGGTGGTTCCTTGTGGTCCAAGCACTTCTACAGGCTCTAGGCCTTGTGTCTAGCTCAGTCGTGGTTCTTATACCACTTTATTGGTATATGGTTTGGTACGCCCCTGGGGCTCAAACGTGTATTTGTGCTATTACTGTAGATAACTAACTCGTAACGTATGTACTTCGAACTCTAGCCTCATAAAGAGACTAGAGGGGTGTGTTTAGTAATAAATACATATATTTTGAATATATACCTGGTGTGGTCCTCTTTCATTTGGTCACTCAAGAGATTAAAGACTGGTAAAACAAGCTGCTTTACATTCCTTCAAGACTTAGCCTGAAGGCTGCTCTCCATAGCTACCACTAGGATAGCTTTCAATAAAGGTTGTCTTTAACCTATCTCCAATAAGGGGTTGTTTTGACTGGTGCAAGGTGCCCACTATAATTAGTGGACAGCATATGCCAGGCCAACTTCTCACAAAACCTTTCTACTTTATGTGCAGCCATGCGTCCTTTAAGGAAAATATGTGGTATTTAAAAGGTTTACTTTGGTGTAAGGCAAACACACACATGGAGATCCGATGACCCCAGCAGGCCATCATCCCTGTGATGATTTCCAATCGCAGTGAGTAGCAATTTGTGATCTACCACATGTATATTAATGAGATAGGCCAGATAGCGGCCCACTCTGAACCTGAATTTTCCAATCCGACATATTTGAACATAAGTTGGCTCGAAAAATGATTTAATGATCGCAAAAATGCTGGTTCCAAATTGCGACCTGTATTTTGCGAGCAGTAAATAGTACACCTGGCTCCTAGTTCCGGGAGTATGCCTCCTTACAGGTGGCATCAAATTGTATAAATCGAAAAAAGCACCACATCCTATTTTTAAATGGTGCGCTCAGATTAAGGAAGGCGATATGTATCTCATCTTAATTCACCTTAACACAATATGCCTTACTAGCTCTGCCTAAGAGAATTGTGCAAAAGTGAAATGATGATATAAAAAACATGCTTTACAAATTGTCGAGGAGAACTTCACCTGTGTTTACTTTCACTTTAGGAGCATAAGCAGACCTCACTCTCCATGAAGCACTGGAAGTTTGTGGGGTAGCTAGTAATGAAGACAAGTGACTAGAACAGCTGTGTCTATTGTCTGGCTAAATAATATACCGGTAGGAAACTTAATGAGAAGAAATATGTGCATTGGCCTGTATTCTGCTTGCCAGTGACATGCCCTGACATCTTTGCTAAAACATTCGATGCAATATGTGTGCAAAACGTTCTGCTGCAGTGTCCTGATATGCCTGCATCTGTATGCCAGCAGATCTTGACCGAATTAGCATATTGCACTGAGAATTATTGTATGCGTATTTGACATTGCACTGCCATGTTTTGCACTCGTCTTTATATTGCGCCTTCCATGTCTGCACGCACATTACGTTCTGTTGAATGTATCCTAAACATCTCCGTAGATTGCTACTGTCTGTTTTACCTACTCCCTACATGCAATAGCGTGAGCAGCAAGGTGGCCGTCCATAGCTAAACCCAGAAAGCCGAGCTCGCTTTTCGTCTGCATTTGGCTAGTGGGTTCTGTCACCCACGAGCTTTCCCCAGTCACTTATATTCTTTTTAATAACTTAAACTCCTGCAGTTCCGGTTTGATGACACTCCTAAAGTAAGCCCTGATTTGTCCATCCCACTGAACAGGCTTTGCCTGCCAATAAGCTTCTGCATTTGGAAACCAGCATTGGGAAAGCCAACAGTTCTGACTTTAAGGTGCAAAGCACGAAAACACAGCCATGCACAAATGCTCACAGACCGTGCCTTGTCTGTTTTCACAACTGTAGATCTGAAGTCACAGGTATTTACAACTGCACATTTAACATATCGTTGTAGCAGACGTAATGCCATAGTGATGCACAGCAGCATATTAGACGTTATAGTTGCGTGCAACAAATATCGCACCATCGTTGTCAAAAATAGCAGATCTGACATCACTGTGCTTGTGACATTACAACTGAGTGCACCAGAGCATACGATTGGTGAACGCAGATATACGATAAATATGGCTAAATAGTGTTGTGTACCAAAATGTGTTAAGCTCTTCCTGAAGTCACTCCCCTACCGTAATTCCATTCCATTGCTCTGCTGAAAAGGTACGAAGCTGCTTTAAGGGAACAGCAAAGGATCTATGAGAGCAGATGCCCTGCTGCATATGTCTGGCAGGAAGGCCACGCGGAAGTAATTACAGGGCACCTGTTGATACCTAGGAATAAAAGGGGGGAGGGGGGATTGAACAGACAAGGACTCCGCTGGTGGACTGTTCACTCCAGGCAAGGCTCTGGTGCAAGATCACCTTCCAAGAATGCCTGCCCCGTCGATAGTCTGGCTTCACTGACTGGCAAAAGTGACCTGGATATAGAGACAGGCTGAGTGGGTCTGCTGGGAGGGAAAGAAATGTTCTCATTTCCATTAACCAGCCTCAATGAGGGGTGGGGAAGCTCCACCGAGTGGTCCTTGGGTCCTGCATTCTTGGGATTTCCCCAGAGTAAGGTTTTCTGGAATTGTTTGCAGTAAAAAGACAGAATCTGTAAAAGATGGATTAACTGAACTCTGGGAATCTTCATAGGATAAGTTGTTGTCTTCTCACCAAACTCTAGGAAGTGCAATCTATAAGAAAGGCCCCCACCCCCAGGCACTTCAAAACACACCTGCACCTGGAGAGAGGGCCAGAAGAGGAAGAACCTACTGCTAGCATCTGATTGCGGAGTGGACGTAGGCCTTACCTTTCACCCAAGCTTTAGGAGCGCTTTTCAAGGGTTAGACCAGCTTGGTCCCCTGTGGCCTCAGCAACCTAAAGGGCGAGAAGGACATCTTCAATGAAGATCCAGTGGGAACTGGGACCTCTGCTGGAGCCGTGGCTGAAGAGAGTGGTTGAGCCACATTCCCACAGATATCTGTGCCCTGGTATCCTAAATATGTCACCTTCAGTTTGGGAACTTTAGGAGGGAAGACATTCAGCAATCTGAAAAGTTTATGAGAATGTGAATGTACCAGACTGTAAGGTAACTGACCCTGCCCTCTTAGCCTATGTGGGGCAGCAGAGTTAGGTAGTAACTTTTTCATTTTTGTTACAATGGGGACCTCTGGTGGCCACGTTTAGGAGTGCACATAGGCTGTTATTGACTTGAACACCACTATTGCTTGCCCCTTTTTCTTCAAAAAATCTCCTGATCCCCTAATACAGTTTTTGTCATTTTGGTCGTGCTTTATTCTTCAGGTTTAACTTTCTTTTACTAAATAGGTTTGGAAATGTTACTGTTGGATTGTTTTTTTTAAGCACTGTTTTAGTACTGCCTAAATTATTTAAGCACATTTATCTTAAACAAAGCCTGTTGCTTCTGTGCTATAGCTAACACGTGTAAGTGCAGATTCTTAACTTGAAACTGTTTTTATCTAACATGGCACTAGATTGTTAAAAATATGTGACTACATACTCTGCTCTTCCCATTTAATAAGCCAGGATCCTACTAAATCGGAATGCGGATGACAAGAAAAACTGCTTTGTGCCAGGGAACCCCTCTCCACACTTTTGTTGTTGAATGCAGAGGATAGAGAACCAGTTCCAAAGATGGAACAATGAGCATTGTTTCCTCTTGTCAGTCAAGCGGTTATTAAAATTAGACATTTGACCATTGCACTGTAGTAAAACGAGTCAAATTGTGTTTATTAGAACACTCTGTAGTAAATAACTTGTTATTCACTGACTTGGCATACATTCTTGTTATGTTGCATATTATTTGTTTTGCACAATGTGACTGTAAGACCTGTGCCCCTTCCGCCCTTAACAATTAGTTACCCAATTCAGGAAAACTGTAAATGAGGTTACCTTATCACATTTGGCCCAGTAGCTTACGTTGGGGCAAATGGTAGATCCAAGTCAGAAGACAAGCCAACTCGAACCAATGAGCCTTGTTCAGGCAACAGAACCTCTTTGCGTAAATAATACTAGAATTGTGTACAATTTATTATGCGTCGATCAATGTATTGCACTTTTCAATAACAAAATACACACATCTAAGTTTTCTACTATCACTCATTGTCTTATCTTTATATATACATTCTCGTGCCATAGATCAGTTCATCTTTTTATATAAATTTTGTCAGAATTGGCTCAAATTGTCTTTGTGTTTATTTTGCTGAAAATCTATGTCTAATATCTAGGAAAGTCTGCAGAAATTGCAAGTGTGGCCAAGAAGAGCATGATGTTGTGTCAAACAACGAAGATGACCGCAAAGTGGGAAAGCTTTTTGAAGATACAAAATATACCGCCTTGATCGGAAAACTGAAAACTGATGGAATCCCCACGTACAAGCGAAATGTGATGATCCTAACCAACCCTGTGGCTGCAAAGAAAGACGTCTCCATAAAAACTGTCACCTACGAATGGGCTCCGCCGGTCCAAAATCAGACATTGGTAGGAAATGCATTCTGTAAAATACTCTTGATGGTGATGTAGAATGGACGTTAATGCCTACTGGTTCCAAGTGATTTCTATCATGTTTATTAATTACTTTAAAAAGCATCTCGGAGCAATTGATATTTAGATCCTAAGTTGAGAGTTAATTTTTCATTAATATTTTCTTATCTTATTTTTTTTAATTAATGGCTTACTCATCGTCCGCTCCCAGCGCATCCCTCTTTTTACGTTTATGGGGGAGTTGCCCATTACACCTTTCTTTTAACATTTTTATTCTACTTTTATGCTATTTACTTATACCTAACCCTTATCTTTCTTACCTATTAACCTCCTGACCTTTTTCTTGCCAATGTTTGTGTGATGATTTCTTTTTATATCCCCGCAATATAATTTTCAATTTAAACACGTCTTTTTTTGTGTTTACATGCTTTATGGCCAAGATGAGTTGTGGCATAGAACTAGATGGAAGTATTTTTTATTTGCTATTTGTTATTGGCTGTCTCGTTGTACAACACCAGGTTTGAGCTTTGAATTTTTCCCCATGCTCTGATTAACCCTGTGAATGCTGGCTTAAAATCAGCATTCTTCTCAATACTGAGATGTGTCCTGTTTCTAAGCACTCACAGTTTTGGCAGGTCTACTAAGCAAATTTAACCTTAAGGTGATGAACTGATCGCCCAGGATAACAGAGTTGTCCCAGAAGTATTAGGTGGGGCCAGAGCTTTAATGGGATTCAAAATGTGTGTGTGTGTGTGGTAGGGGGAGGGCCTGAATAGGTGCATGGCCTATGTAATTAAGGGCGTGGCTTCAACATGTAAACTGAATATCTGTGAACCCTATAGTGTGCCACCGGACAGGTATTTTGATGCAAGATTAAGTAAATCATGTGAAATATAACAGGAACTAAATAGCTGGTGTGAATTACCGTAACGGTTTTCACCATCAATGTTCAGAAATCGATCAGTGTTATTTGTCACTAAAGTTAAGGACATGAAGATAGGGACCCTTTTCAATGTCCGTTTTTAATTACTAACGGCTCTGAGACCAGGAGGGACCCTGCCCACTTAAACCCTTGGGTGAGGCTAGAACTGTAGTGTCCATGTTCGTCGACAGGCAGGTTAGTAACTAAACTGTATCTCCTCCCGGTGCTGTGCGTCGAATCCGCACAGCAGCGTTGTGTAGCAGCAAGGCTACATTCTGGAGTGTACTTAGCAGCCTCGCCGAGGCCCTTGCACCAGAGATTGCCATTTGTCTTGTCTTGTCAGCTGCAGGAAGCCGTCAGATATTTCCAAGCTTCTGTTACTGTATATGGTAACAACCCGTTGACTATGTTGAGAGTAAAAAAATGAAAACCGCTCTGCAGTTTGTACTTGTGCCGAGTGAACCAGAGCTCACGATTTGAATAGAAATCTCTTCTTTCAGTGCAGTATTGTCGAAAGATTAAGAACTACAGAAGGGCTGTGTGTGGCCCGCAGTATATGGTGCACCTTAGCAGTGCGTGTGTTACTAATCCGAGCCCTGAGCAGCCGCTCGGCATTTGTGTTTTTAGTGTGGGGGTCTGCGATTAGGTCACTCTGGTGTACTCTTTCTGCGTTTGGGATGTGGGAATGATATTTCAGTATTTCCGTTAATAGAAACACGCTCAAGTCATAGACCTCTCGAATTTCAGTGGCTGTTTGTTCTTTTGTACTAGAACACACTTTGTTGCACTCTGCTGGCTTATTACACGGTTTGGGCGTTCAAAGGATTGGAAAGCTCTATACGATACTAATGTAATACAATTGATGTAATTCATCTCACAAAGCTGGCTTGTGTGCACTTTCCACCTTGCAGATGATTAAAAGTGAGTTAGTAAAGTCTGTATAAAAACACATTTTATTTGGTTGCACTTGTCTCCATTAATGCTAACATGGATGTGTTTGCTGCTGATGGGAGCAGCCTGGCACGTTTTCTGGTGCGCACTGTAAACGTTAGCTTCTGCTCTGAGGTGTTGTAAGTGACATGGCACGCGCTCTCTGACTCTTGCTCATCCTCTTGCTTTAGGCGAGGCGCTATATGGAGATGATTCCGAAGGAGAAGCAGCCGGTGGCCGGCTCCGAGGGCGCGCAGTACAGGAAGAAGCAGTTGGCGAAGCAGCTGCCAGCTCACGACCAGGACCCCTCGAAATGCCACGAGCTGTCCCCCGGCGAGGTGAAGCAGATGGAGCAGTTTGTGAAGAAGTACAAGGACGACGTGCTGGGCGTGGGGGATGTCAAGCTCCCCACCGAGGTGGAGGCCCAAGCGGCGGAGAAGGGCAGGCCCGGCGACGGGGACCGCAGCGCCGCCGGGACCGTCGGAGGGGCGCCGAACAAGGCCGCGCCACCCAAGGGGGCCCAATATGTAAGTGTCCATAGATCACCGCTCAAAGAAGGGCGTTTTGTAAATTCAAGTGAACTGCATCTCTATTGTTGTTTTACTAACTTAATGCACACACACTCCACAACAGAAAGTTTTATCGCGGGGTTTTCTGGAGTTTGAGAGCAAGAAGGGTTCCAAATGTCAGGGTCTCCGTTCGAAACATGCATGCAAACAATACCCGTTTATGCATGTAAAAATCGTGCTGTTTGAGACTTGTGTGGGTTTGATTTGTATAACAAAACGTAAATTGACTTGCAGTAAAAAAAAAAAAAGCAATGCACTTGTTCATGTGGCGTGCGACGTCGAGCATGTGTTACATAAGCAGCCTTCACCTACATAAATGCAGTTTTAAACAGGA
This sequence comes from Calotriton arnoldi, assembly GCA_963921515.1. Taxonomy (NCBI): domain Eukaryota; kingdom Metazoa; phylum Chordata; class Amphibia; order Caudata; family Salamandridae; genus Calotriton; species Calotriton arnoldi. The sequence goes on along the minus strand of CAWUFW010003925.1, from coordinate 293,052 downwards.
TGTGAATGCTCAGTATCTAGTGTTATAGACATCACTAAAATCCAAATCAAATTCCAGGATTTGAAAAAATGAATTGCCCTGCAGAAGCACTGATGGGAACATTGAGTTACATATGATAGTGAGCGACTTAGAAACTTGCCAGAACAAAAAAGGCATTGGTCACTCATAAAGTACAGATATATTTCACCGGTTTGAAACGTTTTATCTATTTAGCCTGATATGATTTGTCTAATGTGATTCACTTTGTTGTGGTTTCTTCCATCTCTGCGCTGGACCAACCCTGAAGAGTTTCAGCTCCCAGCGCACCGCTCTACCACACATAACTCTGGTTCTCCCCTCTGGTTCTTGCCAGGAAGCCTCCCCTCAGCCTCGTTTCCCTCTCCACTTTAAACCATGCGCTTGACACTGGAGTCTCACCCCCACTTCCTTTCCTTCTGCCCCAAGCCACTGTGAAGTTCTTATCGTGTAAGGTGCTTTTAGGATCTCGATAGGTATGCCACCTACGTATACTTACATACAGGAATACATATCTTAGTTAACAAAACAAGATGATTTTCTTTGTTTTCCATTGCAATAGTTTTGCTTGAGTTGGTCACTGTGACATTCCCTTATGTATGCCTGTGCGTGTTAGTCTCCAATGTATAGCTTCATGGTGACTTAAGGAGAGTTGGAGATCAGATTAGTGGAATAGTAAGTTAGGACTCCATTAAAGTGTAGGGAAAATCCCCACGATGTATGCCTTGCGTGTCTGGGAGTTGCATCATGAGTTGAGGGTGCAATTCGGCTAGGTCTGTGCACTCTTTTGAGGGTACAGTGCATCTCACATGAGTTAGCAATAGGGGCAGTTTTAACCCTCAAGGGAAAACATTAACCACATCTTTTATGATTTAACAATGAGACAAATATTATCCACATTGCACCTTACCTGGGGTGCACAGAAACTGTGTTAGTCGTCATGACACATGTAAGTTCATAGTTGTCTCTTTCCATACTTGGCGAAATAGATCACAGGTTCATACCTGTGTTCTTGATGAGCAGACACTATTGTCTTTGTGTTGTGAGATGAAACTTTGCTTCTTTTTTTCGAGATAAGTATGTTACACACAATGGCATTCAGCTTAATAGTTTATTGTGTTAGACCTGGCATCTTTTGCTATGATTTCCCCTGCCTTTTTGCCTCTGACCTCCTGTTTGACTTTGTGCTGCTTTTCGTTTTTGCTGGGATTAGCTCTCTGGGCACTTTACCACATCTGACCAACGCTAAAGTGCAAGTGCTCTGTGTCTAACATATAGTAGTAATTGATTTCTCCATAATTGGCATATTTGATTTACTAGTAAGTCCCTAGTACAGTCCACCATGTGTGCCAGGGCCTGTAAATCAAATGCTACTAGTGGGCCTGCAGCACTGATTGTGCCACCCCCATAAGTAGCCCTGCAAACTTGTCTCCGGCCTGCCACTGCAATGTCTGTGTGTGCAATTTTAAACTGCCATTTCGACCTGGCAAGAGCACCCACTTGCTAGGCCAAACCTTTCCTTTTATTACATGCAAGGCATCCCTAAGGTAGGCCCATGGTAGCCCTAAGGGCAGGGTGCAGTGTATTTAAAAGATAGATCATGTACTGTTGTGTTATACATGTCCTGGTATTGAAATATTGCTAATTTCGTTTTCACTACAGCAAGGCCTACTGGTCCCATAGGTTAGCATTGGAATTGCCTTGTAACATCTTACAAGTGTATGCCAATTGGGGCCTGGTAGAAAATTGGAGTTTGGTTTCCCTGGACTTACAATTTAAAAATACATCTTTTAGTAAAGTTGGTTTTTAAATTGCATGTCTGAAAATGACACTTTCAGAAAGTTGGCATTTTCTTACTATAACCATTCTGTGCCTCTACCTGCCTCTGAATACATGTCTGAGTCAGGATGACAGTTGGGCTGTTTGTGCATTAACTCTAGACAGTCACACAAAGGGAGCTGAGGTGTGCCCTGCATATCCTAATGACCCATCACCAGGCTGATGGGCCTTCCTGAGCTAGAGTGGTGGAAGGAGTTGACACTGACACCTGAATAGGGTTGTGCCAGTCCTCACACAGAGCAGTCTTCACCACCCTGTAATAGGTCAGGCTCCAGGGCAGGTAAAGGCAGGATATTATGCACTACAAAGACTTTCCTTTGAAGTTTGCTTACTTCAAAGGCTGAAATAGGTAGAAGTACTGGAACTCTGACACGATATACTCAGAACACTTCTGGGTTGAGGACATTCTGCCAGAAAGAAGAGCTGGATTGCTGTCAGAAGAGGCTGCCACTTTGCTGTTTGCTTTGCTGACCTGCTGCCGCTGCTTCTGTCCTGGGTTGTGAAAGGGCTGGACTTTGCTTTCTACATCCTGCTTCCAAGATTCTCCAAGGGTTTGAGTTGAGCATACCTTCTGTTAAAAAGCCTCAGGGCCATCAAAGTCTTCACCTTCCAACATGTGGGCTCTTCTGCGAAGGTCACCGAGAAAATCGTCAACAAACAACTGACCCGCTACCTCGAGGAGAACAACATCCTGGACCCTTCCCAGTCCGGCTTCCACAGCACCGAAACCGCCGCCACCGATGACATCAGGACCCTGCTAGACAACGGAGAAACAGCAGCCCTCATCCTCCTGGACCTATCAGCCGCCTTCGACACGGTCTGCCACCACACACTACGAACACGCCTTCACGACGCCGGGATCCAAGAGAAGGCCCTGGACTGGACCACATCCTTCCTTTCCGGCAGAACACAAAGCGTCCGCCTCGCCCCCTTCCGATCCAAGGCCACCAAGATCATCTGCGGCGTACCCCAAGGCTCCTCCCTCAGCCCAACGCTGTTCAACATCTACATGGCACCCTCGCCCACGTCGCCCGACAGCACTAACCTCAACATCATCTCCTACGCCGACGACACCCAGCTGATCCTCTCCCTCACCAAAGACCCTCACACCGCCAAAGCCCACCTCCACGAAGGAATGAAGGCCGTCGCCGAATGGATGAGGACCAGCCGCCTGAAGCTGAACTCGGACAAGACGGAGGTCCTCATCCTTGGTTCCAACCCTTCAGCCTGGGACGACTCCTGGTGGCCAACATCACTGGGAACAGCCCCGCCACCTACCGACCACGTACGCAACCTAGGGGTCATCCTCGACCCCACCCTCTCCATGACTAAGCAGGTCAACGCCGTTTCCTCATCCTGCTTCAACATCCTCCGAATGCTCCGCAGGATCTTCAAGTGGATCCCCACTGAAACAAGAAAAACAGTCACCCAGGCCCTCGTCACCAGCAGGCTGGACTACGGAAACGCCCTCTACGCAGGAACGACGGCTAAGCTCCTGAGGACGGCTGCAACGCATCCAGAACGCCTCTGCACGTCTTATCCTCGACATCCCCCGACGCAGCCACATCACACCCCACCTGAGAGACCTGCACTGGCTCCCTGTCAACAAGAGGATAACCTTCAAGCTCCTCACCCACGCACACAAAGCACTCCACAACTCCGGACCAGCCTACCTCAACAGACGACTCAGCTTCTACACCCCCACCCGCCAGCTCCGCTCGACCAGCCTCGCCCTCGCCACAGTCCCCCGCATCCGGAAAGCGACCGCCGGCGGCAGATCCTTCTCCCACCTCGCCGCCAAGACCTGGAACACCCTCCCCACCAACCTCCGACAGACCCAAGACCTACTGGCCTTCAGAAGACTCCTCAAGACCTGGCTCTTCGATCAGTAGCAGCACCACCCCCCTCTTCCCCCAGCGCCTTGAGACCCTCGCGGGTGTGTAGTGCGCTTTATAAGTGACATGATTGATTGATTGATTGATTGATTCTGCTGAGAGTCCTGTCCTGCCAAGTGCTGCCAAATCCAGTTCCGGGGCCCTTGAGAGTGAGTTCTAGTGATTCCAAGAAGAAAATCCACGCATTGACTCCAAGCGTTGTTTGGAATCAGCGCAGCACCGCCAAAGCTCAACCGTGCCACTGCCTGCACCGTAGCATGGTCCTTCATGATGCAACTACTGCAGCTTACAATGCCAGACTTTTGTCACAGCACCGCCGAAGGATTACTGCTTCGTGAGTCTTGAGCACAGCATCACCGAAGTCGGTGACACATCGCCCCAACACCGACACAGTGCCTGCTTCAACACTGTGAAAAAGGTTGTGTACTAGACCAACAATCTTCACATCCTTCTTCTTTATTTTGATATATATGGAGGAACAGAGCTTGCATGGTGATTTTGTGGATCAGGATCTGCCTGGGGGGAGAGCACCGCCCAGGGCCAGCAGCAGTGTGTCCTCCAAAGTTCTGTCCCCAGAGGAGCTGGGGAGAGACGGGAAGCTAGGGAGCATAAGTTGGAGCTGGAAAAGCTCTAACTGGAGCATGAGAAGGAGCTATATAAACTCTAAAGAGAGGCTGGAAAAGATAAGGTGGACACAGAAGAGCAAAACATTATGTTTGCTCAAGAGCTGAACTTGAAGGAGCTGTATTTGAAGGCCAGATGGTGGTAGCAATTCTAAATTGCAGTCTGACAGAAAGGTGCATATACCCAAGAACCTAGGGAAAGAGTACACTAGGGAGGATGGCATACATAGATGGTTTCAGGGTTATGAGTCAGCTCTCCACATCAACAGGGTCCCTGAGAGAGATTGAGGGGCAGATTTGTGGAACTACTTCCCAGTGGAGGTGAGGGGAGGGACACATTGTTGATACTAGGGTCAGCAAGTCAGCTTACCTACCCTGTCATGAAGGATGGCCTAATCACTAGGTATGGTCTTACTCTAGAGAATTACAAGGACCAGCTTAGGTAAAGTGCCAAACTTGAATCTCAAACTTGGCTTGAGTGCGTGGATTCTTTTTGGAGAGCACTGGATGGCTGGGTGGAGGGCAGTAAGGTAACCGATTACCAAGGGCTGTACAATTTGTTTGTATGGGAGCACGTTTCTACTCTTTGTTTTCCAGAGCTGCGCCAGCACTTGATTGACAGTAAGACAGTAAGCTACTGACTCCAGTAAGCTTGCCCAGGAGGCGGACCACTGGATGAGTACCAGGGTCCACAAGAGGTTGTGTGTGGGAGACATGGCCATGGTGGGTGTGAGAAGTTGGCCTGGCATATGCTGTCCACTAATTATAGTGGGCACCTTGCACCAGTCCAAATCGACTCTTATGGTAGGTAGGTTAAAGACAACCTTATTGAAAGCTATCCTAGTGGTAGCTGTGGAGAGCAGCCTTCAGGCTAAGTCTTGAAGGAATGTAAAGCAGCTTGTTTTACCAGTCTATAATCTCTTGAGTGACCAAATGAAAGAGCACCACACCAGGTATATATTCAAAATATATGTATTTATTACTAAACACACCCCTCTAGTCTCTTTATGAGGCTAGAGTTCGAAATACATAGGTTATAAGATCTTAAATCACAGTAATAGCACAAATACACGTTTGGGCCCTAGGGGCGTACCAAACCATATACCAATAAAGTGGTATGCGAACCACGACTGAACTAGACACTAGGCCTAGAGCCTCTAGAAGTGCTTGGACCACAAGGAACCACCCAAGGTAGTGACACAGGGGACCCACGGGAGAGCGCGTGCAGTGTAAATACACAACCGCGATACGCCGTTAACTTCTATGGAGAAAGTCGGGATCGGGAAAATAGAGGAAAGGGACACTTTAAAGAGGACTAGGACAAAACCCTTTGAGATCTAGGACTTTGAAGAGTCTCTACCCACGGGAGCACCGGAGTACTCGTGTTACCTCACCCAGGGAAGCCGGGTGCATAGGTGCCTTTCGGGGTCGGGTTTCGTCGTCGTTTCTTATGGCGATCTGCTGCAAAGTGCTGCTGGCGACCAGGAGAAAAGTGTCCGGGTGGATCCAAGAGTGGATCGGAGTTCTGAAGAACCTGAAAGCAGAGGGGACAGAGTCTGGGTCACTAGCCAGTGACCAGGAAGGCGATGGACAGATGCCCACCGATGTCGAGTGCTTCAGGTGCGTTGACGGTCGTCTCGTTTCTGCAGCCACGAGGTCCAGGAGGCGTTGTCGGCGACCAGGAGCAGGATTCGGGCTGGTACACGATGTCTGTCGAGTGCTGCAGTGTCGGCGACCGGATTGGACCCAACAAGCCTTGGCAACGGCAAGTCTCAATGTAGCTGAAGATCGTCGATGGTGCAGACCAGCAAGGTCTGGGGAACTCACCCAGCGAGGGTAAGTCAGGGCAGGCCTGGAGCAACCAGGGGAGCCCTTTGTTTTCTTTAGAAAGTCTTCTGGGGACCCACGAGCCGGCTGGCAAGGGATCGCGAAGACACCTCGGGCGGAATCACTCAACAGGGGCCCACGGTCACTCAGGACGGTGTAGGCCTCTGATCTTCGGAGGGATTCCTGCTGGAGGTTGGGACCACACGTGGTCCAAAGCACAGGTTCGTAGAACGTTGTGAAGGGGTTGCACCCGACAATAGTGCACGGTACCCAGGGGTCGCGGTTCCTCGTCACTCGTGGGGTCCACTTGCCTCAGCTTCACTGGGGACTCACGATGGCCTTGGAGAAGTCAGGAAATCCACTTCTTGGGCTGCAGGGACTTCGGACTCCGGCGGGAGCGGCGTAGTTTGCGACCGTCGTTATCGTTTTTGGTGCCTGCCAAGCAGGGGAGTCACTCCTTGACCCCAAGGGAGATTCTTCAGTCCTCTAATCGTGATGTAGAGCGTCGAAGGTCCAGGATTCAGTTTCAAAGTTTAGTCCAGGGATATCTAACCTTGCTGTGGCAAGGGTTCCCCATTTTATCCAGTAAAACAGGGAGGGACTAACTCTATGACCCCACCTATGGGAGGGTCAAGGGAGGGGTGGCTACACCCACTTCCCTTTGTCCAGTTTCGCGCCAGAGCAGGGGCAGGTAGCCCCTGAGCTGGTTTGAACTGGCATATGCACAGAGGAGCCTTTTGCTCCCCCAGTGCAGGACTTCAAAGCACTCTAAGAGTGCACCCACCCAGCCCCAATACACATTATCCTGTCTGGGGAGGTGGTCACACCTCCCTGCAACAGGAAACCTATTGTCCAGGCCTCCCCTGCCGGAGTTTCGTCCAGCAGCAGGAGGCCAGACTTGTGTCTGTGGCAGCAGCATCCATTTTGTGATGCCAGGGCTTCAGAAAGAAGTTACCGGGTAAGCCAGAGTTAACATGTCTTTCCCTCTAGAAGGGTGGAATGCTACCCCCGCCGCCAGGATTGGCGGGGGTAGTATTCCAAGATGTTTGACACCAAACACGACATGTTTAGGTGCAGCCATTCCAAAGTTAGCATTTTACCGCGAGGATATAATGCGCTTAAGAGTATATGGTCAGGCTGCACTACAAACAGCATCAGAGATGGTCTCCGAACGCTGCAGAGGGGCCCTGCTCATGCAGGGGCACCCTCTCACATAGGAACCATGCACTCTGCCTTTAGGATTGATAAGGCCTGCCTTAGGAGTGACTTATAGGTTTATATGTGTGTATGTATTTAGTGATATAGGTAACTCTATATCACAGTAAGGGGTGCATGCACCACCTTACCCAGGCTGCAGTAGCAGACCTGTGGTGTCAGTTTGGATGGCCTTCCAGGGGTGGCATAATACATGCTGCAGCCCCTGGCAGGCCTCTGAGGTACCTATGCCCTGGGTACATAGTATACCATATACTAGGGACTTATAAGGGCACTCCAGATTCCAATCAGAGATGTGCCTAAGGCACATGGAAACCTTTTACAGAGAAAGCAGATAGACTGGGGCCCTGAATAGCAGGATCCCAGTCCAACTAAGTCATAAACCAGCAAAACACCATAAAAAAAGTGGGGGCAACCATATAGTCAGATTCTACCTTCCTACATAACCCCCCAAACGAAAGGAGATAAGGCTAACCTTGGCCAGTTGAGCCTATATTGACTAAGTGGCCATATAAGGAAGCACCTGCACTAGCATGGTTGCCCCCTATGTTATGGTCCACTAAGCAATCCCTCACCCTAAGGGTATGAGAGGGTCTCCACCATGGGGAATCACTACCTCTGGTGTGCTTAGGTAAAGTACAAGGCTGGTGAGGTGTCTGAGTAGGGAAGTGAGGCCCTAGGAATGTTGGCCTCAGCTTCCTCAGATCACTGGTCACCATGTATGCCTGTCTTTCCATGACTGAGTTGCACTTTGCTCTAAGGGTCAACCTTTGGCTGCCTACAGCTGGGGGTTGGGTCCCTTTGGATGGAACACTGGAGGGACATGGCAGGTTTGGAACCTTCTGGTCCCAGGTTTGCCCTTGCCTACCAGAGTCCTTCTGGGGAGGTCCCTACATAAAGGTATGGGGGATCCCTCAGTGTGTAGAGGAATTTTCACCTGGCTAGGGCTACTAGACTGGGTGCCCCTAATCTGCTGATGGGGGGCTTCCTCTGGACAGGGGGCCCGGGGGGGTCCACTGACCTCCCTGACCTATGCAGCCCTGGGCTGACTGAGGCAGGGTAGAGAGGGGCAGGTTACCTGCTCCAGACTGGGTACCACCTTGGAAGGGTCCTCTGCCATCAGGGGTGTGGCCAGGCCAGGCCTGACTACTTCTGTGGCAGTTCCTTCACTAGGGGTAGGGTCAGTTCCCTGAGGAGGCTGACCCTTACCTATTGTCTGGGGGAAGAAGACTTTTCTTCAACCCTTGTGCTCTCTTTTGGGGGAGAGTGGGCCATTCTTTCAGGCTCCATCTCTCCAAATTCTTGGGCTGGGGCTGTGGCCATCACAGCCCCACTAACCTTTACAGGGACGCCCAACATCCTAAGATGGGTTTGGTGTTCAACTTCAGCCCAGGCTGAAATTTCCAAATCATTGCCCATCAGGCAATCTACAGGTAAGGTGGGGGACACTGCCACTCTCTTTGGGCCTGTGACCCCCTCCCAGCTGAGATTGACTATGGCCATGGGGTGATCTGTTCTGACACCATCAATGTTGGTCACCTGGTATTTAAACTCAGGTAAAAGCTGGTGAGGGGGACTAGTTTCCCTGCCACCATGGTGACACTAGCCCCTGTGTCCCTAAATGCCACAGCTTTCTGACCATTAATTATTGGCTCCAATCTGTACCTGCCCAATGCTATGGGACCCATGGTAAAGGTGGCAAATCCTATACCACCATCAGAGTCAGAGGAGTCTGTTGAGGGGTCCCTGTCTAAACTAGGGCCCACCTCTGTTCCTCTTGCAAAAGCACCTAACTTTTTGGGTGCACTACTCCCAACTGGAGGATTACTACTGGTAGTACCAGGAGGGGTGGTAGTAGTTGTGGGAGGAACATTTTCTTTATTGCCAATCCTGGGGCAACTGGGATCAGTTTTCCAGTGCCCAGGCTTTTACAGACATGGCAATAGGGTTTCTTTTCAGGAGAGGAAGGAGTTTGGGACCCACCCCAGAAGAGGAATTTTGGGGCCCTGTAGGGGACTTATCCTTAGATTTATCCCCACCTTTCTCTTGGGACTTAGTAGAATCTTTCTTCTGGTCACCACCCTGATTTCTAGTTTTTACTCTGGTTCTGACCCATTTGTCTGCCTTCTTTCCCAATTCTTGGGGAGAGGTCAGATCAGAGTCCACCAGATACTGGTGCAAAAGCTGGTTTTGACAATTATTAAGGATCTGCTCCCTCATAATCAAATTGTACAATCCTAAAAAGTCATGCACTTTGTTGCCATGTATCCAACCTTCCAGAGCCTTTGTAGCACAATCTACAAAATCAACCCAGTCTTGAGTCTGAGCTTTTGGGTGTCTCTGAACTTCAACCTATACTGTTCAGTGGTTAGGCCAAACCCATCTATCAGAGCACTCTTCAAGACTGTGTAATTGTCAGCATCCTCTTCTCTAACAGTGAGGAGCTTGTCTCTACCTTTGTCTGCAAAGGAGAGCCACAAGATTGCTGCCCACTGCCTCTGGGGGACCTTCTGAACTTTACAGGCCCTCTCCAGTGCAGTTATCCATTTGTGGATGTCATCCCCACTCTGGTAGGGAGGGACAATCTTGCTCAGGTTCCTATGGTCATAGGACCTTTCCCTATCTCTAGGGATATGGCTGCCACCATGGGACTCTAGTCCCAACTTTCTTCTCTCCCTAAGGAGATCTAGGGATTCTCTATCTAAAGCCAATTGCTTCGTCCTGATCTCCAGTTGAGTTTCCTCATACTGGACCAGTCTCTTTCTTCTCTCATGAGAGGATTCCCTCCTGTGAGAAGAAACAGAGCTCCCTATTGAGGTGCCAGAGTGGTTAGACTCCTGAGAAGGAGACCTAGACTTTCTGAGCACACTCATAATCCTTCCTGGGGGACAAAGGTGTGGTTCTCCAGATCCTCATCTTCATCTTCCCCAGAAGGGATTGGGTTTTCCAGGTCAGGGTCATTGTCACCCTCCTGGTCAGTTTCAGAGGGGGGCTGGGGTAGTAGTACCCCTGGCCCCTTCCTCATCTGCTGACCCACCCTCTGCTCCTACCCCTTCAGTCTCTGAGGACTTACTAAGATCATAAGCCACCAACATCTCCTGGAGGTGTTGGGTGGTGGGACTTTGGCCTGTCCTTAATTTCCTCACGTTACACAAAGCTCTCAGTTCCAAGAATGGGAGTGTGTCATGCTTGGAGGGGGAAGCTCAATGGCTTCCTGCAGGGCATCTCTAGATCCTGCTTTTAAAGACATTACTAGTGTGGTGTGGTGTATGCACTACCTACTCTAGTGTGGCCTACTAAACTCTCTTGAGTTGTAGAAAGGGTTGTGCTATCCCTTAACACACAACTCTAAGTTCAGTAGAACTTACTGATATTCTAAGCTTAAATTATATGTACCTTAGGTACCTTTAGTGGTTTTCAGTTGATCAATTCAATTGAGATTATCTGGTAAAACAATAGCAAGCTGGAATCCCACACGCTGCACACCAATGTGAGAAGTTGGCCTGGCATATGCTGTCCACTAATTATAGTGGGCACCTTGCACCAGTCCAAATCGACTCTTATGGTAGGTAGGTTAAAGACAACCTTATTGAAAGCTATCCTAGTGGTAGCTGTGGAGAGCAGCCTTCAGGCTAAGTCTTGAAGGAATGTAAAGCAGCTTGTTTTACCAGTCTATAATCTCTTGAGTGACCAAATGAAAGAGCACCACACCAGGTATATATTCAAAATATATGTATTTATTACTAAACACACCCCTCTAGTCTCTTTATGAGGCTAGAGTTCGAAGTACATAGGTTATAAGATCTTAAATCACAGTAATAGCACAAATACACGTTTGGGCCCTAGGGGCGTACCAAACCATATACCAATAAAGTGGTATGCGAACCACGACTGAACTAGACACTAGGCCTAGAGCCTCTAGAAGTGCTTGGACCACAAGGAACCACCCAAGGTAGTGACACAGGGGACCCACGGGAGACGCGTGCAGTGTAAATACACAACCGCGATACGCCGTTAACTTCTATGGAGAAAGTCGGGATCGGGAAAATAGAGGAAAGGGACACTTAAAAGAGGACTAGGACAAAACCCTTTGAGATCTAGGACTTTGAAGAGTCTCTACCCACGGGAGCACCGGAGTACTCGTGTTACCTCACCCAGGGAAGCCGGGTGCATAGGTGCCTTTCGGGGTCGGGTTTCGTCGTCGTTTCTTATGGCGATCTGCTGCAAAGTGCTGCTGGCGACCAGGAGAAAAGTGTCCGGGTGGATCCAAGAGTGGATCGGAGTTCTGAAGAACCTGAAAGCAGAGGGGACAGAGTCTGGGTCACTAGCCAGTGACCAGGAAGGCGATGGACAGATGCCCACCGATGTCGAGTGCTTCAGGTGCGTTGACGGTCGTCTCGTTTCTGCAGCCACGAGGTCCAGGAGGCGTTGTCGGCGACCAGGAGCAGGATTCGGGCTGGTACACGATGTCTGTCGAGTGCTGCAGTGTCGGCGACCGGATTGGACCCAACAAGCCTTGGCAACGGCAAGTCTCAATGTAGCTGAAGATCGTCGATGGTGCAGACCAGCAAGGTCTGGGGAACTCACCCAGCGAGGGTAAGTCAGGGCAGGCCTGGAGCAACCAGGGGAGCCCTTTGTTTTCTTTAGAAAGTCTTCTGGGGACCCACGAGCCGGCTGGCAAGGGATCGCGAAGACACCTCGGGCGGAATCACTCAACAGGGGCCCACGGTCACTCAGGACGGTGTAGGCCTCTGATCTTCGGAGGGATTCCTGCTGGAGGTTGGGACCACACGTGGTCCAAAGCACAGGTTCGTAGAACGTTGTGAAGGGGTTGCACCCGACAATAGTGCACGGTACCCAGGGGTCGCGGTTCCTCGTCACTCGTGGGGTCCACTTGCCTCAGCTTCACTGGGGACTCACGATGGCCTTGGAGAAGTCAGGAAATCCACTTCTTGGGCTGCAGGGACTTCGGACTCCGGCGGGAGCGGCGTAGTTTGCGACCGTCGTTATCGTTTTTGGTGCCTGCCAAGCAGGGGAGTCACTCCTTGACCCCAAGGGAGATTCTTCAGTCCTCTAATCGTGATGTAGAGCGTCGAAGGTCCAGGATTCAGTTTCAAAGTTTAGTCCAGGGATATCTAACCTTGCTGTGGCAAGGGTTCCCCATTTTATCCAGTAAAACAGGGAGGGACTAACTCTATGACCCCACCTATGGGAGGGTCAAGGGAGGGGTGGCTACACCCACTTCCCTTTGTCCAGTTTCGCGCCAGAGCAGGGGCAGGTAGCCCCTGAGCTGGTTTGAACTGGCATATGCACAGAGGAGCCTTTTGCTCCCCCAGTGCAGGACTTCAAAGCACTCTAAGAGTGCACCCACCCAGCCCCAATACACATTATCCTGTCTGGGGAGGTGGTCACACCTCCCTGCAACAGGAAACCTATTGTCCAGGCCTCCCCTGCCGGAGTTTCGTCCAGCAGCAGGAGGCCAGACTTGTGTCTGTGGCAGCAGCATCCATTTTGTGATGCCAGGGCTTCAGAAAGAAGTTACCGGGTAAGCCAGAGTTAACATGTCTTTCCCTCTAGAAGGGTGGAATGCTACCCCCGCCGCCAGGATTGGCGGGGGGTAGTATTCCAAGATGTTTGACACCAAACACGACATGTTTAGGTGCAGCCATTCCAAAGTTAGCATTTTACCGCGAGGATATAATGCGCTTAAGAGTATATGGTCAGGCTGCACTACAAACAGCATCAGAGATGGTCTCCGAACGCTGCAGAGGGGCCCTGCTCATGCAGGGGCACCCTCTCACATAGGAACCATGCACTCTGCCTTTAGGATTGATAAGGCCTGCCTTAGGAGTGACTTATAGGTTTATATGTGTGTATGTATTTAGTGATATAGGTAACCTATATCACAGTAAGGGGTGCATGCACCACCTTACCCAGGCTGCAGTAGCAGACCTGTGGTGTCAGTTTGGATGGCCTTCCAGGGGTGGCATAATACATGCTGCAGCCCCTGGCAGGCCTCTGAGGTACCTATGCCCTTGGTACATAGTATACCATATACTAGGGACTTATAAGGGCACTCCAGATTCCAATCAGAGATGTGCCTAAGGCACATGGAAACCTTTTTACAGAGAAAGCAGATAGACTGGGGCCCTGAATAGCAGGATCCCAGTCCAACTAAGTCATAAACCAGCAAAACACCATAAAAAAAAGTGGGGGCAACCATATAGTCAGATTCTACCTTCCGACAGTGGGAAGGGTACTCAACAAAAGGAGGGGGGACAAAAAGAGTAAAGAGTTCTCTAAAGGGCCCCAAACTAGTTAAAAGGGTAAGGATTCCCAGCCCCTTTTGAGAAGAATTGGTTCCCGCCAGGAAAGCCTGGAGGGAAGGGATCCTGAAGTGTTTTGACTAGCCAGGAAGGACACTTTAATGGGTCGTCCCAGTCGTCCCAAGCGAGCACAGCCACCCACCGGTGTGCAGTCATAGGGGATGGTGAGTTTAGCGCTTGGGAAGGGGTTGGTCCCAGTTAATGGTGGAGAACCAGCTGAGATGACCCTAGTCTTCCTGGGTGAGGATGTGATGGCTTGGAGAAACCTCATGCCTGGTAATACCAAAAAGTATAGGCAGTTGGTGACCATCAATGGGAGGCGGGTGGAGGCTCAGAGACACAGAAGCCAGTATGACAACTATTCAGTGTCATCTGGTGTCTGAAGAGCAGGTAGTCCCCAATGTGGTCCACCAAGTTGTTACTGTAGACAACAGTGAGCACCAGTGTAAGGTAGTTCATGTTCCCTTTGAGTGGGGAAGGAGGTCTTTCGTTCCTTAAGGGTAGCTGTGAGTCCATCCATGCCTGTTCACTGTCTGCTGGGTAGCGACCTGGAACACATTGCCTGGAAGGAGGTGGAATTCAGGTCACAGTTGGAGATGTTGGGATTGCCGGAGTGGGGGTGCTTGACCACACGGTCCATGGCAGCCAGAGAGGGTGAACAGAAGGGCCCGGAGCCTGAAACAGTGGCCCAGGTGCCTGCCAGGAAGAGAAGGAGCAAGGGACCCTGGAAACCCGCTCCTGAAATTCCTAAGGTCTGGGACAAGGCTGAACCTGAGGGTGACGCCCCAGAACATATAGGGGAAGATGTGGCTGAACCGGGGGACCTACCTGAGCTGACCCATTGGCAGCAGGAAGGAGACCTCAACAGGGAATAATTCTGTGTGGTGCAGAAAGAGTGCCCCATTTTTGTGGGTCTTAAGCAGCAGGCCAAGGACCAGGCAACTGGTAACGCCTCAGGATCTCACCTAATCTATTGGGAGAACGATCTCCTGTATAGTGACCCTAAGGGTGCTGAGCCTGGGGCAGCCCGTGTGCTGGTGGTACCTCAGTGCTTCAGAGCCTTCCTACTGGGTTTGGCTCATGATGTGCCTCTGGCAGGTCATTTTGGGCAGGACAAGACCTTTGACAGGCTTGTCCCCACTTTTATTGGCCCCAAATGAGGAAGGCCTCAGATGAGTTCTGCAGGACCTGTCCTACCTGCTGGGTGAGTGGCAAAGCTTGGAAGAGGTGCAAGGTTCCTCTCCAATCATTTCCTTTCTTGAGCACCCCTTTCGAGCCGGTGGGCATTGACATTGTGGGGTCTCTGGATCCCAAGACAGTCATGGGCAACAGGTTTGTCCTGATCTTGGTGGACCATGACACCCGGAAGCTATCCCTCTGAGGCCGGTGACTGCGCTCACAGTGGCCAGGGCATTGATTGGGATTTTACCCGCGTGGGTTTTCCCAAGGAGGTGGTATCTGACCGGGCTACCAACCTCATGTCCTTGTACATGAAGGCCATGTGAAAGGCATGTCGTGTTACCTACAAGTTCACCACTCCTTACCACCCCCTGATGGGTTGGTTGAAAGGTTCAACCCTTCCCTGAAGGACATAATTATGGGTCTTGCAGAACCCATGAGGCGCAAGTGGAACGTTCTCTTAAAACATCTTCTTTTCGCCTACACAGAGGTACCGCAGGAGGGGGTTGGCTTCAGCCATTTTCAACTTCTTTATGGGCACACTGTGAGAGGACCTCTCAGTTTGGTAAAGAAGGGCTGGGAGCACGCTTCTAGGAAGCCACCCTAGGATGTATTCAGTTACATGCTGGCCTTTCGGAACCAGATAGCCCGCTTCAGGAAACTCACCCAAGAGAATGTAGAAGCTAGCCAGGAGGACATGAAATGCTGGTAGGAGCAGAATACCACTCTGTTTGAATTTCAGCCTGGCCTGAAAGTGTGGGTGATGGCCCTGGTAGAGCCCAGTGCTCTACTAGACCACTGGTCTGGGCCATTTAAGGTGAAGGAGTGTAAAAGTGATGTCACCTACCTGGTGGGCATGCAGACTCCTAGGAACCCTTTTAGGGTCCTGCACTTGAACTGCCTCAAACCACATTTTGAGATGTCGGAGTTGACCATGGTCTTGGTCACGGATGATGGGGTGGAAGAGGAGAGTCAACATCTTCCTGACCTCCTGATTCCAAAGAGCAGGATGGGTCAGTACAGTGTTTGATTCTCTCCCCTACATTGCAACTAGAACAGCAGAGAGACTGTCACCAAATGCTGGCACAGTTTGCTTCTCTGTTTCCACTCATCCCTGGAGTCACCCAATGGTGCACCCACGGCATTGACACTGGGGACAGCCTACCTGTTGAGCACAACTCTTACAGTTTGTCTGATAGAGCGAGGAACAGCATCAAGGAGGAGATCTCCAAGATTTTGGAGTTAGGGGTGATTGAGCCCTCCAACACTCCTTGATCCAGCCCAGTAGTTTTGGTATCCACATCTGCCCCACCCGATGTCACACCTGAAATGCAGTTCTGTGTTGACTACCGTGGGCTCAATGCCATCACGAAGACTGACGTGTACCCAATCCCCCGAGCTGATAAGCTCATTGATCAGCTTGGAGCTGCCAAATTCCTGAGCACGTTTGATCTAACGTCTTGGTACTGGCATATTGCCTTGACTGAGGGGGCACAAGTAAGGTCAGCGTTCTCAACACCAGAAGGGCACTACCAGTTCTGGGTTATTTTGTTTTTGGGTTGAAGAACACCCCTGCCACATTCCAGATGTTGGTCTACCATGTCCTGGCAGGGTCGGAAAACTTCAGTGCCGCCTACCTGGACAACATTGCAGTCTACAGCTCCAGTTGGGAGAACCATTTGTACCACCTTCAGGAGGTTTTGAAGGCTCTGCAGAGCGCAGGCCTCACTATCAAGGCCAGTAAGGGCCAGATAGAGCAGGGGTCTCTGGTGTACTTGGGACACCAGGTGGGGAGCGACAAGGTGCAGCCCTGACAGCCAACGGTTGATACCATTCTGGCTTGGGCACCCCCCTCCACCCCCCAAGACCCAGACTGATGTGAGAGCCTTTTTAGGTCTCATCGTTTACTACAGGAGATTCGTCAAAACATATGGCAGCATTGTTGCCCCCTTGATAGAGAGGACTTCCAAGAAGCAGCCCCGTCAGGTGAACTGGACAGAGGCTTGCCAGATCGCTTTAGACTCCCTGAAAGAGGCCATGTGCACGGTGCCCATGCTCCTGATTTCTCCAAGGAATTTGTGATGTAGACTGATGCCTCAGACCATGGTGTGGGAGCCATGCTTTCACAGCTAAAGGAAGAGGGCCTAGATCAACCTGTAGCCTTCATTAGTAGGAGGTTATTTCCCAGGTAGCAGAGGTGGAGTGTAATAAAATGGTTGGTTTTTGCTGTGGTTTGGGCACTGAAGAAGCGAAGACCCTACTTGTTTGGGACTCGGTTCCGGGTTCAGACAGATAACAGGCCCCTCAGATGGTTGAAGCAGATGAGGGGTGAGAATCCCAAACTGTTGAATTGGTCCATCTCCCTACAGGGTATGGACTTTACGGTGGAACACTGCCCTGGAGCAGAACACGCCAATGATAATGGTCTTTCCAGATTGTTCCGCCTTAGTGATGAGAACTCCCAAGAGGCTGGGTAGCTCTTCCCACTTTCAGCTGGGAGGCGGGGGTGCATGCGTTAGACCCGGCATCTTTTGGTGTGGTTTCCGCTGTCTTTTTTTTTACTCTGACCTCCTGTTTTGACCGTGTGTTGCATTTCATTTTTACTGGTGTTAGGACTCTGGGCACTTTGCCACTGCAGACCAGTGCTCTATATCTAAAATGTTAGGGTAATTGGTTTCTCCATGATTGCCATATTTGATTTACTAGAAGTCCCTTGTACAGTGCACCATCTGTGCCCAGGGCCTGTATAGCAAATGCTACTAGTGGGCATGCAGCACTGATTGTGCCACCCACATGAGTAGCCCTGCAAACATGTCTCCAGTCTGCCAACGCAGGGTCTGTGTGTGCAGTTTTAAACTGCCATTTCGACCTGTGAGTAAAGTTGTTTTTTAAACTGCAGGTCTGAAAATGCCACTTTAAGAAAGGTGGCATTTTCTTACTTTTACCATTCTGTGCCTCTGCATGTCTCTGAATACCCGTCTGGGTCAGGATGACAGTTGGGCTGTTTATGCATTCACTCTAGACAGTCACACAAAGGGAGCTGAGGTGTGCCCTACATATCCTGATGGCTCATCACCAGGCTGATGGGCCTTCCTGAGCTAGAGTGGTGGGAGAAGTTGACACTTGAATAGGGCTGTGCCTGTCCTCCATCAAAGGATTCTCCACCCCCTGTAGTGTTTCTGGAGCCAGGGCAGGCAAAGGCAGGGTCTTGTGCACCACAAAAACATTCCTTTGAAGTTTGCCTTCTTCAGCGGCTGAAATGGGTATAAGTACTGGTCCACTGACACCGTATACTCAAAACACTTCTGGGGATTGAGGACATTCTGCCAGGAAGAAGAGCTGGATTGCGGTCAGGAGAGACTGACACTTTGCTGTGCTTGTCTTCTGCTCCTGTTTCTGTCCTGGGTTGTGAAAGGACTGGACTTTGCTTTCTACATCCTGCTTCCAAGATTCTCCAAGGGCTTGAGTTGAGCTTGCCTCCTGTTAAGAAGTCTCCGGGCCATCAAAGTCTTCACCCACCAGCAGATGGGCTTTTCTGCTGAGTGTCCTGTCTTGCCAAGTGGTGCCATTTTCAGTTCCTGGGCCCTTGGAAGTGAGTTCTGGTGATTCCAAGAAGAAAATCCATGCATAAGACTCCAAGCGTCCTTGGATTTGGTGCCACACCGCCAAAACTCAACGCATTGCCGCTGCCTTCCCCGGATCGTGGTTCCTGCTTGACGCAACAACGGTGGCTTACAATAAAGGTCCCAGCTTTTTATTGCAGTGCCTCCGAAGAACTGCCACTGTGGGAGTCTTGAGCACCGCATCACCGAAGTCCGTGACACATGCACACTATGGTATCGACGCAGTGCGACTTAACTTTCAACGCATTGTCCCTTGGTGCCAATTTCCTCATTGACACTGCACTGATGTAAGTAACTGAGGTCACTTGTCTAAAAACAACGCATCACCTCCCCTGCAACAGTAGGGAACCGACGCATCACCTCCCCTGCCTAGCAGTAAGGAACCGACACATCACCTCCCCTGTAGCAGTAAGGAACTGACGCATCTCCTCCCGTGTAGCAGTAAGGAACTGACGCATCGCCCGCTTTTTCGGTGCCTCACCTCCCCTGCACCCCGCATCGTCTTTGATTTTTGATGCATCTAAGGTACTTTGTCCTGATCAAGTGCAGCCATTTATCTTTAAGAATTGAACTTGATTTAATCTTTTAAAATTCATATCTTGGATTGTGTTTGTTGGATTTTTGAAAATTTGGTCTTGTTTTATTCAGATACATATTGGCTAATTCTCTAAACGTGTGGAGTCCTTTCATAGTGTTTTCACTGTGTGTGGTGTGTGTGTTGTGTGTGTGTGTGTTTAAAAAAATACTTTACGCATTGCCTCTTGGATAAGCCTGGCTGCTCTCTGCCAAGCTACCAAGGGGGTGAGAAGGGGTTATCTTAGATTTGTAACTTACCCTGACTAGAGTGTGAGGGTCCCTACTTGGACAGGGTACATACCACTGCTAACCAGAGACCCCATTTCTAACAATAGGTATAGCTGTAAGTGCTTCAGAAGCAGCTGATAAACCATGTCATTTACCAGTCTTCTCCATTATCATCAAAACAGAAAGTGGAATGCTGTTCAGACCAAATGAATTTTCTTTGTTCTGAAGGTGGGGCAAGGAGTTTGATAATGGGTTCTTGTATGTACTGTATGCTTGTCATAAACTATTTTGAAACTTGTTGAGCCAGACGTGCAGATTAAAAAATCACATGGTTTGTGACCTAAACAATATAGGGTGCTATGTACATAAGTTAATTTGTGACTCCAGGTAAAACATAATCATATATTCAAAGGTTGCTTCTAAAATTAGCACTTCCATTGAGATATTTATTCGGAAGGGCTCATAGTTAAACTCATAATAAAATAAGTAAGATAGTCACAAAATATATGGGTGACAGAAAATGAGTAATTTCAGAATCACTGGTTTTCTCTACAAATAATCAGAGGTGACCTTTTTAGTCCATAAACTCCTAAATTAAATTAGGGAGCATTGTTTGTGGAAAGGGCACTGCATCAATTTCAATCCTTCCCAGCAGAAGTAAAACCATAATTACTTTCTATCACTCATTTTGTCTTTCACACTCTACATTACATTTAAAAAAAAAATATATATATATATTTCGTTTTTTTGTACTGTGTGCCGGATCGAAAATCAATAGTGCATGGTAAATTATGGTACAAGTGTAAAATGATGGAGGAGTACTCCTTTATAAATCAAGCAAGAGAGTAGGGTTGATAAATAATTATAGAATACCTGAACAAAGAAATGTATAGTTATGAAAATAAGCAAAATAATGGAATTTACATAGTTAGACAAGATCTAACTTCAGCTGACAGACTTGGGTTCAGAGAACTATGTACATCAGCATTTATCAATGCAATTAGTCAAGGGTAAGTTAACACAAGAAGCTAAGAAGAAAAGAGAAGATAACACTCCAGTAAAATAGTAAGGGGACAGAATTCTAGTCGTACACTAACAGATTGACAATTTAGAGGGTGACGGAAAGAAGACGTGAAAGTAGAACATATGTGATAACACTTGGACAATCTAACCAGATAGAGGATTGAACAGGACGTCATTAAAAGGGTCCAGATCGTGTGATTTGTTGTAAGAAAAGCATTTCAAGATTTCTCTTCCAAGGTGGTTGTGAAGTGTATTGCAGAGGGAAGGGAGGACAAAGAGCATTTACGGACCTCTCCTGTCCTTTTGATATGGTGGACAGGGGAAAAGTTGTGGTCGCTGATGGAGGCAGCTGGGGTGGACTCACCATTGTTGAACCGTATAAGGCGATTGCACTGGGATACCACTACCAAGATCAGTTACACTCAACAAGGCGATTGTACACAACCTATAAACGTAGCCAGAAGGGTCGGGCAGGGCTGCACAATGGCACCTTTTCTGTTTTTATTCTATATCAATTCCTTCGACAAAGCACTGAGTTGATATAGTGATGATACCCCTAGAATCGCCTTTCGACCAGTCCTAGTTCTTTTATATGCGGTTGACGCAGTTTTCATTTAACAAACAGCAATTGGCCTCCAGAAACTTTTAAATGGTTTAATAGTTTTATTACAAACATACGTTTAAAAGTAAATCACCAGAAATCATTTATTTTAACCTGCGGCCCAAAAACGCCAAAACAAAATCTTTCTTTGTTGGCGAGACCAAGATCCCTAAAGTTTTATATTTTAATTATCTAGGTATCCTGTGTGAAGCAAATTTGTCATGGGGCGGCATGACCAGACAGAGAATTACAGAAAATAGGAGTAGTGTGCAAATCTATTTTTAAATTCTTAAAAAAATTGGGGCACAAGCCAATTAAAGAGATGGTCCAGCTATATAAGTCCAAATGCCTGGGCGTAGGAACCTATGGAGCGGGCGTGTGGGGTCATGAAACACCACCTATAATGCAGGCCTTCGAAAACAAGTTCCTCTGTTGGATGCTGCCCATCCCTAAATCAATCCCAGTTTTTAACTCCCACAGTGAACTGGGTTTGGGCTATTTGGAAGACAACGTTAAAATGGCCCACATTTGACTCTGGGTTAAAATCTGGTGTACCCCACAAGCAGGTTTCTTGAGAGATATTTTGAGCAATTGTCTGAATTTCGTTAATAGATACTCCATCCCTTGGCTGGCATATGTAAGCGTGATTCACCTTTTTAAATCTCCAGATAGCATTGGGCCTCAAACTAAGGCCACAGTTAAGGAAACATGTATTATTATGAGTGAAGAGACCCGAATCGCTAGGTTAAGCCATTTAACTTCAGTTCTTAACTACTTGCTAATTTCCACAACGCCTGGTATAGAGCAGTATCTGGGTGGAAAAACCATAACGTAGATTTTACTTCACTAGGCTCAGGTTACATTTAATTAAGTATTTGGTTGCTTTCCCAAACTCTGGCTCGAATCTCTTCCGAGCTTCCCATGTAATAATTCCTCGTCCCAAACGACAGTGCATTTTATGCTTTTTTGAATTTTATATAGCAGCTTGAAAAGACGTTTCGTTCGACCACTTTTAAAGCACCTGCACTTTACATCACAAGAAGAAGGGCTAATTTTTTTTAAATTTCTAAATTCTACAATTTTTCTACAATTTGTTTCTCTGTCCTTAATTATATTTTGTCTGCAATAAAATTGAGGACGAGGTATGCTTCATAAGAATATTTATTTTAGCTCTGATGGGATTGTAAATAGTCTTAAATGAATGCCAGTTACCACGGGTGCTCATAAAGTAATTTTATACCATTCGCTGAATGCAGACATAAATTATAAATAATTTTTAATGGTGTTTTAAATTTGCATTATTTGATGTGTGAAGTTTTCTTAAGCTCTGAATCTGAAAATGATGCATAAAGTATTTTTAAATATGTGCTTTTATGGTCATTGTTATGACCGAATAAAGACTATTGAACTGAACTGAATTACACATTTTTGTAGCATGGCCAGAGTTATATTGAGCAGTAGTGTACTATTTTTTGATTGTCAGAGGATCCAGAAGGAGAAATTTGGTGCTTCTGAGAAATTGCTGGCCCACTGAGATATTAATCTTTTAATCAGAAATTGGTGAGTGCCTGTGAGTAGAATTGTAAGTGTAGAGCAGGTCATTTCGTAATTATACGTAGCATCAATGGGAAGGTATTGAAGTTTCAGAATAGTCGGAGCAATGTGAGTCAGTGGCTAAATGTGCTAATGCATGCTGAGCTTCCTTCTGTAGTGCAAGTTGTGATTTCAGTATGTCAGTTAAAAGGTAGTTGCCATTGTCAAGTCTTGAAAGAAGTTAATATTGTACTTAGGTCTTGAAATGTTGTTATACTCCAAAGCACCCAAATACCTCAAAGTAGCCTTAGTTGAATTTGGGCAATTTTGACCAGTAGGTTAATGGGAGATTAGAGATTTATTCTTTTGTGAAGGGTAAGTCCTAAGGATTTAGTGCTGTCAATGATCACAGGATTACAGTGAAGAATATTACACCATTCTATCCATGTTGAACTGGAATTTTGGAACAAGTAGGAGAGATTAAGAGAATTCAGTTTCTGAGGGTCGAGTTTAAAATGATGGAATGAAATCCTGCCTCAAATAATTTCAGTGGTGTGAAATGTCAACAAGCCTGGAGATTTTGGGATAATGCAGAGTGTTGTCCATGTGTTGGTGACATAGGATGCCTGATTTTTGAGAATGTCCCTAGGTGGTCCTAGGTAAGAATTATGGAGAGATTAAGTCAATTTACATCCCTGTGGTAATCCCAATGAGATATAGCCAGGCCCAGAGAATACTTTTTCCAGTTTGATCTGCAGAGAACAGTTAAACAGGTATGAGGAGTATGTTTAGAACTCTGCCATACATTTTATGAGTTAAGCATGATTGACCATATTAAAAGCAACAGCTGGGTTAAGGAGAATAAATAAACATAGTCTGTCAATGTCATGAATGTGTAAAACATCACCTACCACCTGGAGCAGGGTGGTATTGGTATTGCATCCCATTCTGACGGCCAATTGAAATTCATCTAGAAGTTCATTGTCTTGAATGTGTTATCTCAGTTGAGGTGGAAATGCTATGTGCCTTTCAGTCACCTTTAAAGAGAAAGTAAGGCCAAAATCTGGCCATAGATTATTTACGGCTTCCTCATCGGAAGAGAGACAACTAATTTTATGACAGTGAGGCCAGAATAGGGTCCATGAAATGTGTTGCTGAGAACTGTAGTCCTCCAGACATGCAACCACAGTTTATCAGCTGCCCATGTGCAAGCCAGCATTTCCCTTTCACTGACAAAATATTGACGTTCCTGTTTTATTAATGTGAATGATGCGAAAGTGACTGCATGTTCTTTGGTCTCCTTTCCCTGGGATAGGTCTGGAACTAGGTCTACATTGCTTGCAATAACAATTATACACAACATTTTTCCTGGTGGTTAGGGGCTATGTAAAGATTCATTAAGTAAATACCTCTTTACCCATATAAAATCTTCTTCTGCTCCATTCTCCAAAGAATCTTTTAATTTTTTAACAGTTGCTGCAACAGTAACAGCAAAACATTTCTATGAACTTGGCAAGCTGAAAGTGACATCTAGCCGCAGATTCCTTACCTGTGAACTTCCCAGGCATCCGACTGGATACGGAAGATTTTTCTTGAGCAGTAACCCTGCGCACCAGTATGTGGCGTCGGTCGACTCTGCGTGACGTCGTTGGCATCTTGTTCATCGCTATGACGTCTGCTTCGTCTATGTAGGCGCCACCTCGATGCGCTGACGTCAGTTCTTTTCTTTCCACAGCTGCCAGCGCAGATCGGTCAAAGAGAGCTACACCCTGTCATTTTTTGACAGACTTTTTTGGACTTTTTTTGTGGTGTGTAGGTTTTCCCTTATGTCTAAGAGGACCTAGGGTTTCAAACCGTGCAGCGCCTGTCACCACCCCATGTAGGTCACGGATCCCCACCTCATGTGTCTTTGGTCCCTGGAGTGCAACCATGACCCGAAATCGTGCTCCGACCGCCGGGCCATGGCCCTGAAAGCTTTGGGAGAGCGGTCCCTAAAGGTGCTTGCGGCCCGGCGTCAGGCACATCCGAGGTCTCGCTCCCGACCTCGGTCGAGATTAAGATCTGAGCACCGCTCCGGGGGCTCCAAGTCTTCGTCCTCCCACTCCAAGGGTGTCAGGTAAGAAGCACTGTAAGAAGCTCAAGAAGTCGAAGCGTGTGTCAACTTCACCCTGTCCGTCACCCGACGCGATAGGGGAGTCTCAGCGTGCGAGACATCATTACGCTGAACGAGTGCCAGGGTCGGCTCCACGTTTTACTCCCTTTCCAGGGCCGGTAGTGAACCCCATCCAAATGAAGGAATTTTATGACGCCATATGCACCATTTTTGGGTTACCTTTCTCCGCTGGCGTGCCTTCGTGCCCCGGTGACTCAGCAGGAGGAGGCTCATTGCGTTCTGCGCCGGCACTCTGGCCTCGGAGCCCATGGCTCCTCTTGGATCCTTTCCCGGCTCAGGACCGGCGACTGTCATACCTCCTCGACCTTCCCCGACACCGCGTCTGACGCTGAGACTCCCTGCGCCCACCAGCGACGCCAGCCCCATTATTATTCCGCACGACATGCAGCTGGTTGGGTGTCCGCCAACGCAGCCTTTGGGCTCTGTCGTTTCTTCAGCCTTATTCTGAAGGGCTAGGATTGGATGAGGATTTGGAGGGAAAGCAGGATCCCTTAGAAATCCCGCCTTACAATGAAGAGATGGACTGGTATGAGCAACTGGTGTAGGAAGCTGGCTCTGTATACACTATACCAAAGTAAGGTATAGTGTGCACAGAGTCCAGTGGATTCCCAAATGTAGGCAGAGGCTAAAGTAGATAATACCTTAATCTCTATTTGTGGTAGTGTGGGTGAGCAGTAAGGCTTTATCAAAGGGTAGAGTTAAGCATTTATTGTACACACTCAGACAAGAAATGATTTCACACACTCAAAGACTGAACTCTGACCAATTTGTTTAGTAAAAAAAATATTATTCAGTTGTACTTTATTTCTAGAACCAAGCCAGGCCTGGTGCATGTAAGTGAAATAATACTTTGCAAAAACAATACAGTTGAATATAGTTTTATCTACTTGTTTTGTATACAGGTAGGTCAATTGTTTAGAAACAGTTGAGATTACTTTTCAGTTACTTTGCAGGTACTGTATTTACTGTTGAGATTATTTTTCAGATTACTTTTCTTACTCGGTGTGTTATGCCTAGATATCACACAGGGACATTTCCTAGATAAAGGGTAAGTAAAACAGTTTTTCTCAAAACAGTTTCTTAGGTTCCCATACAAAACACCCTCCACACTTCGATGTTTTTCAGAGGAAAACAGTCAATGCAATCCTATGGAGGAAAATATGGTTATCGTTTTACAGGTAAGCAAACGGTCTTGATGGGTGAGTTTCTGGGGTTAGAACAAGTGTTTCCCCAAGGTCATGGATGCACCCTCAGCGGCACTAGGGCGGCTGGGTGCAGAGTGCTGAGGCCCATTGTTATCCAATGGGGGACAGGGGGCCTCCGGTTGGTGGCTGCTCATGGGCACGCCACTTTGATGTGGGAGCAAAGCTCCTAGGGTTTAGCTCAGGGCAATGAGGGATCCGAGTTAGCACACAAGGTGCACCCACAGCGGCACAGAGGCAGCCAGGTGCAGGGTGCTGATTTGGCGTTGGGTACCCTGTTGTTTTCAACCGGGATTGCCAGTTTGGGGTTTTGGCTGCAGGCTCAGCCCAGGAAGTCTTCCGGGAGGAACCAACAGCTGGGTAGGTAAGTTGGAGGGCTCGGGGATGTAGGTGCACCTCAGGTCCTCTTCTCCAGGGCGGTGGGATGCAGGGGTGTCTTTTGAGGTCGGATTTCACCTTACCGGGTCACTCGCTGTTGGGGGGGGGTCTCCGTGCAGAGGCTGCAGGCGACGTCTGGGAGTCCTGGAGGGGTCAACCCACGGTGGACTCGGACTCTGAAGCGCTGGGGGACCTCGCTGGGACCGGTCGGTCACTCTGACTCGGGCCATAGGCGTTGGGTGCAGTGGTGGCTCCAAGCGTCGGGTTCCTTTGTCCCCAGCAGGCTCGAAGTCTTTCTTTGGTGATTCTTTTGAACAGAGCTGCTGTTCACAGGAGATCCGTTCTTTGTAGAAGGCAGTCAGTCCTCCCAGGGATTTTGGAGGTCGCTGGCTGCAGGACAAGGTGACTTTTGGCACAGGATCTCTGGAAACTGCAGACGGGCCGGTAGGGCTGCGGCCAAGTCAGCTCTTCTCTGCAGTCTCCTCTGCTGTGCGTCTTCTTTCGTCCTTCTTCTTCGTAGGTTGCGGGGCTGCCCCCTAAATACTGTATTTAGGGGGCGGTTTAGGGGTCTCAAGCTCAGTAGCCAAAGGGCTACTGACCTTGAAGTGACTACACCCTTGGTGTGCTCACCCCACGTGGGGGAGTGGGCACAATCCCTAACACTGATTGGAGAGTGCCTGCCATCTGCAAGATGGCGGGCACTGAAGAGTGGGCTTCACCTCGCCTCCCCTCCCCCTCCCCCCCCACCTGAGTGGTGGGGTTGGCAGAAGTGCCTGTCTTCCCGCCGAAAAGGAGGGGAGACAGGAAGGGGGCCTGCTCCTGATAGCAGGAGAGGCTGAGGGTCGTGTTACAAAGGTGGCAAGGCCTTTGAACCTCCCTGCCACAGATGGGTCTTCCTGACCTGGGGCAGGTGTGACCACCTCCGCCAAGGAAAGGCTTTGTTTCTGGGCTCAGGGAACGATGGCTCCCACCCGAGGGATCCAGAAACTTTTCTTGTCGTGGAAGGCTGGTGTTTACCAGTGAGGGAACCCACCAGAGGCTTGTTATTTTTCAGGGGGCATCTCTAAGATACCCTCTGAGTGCATTGTATAATAAAACCCACACTGACATCAGTGTGGGTTTATTATGCTGAGAAGTTTAAGCCATTATGGTGCTGTTGCGTTCGTAATGACAAACTCCCAGACCATATACTCTTTATGGCCTTACAGCACTTACAATGTCTAAGAATGGACTTAGACACTGTAGGAGTACAGTGCTCATGCAACTGTACCCTCACCAGTGGTAAAGTGCACCCAGCTAGAGGGGTGTCTTACCTATACCATAGGCAGTGGGTTGAAGGCATGGCACACAGGAATGTGTGCCATGTCGACTCTTCACTTTCCTCTGTACCAAAACACGCAGCCTGCATTGGCTGTGTGTGTGTGTGTGTGTGTGTGTGTGTGTGTGTGTGTGTGTGTTCAGGTACAGGACCTCTAAAGGTAGCACAATATGTGCTGCAGCCCTTAGAGGCCTTCCCTGGTCACAGTGCCCTTGGTACCCACGGTACCATTTACAAGGGACTTACATGTGGCCAGAGAGGTGCCAATTGGGGGAACAAAAGCACAGTTTTGGGAAAGAACACAGGCCCTGGGAACCTGATTGGCAGGGACCCAGGGCACATCAAGTCAAAGTGCATCAGAAATCTGTCAAAAAGTGGGGGTGGGGGTTACTGCAACAGAAACCCAGCTTCCTATAACTGGGTGATGCCAGTGGCTTGGATACCTCTCCAGAACCTGGCATGCTTTCCGCTCCTAACCTGGCTATGGAGGAGGGAGCTTCCTTTGCCATGGTGGTGCGTAGGGCTGCAGCGGTCTTGGACCTGCAGCTTCCTACTGTGGCGGTCAAGACCAATGCCTTGACGGAGGTCCTGCAGCCTGGCATCTCCACCTTGGATCCCTTGCTGCCTTTTAATGAGGCCTTAATGGACGCTCTTATGGCGACTTGGTCCTAACCCAGCACAGGGGCTCCTGTGACTAGAACAATCGCCTGCTCCGGGCGACCCATCCTTGCTCTCGATCAATCAATCAGGGAATTGTAAGCGCGCTACTCACCCATGAGGGTCTCAAGGCGCTGAGGGGGGAGGGGTCCGCAGATCTGTTTAGCCGAAGAGCCAGGTCTTGATTGTCTTCCTGAAGGTGTTCAGGGAGGGGGCGCATCTGATGTCTGCCGATAACTCGTTCCCGGTCTTGGCTGCAATGTGAGAGAAGGATCTTCCGCCTGCTCTGGCTCTGTGGATGCGCGGGGTTTCGGCCAGTGCGAGGTTGGAAGATCGGAGGTTTCTTTTGGGTACGTGGAAGTTGATTCTGTCGTTGAGGTATTTGGGTCCGTTGTGTAGGCATTTGTAGGCGTGAGTGAGGATTTTGAAAGTGACTTTTCTCCACGGGGAGCCAGTGGAGACTTCGTAGGTGTTGGCTGATTTGTTCGTGTCGGGGGATGCCGAGGATGAGTCTGGCGGCGGTGTTCTGTATTGTCTGGAGTTTGCGGAGTAGGGACTTGTTGATGCCGGCGTAGAGTGCGTTTCCATAGTCCAGTCTGCTGGTGATGAGTGCGTGGGTGACTGTCTTCCTTGACTCAGGGGGGATCCACTTGAAGGTCTTGCGGAGGGTGTTGAAGCAGCTGGAGGTGACGGCGTTGACCTGTCGGTTTATGGTGAGTGACGAGTCGAGTACGATGCCGAGGTTCTTGGCGTGGTCTGAGGGGGTAGGTGGGCTTCCGAGGGCGGTCGGCCACCAGGTGCTGTCCCATGCAGAAGGGGTGGTACCGAGGACGAGGACTTCTGTCTTGGCGTTGAGCTTCAGGCAGCTGTTGGTCATCCAGACTGCGACGTCTTGCATTCCTTTCTGGAAGTTGAGTTTGGCAGTGGTGGGGTCTTTGGTGAGGGAGAGGATGAGCTGGGTGTCGTCGGCGTAGGATACGATGTTGAGGCCGTGTTGTCGGACGATGGCTGCGAGGGGGCCATGTAGATGTTGAAGAGGGTGGGGCTCAGTGATGAACCCTGTGGGACTCTGCAGGTGATTTTCGTGGGGTCGGAGAGGAAGGGTGGGAGTCTGATCCTTTGGCTTCTTCCGGTGAGGAATGATCGGATCCAGTCCAGGGCTGTTCCTTGTATGCCTGCGTCGTGTAGTCTGGCGACTAGTGTGCGGTGGGAGACGGTGTTGAAGGCCGCTGTTAGGTCGAGTAGGATGAGTGCTGTGGAGTGGCCTTGGTCCAGGAGGGTGCGGATGTCGTCTGTGGCGGCGAGTAGGGCGGTCTCTGTGCTGTGGTTGCTTTGGAATCCAGATTGGGAACGGGTCGAGGACGGCGTTCTCTTCAATGAATCGTGTCAGTTTCCTGTTGACTGTTTTCTCTGCAACTTTGGCTGCGAAGGGGAGGAGCGAGATGGGCCGATAGTTCTTGAGGTCGGTGGGGTCAGCTGTGGGCTTCTTGAGCAGGGGTCTGACTTCTGCGTGCTTCCAGTCGTCTGGGAAGGTGCTTGTTTTGAAGGTGGTGTTGATGGTGCGTTGTAGTTCGGGTGCGATGGCGGCCGCAGCTCTGTGGTAGATGTGAGGGGGGCAGGGGTCGGTGGGGGCCCCCCCGAGTGGATGCTTTTCATGGTCGAGGCGATGTCTTCGGCTGTGATCGGTGTCCAGTTGGAGATGGTGGGCTGGCTTGTGTTTCTGGGGGGCGGGGGGCCGTCTGTGGCGCCTGGTGGATGGTCGATGAAGTTGTCGTAGAGGTTTTTGATCTTGAGGTGGAAATAGGTTCCAAGCTTGTCGCAGAGGTCTTGGGATGGGGTGATGTCTGTGGCTTCGCTGCGTGGGTTGGTGAATTCTTGAATGACACTGAAAATTTCCTTGGAGTTGGTGGAGTTGGCCAGGATTTTGTTGTGGATGAAGTTCCTCTTGGTGGCTCTGATCTGGTTGTGGTAGTCCGTCATGGCGTCCTTGTAGGTGGTGTGGTTTTCGGTTGTCTTGGTGTTTCTCCAGTTCTTCTCCAGGCGTCTGCAGGTGCGTCTGGCTTCTTGGAGAGCGGTGGTGAACCAGGTGGCTTTCCTGGGGCGTTGTCTGTCGGGGTTGCGTAGCGGGGCGAGCTAGTCTGCGCAGTTGGAGATCCAGGTGTGGAGTTCTCTGGCTGCGTCGTTTGCGTCGGGTGCCCAGGTGTGGTTGTCTCGGGTGAGGGTGGAGTTAAGTTGCTCGTCGTAACCTTGCTCCAGTTCCTTCGAGGTGGGCGTGGGGCTGGTTTGGGTGCCTTGGGTTTGTTGATGGCGAAGTGTACGCAGTGGTGATCGGTCCATGGCGGCTGCGTTGTGTGGCTGAATTGGACACTGTTTCCTGCCGCGAAGATGGGGTCGAGGGTGTGTCCTGCTCTGTGGGTCGGTGTGTTGACGAGTTGTTTAAGTCCGATGCTGGCGAGGTTGTCACGAAGGACAGTGGAGTTGGGGTCGCTGGGGTTGTCGAGGTGGAAGTTCAGGTCTCCAATGAGTATGTAGTTTGTTGAGGCGATGGCGTGGGGTGCGATGAAGTCGGTGATGGTGGTGGCAAAGGGTGTTCGGGGGCCGGGGGGTCTGTAGATGAGGGTTCCTCGGAGTGTGGTTTGGATCTGGAAGTGCAGGTGTTCGGCGGAGGGGAAGGTTTCGCTGGAGGTGGTGAGGCGGAGGGTGCTCTTGTGGGTGATGGCGAGGCCCCCTCCGGGGTGGTTGGGGTGGTTATTTCTCTGGATCTTGTATCCGTCTAGGATGGCGGTGCTGATGTCGGGGGCGGAGGATGCGTTGGTCCAGGTCTCTGTGAAGAAGGCGATGTCGGGCGAGAGAGAGTCAAGTAGGTTCCAGATTTCCATGGCGTGTTTGTGTACGGAGTGTACGTTGAGGAAGATGCATTTTAGGGTGTCGCCGGTGGCGGTGTTGGAGGCCGGGGTGGCGGTGAGGGTCTGGTGGCAGTGGAGGCAGGAGAACTGGCCGTGGGTCGTGTTCGGCAAGGCCTGTTGGCATTCTCTAAGTCTTCCAGGGTTGAGTGTGAGGAGGGTGGTGGTGTCGTAGCGATGGGTAGTGGGAGGTCCAGGGTTCCTGGCGCTGGCCGCGGTCGGGTCGCGGACGGGCACAGACGGGCTTGCCTTTAGCGCGTCAGCGGCGCGACCGCGCAGCGGCCGCCATCAAGTAGGGGAGGTGGGAGGGAGGAGAGACTGGGAGGCGGGGGAATTCCTGGGGGGGCGGGGCCGCAGGGGCAGCAGCGGCGAAAGGAACAGGAAGACACGAGAAAATAAAAACAGTGGTGGAATTAGAGCAAGACACAGATGGGCACAATAACAGTGGCACAACAGGGAAAAATTAAGGAAAAAAAAAACGGCTGAGAAAGGTTACGGTGGTTGCAGGCAGTCTGGTCCCAGTTGGAGCGGGCAGCAGGCGCAAGACTTAACCTCCCAAGGAGGAGGTCGGGGTCTGGAGGCAAGAGACGGCACAGCGGAGCTGCGGGGAGAGAGTGGACCTAGACCGATGGTCGGGAGGGTTCGTATTACAGCCAGCCCTTGAGAGCTTGGTGGTCTAAGCCTCTACCTCCCGTGGCGCATTCCCTTCCGCACCCCCGGGTAGGTAATCCAAGAGGCTGGATTGCTTCAGAAAGAAAATATTTTCTTCCATGAACCTAGCACAGTGGTCCGTAAACACTGCATGCCTATCGGGCCTTTACTTCAATTCCCTATGGGTGACGTTTGCGCAAGTGCTGCTACAAGTCTTGGCGAAGGACCGGACTATCCTCTCCCAAGCTGCTGCTGACGGGAGAGACGCAGCTAAGTTTACTATTCGCTGTGGCCTCGACACACCAGATTCACTAGGTAGAGCGACTCCTCGACTGTGGCAGTTAGGTGCCACTCCTGGCTGAGAACGTCTGGCTTCTCTGGGGATGTCCAAGCCAACCTGATGGACATGCCCTTTGATGGCTCCCGTCTCTCCGGAGATAGGGCAGACGCGGCTTTAGAGTGCTTCTACGAGTTGCGGGCCACGGAAAAGTTCTTGGCCCTCTCTATGTCATGCGTCCGCCTTTCGCCCCTGTCATGGCTACGGAAGGGGTTTCCAGCCACGCCAGCCCTATTATAGACAGAGAACCGCACAAGTTACGCAACTTCTATGTGGCCGTGGGCGTGACTCGCTCCGACCCTGTGGGTCGGGCAGCCAGAGGTCCGGCCACAAACCCTCTACCTCCTCTGCCTCCAAACCCTCTTAGTCTGATTCTCCGAGATCATGGGCATCCAGTTGGTGACAAGATATGCCATCACCTTCACCACTGGCGGGACATCACCTCGGACAGGTGGGTTCTCCAGCTAGTCTGAAGGGGTTATTCTCTCCCCTTCGAGTCTACCCCTCCCTCCCCTCCATGCCTCCTGCATACAGTCGGCTGATGGAGGAATACCTTACTTTACTTCGAGAGGAAGTCGCGGCTCTCTTGGCCAAGGGAGCCATAGAAAGCGTTCCAGGGTTAGAAGTAGGCTGTGTTTGCTATTTCTGATACTTTCTGGTCCCCAAAAAGGACAGAGGCCATCTTCCTATCCTCAACCTGAGAGCCCTCAACTACTGCCTCAGAAAAGAGAAGTCCAAGATGCTCACTTGGTGGTAGTGTTGGACTTGCAGGATGCTTACTTCCATATCCCTGTCCTGCCTGCCCATCATCGCTACCTGCAGTTTACGGTGGGCCACAAACGTTTTCAGTTTGCTGTTCTCCGCTTCGGCCTCACCAGCGCCCCTCGGGTGTTCACGAAGGTGAAGGCGATGGTCGCAGCTCATCTGTGGAGATCAGGGGTTCCAGTCTTCCCCTTTCTCGATGACTGGCCATTGAAGATAATCTGGGCCCAGAAGGTAGTCTCCCACCTCTAGACTACGGCGAACCTCCTGCATTCGCTGGGGTTCACGATCAACGTGCCGAAGTCACACTTGACTCCTTCCCAGACGCAACCCTTCCAGCGGAGCTGTTCTGGACATGGTGCAGTTTTGGGCATATTCTACCAAATGGTGAGTCCAGGATATTCATGCTATGATACCGAAGTTTCAGCCGCTGTCCTGGATTTCGGTGAGACTGACTCTGAGGCTGCTGGGCCTCATGCCCTCCTGCATCCTGCTAGTGTCTCATGCCAGATGGCACATGCAGACTCTGTAGTGGGATCTGAAGTTCTAGTGGGCACAGCATCGGAGATATCTCACCGACCTGGTCTAGATCTCGGAGGGACCTTCGCAAGATCTGCAGTGGTGGCTGACAAACCGCAAATGGGCTGCAGGCAGACCCTGCTCCCTTCCCCAACCACATATCACTGTGGTGACAGATGCCTCACTCCTGGGATGGGACGGCCATCTGGGAGAGGTGGAGATCAGAGGCCTCTGGTCTCCAGCGGAAGCCGGGCTCCACATCAACCTGAAGGAGCTTTGTGCGATTCGACTGGCACTGAAAGCCTTCTTACCATCTAACAAGGGAAGACTGGTCCAAGTGTTCACAGACAACACCACCGCCATGTGGTACTGCAACAAACTGGGCAGAGTGGGGTAATGGACCCTGTCAGGAGGCCCTGCGCCTCTGGACTTTGCTGGAACAGGACATTTCCCTGGTGGTTCAACACATGGCCGGTCCCTGAACGCCAGGGAGGACAAACTCAGCCGTCCGTGCCTAGCGGATCATGAGTGGTGTCTCCATCCGAAGGTGGTCCAATGACTCTTTCAGCAGTGGGGAGAACCTTGGTTAGATCTGTTCGCCTCGGTCGAGAACGTGCAATGTCAGCAGTTAAGCTCGTTAGAGTTTCCAAGGCAGCTCTGGCTCTATGACTCATCATCTCGAGTGGAGCTCAGGCCTCCTTTTTGCCTTTCCACCTATACCACTTCTGTCCAGAGTGCTCAAGACGATCAGGAGCGACCGGGCACAAGTCATTCTCGTGGCTCCGGACTAGGCACGGAGAGTTTGGTATCCTGAGCTTCTACAAATGAGCATCGAGCCTCCGATCAGGCTGCCCCTTCAGGAGGACCTTCTGTCGCAGAAGCAGGGGAGGGTTTTACACCCGAACCTGTCCACTCTCCACCTCCTTACATGGAGATTGAGCGGCGACAGTTGACAGCATTCGACCTTCCTCCCGAAGTTTGCAAAGTTATTCTGCCAGCTAGGCATCCCTCCACTAAGTCGGTATATGCCTGCTAATGGCAAAAATTTTGTAAATATTGTACAGAATGGTCTATCGACCCTTTGTCTGCCTCTCTTTCGGACATTCTCCTTTTCATTCTCTTTCTTGCCCAGCAAGGCTCTGCTCTGGGC
Source organism: Calotriton arnoldi (assembly GCA_963921515.1). Lineage (NCBI taxonomy): Eukaryota > Metazoa > Chordata > Amphibia > Caudata > Salamandridae > Calotriton > Calotriton arnoldi. Next base: position 258,499 of record CAWUFW010003925.1, on the reverse strand, counting down.
ACTCTGAAGGGTTACTTTTCAACCCTTTCTGCTTTTCTACAGGTGCCAGATCTGCCGTCACTTTTCAAATTACCCATTGTGCATAGATTCTGGAAGGGGCTTACACATTTGTTTCCCCCCTCTCCTTTCATCATGTTCCAGTAGGACCTTAATTTGGTCCTCACTTATCTGATGTGTACATCTTTCGAGCTGCTGCATAATTGTCCCTTCCCATTTCTCACCATCAAGACAGCCTTTTTAGTGGCAATAACTTCTGCCAGTGAGCGAGTTGCAGGCACTTTCTTCTCAGCCTTCTTACCTGAGCGTCTTCCCAGACAAGGTGGTCCTCCACACTAGGGCTTCTTTTTTGCCTAAAGTGGTGACACCTTTCAACCTAGGGCAATCAGTCACCTTGCCCACCTTCTATGCTCCTCCACATCCTTCTAGGTAGGAAGAATTTCACCACCGTCTGGACCCAAAAAGAGCATTATCGTTCTACCTCAACCATACTAAAGAGTTCCGGGTAGATGACCAACTCTTTGTTGGGTACGTTGGAGCAAAGAAGGGATGTGCTGTTCAAAAGAGGTCCATTTCCTGATGGGTAATCCTCTGTATTAAGATCTGTTAAGCTCTGGCTAAGAAACAGCCTCCTGAAGGCCTCGAGCTCATTCCACCAGGGCAAAAGCTGCCACCACGGCTCTCCAGGTTGGTGTCCTGGTCCTTGACAACTGCCAGGCGGCTACGGGGGCGTCTGTGCACACGTTTGCAAGCATTATTGCCTGGACAATCATGTCCGTAGGAAGGGCCTCTTTCGCCATTCGGTCCTACAGGACTTTCTGGTTTAAACTTTTACGCAGTCTCTCCTCTGGGGATGGAATTGCTTGGGTATCTGTTAATAGGTAAGGAATCTGTGGCTAGATGTCTCTTATCAGATGGACAAGTTACTTACCTTCGGTAACGCCTTATCTGATTGAGACATGATCTAGCCGTAGATTCCTTATCGACCCACCCATCCTCCCTGCACTGCAGATTCGTTTTCAGTCTCAGGACTATTACTCTTTAGGGCCCTAGTTGTCTAATACACCACTGTTTGTCGCCTTCATGGCTCAGCGCTTCTCTGTGGAAAGTCGTGAAAAGTACTGACGTGAGCGTGCTGAGGTGGCACCTATATAGAGGACTCTGATGTCATAACGACTAACACGACGCCAACGACGTCACGCGGAGTCAACCGACGCCACCTAACGACGTGCAGTGGACCTGCTCAAGAAAAATCTTCCGGATCCAGTCTGATGCCTGGGAACTTCACAGGTAAGGAATCTGCGGCTAGATTATGTCTCTACCAGATAAGGCATTACCAAAGGTAAGTAACTTGAGCTAGAGCTCACACATACCCTAAGAAACCATAAATACCTCATGATTCTTTTGTGTTGACACATTTTCTATGGCTCTCAATAACCCTACATGGTGCAGTACACTTCCCAGAAATCACATGTCCCAGATATTCAACCCCTTGTGCTTATTCACACTTGCTTCATATAGAAGACTGTCATCTTGAAAAGTCAGTAGACTATTCTAGCCTGATAATACGCCCACTTGACATGCTGAAACACAGCTGCTGCAAACGCAAGGCCAACCAGCATTCTACAGAACTTGAAAACACCATATGGCATCACAAAACTTGTAAGGTGTCTTGATTCCTTGGCCATGTGAACACTTGGGCGTATGCAGATCGCAGATCCAGTTTTGTTAAAGTAAAGCCCCTCCTTGTAGCCAACATTTTGTCTATTTTTGCTAAGGGATGGCCTTTCACCCATTCAAGTCGATCCACATCCTCAACTCCTTGGTTTTCTTATGGGCTAAAACAATGGCAGATAATAATAAGAGTATTAAATTGGATCAATAACCCCTTTTGTCCTTTCGCACTCAGCCAACACAGAACGTCACTGTACTCTTTCCGGACACTCATAGGTGCACGTCATAAGTTATGCTTGCTAGGCACACTCTCTTCCTGCACTCTAATCACATGTTGAAAATAGTTAAGCTCTCCCAGCTTATCATGAAATATCTCTCCAATTCTTTGCAGAACATATTCCAGTTTTCTACTTCTGCACTCCTCACTCAAGTCTTCCACACACAAGACTTGTTGACTGCAGCCAGGCTTTAAAACTATAGCAAACATCTTTGTTGATGCCAACCTAGAATGTCTGAAATATACATCTTACCAAACACCACTCAACCCCCGGAATTCAATGTTGGCTTGAAATATCCGTCCAGATCTACCTTAGTACCATTATACCGCCTAGGACTGCCCTCCGATAGAGATAGATCACATGAATGTCCACTCCTCTACCGTGCATTTGTATGGTAATTTTAGATCCCAAATCCATCACAAACGGCACAGACAAGCCTCCCAACACATCTTCAGTAGGATATTTAGACACTGGTACATACGCCTCATGCACACTCATGCATGCTACTTACTAAACCTTAGTCTGACTCTTCCACCCCCTTATTAACGCTACTACCTTTCATCTTGTTCACTCTGGCAAAATACCCAATCATGCCACATTCAGCACACACCTTCCGTATGGCAAGACAATGCTCAAAAGAGGGAACGTGAAACTGCGACCCATATCTGAAACAAATGGCATCACTATTCACCCCCTACCTCTTTCACATTTGTTTGGCAACACTCATTCCGCTTTTAGCAAAATACACATAATCCTCTGTTTCTTCCTTCAGAGACTCTTTGGAGCCTTTGATACTGTTGGCGATCTCAAAAGCCTCATTCAAATCAGGATTCTTGCAGGCTAGAAGTTTCTCCTGTATTTATTTGATGAAACACAACTGTTTACCAATTGATCCCTTATCAACTGTTCTGTGAAGTTTTCAAATTCATGTTTCATCACAAGGACCCTTAATGCAGCAATATACATGTCAACAGACTCAGATGCAGATTGTTCTTGTAGGAAGAATTTGTGTCCTCTAACTACCAGATTGGGAGGTTTGCAAAAATGTCTCTTCAACATCTAAACAGCCTCTTCATATTTGTCCAGTTATTCTTCATCATTTCCAGCCACAAATACTGTAGGGTTGTAAAATATTTCTTGCCCCACTATATTCAGCAAATGTTCCAAAATCGACCGCGTTTTATTAGGTCTAAATTTAAATCTACTGATTGTATCGAACTAGACATTGAATGCGCTGAACTGTCCTCTCCTCCTAATTGGTAGTTCACCAAGAATCTATAAAATGGGTGGCATTGAATTAATTGTCTGCATGTTTCTACTGGGGTTGTATGGTCGTATAGTGGCGAGTAGAAAAATACAGTCCAAATTAGGATTAAAAGTGTAAAGTACAATGTGAACCAAGTATGTTCATGAATAAGGATTGAGGCTCAAAGTGTATAACATAAAAATATAAATTGCGAGTAAACTAAGTAAGGTGCAATGTTTGTAAACTTCAGGAGACCCTTATAGAAATTAAACTAACATGTAACAGAGCTGTGCTAGACTTTTGTTGGCTATGGACCCCCATCTCACAATCTGTCTGTCTCATACAAACAAGAGAACTATCCAACCAATTGAATCACACTCAATGTTCTCTTTAGCTTCTCAAAAATGTTGCCTCCTGTGTGTTGGCAGAAAAGTGATTGGCAGAACAGGTCACCCGAGATTGTCGCACTCACATGTGAGGACATCATGCTGTCCCTCACGGAATTAGTCTATCATTGTGCTGACCGGCAGAGACCATTCCTAGTGAAGTAATGCAGAAAAACAAAATTGTACCTTGATTCTAGATTGAAGCTCAGCGACTCCACTGTGAGAAATGCAACTGGTCGGTAGATAGTGTAGAAACTAAGCATGACAGTGGGACCCCTACTGAGGATCGCACCTATCCTCTTATCCCCAAAATTCTTGTGACAGAGGCAATAGCCATATATACAATGTGCACACAGTTCAAGCACCCGCTGCCAAGGTGTGGTCCTAACGGGACTATACAAAAGCCAACCGGTGCACCAAATAGTACTTGTACTTTAGGATAATCAGAAAGTAAGATTACATTTCAAAGATGCATTTTCAAATCTTCTTTTTATTCAAATAGATTCGGATGTGAAATGCATGTGCAGGGAAGAACAGCCAACACGTTTCGTCCAAGACATTGGACTTCTTCAGGGCTGTAAAGTAACATTTATAAACATATATATAAATACAATTACATATATATAAAACAAGATTAAAACGAAACATACCATCATATGACATCACAGCACATGTATATACAATAGGACTACAATCATTATAAAATACAGTGGCAGATCTGTTCTACTCTGAACTCGGACAGACCAAGACAAATAGAGACACAAAGATTATTTGGACCACACAGTACATTTAAACACATTTTTGTATGTATTAACAAACATTAATATCACTATGCAATAAAAAACATCATACCACATACATTAGGCACAGAAAGGACGGTGAAATGTGTGCATACAGGGTAATCCCAAAGGCGCGAGATAGTCCTATTAAGAATTGATAATGCGTCAAAATACCAAAGCATAACAAGGAATGTCATATTAGAAAGCCGATTTATTAAAACAAGGTAAGGCAAAGAAATAGACCCCAACAAATCAGGGAAACTATAAAAATTGATGCCCTAGGAGAAAGAGAGAGAAATGAAGAGAAAGAAAGGTAGTTAGGCCGGAGTACAAAATAGAATATCTCAGTGCAATAAAAGATATATCACAAGTAAAATTAAGCTCACAAAATGCAAGGCTAAATGGTACCCAACATGCGTTTAATAATATGTGAATGATGATGATGCCATCAATTCACCCATCCAAATAAGGGAGTGACTCGTAATTTTTTTTTTTTTGCATATAAAAGATTGCAGTCCTAATGGAAGAATAATAGGAGTGGACATACCATTGGCTCTGGGATATCCACAAGGGTATGCACATACTCAAAGGTGAAGCCTATTGATACTTACAAACATGGAAAAGAGTAATTCAACACAAAATATTACTTTAATAAAACCCATTCGGTAAAGTATACGTTTCTTGGTTTGTCCAATTTAAGAAAATCAAGGGCATATCAACCCTTGAGTCAGCACCTACCAGAGAACATGAGAAAAACACATAAGTAACCATCATATGGTAAAATCCAATATAGATGGGCATACAAAACGTGAGGTCTTCAGGGTCAGCATGTAGAATGAGATATGAGACATCAAAAACCCAGAGAGTCTGCCAGTTTAAGGTGGGAATCGTGACCTGTGACCCAATAACGCCGCTATATCCTGTAGTGACACAGGGAACTGTGTGTAATACACGTAACACAAAAGAAATTGAAGAAAGAAAAGAAAAAAATCCCAATTTCTTGATCTTAGTATGTTAATAGTTATAGTTTGGCTCGAATCGTAATTATGTAGGCGGGCGTATATACAAGTCGTTTGTAATGCGCCAACAAAGGGAGGAATTCCAATCCAAGTAAAGAGAAAATATTTAAGAATGTTTATAATACGCAGACAAAGGGGGTAAATTCCAATCCTTCTAAAGGTTTCAATTGGTACCAATTAAGGCGGGGTCTTTAAAACCCAAGCCTTTTGTACTTTCCAGTTTGACTTAGTTCACTGCTTTGTGAGGGTACCAGAGAAGTGCAGGCTGTACATCGACGCATATTATGGTGAAATACTTGACAGTTTAATATGTTTTTGCATGTGTGGTATTTTCATTTTCTTAGCTACACATTGGTGTTCAGTTACGATATCATGTCAGCACTTAGCATCGTTGGTGAAAAGGAGACTAGTCTTAAAGCAGCCATTTCGAAAACAGTAGCCATTATCTGTGGTATTCCAAGTCTACCCCGCAACAGTTATTTTATTTGTTCTGATTAAAAAAGCAGATTTCTTCTTCTGCAACTTCACTTGATATCTTCATTGCTTTTTTTAGTTCTGTGAGATGTAAACATCACCTTAAAATATCTTTGTCCTTGTTGCTGAAACCATGCATTTCAATTTTTGTTTGACCCATGATATCGGAGGAATTGAGGGCCACTCCATTGCAACATGTAGGACTCTGTTGGATGCATCCACTGCAAAATGTTATAAAAACAATGAAGAACTCTGTAAATAGTTGCTGTAGGTGTACTCTTCCCAATTTAAAAAAATCTGGAGTCTCTTATGTCTGTCTTCAATTAACAGCATGGAAGCAACTACACATGCAAGGCGGTTATAAAAAAAAAAAATGCCCTGCACATGTTAGAACAGCAACCATAACTTCCCCCAAAGTCGGATAACTACAAATTTCAAAGAAAAGACCACATGAAATTTGCCCTTGACACAGAACCGTTCTATTGGTAGCTTGCTTTGTGTTAAATTTAAGTATCATCAGCTATAGTTGTGATACTGTTGTTGTATTATGCTTATGAGGCAAGCAGAACACTTTTAGAATTGTTGGGTCATTATGGTAGTTACTAAAAGAGGATCTGAACTGATAGAGACACTGCAGACTTCATGTTCAGAACATAGCTGTCGAATTCATGGCAACTGGAACTTAAGATCAGCCCAAGCAAAATGCTCAAACCAGATCCACTATGCTGTTGGCCACCACTAGAATGGGGCATGGTTAGGTCATGGCAGCTATTCTTCTCTTGAAGCAGTCTCTGAGGGCCTGATTTATATGTTGATGGTATGTATACTCCGTCGTAAAGGTGATAGAGTAAACATACAGCCAGCATGAAGGTCCACCTGCCTGATTTAAATCGGGCAGTTCTTCGGTGTAGCTAAGGTGGTGACTAATCCATCACTGCTATAGCCAAACCTCTCCTGTGGCCCATTGGAGCAAGGGCCAATGGAGAAATGGCTACATGCCCAGCTGCGAATTTAGATGGGCGGACATGTAGCCATTTTCTTACTGTCAGTCATCGCCGGGCAAATCCTGTCGGTGATGGTCAGTTAAATGTAAATAATGTTCCCCCTGCCATGAGAGAGGACTCCCATGGCGAGGGGAGCATTATTTTTATTTTCAAAAAGCAAATCCTGTTTCGGTATGTTCTTTTTAAACATAACAAAAATAAAATGTTTGGTGCAGGCTTGCGTCCTGCTGACACTACCCTGCACCAAACAGCAAGGCACATTGACAGGAACCCTGTGCCAGCGGTTCCTGTCAATGCTTTATAAATGACCGCCAGCTTGGCAGTGATTTATCATTCTGGCGGGCTGTTCCTCCACCAAGGCGATGGAGTAATTTACTCCATCGCCCTGGTGGAACAATGGGCCGTCCACAACGATATAAATGAGGCCTTAAGCCTGCTAAGGAAATGCCAGAGTGGCACAGTGGCCAGATGCAAGTAAGCTGTTTTGCACAGCATGGAAAGTTCTTTATTGGTTAAACGTCAGATGTGGCAAGCAGAGTGTTCGTCGTTAGATTGAGGAGTGGGGTGACTCAATGACGGGGGGGGTCTCTGATTCCCCTTGACAGGTGTCTGCTATAGGCTGTAAGCTGAACCTAACTTTCTAACTCTAGAATAACAGTACAACATCAGAGTTCAGACACAAGGGCCCTCTTTGGTTGGTAGATATGGTGAACCATGACCTTTCTTTCTGGTCCTGTGTAGATTGCCTGCTCAGACCCACTTTGATGTAATGGTTTTCTCAGGCCGGCAGAGGGAGTCTGCGCAATGCTCCCAACTAAAGGCGTCTCTTTTCTTAATCCTAAGTAATGCAACTGTCGTTTTTATGCATTTTTGAAGAACCGCTGGACCCATCTTTGGGCAGTTCTTGCATTCCATCATTATTATGAACTTCCTGATGCCACTCAATACATAGGGAGTCAGATGACATCTGAGAGCTTCTTGCTGCTACTGTTTTTGTAGCAAATATGACTGCAAAAAACCCATTGCTGTGAATTGTTTTAATCCAGGAGCCACCGATGAACGCACCTTGAAAATTTCTCTCTTGCTTCATGCTTACTTAACCTGCTTCAAAACAAGCGAGAAGGGCAATACAAATCTGGATTTAAGAGTTGTGAAGAGTAATTTCTCTGATGCGCCACCTTGTGTTAAGATTAGTACCCACATTTAGTGCAATGCAAACCTTACATGAATTATCCTTGAAATAACAGTTGAACAGTTTTAAATAACAAATAAATCATACACTTCACAGGAACTGCATCTGTTTTTTGTAACCACCGCATTGTGTTAATTCTGTATACATAAGTCTATCACATTGAGGAAATGTATTTGCATCAATCGCAAAAGCATAAGAGCAGCTTGTTTCATGGTTGTGAAAATAACTTTCTTTTGTGCTTCAAAAACGGGATCTGGGGCATGTATGGAGTACACATTAACCATCTGAACTCCTCTCTAGTTCCCCGCTTCAATTAGCAACGTAAGCGCCCAGTGACTGTTTCTTTCCTGACGACCTGGGAAACTTTTCAGCAGTGCTTGATGCTGTGGGCCAGAAAGCACCAACTGAGAGCAGTGAGCCGTGGAAGCAGCTGACGAGAAGCTGCCATCTTGAAGGTGCTGCTCCAACCTGCCGACGCAGCTAGTGAGGAACCGATTCGAAAGCCAGAAGCAGACACTAGCGGGAGATACAAAGCAGCCTGCACGAGGTCTTTGCGTACGCTACAGTGAATGCTGGAGTTTGAAAGGAGTTCCTTAGGGCATCAACGTGATTGATAGACCAGAGCCTCAGTTTTAAAGGGAGAGCAAAGTTTTCACACTTGCTGAAAGAGAGGAGCATTGATAGGGAACAGGCTCCTACGACAGTGGCAGACATGGTACATGCACAAAGCTGATGCAGAGGAAGGCCTTGTCATAGCGCGTTGTCCATTGTTAGGGCCCCTAACAAGTAACAACTACAATCTCGGCATCACTTTGGCCCTTAACACCAACCTTTACTGAGAGAAACTACAAAGGGAAGATACCAATATACATGTTTTAGTCGACTTTAAAAACCTGCTGAATTTCACCGGGGTATGTGTTTTTGTGGAAAGATCGTGCCCACCATCATAGCGAATTGAAGAACAAACAGGAACCCTGCGGGGAGGTCCTTTCTGTCATTGAGCGCCGTCTTGGGTTAGTGGGGGTAGACCGCCCCTACTGGATTCACCTGAAAAGTGACTTCAGAAAGGGAAAGTGAAGGAGGGTTACCACATAGTCTAACAAACGACAAAACAATGGCTAATACGAAAGGAAAATAAAGGGAAAGATGTGTTAGCAACCGAAGGAGCCAAGGAAGACAAAGAACATAGACCTTTCACCGGAGAAAGAAATGCTACCAATGGAGGGCCAACTGATCACTCAATGCTACCTACAACACTTCCGGGCAGTGCTGAAAATGGAAATCATTGCTGTCAGGAATACGTCCTGTCTCCACGAGCTGTGGAAGAAGATAGGTCAGCTGGGTAATAGGATTGGTGACATGGAAAAAAACACGGTGGACAAGCATACCAGAGAACAACATCAACAAGGATGCATATTGCTATCCCTGGAAGAGAAGTTGGAAGAGCTTGGGATGAAGCAAGAACTGGTTTAGATGCAAAAGCATCCAAATAAGGGGTCTTGCAAGAGGTGTAAGAAGAGATGGAATCCAGACATTTGGTAGTCTATCAAGGGCAGACCAGAGGACTCTCCCATTAAATTTCACTGCACACAGAATGGCTGGGTTTGGCCCAGTTTATTCTTACAAGCAAGATCTTTGTTATTGCATGCAACGTGTGAACTTTCAAATTCAAAGGGCACAATATTCAGTTATTTCAATTTCTTACAATATAACATTCAAAAGAACAAGACCCTCTCAACCGTTAACAAACTTTATGTGCACAGTCAATGCCCTCGATCAATGAGGCATTTTTTTCAGGCTGTTTTTCAACTCGGAATGAAAGAGCAGTGTGGCCCGTACCTTGGAGAATGCCAGGGTACTCTTGAGTCTGGATGCGAGTCTGTTGTGAACTGGGCCTGTTCACAACGGAGGAGACACGCAAGGCTCGCATCCAGGGTGACAAACAGTGTGGAAATCAGGAGCAACGAAGCCGTCTTTAGAAACGTGCATAGGGAGGGTACCTGCAGAAGCTTTACTGCAAGGGAAGAAAATGAGTTGCAACATAGGGGAAGGGAAGACTCCTCAGAGTTAAACTCTTCATTCCAGCGACAGGAAAGGAAGGGAGACCCTGTGAAGCTGATGCTCGTCCCAACATGCACAGTATTTGGATTTGTTGGGCAGAATGGGGATGGAAGAGTGCGTAGAAACTATGGACTACCTTACTCTTGACAGAGGTAGACTACGGTTTTGTTGTTTTGACTGTTTTGTTGTTCAGTTGAAGGGAATCTAGTAGTGGGGGAGCTATCTTCATCCCGGGGTGCGGAGCTGACACATACTCTTGCCTGCAGATTCAGCGCAATTACTAGACAAGAGAGGTTTATTGGACCTCACTCCACTCAGCTCCCTGAACAAAGGTATCAAGATATCCAAATTGCTAGCTATAAGATTAAGAGGGTAAGTGCCACCACAGTTGGTCGTGCTGAATCAACTAAAGCATTTGAATGGGGATATTTGTATGATCCAAGAGATACCTACTCCAGTGGGTAGGGATGACCCAAATCAAGATGGTTCGTTGTACAACATTTTACATCTGGGCCAGTCGAAAGAACTGGGGTAGCTGTTTTTTGCGCTCTCCATGGAAACCTCAATGGGACCATAGAGAGGGTGCTGGCTGATAAGAAGGGTCAGTCATTGGGCATCCTAGTCATTATAGGTACTCGGAGATACATATTGTCCATTCTACTCTCCCAATGAGATTCCAGAGGCATTCCTCAAAAAAGTGATCTGAAGCATTTGCCTTATAGCGAAAGTAACCATCATAATAGCTGTAGACTTCAATATTGTGATGGATATCATAGGAGATGGACCGCAATTACGGTTTGGCAGTTGCCAGTGTCCAGGACATTCAAGAAATGGCTGGGGGATTTTAGATCAATAGGTTTATGGTGCTTTCAAAGCGGGTATGCACCTATGACCCTTATTATAAGTTGGGCAATAAATTCTGATAAGTGCTTTAACTCCTGTGACTGCACATATCAGAATTATGAGCGTTGTGATAAATATCTGCAGGCTAAACCTGCAGATATTTATTAGGGGAAATGCCTGGTGAATACTGATGCATGCAGTTTTTGGTGCGCTAAGTACCAAAAACTGCATGTTCTTTCTCAAACACTGGTCATAGGCGATAATTATTGCACCCAATAAATATCAACTCAGTGTTGATTTTGATTTGGGTGCAATGATTATCGCATCCAATGGCCAGATCCTAATGAGAGCCTTATGTTTTATTCTGCAGCCATAAGTTATATGCTCGATTGGACCATTTCTTTATTCGAGGCAGCCTCTTATGTAAGGGACAGACGCCGTTAGGGCATACAGCCTTCTCCTACTCTGTGTTGGTCTCCTTCACATTGTCATATACTCAGTAACCGGTTAGAGGATGAAGGTGGTAGTTTAAGTTACAATCTACTGTCTGGCGACCCCCTCAAAACCGAAATTGTAGATACCATCATGAATTTTATGCTGGAAAATTATAGCGATGCAATAGAGATTAAAGTGGTATGAGATTCATTGAAAGCAGTGGACATTTCATTGTAGCAGCAGCGAGCTTAAAAGGACAAGGGCCATGTTCAAGTCCAGATTGGAGTAGCAGTTGACAGACTTGAAGAGAGGTCATAAAGTTTTTATGTCAACTAAGTTGCAGTAAAACAGTTCTAGCATTACAAAGTTCAAGTAATGGCCTTGGAGCCAGATGAAGCTGGATACGCTGCAGGCAGATCTGTTTTATGTACTTTGTGGGGTTTGACTCCTCCCACTGCTGATGATTGGTAAATGAGAGCGTCACTCGGAAAAGATTGCTTTTCAGTGGGTTATTTGCTTCTATGTCCCACCTTCTCATGGTCTTGCTCCTACCCTGGAATATTGGGCTAGTGATGCTTTTGGTTGGCCATCACAACTCATTTTTTGTGTCCTGCAATTGGCCTAGTGATGCTTTTGGTTGGCCATCACAACGAGTTCGCCGCGTCCCGCTACAGCCCCGCCTCCCCAACTCCTTCCGCTGCTCTTGCGATGGATCTCTGGTTTTTTAACTGGCTTGTAGTAGGTGTTACAGTAGTTCACGTTTGCTGGGTGATTAGCGTTCGAGTTAAATATTGGGGGATGGATAATAGTAAAAGTAAAGGAGATTAAGTACATTTCATTGGCAAAACGGAAACAAAAATAGACTATAATTTCCTTTATAATGTGTTTCTCTCTTGTGTCACTCTTGAAGCTTCTTCTTTGGGCTCTTCAATGGGTAGTTTGCTGGAAGCGTTTGCTTCTCACCATCTGATTTCAGTATGAGGAGGAATATGTGTTTTTTTCAGCAGCACATGGTGTGCTGTGTGCCTTGCTTTTTGTGGGAGAAGGGCACCACCTAACCTCTAAACATTGCCAACGACTCGACTTCCAGCCACTTCACGGACATTGATCAGCAGTAATTTCGACAATAAAGTAAAGATGGCATTGGCCATTGGCCGTACTCTGCATAGACTGCAAGATTGTTGTTTTCAAGAACCAGTGAAGCCTTCTCTCTGCTTGTGAGATCATTGCAAGTATGCATATTTGAGTGTGATTTGTTTCAGGGCTACATATTTAAGTCTTGCAAATGCCGGACTTCAACACAAATGTTTTTACACTTAAGAACAATATGTCATAGTGCCTAAAATATTGTTCAGTACTTGTTAGAGGAATCCTCACATCAACTCAATTAATTCCCCCACGCTGCATGTTCTGGGACAGTGTAGTCCGCCCCAGTGGTGCATGGCAAAATGTTGAACAACCGAAAGATTTTGTGACTGGGTCTTTTATTGAACAGAATGGGTTTTTATGAGAGAGAAATCAAAAAGATTAGATATAACAAACTTGTTGGCAAAAATGCCTCTATACAGCAAGTGGCGTATATTTCTTCTAGGTACATGATATAGGAAAGGTGAGGACTCAAGTCAGCAGCAGTGTTTACAGAACATTGTTACGCTGCAGGGTGTCTCAAGTATGAACTTCTCTACAAAGAACCTTGTGGGATGGGGTCCCATTAAATCTGGTTTTGGGTGAAGGTGGAAACGCGTCCGCACAGGATAGAACAATGCACATGTATTGAAGCTATACATTAAAGTTAGAATTGTTCTGCTCATTCATTTTTAAAGGTATGTTTGTAGACACCCTACTTCCCAAACCCGTTTAAATTAAGATAGTGAATACCGCTGTATTATAATCTTAATCTGATAAAAACATATAGCCTTAGATTCCTTACCTTTGAACTTCCAGGCGTCAGGCTGTATCCGGAAGATTTTTCTTAGCAGTACCCCTGCGTGGCGGTAGGTGGCATCAGTCTACTCCACATGACGTTGTTGGCATTGTGTTCGCCGTTGTCGTGACATCCGCATCGTCAATATAACCGCCACTCCGGCACGCTGATCTCAGTTCTTTTTTTTTTTTTCAGCACCTACCAGGGCAGATCTGTCGAAGAGAGCTTACTCCCTGTCATTTTTTGACAGACTTTTTTCAGCTTATTGTCTACTTCTTTTGGTGTGCTAGGGATGTCTAGCAAGAAGACCTCGGGGTTCAAGCCGTGTGGCACCTGTCACCACGCCATGTCGGTCACAGACCCCCACTTAGTGTGTGTCTGGTGCCTGGAGCGCAACCACGACGTGAAGTTGTGCTTAGATTGCCGGGCCACGGCACCGAAAGCTTAGAGGGATCGGTCACTAAAACTAATCGCGGGCCGGCGCCTTGGAAGTCGCCCCATCGGTCTCGGCCCCAGTCTCTGTCAAGAGGAAGGTCTGAGCACCGTTGCAGAGAATCAAAGTCCGCTTCTTCCAACTCGTTAGTTAAGAGGCATCACAAAAAGCACAAGAAGTCGAAGCGTACTTCGCCACGTCTGTCGCGTGACGAGACTGAGGAACCTCTGCATTTGAGGCCCCGCTCCGCAGGTGCCTGGGTTGGCTCAGCGTTTCCCTCCTTTCCTGGAAGTTCTATGATGCCATGTGCGTCATATATGGGTGGCCTGATCCTGGCAGCATGCCTTCGGGTCCCGGAGGCTTGGATGAAGGAGTCCCTGTGGGTTCCGTGCCTTCGGCTCCAGCCCCGGCGCCATGGCTTCCTACTGGACCTGTTCCCGGGTCTGGACTAGTGCCGCTCGCACCTCCACAGTGACCTTCCCCGGCGCAGCGTCCACAGCCGATGTCCTCTGAGTCACTGGCACCCACCGGTGGCACCTCCCCAATCCTCATTCCCGATGACACTGAGCCGGTCAGGCGTCCACCGATGCTGACGGAGATGTACGACTCCATGCCGTTTAAACTGCCCTATTCTGAAGGGTTAAGAATGGATGAGGAGGATTGGGAGGGGGAAGGGGAGCAGGACCCCTTAGAAATTCTGCAACACCAGGACATGGACTTCTATGAGGAATTGGGTGATGCCAGTGGCCTGGACACCTCCCCAGATTCTGGCATGCTGTCTCCCCCTTACTTGGATAGGGAGGAGGGGGCATCATTCGCTTTGGTTGTGCATAGGGCTGCGGATGTCTTGGACCTGCAGCTCCCTATCCCTATGGTGGCAGTCAAGACCAATGTCTTGACAGAGGTCCTGCAGCCTGGTGTCTCCAGCTCGGAACCCTTTTTGCCTTTCAATGAGGCCTTGACAGATGTTCTTCTGGGCACCTGGTCCAAGCAGAGCACAGTGGCACCTGTGAACAGAACGATTGCCCGCTGCCATTGCCCTGCACCGGGCAACCCAGCTTTCCTCACCGCCCACCCCACAAAGCTTGGTGGTTCAAGCTTCCACTTCCTGTGGCGTGTTCTCTTCCGCACCCCCGGACAGGGAATCCAAGAGACTGGAAAGCTTCGGGAAGAAAATATTCTCTTGTGCCAGTCTAGCATTGCAGTCGGTGAGCACTGCATGCCTTTTGGGCCGTTATTCCCATTCGATATGGGACACAGTTGTGCGGGTGCTGCCCAGAGTCTCGGAGGAGGACTGGATTCTACTCTCCTAAACCATTTCAGATGGGAGAGATGCAGCAAAGTTCACCATACGATGTGGCTTGGACACGACCGACTCGCTGGGCAGAGCAATTTACACAACGGTGGCTGTACGTCGCCATGCCTGGCTGAGGACGTCTAGTTTTTCAGGGGATGTCCAGGCTAATCTCATGGACATGCCCTTTGATGGCTCCTGTCTCTTCGGAGACAAAGCAGATTCAGCACTTGAGCGTTTTAAGGACCCTCAGGCTATGGCCAAGTCCTTGGGCTTCACTACAACATCCCATCCTGTGTCTGCCTTTCGCTCCTTTCTTGTCTACGGAAGGGGCTACCAACCGCGCCAAGCCTATTCCGGCCAGAGGGTCCGGCAAGTTCAGAAACATCTGCGAGACCGTGGACGCGGTTCATCCCGACCCCGAGGGTCGGGAGGCCAGAAGTCAAGCCAAGCCACGATCCCCTCCTCCACTTCAAAACCCTCCTAGTACGATCCCCCCCAGGACCATTCACGGCCAGTTGGTGGCAGAATACGCCATCCTCTCCACCACTTGCGAGAAATCACCTTGGACAGGTGGGTGTTGCAAATAGTCCGGGGCTATTTCCTCCCCTTTGAGACTGCCCCTCCATCTATGCCTCTGGTGTACGTCGGCTGACTGAGGATCACCTCAAGACTCTCTTGGCCAAGGGAGCTTTAGAGAGGCTTCCTGGGCCAGAAATAGGCTGTGGTTGTTACTCCTGCTATTTTCTGGTCCCAAAGAAGGACAGAGGCCTTCGTCCTATCCTCGACCTCGGAACCCTCAACTACTTCCTCAAAAAAGAGAAGTTCAAGACAAGATGCTCACCCTACCTCAGGTCCTGTTTGCCCTGGACCCGGGAGACTGGATGGTAGCGCTGGACTTGCAGGATTTCTATTTTTATATCCCGGTTTACGGTGGACCACAAGCACTTTCAGTTTGCTGTGCTCCCTTGTGTATCTCAGGCCGGCAGAGGGAGTCTGCGCAATGCTCCCAACTAAGGGCGTCTCTTTTCTTAATCCTAAGTAATGCAACTGTCGTTTTTATGAATTTTTGAAGAACCGCTGGACCCATCATTGGGCAGTTCTTGCATTCCATCATTATTATGAACTTCCTGATGCCACTCAATACATAGGGAGTCAGATGACATCTGAGAGCTTCTTGCTGCTACTGTTTTTGTAGGAAATATGACTGCAAAAAACCCATTGCTGTGAATTGTTTTAATCCAGGAGCCACCGATGAACGCACCTTGAAAATTTCTCTCTTGCTTCATGCTTACTTAACCTGCTTCAAAACAAGCGAGAAGGGCAATACAAATCTGGATTTAAGAGTTGTGAAGAGTAATTTCTCTGATGCGCCACCTTGTGTTTAGATTAGTACCCACATACCTGCTTTACAATTTCTTTTATCTTTCACATATGATAGGCTGTTTTACTTCCATGATGTTGCTGTGTTGTTGGATAGGTCAATGTTCATGTGACATCACTGCTTGCGAGGTGATTGGAAGTGGTCTAGGTGAGATGATATTTCTTGTAAGGTCCAAAGTCACGTAACCTCTGCTATCCCTGGCCTTTTGATGAATCGACGGACATGACATAATCATTTAATAGGAAACCAATGTGGGATCACACTGCTTCACCCCCCAGCAGGTTCGCCCCTAAGCATTATGGTGAATGCAGGTCGCCAAGCTTGTGTACTTGCAAAAGTTTTTCGAGTATTTCACCAGGTTGGTGCAGATTAGTACTGGCCATCTCTATACACGTGTTTCTGGATTCTTATCCGTCGTCAGTAGAGATTAGGCGTTCAAGTATTTGGGGTTGCTGAGCAGGCTACCAAAGTATTCTCGGGTCACAGTACCTCTCAAGGCGCGCAGGTGCCTCTCCACGAGCTCGTCAGCTCAAACGGCTCGAGGGAGCCTTTTAAACAAGTACACACGCTTGGCGAACTGCAATCACCATAATGCTTAGGGGCGAACCTGCTGGGGGGTGAAGCAGTGTGATCCCACATTGGTTTCCTGTTTAAAAGGCTCCCTCGAGCCGCTTGAGCTGACGAGCTCGTGGAGAGGCACCTGCGCGCCTTGAGAGGTACTGTGACCCGAGAACACTTTGGCAGCCTGCTCAGCAACCCCAAATACTTGAACGCCTAATCTCTACTGACGACGGATAAGAATCCAGAAACACGTGTATAGAGATGGCCAGTACTAATCTGCACCAACCTGGTGAAATACTCGAAAAACTTTTGCAAGTACACACGCTTGGCGAACTGCATTCACCATAATGCTTAGGGGCGAACCTGCTGGGGGGTGAAGCAGTGTGATCCCACATTGGTTTCCTGTTTAGAAGGCTCCCTCGAGCCGCTTGAGCTGACAAGTTCGTGGAGAGGCACCTGCGCGCCTTGAGAGGTACTGTGACCCGAGAACACTTTGGCAGCCTGCTCAGCAACCCCAAATACTTGAACGCCTAATCTCTACTGACGACGGATAAGAATCCAGAAACACGTGTATAGAGATGGCCAGTACTAATCTGCACCAACCTGGTGAAATACTCGAAAAACGTTTGCAAGTACACACGCTTGGCGAACTGCATTCACCATAATGCTTGGGGGCGAACCTGCTGGGGGGTGAAGCAGTGTGATCCCACATTGGTTTCCCACATAATCATTTAATGATTGGATGATGCTGCATCCACCATCCCTCAGTCTCCCGCCTCATTTAAAGATTGGGGACTGCTTGATTTCCAATGCTGGAGATTCATCTGACTCCTCTATTGGAACCCTGTAGCTGGAGGCTCACCGGCCACAGAGGTGCCTCCCTTAGGGCATTAGAAAGTATGCCCTATTAATGTTGGGCCTTTTAAGCACTCTGTTCACATCAGCCATGTACACAGTGGCAGCTGCTAAAATGATAGAAGACCCTCTGCTTAGGAATATGCTTCAGCAAACCCTAAAAAATGCAGTCCAGCCGCTAAGATATGCTGGTCAGTCAGCATTAAGTGTTTCCTGAAAGTCTTCTCGCCATGCCGGCAGGACCACAGGCAAGATGTCAAGAATCTTTAAGTAAGATGTGTGGTTCTCCAGCAGATGTGAGGCCTTTTCCATCCATGCAGGTCCAAGGATCTCCCACCACACTCTGTCTACGCCAGGGATAGCCCTCCTTTTCTATATTAGCTACTTAAGTTCAATAAAAAATCATCCCAAGCTAGTCACACAAATTATCAGTGTTACAATAATGACCACTTCACACAAGGTTTCTTTAAGGGCCATTGCATGCACGATTACTAACAGTGACCACCTCAGTGCGTCAGGCAAGTTCACAAGCAACAATGTAAAAAATAAAGCTTCATCAATTTTAATTTTGAATGCCTCTGCATGTCATGGCAGTCATACACACAGTGCCCTCTGGTGTCTAAGAAAGAACGTCAGTATAAGACGCTCTAATGCAGCATGAATTACTATTTACTAGTATTTTCTTCCTGGAAACATCAGCTGATCAGTTTTAAAAATGCACACATTATACTTTTAAATACATTCTTTTCAGTTTTGGAAAACTGCCAAATTCAAGCAATCAAAAGTTTTTTGTTTACTAAGTTGGACTACAAATAGGGTAGCTACTCCTAGGTAGCTTGGGAGTGTGCAGCAGCGCCTGAGGTACTCATTGGAGAACCATGGTCTATGCCCTACCGATAACTATGATGTTCCCAGAGCTGCACAAAATCGATATTTACTATCATAAGCAATTCCCGGTTGGACATCTAATATCTCCTTGTTTCTCTTTTTCGTGTGACGCTCCATTACTGTATCAGTTGTTCACTCTTTTTCCATCTTATTCTCACCCCTCGTTGTATGTATCCTTACTTCCTTCCGGGATCGCCTGTTTCCTTCTCTCCCACTCGCTGTCTTTTTCTTATCCTCTTCCTCCCTTGTCTTTCTTACTGAATGCGGAGTCGTTTTACAAAATAGAAATAGATGATCACTGTGTTTCTACTAGCTCTTCATTTGATATCATATATTGTATAGTTGATCAGCTCAGTTTCTTAGTACTGTATTCAAGCCAGTCTGTATTGAAACCCTACTTTATGGAAAAGTGCAATACGTAAGACTTTTGAGCGTGATCTTCTCCAATCACTGCCCCACCATTTAGTTCTCCATCTTGAGCTACACTTTGGTATTGTGCTGATTAGGATGTTGACTTTTTTCGCCTCTTTATCAAAAGCTGTAACTACAAGGGACATTAGTGGCTCAAGCCAGTCTCCTTCAAAACTGAGGCTTCTGGGACGGTTGACGGCTTTCAATGCAGTTGGTTTCCTTTTAATCGAAAAGGTACAGAACCTTTTTTTTTACTAAATAGCAGTCATGTCCTCTGCAAAGGACAGAGGGCATCGAATTTAACTCGTGACTGAGTTGTGCTGCTGCTGCACACCTTCTGTTGATCAGCATAGTTGTAAATCATTTAGCACTAAAAGGCAAGAAGTTGAACACATGAATTTATTCTGCATAAAGCACCGGCTTCTCATCCATCTTCTATACAAATATTGTATTAGACTAACGTCTTTATAGTGTATGACAAACTTTATGAACTTTGTAATCTATTTTAGGGCAAACATGCCTACATGCTATTCCAATTCCGTCTTCTCGAATTTCTTTCTGTACATATACTATGAATTAACTCCCCT
The DNA here is from genome assembly GCA_963921515.1 of Calotriton arnoldi. Taxonomy (NCBI): domain Eukaryota; kingdom Metazoa; phylum Chordata; class Amphibia; order Caudata; family Salamandridae; genus Calotriton; species Calotriton arnoldi. The sequence continues at coordinate 238,774 of CAWUFW010003925.1, read as the reverse complement.
ACCCCCCATCATAAATAATGTACCTTTATAATCATCCATGTAATGGAGTTTGTTCTACAGAAAACTGAATAAATTAATTAATTAAATATCTTTGAGCACTTATAGAATATTAAATGATGCGTTTCATTGGCTACACTTGCGAAGTAAAATTAAAATGTGAAAGACTTGCACGCCTGTAGAGATTATTCAAACATGATGAACAGTGGAGAATGGTGTGTTCTTTATTTGAAATAAAATGCAGTTTTACTGATCATATTTTAACTTAAATGTGACCTGATGTCCTGCAATATTAGATGAGTATTAATACAGTCAAATTGTTTCTTGGTTGCAGGCATGTGTCCATTGCAAACTGAACATGAAGGAGGGTGACCCCGCAGTGTATGCAGAGCGTGCGGGCTATGACAAGTTGTGGCACCCGGCTTGCTTCGTGTGCTCGACTTGCAACGAGCTCCTGGTGGATATGATCTACTTCTGGAAGAGCGGCAAACTCTTCTGTGGCCGGCATTACTGCGACAGCGAGAAGCCCAGGTGTGCGGGCTGCGATGAGGTGAGATATTCATTAATTCATTGAGTAGGTGGTCTACCTTCATCAGCTCGCATTACCAGCGTCAGCTGACCCCCAATCGGAGGGATGCAGCTTAAGTTTCTCGCCACTCGCCACCTCGTCATGTCTCTCAGTAGTGAGCAGTGGACTCTTAGAGTATCTGTTTTCCACCCTCCCTACCCCTAACTACCCCCTCCCCCGAAAAAGGGAGTAGGGGACCCCTGCAGCATCCCTACCTCCTATTACCTTTCCTCCCTTTTCCCTGCTCCTCCCCCCCCCCCCCAACTTTCTGTTGCATCTGGACCATCAAGAGCGGTAAGGCCGCACCTCATCACTCACCCAGGTGCACGCTTGTGTTTTATGTTCTTTATTTTTTTTTTTCCTATAAAATTGTATTGGCACTTAGTAAGAAAATATATACAAATAGACCAATATTGCAGAGGTTCTGTGATACAGAACCATAATTTTACCATAAGTTGCACCAAAAGGTGTGGTACCTATGCAGCGGCCAATCTATAAACTAATTGTGACTGGCCCCATCAAATCACGGCATGTAATGGACACGTTAAGGTAACGAGTGTCGTTAGTGTTGCGCCCAGGTGGCGGAAGACCTACCCTGCAATGCCGTATCCGGGATGGTAAAATTAGGTTAACACACCACATTGCCCTTGTTTTTAGTGTAGACATATCACATTTTCACTAGGTCCTGAGGAATTGCCACTAGGGTGGAAGGCAGGATCATTAAAATTATTAAAATTATTTTGCCTGACTCTTCCATTTCCCTGTTTTAACTCACAAGGTCTACTTGACTTACACATCTGCACGTCTACACTCCCTAGGCCCCTTACACCCACTTCACCAAACGGCAAGGAATAAAAGATCTCCGCCAAAGAGCCCCTGCATAGGGTGCCCGTCGGGTATTGCAGCGCCGACCCGACGAGGAGCATGCCCGATGATGAAGCATGACACCCAGCGGGCTGGGTGTGTGAGGGCCCTCATTCCGAAAGGAAGGATTTCCCTTCCCTCCTTTCGTTAGATACCTGTGTTTTTCCTACTTAGTATCTCGCCTTCTACCTTTCTCTCCCCCCTTAGGAACTGCATACCTATTTGTTTTGTACAAACAGAAGCTGCACACCCCCCAAAAAAAGAAATAAACCCTAGAAAAATGGCAATGAAGAAATACATACATGAGTACATTTGATAAACAGCAACCATTTACCAATTGAGATATAGAAAAAAAAACAATGGAAAAAATAGTAATTGATGTGAATGTTATTCCATTGCTACACCTGCCAAAAATGACTTGTAAAAACTTACCACAAAGCTCAGATGTTGCTTGTATCCTGTGGAGTGCTTTGATTAGTGTAAATTTGTAAAGTGCTACAACCCCCTGCCCCATGCACACCGAGGGCCCGATTACAAGCTGGACGGAGGGATATTGTTATATCCTGTCTATGTACTAATGTTACTCATATCTTAACCAGCTCCTAGCTGCTCAGCCAGTGTGAGTGTTCTGAGTGGAATGTTGGTGTGATAGGGATGCATGGAATGTTTGGGTGCCTGTGTGGTGAGGTGTGACAGTTGAAGATGGGCTGAGCAGCAGGCAGGCTGCTCCTGGTGGGGCGGTTGTACATGGATTACCAACCTGCTTTACATGGAAACCAACCTGTAACTAAGACCTAATAAAGAAACTACAAAGATACAACTCAGCTACATCTGGTACATCACAACATATTTTTGGTGACGACCTGGAGACGAACCCATGTCTTTCAATTGGACTTTTAGTAACTGGCTCTCAAAAGAAGATATAAAACTGAAGGAACCTACAGATACTGACAGCGCAAAGTACATTTCCAGGAGGAAGATGTGCACAGAGGAGCAGATAGTGCAAAGTACTTTTCCAGGAGGAAGATTTTCACAGTAGAGAACAGGAGTCAACAAGAAAGCAGAGAAAATGAAGCACCAGGCCTCGCAGCCCCACCAGTGTCCTTTACAGTGGACAGCCCTGGCCCTGGACATGCTTAATTTGCCTTCATTGCTTTATTTCATGCTACTTAATATTTCTTGTGAACGTTTCCACATTAGCGCATCTCTTTTGTTACATTCGATTTCACAGTGGATTTTGGCCCCAAGACGCAGTCAACAGGAATAAGTGGAATTTTATCCTAAGGATTTTCCATGCTTCACAGTCGTCTATGGTGAGGTCAGGAATGGCAATGGCTGAAACTCGAGTATAGTACAAGCTCAATCTTTCTGACAGCTTTGGGTTTGAGTATCACAGCCTCTGACGGTTTGGAATCTGCCTGCAATGTGTCATGGGTGTGTTTTACCTTGCCATCTACATTCCGTGTTTGAAAACTAATGTATCACACACGTTAACGTTGGGATCAAATGGGTCTCAGTACCGGCGGCCGGAGTGGGCCGTGACAGTGGTCAAGTTTTTTTTTTATTTTTTTTGGTTTTTTTAAAAGAAGAATTTGGGATTTCAAAAGTTGGTACCTGGTAAGCGCGAGCTTGAACTTATGTGGCTGCGCGAGTCTTTTCAGCGTGCACGCGTCTTTTCAGCAGCCGCGAGCCTCTCCAAGCTAACAGTTATTGACGCACGCAACCGCCGGAAGGCTTCCGGCACACCGTAAAATACGTGCCTCCATCTTGAGTCTATATGGTGAAGCACAGTGAGACTCATCGTGAACACGCACACAGAGAACGTTAAACGCGGGCATACATTCGAGTTGTTGGCTCAAGTTTCTCATGCGGACGCATGGTGCAGGTGTCGGCAAATTACGTAAGTTCTCTTGATAAAGCTGCGGCATGTGAAGCCTACAACAGACTCCATGTGCTGTATCGACACTCTGTATGCGTTTGCTAAGACTCCACATTAATTGCACGTTGAAGTCCGTGGAGTACCTGCCTGTGCACGATGGTGCTACATAACAATCTTATCTACATAACATTTTCTTTAAAGTTCACGGATTGACAGTACAGTCGTGGTGTAAAAAGTAAAAGCTACATCTTAGCTTTGAGACTTTTCGCTAACTATGGATGCTCAGACTACAGATTGGCATGTATCCAGTTTTTGGTTTGGAAGTAGGGAGACCGTGGTTGTCAACTTCGTGTGAGATATCGCTCACAAGACATCTTGCTGTGGCTTAATTGAATATGGTCCATCTTTAGCAATGGAAAAAAAAAAGAATTTGCTGATTTAGGGGTCATTTTGAGTCATGTTTCACTTTATGGGTAATGCTTTGCTCTGTGGTGCCACATTAAGGCTTTCAATGCATGTTATGGCATTTCTTGAAGGTAGACTCTGGTTCAATTTACGACATGACTACGTAGTTCCTGTGTACTTTTCATCTTTTCTGGTGTGCAAGCTTTTTATGTGTGGGCACTTAATCCATGAATTTGATGTGCCGTTTATTTCACTGTGTAGGTGTCTTTACCTAATGTTCACATCTTTTACGTTGGTGTCGCCACTAATTGGTATGTTAGGTGGTATCGCTATATTTTTACATTACATCTTGGGTTACGTTTCTACATTGAATGTTACATCCCTTACACGTGGGATTGCGTTATGAGTTTATTTTGCGCTTTTACTTTGGATAGACTAGGTACATGAGGGAGGTCCTAGTGTTTTAGTAGGTGGGGGTCACCCATTTCTTGTTAGTTCTTACACTCCCTTGCAATAGTGACAGGCATGGGTTTTAGCCCCATTTTTACACGTTACTTTCCCTTACATGAGGGATGGGAATGGGTTCTAGTCCCATTTCTACGCAGTAAATCACATGACCCTTACATGGGGGTTGTCTCTATGGGTGTCATTCCCATTTACACAGTCTACATTAAAAACCCTTACATAGGGTATGGCATTATGGGTTATAGTCCCATTTACATTATTTTCAGACCCTTACGTGAGGGGTAGTTTTATGGGTGTCAGTCCCATTTACACGTTTTACATAAAAACTCTTACACAAGAGACGTATTTATGGGTCACAGTCCCATTTCTACTCGTTTTTGACCCTCTCATCAGGGGTGGCTAGATGGGTGTCAGTCCCATTTACACTGCGTACATTTCTATTCCTTACGTGAGGAATCCTGTCTACACTTTTTGTTCCCTTGTAGTAGGGATCGAATTTTCTGGGTGCGTGTCACCCTTTGCTACACGTTACAAATTGTTTTTAAATTGTTTTTATAATTGGGGAGGATGGATGATATTGCTTGTCTATTTATGTATTCATCCTCTCTGGTTTCTTAATTGTTCAGACTCTCTCGAGATGTTGTACTTTACTTTGCATCCCTGAGTTTTTAACTATTTTCTACATGTGTACATTTTTATGTATAGTTGTTCACTCTTAGCATTGTTTATTTTAGTTTTGATTTAAAAGGGGGAGGATATGATATATCCTGCCTATGTACTAATGTTACTCATATCTTATCCAGCTCTAAGCTGCTCAGCCAGTGTGAGTGTTCTGAGTGGAATGTTGGTGTGATAGAGATGCATGGAATGTTTGGCTGCCTGTGTGGTGAGGTGTGACAGTTGAAGATGGGCTGAGCAGCAGGCAGGCTGCTCCTGGTGGGGCTGTTGTATATGGATTACCAACCTGCTTTACATGGAAACCAACCTGTAACTAAGACCTAACAAAGAAACTACAAAGATACTACAACACAACAGATATGCCTGGGCGGGACACAGCTCTACTGAATTACTAGTGTCCTGTGTTCCCACACACAGATTTGCCAGGTGCAGGTACATCTGATACGATTTTTGCTGGCCCTAAACCCCATTGGTAAAATTCCTTGAGGCTTGAACTGCAAGTGCAGCTGGGAACTGGTGGCGGTCTCCCCAAACCCCTCCTATAGGATGGGGGATGGGAAGGTATGTCATCCTCCTGTCTCTACTGCCACCCTCAACACCCCTCACCTCTGCCAGCTTCCTCTATCAGATGCTCAGAGTAAATGATAAAAGAAACTGGTAATCCACCAAAAAATTGAAAATCTGAGCGGAATTTGGCCTGAAATAGGATCCACACAGATATTCCCCCATACGGTGGAAATTAACTTGTAATAGCCCCATTTATGTGTGGAGATACCACTCAGAAATGTTATTTCCGGCCACAGTAGCCTCACACGTAAAAACGCCTACTTGCAATTGGGGCCTTATTGGTACCATTTATCACTACAGGAATAAGAAGATAAAGATTAAACTCTGCAACATTGTGCAGAGAGGAACATTTTTTATTGAATTATTTTTTAAATCGCAATTTAAAACTTGATTTAGAGTACGTTTTGGCTCTTAACGATGCTAACAAATAGACATTGTACCCTACTGCTCTTCGTTTCTTTCCTGATGCGCAATGGTACAGCTTTAATTGTGTTCTCCATTAGTATTCTGACTGAAGAAGCACCTGTCAGATGGCTTTAATCTGCTATTGATAGGACAGAAATATGAAATTCTTAGCAATGTGAACATCATAGTTCTGTTAAAGATGAGTATTTACGGTTTTTATAAAGCGCTCAAATCACCAGAAGCATTTCAAAGCGCTGAGTCAGAGGAGCTCAGCTATAGAGGAAATGCTGTAGTTGAGATGGAAATCCAGCAGGGAGTCTTTAAGGTTCTCCCTAGGTGGAAAAGCCTTACAAGGGAAGCCCTCAGGGCTTTAAGTGGGCTGGGTCTCACCGGTGCTGAGTGTCGTGTCGCCATGCCTGTCCTGACTACATCCGAGGGTCAGGCATGGCAGGAAAGGAAGAGGAGGACCCTGGGGGGGAAAGAGGCAGTTTGCGCCTGTACACGATACAATAAAGACGTGTTACAAGGCAGCAGGTGTCCCGTGTGTTCTTTGGCGGGGAACATGAAAACTGGAGACTAGGGTGGGATGCGGAGTCACCCCCCTCTACCTCCCGCATTGTAAAAAAAGAAAAAAAAAAGAAAAAAACGAGCGAAGCACACGCTGCCGCGAATGAAGAGCGAAGCATCTGTACCGCAGGAGAGAGCGCGAGTGACGGCCCAGTACACTGATGCGGCCCGCAACCGGGAAACACACCCAAGAACCCAAAATCCGGGGATAAAACTGCAGCCCCACACGAAGAGACATCGCATGGAGCCAGGAGTAAGCCAAAATAAAATGCCCCTTTGAAGAGAGCATGCAGGAGTCATTTCGGCGGCCATTTTGGAATCAGGCACACTACATTAATTAAGCCTGATCCCCAACACGGCGGCCATCTTAGAGTCAGGCGACACACAAAAAGCTCCCTGGAGCCCGCCGAAAGCGCTGCTGAGACCCATAGACGCTACTGAAGCCTGCCGGAGCCACATTGCGCCCCACCATGTCGACAGCACCCGACTCCTCGCAACAGGCGGTACCTGGCACTGCACAAACTGCTTCACAGCCTGGACCGATACTCATGGGGGTATCATTCCTGCGTCCTCCCGAGCCCCTAATACTGACATCTGGAAACAGTATGGGCCCCAAGTGGAAGAGCTGGCTTGAGGACTTTGAAGACTTCATGAAGGGGTCACAAGTCCGTGACTCTAACCAACAACTCATAGCCCTACGAAACTTAGTGGGCAAAGACGTTGGACAAATTATTAAAGAATTACCCCCAGCCAATGCTGCGTCCTATGAGGACGTGAGAGAAGCCCTAAATAAGAAGTTCCTTCACAAGCGGAACCTAGACTACGAGCGCTACACGTTCAACCTCGCGTCCCAAGAGCGAGATGAGCCCATGGGCGACTTTATCTCCCGCCTCAAGCGTCTCGCTCGCTATTGTGAGTTTGACAACTTAAACACAGAAGACGCACTTCGCCTACGCATTATCGAGGGGTGTCAATCCGAGTCACTACGCCGTCGACTGCTAAAAAAGCACTACTCTCTCGACGACATAGAAGAACTCACCCGTATCAATGACCAAGCGGAAGAGCATGCGAAAAAGATGGAAGCCAGCAAAACTGAGAAAAGAGAACAAGCTCTCCGTGTACAGTCTCACACAGAACCGAGATGCCGTCCGGACCACCACAAATCTGGAAGATTCACAAGGTCACCCCGCAGCGGGACCAAGAGCAGCCACTCCCGGAGACAACCACCACAGTGTTATCGGTGTGGTCAAGACTACCCTCACACGGGCCAGTGTACAGCCATTGGTCAACAATGTCACCGATGTGGGAAAGACATCCATTTTGAAGCCGATTGCCAAACCCGTCGCACGGAAACGGGACAGACCAAGCGAAACACAGGGTCACGCCACCACGTGAGGGCTGTACAAGGGCGAAGAGATCGCTCAACAAGTTCGTCAAGGTCCAGTACCCAGTCACACAGCTCATACTGATCCCAGCGGTCAACGTCCAGAGAGTCGTCCGCCCTCACTCCCATATCACAAGATAGTGACGAGTATGTGTGCATGGTGGCGGATCCGGACAGACTGAAGAAATACCCACGGCTACACATCCAAATGGGAAGCCATTCCGCCAAGTTTGTTCTAGACACAGGTGCATCACTCAACTACATTTGCGCCACCGAGTACCAGAGTATGAATCCAAAACCGAAACTGGAGCCAGCCGCAGTACGAGTCTACACATGGATGTCCAGAGAACCATTGCCGTGTCTGGGACAGTTTCGCACAATGCTGACATACAAAGACCGGAAAATTCAAGCGCAAATCCATGTGATTGAAGGCCCCGAAGCAGCAGACTGTCTTCTCAGCTTACCAACATCGGAACGCCTGAAGCTGGTCGAGATTCTGTACAAAGTGGACGACTCGCCAGACATTGTCAACAAATTCCCGAAGCTGTTCAGTGGCCTAGGGAAGCTAGCTCACTTCAAGGTCAAGCTGCATATCAACGAGCAAGTGACACCAGTGGCACAGCAACCCAGGAAGGTGCCATTCCACCTACAGCAAGCGGTGGATGACGAACTCCAAGACCTACTAAAGGCGGACATCATAGAACGATCGACTGGACCCACTCCATGGGTGTCGCCAGTAGTAGTCGTGCCCAAGAGAGGACAGGACAACAAGGTACGCCTGTGTGTGGACATGCGAGCCCCGAACACAGCCATCGAAAGGGAGCGGCATCCAGGACCCACATCAGCGACATGATCACACGCCTAAATGGAGCAACAGTCTTCTCGAAACTGGATCTCAACAAGGGGTACCACCAACTTGAGCTTCACGAGAAATCGAGATACATTACTACATTCACCACACACCAAGGACTTTTCAGATACAAGCGCCTCAACTTCGGGATCTCGTCAGCGGCCGAGATCTTTCAGGAGGCTGTCCGGCGAGTAATCCAAAACATCCCAAACGCATTCAACTACAGTGACGACATCTTGGTGTTCAGAGAGACCCAGAAAGATCACGACAAAGCGCTGGACCGGGTGTGTCACGCCCTCCTCAACGCCAATCTCACACTCAACCAAGATAAATGTGAGTTTCATAAGTCGACTCTCAAATTCTACGGCCACATCTTCTCAAAAGAGGGCATGAGACCTGACCCCGAGAAAGTATCAGCACTATCGGACACTCCACAGCCTCATGATGTCAGCGACATCCGCTCGTTCCTGGGTATGGCTAGTTACTGCGCCCGTTACATCAAAGACTACGCAACCATCAGTTACCCGTTACGAGAACTGACACGACAAGGGCAAAGCTTCCAATGGTCAGCTAAGTGTGAACAAGCCTTTAACAAAATCAAGACAGCTGTAAGCTCAGCCATCAACCTCGCCTATTTCAACCCCAAACGGAAGACAGAAATCACTGTAGATGCCAGTCCCGTTGGGCTAGGTGCGATTCTGGCGCAATACGATGACGAAGACAACCAACGCCACATCGTTGCATACGCCAGTCGCAGCCTCACCGACACGGAAAAAGCATATTCCCAACCGGAAAAAGAGAGCCTGGCGGTCGTGTGGGCGTGTGAGCACTTTCACCTCTTCGTATATGGCAAGCACTTCACACTCATCACCGATCACCAAGCTCTGACAACCATCTTTGGGAACCCCCGGGCGAAGATGCCTCCGCGGATCGAACAATGGGGAATCCGTTTGCAAGACTACACGTATACCATCATTCACAAACCGGGGAAGGCGGACAACCCGGCAGATTACATATTGCGGCATCCACAAACTCTGACGCGAGCGCGACACTCTGTAGCCGAAGAATATCTCCACTTCGTCACTGACCAGGCCTGCCCACCTGCCGTTCCACTAGAAGCCAATATCGAAGCTTCCGGCAAAGATGCCACGCTCCAAAACATCATGCATTGTGTCCGCACCAATTCGTGGAGACACCTGGAAGAGGCAAAGACGAGTGACGCCATCAACACTCAAGAACTCATGGCGTTCAAACACGTCAAGGACGAACTCTCCATCAGTGCCATCGGTTTGTTACTAAGAGACCGGAGGATCGTCATCCCTCACAAATCGAGACAAGGAACCATCAACCTGGCACATGAAGGACACCGAGGGGTGGTAGCTACGAAGAAAGCGCTGCGAGAGCGCGTCTGGTTCCCTTCCCTTGACCAGATGGTAGAGACCACACTCCAAGACTGTCCACACTGTCAATTGGTAGGGCGAGAAGAATCACATGCCCCCCTGCAGATGTCGGACCTCCCAGACAGCGTATGGCAACAAGTAGCCGTCGACTTCTTTGGCCCGCTGAAGACTCGAAAGTACATCATTGTCATCATGGACGAGTACTCCCGATTCCCCATTGCTCACCAAATCTCCTCTACCAAAGCGACCACTGTCATACCTGTCATTGACGAAGCATTTGCCGCGTGGGGGAATCCCCACGGTGGTGAAGACTGATAATGGACCACCTTTTAACGGACCGGAATTTGCAGAATTCACGAGACACCTGAATTTCAAGCACCAAAAGATCACTCCCTTGTGGCCCCAGGCCAACGGGATGGTTGAACGATTTATGGCCACCATAAAGAAGACAATGCAACAAGCCGAACTAGCTCATCGTGACATTCAGCCAGGGTTAAATGAAGTACTACGGGCATACAGGACCACGCCGCACAGCACTACAAATCAATGCCCTGCCACTCTGATGCTCGGGCGAATTCCACGCACCTGGATACCGACCGCAGACGCGGTCACACAATCCAGAATCACGACTTCAGACCACGAGACCCTGGTAGAACTGGATCGGACCAAGAAAGCAAAAATGAAAGAATATGCCAACCACCGCAGACATGCCAGGACATCCGACATCCGAGAAGGAGACTGGGTGCTGGTGAGGCAGGAAAGGAAAACCAAAGCGGACAGCCGTTACCATGCCCATCCGTTACAAGTAACAAGAAGGAAAGGGACCATGATTACAGCTGAGTCCGGAGTCAAGAGAGCAACCCGAAACGTGTCACATTTTAAAAAGTGTAGCCCGACAGCATACGCCCAAGCTCGAGAACCTGACTGGGACACAGACGTGTCAAGTCAAGAAGAAAGCAGTCGTGAAGAACCCAGACGAGTGTCGGAGGCCTGCGACACGAGAGAGGGGCGCCTCTCTAGCCGACCACGAACCAGCCGACCAAGGAGAACTGTTCGAAAACCCACCCGACTCATTGAAGAACTCTGAGAGGAACATTGAACGTTCACAATACAAAAAGGGGGAAGATGTCGTGTCGCCATGCCTGTCCTGACTACATCCCAGGGTCAGGCATGGCAGGAAAGGAAGAGGAGGAGCCTCGGGGGGGGGGGGGAAAGAGGCAGTTCGCGCCTGTACACGATACAATAAAGACGTGTTACAAGGCAGCAGGTGTCCTGTGTGTTCTTTGGCGGGGAACATGAAACTAAACACCGGCAGTTTTTTAAAGGGGGCCTCGAAACAGGTCTCTTTCGGACTCTGTTTTGTGCCCTGGCACAGGCAGTCCGTTTTTTCTCGGACTGCAGTGACAGCAGGCACATCGATGTGCGCCTGCTCACACTGCTCACTTCTCACTAGTGGAGAAGTTACCGCATGACATCATGCCAGGTGAGCGTTGTAGGAAAAGGGAAATCCTTTAGAGAGTCATTTTTTCTCTGGATTTCCCTTCTCTTTTTGAAACTCAGGATCCGCAACATTGTCGTGGTGTCACCAGGCTGTAAGTGGAAGCTTTTTAAATATTATATACAAGCCATAGTTTCTGCTTATTTATCTTATGCAACTAACCACCATTGACAAAACCAAAAGTCCTGACTTATTGTAGGTATGATGTTACTTGTTGTATCATATATCTGGATGCAATGACAGAAACAGCAAAATACAAGTCGGGTGGCACACTATGCTAAGCACAGATTTTTAGCGTAGGTGTTGTAAGTCACGCCCTTAATTAAATTGGTCACGCCCCTTTGAGAGACCCCCCAGTTTTTTCATCCCACTTAAAGCCCTGGAAGCCCTGTACAGTTAATGTCCCAGCCTCGGGTTTCTGAATAGCATGTTCAGTTTCGAAACCAATTTGAAATGTTTCATCGTAATAGTAACTTGTCCCATCCGTGCTACTATCTCGTAGCACCGATTTTTGGTGTTGTCTGGACGGATGCCGCATGGCTCCCTTCTGCTTTAGTGTTGCCACAACGTGGGAATAGAAGAGGGGTCGAGGTTGAGACGTGTGTTACAGGGGTTCGTGTTAGTATGCGTTCTTTCTCCTTGCCTGGTGCCCAGTATGTGGGGCTGATTTGATTGATTTATTCTCAGCGTATGAAGGGTACTTACTGTTTAAGGGGGCCCTGTACTTTAGAGGACTCAAAAGGCACGGTGCAACAAGATCCCGACTGAATGGGGCGGCGTCACAGACGTATTGTTCACTTTTGAAATCTCTGATAACATTTCTTTCACCCGGGCAAACGAACGCTGAATCTGCTCACATCCCTGTTGGCAAATGGTTTATATAAAAGCCCGTTCACCTCTGCCTGGGCCCAACTGCACATATTTAACTTAAGCTTTTGTATCAAACTTTGTTCCTCGAGCGCCCTCTACTGTCTTCGTGTATGTGCACTATAAAACCTAACCTAACCAAAGAAGCAGCTAACAATTGCTTAATGTAGGTGTGCTTAATGCTTTTATTCTAACTCCATGGTGGTGTCTACTGTGCTGTGAATTTGCTGTTTGCTATGCCAAGTATGTGATGTTTGCGGTTTCACGGAGCAAATTGTAGAAGCCTGAAGAGAATGTTAAAGCTCTCTCTGTGTCCATACAAGACAGATACCACGCTTCTGACTAAAACCCAAACGGACATTGCAGGGAGGCTTGAAATTTAAACACAGACTTGTGGATTGGACTTTGTTAGCATGTGTCTTTAAAAGGGCCCTCTCACCGCCCCGGGCCCTCCTACCGCCCCGGGACCTCCAACCACTGCCCCGTGCCCTCTCACCGCCCCGGGACCTCCAACCACTGCCCCGTGCCCTCTCACCGCCCCGGGCCCTCTCACCGCCCCGGGCCCTTCACCGCCCCGGGCCCTTCACCGCCCCGGGCCCTCTCACCGCCCCGGGCCCTCTCGGCATTATACCAACCCAACCGACCCTTCGCACACGATCTTTAATCGTTACCTGTCCCTGTACTTCGATATTTCAACCTGTGTGCAGTGCCCTTTTGCTATCTAACTATGCTTGCCCACAATAAATATTATATATGGGTATATATTTCAACTTAACCCTTTTTCAGGGAATTTTATTTCTCGTATTCCTTTGACTTAATAGTTCTATCTAAAAATATTGCTTTTGTTGACAAGCCGCAGAAACATGTCTGCTGCGCGCTCAGATGAACACTCGTCACATTGCTGTTCACTGAACTTGGAAATGAATGATGTATCCCTCATTTTCATAGTACCCACAGTCCTTTACTTTATAGCGCCATGAATGTCTGTCAGATTAGCTCCCTGACCTCAGTGCACGCAGAACAACCATGCCGTGCCTGGAATGATGTACACGGGTGATGGTGGTCTCTGAGTGGCACACCACATTATTTTGTGCTAGTTATGAGCGGTTCCTGAACCACTGCTTCCCGTTCCTGTAACTCTGTGCTTTAGGAATCAGAGAAGTGGGATTGAATCGCTGTAGTGTCTCTGAGCAGGCCAGCACTGTTTATTGTACTCAAAGAAAGGCCCAGCTTGACTAGGGGGCTGAATATACACCATAAACATTACCGACCATAGAGTAAGCAGGAGAATCACCACCGTTCTATAATCAATTATAATAAAATACATTTTAAATCGATATTATAATTCTTGGCGCGTTTCAAGTTTCCCCCGCTATCCATATTTAACATGTTTGTCTGCTTCAAATGAATTTAGGGAGACCCTCCCGGAGTCATTCTGAAGTCATACGATGACTTCAGTTGGCCTATTCCTGTAATTATCTGGTGAAGTCATCACAGGCCATCTTGACGTATGTGTGTAGGGTGAAATATTTAAGTCAGATGACTAGAGTCATCAGAAAAACGACTCTAGGATGGTGTTGCTATTACTTCAAGGTGATGATCATTAACCGCTGTAGGATGCCCTTGTGATTACTTCAGTGGAAAAGATGTGATGATCTTTTACTATTCCAGGATGATTCCCTGATGACTTCAGAGTAAGATTGTATTACTCCCGATGACTTTAGGCTGGTGTTTTATTACTCTACGATCTGAAAAAAGAAATAAAATGGTTACACTGGCTCCCAGTCAAACAACGGATTCAATTCAAATCCCTGTGCACGGTCTTTAAGGCCCTCCAAGGAGTAGGCCCGCACTATCTGAAACAGCGTTTTCAATGGTACGTCCCCAGAAGAGCCCTCCACTCCTCAGGAGCAAAAGGAGTGATCATACCCCCAGTTAAAAAAGCCAACTGGGGTGGTAGAAGTTTCATCAGATGTGCTGCCAGGGCCTGGAATGAGCTTTCTTTCCACCTCGGGAACACCACCGAGGTCATGACATTCAGGAAAGGACTGATAACCTGTTTTTTCACCATATAGGTCATCACACACCTCGGCAATCGATAGGTAGCAGTCAGCGCCAGGACACCCTCGGGTAACCGTTGCGCGAAATTAAATTAACATAACATCTCAGAATGAGGCGGTGTTACACCAGGATGATTCCCTGATGACTTCAGGATGAGACTTTATTACTTCATGAACATAACATGATGATTTCAGGGTGAGGCTATTACTACTCCAGAATAGTGCCCTGATAACCCCTGGAAGAAGCTGTTTTACTCCTTGATGATGCCATTATGATTTGAAGATGGAGCTGTTAGTCCAGGGTGATGTTATAAATAATGCTGGGTGAACACTAGTGCAAAAATGAGAAATTTGAAAACAAGTCTTTAAAAAAAATAAAAATAAAAAAAATTACCTGAAGAGTGGATCATTGCTACAGAAACATCTAAATTGCTTTGCAGGTGAAGTAGAAAATGGGGTAGATTTCCTGCCCAAATGTAGGAAAAGCAGGTGTCAGGCCGCCTGCACTACAATGCACCCCAAAATGATCCAGAAAGGCACCACCCACCCATTGTTATTCTAAAAGCTTTCCCAGTAGGTCATAAGGCGGATCCAGAAAAAGTGACTTGCACTGAGTGGTTATTGACAGTCAATCCGATATCATGTAACAGTAGGTGTTTCAGTTATTTTACCCTTCTGATTACGTTCTCAGAACCCATTCATAATAGCCCTGTCCCTGCCTGATCATCACATCACAGATTGTCCATGACTGGATGGACATGTAAGCAATCCTGCAGCAGTTCATGATCACTATGGGAATATCACTGACTGCTTGCACTTTATCTGTCATAAAAGGAGGACACAGGAAATGGCAGGTTCCCGTTTACCATGCAAAATTCACCCAGTCCCTCTGATAAGAACTTTAGAATATGTATTTTTACTTCAGAACAATTCCATAATTACTAGGATCTATAACTGCCACTCTTCCTAAAACAACTTAAAATCATATATGTATTGTTAAGCAAAGACACTTCAAGAAGGACCATAATCCCTGCAGTGCCACTACTCCACTCCTTTTGATCCGGACTTCCCTTATTTACTCTGAAAATTTGGTTTGTGACTCCTGAGTATAGCGGAGAGGCAATTGTGGGACTGGCATATTGTGATGAACTGTGGTTGAAGCCTGTAATTGATCGTCAATTTAATTTTATGAGTGGCTGAGCAGGATATTGTAGTTGAACGGTGCTGGGTTTGAAGGATCCTGTAAAAGGTTAATGTCGTCGGTGGGTGACTGGTAGTGAGTCGTTGCCAGTAACTGATGAAAAGTGGCTTGATTAAAGACTTGTTTTAGTGGCTCTGTGTCCTACAAGTGGTGAAAGAAGTGTTTTAAGCAACTCAGTGATATTTTGAGTGGCTTTAGGAATGTGGTGACAGGGAGTTATCTTACATAACTGAGTAATATGGGTTGTATGGCTGATTGCAGTGTGAAGCGAGTGAGCATCCGACTAGTTCTTGATGAGTGGTTATCAGTAAGGAGGTCAACAGGTGGTGCTGCATGAAATGGTGGGTGTGCTGTAAATGGCAAAGGATGATTACATGGTCATTTGTATGCTGTTCAGAGCAGTCTACCTCCCTCTCTGTTGGGTTCAGCATCAAAGATCTCTGCAGCCCATGGGTTAAATCCTAATCTTTTAAAGGAAGCATTCTATGAACCTGAATAAGTCTCCGCTCCGTTCCTCTTCTTTCTCTATGAAAGCATGTGGTGCCTCTTCAAGGGAAGAGATGAACACAGGTTATGCAAGAGGGTTCCACTTAAATTAATTCCCGGGTACTGTTGATATTTTCTAATGCCCATTCAAATTTAAAGCTATCCTTGCACAGTGCATTTCTCTTTCTAGTAGCCATACATTATAGGCAACCATATGAGGTAAAACTTCACCTTGATCCTTGACTACTCTGGGTAAAAAGTCCCTGCCTCAAGAACAAAGTACAAGATGTGGGATTTGGGTAATTGAAAGGACTGGACTATGAGAGGTGTGGTTTTTGGCTGGACCACCAAGTCAAAGACCCATTTTGTTTCCCACATGTCACAAATTGAAGTGTTGGAATTGGTTTGTAGTTTCAGTTGGAGCACAAATGTTCCTTTTTTGGTCGAACCTAGAGTAGCGTGCATGCGCTGCTCTGTGAGACTTATTGTAGAGGAGTAGAGAATAGAAGCCCGCCCACTCTCCGCCCATATTTGCCATTGGCTTGTGTCATTGTCCGTCCTGAATGTTGTCTTCTGATTAATCAATGGGCTTGTTAGTCCCTCCTTAGTACCGCCTCCTCTTCATTTCTCACCTCCCATGGCGACTGGCCCCTTTACTTCGGTTGTTACACGGTACGTGTTATTTAGACTGTGAGCACTATTTTCTTTAATGAGGTTCTCCTACTGCAGGCACGACATCCTTTGGTGCCTTCTTTACTCCTCCCTCCGGTTGTCGTGCCTTCTTTTCCCACCCCCGCCCTCCCTCCCGTTGTCCATGCCTTCTCCCCCCCCTGCCTGCCCTCCAGTTGTCTGTGCCTTCTCCTCTCGCCGCCCTACCTCCCGTTGTCCGTGCCTTCTCCCCCCGCCCGCCCTCCCTCCCGTTGTCCGTGCCTTCTCCCACCCGCCCGCCCTCCCTCCTGTTGTCCGTGCCTTCTCCCTCCCTCCCCGCCCTTCCTCCCTCGCGTTATCCGTGATGCCTACCATTTGCAATGCAATAGGTCTCGCGTAAATGCGAAACCTCTTGCATTGCAAATGCTTGTTCGAAATAGATATTGAAAAATACACCTCCTTTGACTGTGGCATGAGTTCTGTAGCGAGGGAGAAATGTAATTCAGCAGAGCACAGATGCACTCTAGAAGGAGACATCAATCGCTGGCGACCATTTACCTTATGGAGTAACCTACTATTTTGGAACTTCTGACACACAGGAGGAACCCCAATTTTACATTTACCCAAACACTCACATGCACTTGACACAATAGCTAAAGAGATTAAGGGATTCCATTTATGGCCTAATAAATGGATTTAGCAGGACAAGCACGTAGCCGATCTCCCCATTGAGTTTCAAGTTAAGAAAGTGTAGTATCCTACTCTTGTTCTTGTTATGCCTTTTACATCCCCTGCTCAGCCAGTGTGTTTGTGTGTGTGCTGCACAGAATGTTGGAGTGATGATGCGATTGGAATGTTGGGTGCCTGAGAGGTTGGAAGTGCCAGTTGAGAATGGGCTGAGCAGCATGCAGGCTGCTCCTGGTGGGGCTGCTCTTCAGAACCTTTAACCTACTACAATAAAACATCTTGAACTACATCCTACCTGCGTGGACTTCATTACTACATTTATTTGGCGACGAGGATGGGATACGAACCCACGCGTGCAAAGCACCACCCTTATTCCAGGGGTAGGTCATGGGTTTTAGTCCCATTTTGTCTTACACTGTCACCCTCTTACTGGATGTCCTTTATGGGTCTTATTCCCATCAATACATTACACAAGTTGTGACCTCTACATAGGGGTTGTCCTTATTACTGTTATTTTCTTGCTATGTCATGCTTACATCATATTACATTGCTGTACATGCAACGTATTCTCATATTAATTTTTTTATCATTAAGGAAGTGGGGGAGGTTTAATTATACTTGTTTGTATTTTTATTATTCTTCTCCTCTGTTTTCGAACTTGTTCAGTAATCCATGTGATGTTACATTCCTTTCTCATCCTTGGAACCTGTACCATACACTTTGTTATTTTTCCTTTGCCTCTAGTCTTTCCTTTTCTGTAGTGTTTTTCTCTTTCTTCCTTGTTCAAGAGGAGATCATCCCCTCTCTTCTTCGGGTGTCTGGGTGTTAGTCTTGTGCTCAGTACGCGTTGTGCCTTGTCCTTCCTTCCTTGCTTGCCTTCCTGGCCAGTGGGTGTGTTTGGGGGTAGTCTTTGGTGCGACTATATCCTTTTACTTACTTGTTGTTTCTTACGACTTATTACTGTTTTCCTTGTTGGAGAGGATGGGTTATTTCTATTTGTGTCACTCACCCCTTGCTTCCTCTTTGTTTTCCCACACCTATTTCTTCACTCGTTCCTTTCTGTCCTTTTCTTTACTTCCTCTGTTGCATTTGCATTCCTTTCAGCTCTTTCCTTACTGGGTTCTTATTGTTACATCTCTTTTAGGTATAGGACTATTGCTTCCGTTTTATAAGAAAGGGGGATATGTAGTATCCTACTCATGTTCTTGTTATGCCTTTTACATCCCCTTCTCAGCCAGTGTGTTTGTGTGTGTGCTGCACGGAATTTTGGAGTGATGATGCGATTGGAATGTTGGGTGCCTGAGAGGTTGGAAGTGTCAGTTGAGAATGGGCTGAGCAGCATGCAGGCTGCTCCTGGTGGGGCTGCTCTTCAGAACCTGTAACTTACTACAATAAAACTTCTTGAACTACATCCTACCTGCGTGGACTTCATTACTACAGAAAGACTGACACTCTGGCACTAGAAACAGCTGCCACCAACTGTTAGTAATGCCATAGCATGAGCTACAGGAGGGTAGTCACTCACAGTTAAAGGAGTATCACTCAGGTGGACCCAAAAACACAACCGAGACTAACACTTTGTTGTTGAGCAACACTCCATTATCATGTAGAGCTTTGGCCAGGAGACTCATAATACAGGAATCCAATCCTCATCTAAAGGTGAACATTCCTGTATAAGAGTGGTTCTTCTTGACTTATGTTTAGTATCTTTGACCCAATCGGGACTTTCATATGATGGTCACTCGCGGCATTGACGTAGACTCATTAATAGACACCCTTTTCATATTGTGGCCATCCATGGTCTAAGAGTGGCCTAACCTGCTGTGCCACTCAAGGCAATAATAAAAACCATTCTTGACATACTCTGGGCATCTTTGACTTTCCGCTGAGTTGTGGAATCATTGCTAATGTTATTTTCTTCGTGCCAAAGGTCACTTTCTGCTAAGATGTTACTTTGATTACTCATCTGGTGGCATTTCAAATTGATTTTTAAGACATTACTGTTGGGACCTCTTGCTGATCCACTGGGGTGTTCACTACTGTAATGTTTTCTAATGCAACAGTAATATTATTTGATAGTCTAGGATAGGTTTCTTTAATTAGATGTAGCTCTCAGTGTACAATAGGTGGGTCACCCCTAATCTATTGTCATTGCCAAGTTGTAGCCCTATTTCTGTGTCTGTGGCCAATCTTGATTTTTGGTCTTAAAACTCTGATCACCCTAATTGTTTAATGCAATGGGGAACCAACAACTGAAGTAATTTGCCCATTGTTTCTCCCCACTCCCGCCTTCCATATTGCTTCTGTCCTCCCATGTTGCTTACCCCACACTCTACTCACACGCTCCCTCCTTCTATGTCCCTCATGTTTCTCATGCCCATCCCCACATTGCTTCCCCCACTTGCCCCCTCTGTGTTGCCCCACGTGTGCCAATAGTTTTGCTCCAGACCCAGCCACACTTTTGAAGACGCTTTTGGCCATTTTACAAATCTGATGATGCAACTTTGATCAGTAAATGAAAAAAAGCATTATGTGTCACTTGTAAGCACTCCGTGGGTCATATATATTTTTTTCTTATTTAGTCATGCTGCTGCACTGCATTGGGTATGCTGTAGAGCATGGCTAAAAACCATTGACAAAACCAATAGGTCTCACGTTTAAAAAAAGATGAACATTTTACACATTGTTAGTTAAATTGTTGAGAGCTCGAAAACACAGAATGTGCCAAATAATGTGCATTGTGTGATTGCATAATCTTCAGCGTTAGTTGCCTTTCTATGCTGCATAATTAAATTGACCTTGATCCATAATTTAATACAACAGTGCCACTGAATTCTACTTGGCCTGCCTATGATGCCCAATTTGCATCAGTAATAATATGTATTGATCATTTTAACATTTGGTGGGTCCTTTACCCATAATATCAATAAAAATGGCTTGAAAGAAGAAAATGAGGGGAAATATTAACCAGTGACTCACATTACCCACAGTTCTCTTTAGCACATTGCCTATGTTCATATAACTGAAAAATCATGCACTAGCTAAAACATGTACAATGTTCAGTCATCAGCAATAATTGTGAAATCACCTAATTGTCTCAATGTTTTTAACAAAAGTGAAACCAACATGGTGGACAGACTCTTAAGGTTATCCGCAAACCATCTTCTAATCACCAGGAATGCTGTCACCTTGTTAGTGCCTAGGAGTAATCAGCCATTTTTTAATCATCCCCAAGTCATCAGGAAGGCTCACATTGTGGGAAGTAATCAGTTCAGTTTCTTTATTCGGAAAGTTCACCCTTCCATAAAAGTGCATGCATATAAAACAGTCAAAATTGCATCCACATAGGTACATCGTCACATTAATATAATTCTGATAAAAACATATCTATACATAGCTCAAATGTTAAAACATCATTTAAGAACATGGAATAGCAGCGAGTCATTACAATAATAAAGTGCCACGTGCCCTCACAGCATGTCTTAAAAATGAGCCGACATGTAGACAGGTTTCACTATCGGACAGATTAAAAATTTATGAAAACATTGCTCCACTCTGTCTAATGCAGGGATATCCCCTTTTAAAAAGTTGAAGCAAAAATGTCCTTGTATATAATTCATAAAATTTACTAAACAATAAAAAATGTATAGTAGTTTGGCCTGACTTGTTATTGCACGGGCAGGGAATGGCAGCGAGAATCGGTTGGTAGCCAATAGGAGAGCACAGTAAATATTTTACCGTATCAGCACAGAATCTAAATAACAGGGAATGCTCCCATCTCCCACAAGACTGTTCTAAATAGACAGGTGGTAACTCGGAAATGCTCTGGGACAGATATGCAGTTATCAAAGGTTTCCCTACTACACTATTAAGACGATTTTTACGAGCTAGATTATAAAAAGCTGAAGCTACTTCCCTTTTGTTATAGGTAGGGCATGAATCTCTCATTGTAAAAACTTGCTCCACACCTAGCTTCCCAAATTTCGATTTAATATATGCCAGCCACGGAATTTGAAGGCCATTATCACAAGAGATTCAATCATTTATTATATCTCTTGTGAGCAACGCCTGATCGTTACTCCAAATGGATAACCAAAGTAGCAATGGTCTCGCTCTAATGAAATCGGATATGTATAGCAAATTTTACTCTTTGTGACAAATAACATGAGGGGAAGAAGGTGGTACACCCAACAGGTGCCTGCAGAACCTATTTTCCTCGGATTGTATGGTTACACAATTCACACTCCCCCAAATGGCGGAACCATAAGTAGCAATTGGAACACATTGCGACTTATATATTTGTAATATTGCTTTCAGCTGCCCCCCGCCGCGAGGTTGAGGGAGAGACAGCAGTGATCCAATTGCTTTCGAAAATAGCATTCTACGATGTGCAATGTTAGGTGACCACGCTCCGGAAGATGAAAACATAACTCCTAGGTAAGGGAAGCTCTTAACACTAGTTAAGGAGTTATTTCCTACTTGTATAGAAGACAATTGAATACAATGTGGCCCACATGCCATAACATGGGATTTTGCAAAATTTGTACGGAGGTCTAGATTAGACATAAAATCAATAAATGCCGACACTAATGCCCTGGGGGTCCGTGCCATTAAAACTGCGTAATCCGCATATAAAAGTGTAGGAAGGGGTCTCCCTTTAACAGATGGAACATCACTGGTTATAGGGGATAGGGATGGGTAGAGATCATTAATATATAATATAAACATGAGGAGCTAACACACACCCCTGTCTAACTCCCCTACCAATCTCAATGCCCATAGATACATTCCCATTATTATTTATTCTAACTTTCGCTTTCATACCCCTATGTAGAAATGCAAGAAAATGAACAAAGGGGGCATCAAAACCCTTGAGTATCAACATGTGCAATAATTTCGACCCGTTCACACAGTCGAAAGCGGCGCTTAAATCCATAAATGCCATATATAAAGGCACACGCTTCGCGACTATGTACCTACCTATTATTAGGTTCAAGTTGGCACATTGCTCAATTGTCCCTACCTTACTACTAAATCCATATTGGGCGGGATATAAAATTGATTTTGTTTGGGCCCACTCCTGGATCCTGTTGTAAATAACACGCCCCAGGACTTTTACAGTTGTATCAATTAGCGATATTGGCCTAAAGCAACTGGGGTCTTCTCGATTGCCTTTCTTGAATATTGGGACAATAATAGAGGTGCACCAAGAGTCTGGTATATCTGTATGAGGTAGTTGACTAAACACGTTAGTTAAGATTGGAGCCCAAAGTTTAGTATTGAGTTTTAGTAGATCAATTGGTACTCCATCGGGGCCCGGCGCCTTACCGCCCGTGCTTTGGGATAGGGCCTCTTCTACCTCCTCTACTGTGATTCTAACGTCCATCAACTTACTATTGTCTACAATAAAATTGTCTGCGTTAAGAGGGGAAACCTAGACCTTGCTAAAATGGTCTTCCCAGGATTCACTAGTGATGTGGCAAGAAATTGGGGAGACGGTCAGGTTTTTACATCTCATACCAGAAACTGTGGCCCAAAAGTGCTTACTATCCTTCGTGTTAGCTGCCTGTGCTAACGTCTCCCATTGGTCCGTGAGGACCTGTTGCCGGCGCTTGGCTGTAACAGTCTTATAATGTTTTCTCAGGGCAGTGATCAGTACATTATTTCTAGGCTTCTGCCCTAGAGCCTTCCTTAATTCTTGATTGGCTATTGTACAGTCATGGTCAAACCAGCCGTGTAATTTATTCGATGGGCGTATAGGTCTAAGAAGGGTGTTTTTTTATACCAAGACAGAGTTCGTTAAAAGCATCTACTATGTTAATGGCACTATCCTCTTCAGATAGACAGGTCTCCACTGACCTCCTATTCTCTTTCACAATTTTTTCTAGAGTTTGTGCTGGATCACGCATTCTCCAAACCAGTTTTAAGTTACCTGTTGTTGGTTTGTAGATTGCAAGCCCCTATCTGCCACTCATATTCTTTCCTTGGGGCCATTAGGAAGACAGCCTCTAGTGGGTTATGATAGCTAAAGGTAGATTCAACCGCCGACCCATGGAGCAGAATTTGTTCAAGGCTCCGAGTGATAAATATTAAATCAATCGTAGACGGAGACCCTCTTCCTTTATAAGTGGGAGGCATGATTACGTCTTTCCCTGCAGTTGCCATAATATCTAGTAGGTCATGGGATTCCACTATTAACCCCAACTCATGACTTGTATGACCAAACACCCCCATATATTCCCCATTGTATTCCCGTCATTTGAGAAGTGTGCATTAAAGTCACCAGTGAGGCATATATATAATCCCTGGCCCTGGGAAGTAATCAAATAGTCATTATCAAATCATTCTGAGATTATCAGGCCTAGTTTCTAAAACTCTCTTGATGACTAACAACTTGATGATCTATGATGATGAGAAAATTACTTCTACAGTAGTTGGATGATCCTCCAGTGACTCTGAGATGGTTTCTAAAGTAATCCTGTGTGGCCTGGGTCTGCCCAGATGAACTTTTCTGTAGGCTCATGCAACTTGTGCATCCTTCAGTTTCTGTCTCAAGGTGTGCATCTGGAGACTAGGTAGGGGTGGGGAGATCTTGTTCCGCTTTTTCTAGATGGTAAAAGTTTAGCTGTCGTATCACTTTTTTCACAGCTATCAACTTTGAAGAAAATCATTGAAAAGTGTCTATGCAACTAGATACAGTGCACAAAAAAACCTACAGCTTCAATACTTCTGCACCAAATACTTTTTAAAAGTGCGACTCTGAATGGCCAGTTCTAGTTAGCAGAGCGAACACTAACTTGCGCTCCGCCATGCACTGCTTATGACCGCACATGTAACATCACTCATGACATGTTTTATGACCTAATTTATGACATCACTGATGACACCATCCAACTAGTGTATTAGTTTGTTTTTCAGAGTGTCGGGTGACTACCATATTATATTTCTAACTATTGTTGTACAGCCTGTGTGTGTAAGTGTTTACAAAGCTCATGTGCTTTTAATGCATCCTAGGTGTGTAGAGGTATTGAACATGTTTTAAGTCTTTGTATTGAAGAGTAACTCTGTGTGCAGATGACAGTTGACAACATGTGTCCTGTATGTTCCACACAAGTTTTTTAGTTCTGCAGAAAAAGTTTCCAACAGGGCAAAGGTTCTACGTAGCAGATGCTAAGTATTGTAAGCAGCTTTGAGTTATTAGACCGAATCGTCTCAGCATGACAATTTCTACATAACATGAAAGTGTGTGTGCTTCAGGTACTAACCTATGTACATGCGACTCTTCTGTAAAGTGTTTACCACAGTATGAATGCTGCAGATAGTATGATCTTTAGCACCTTCAGACATTGGTTATTTTAAGCAAATAGTGTCTTTTTAGACAAGTGTTGCATAGTGTATACTGTTCTTACTAGATCGTTTTTTTAACACTTTGTGGTGTATTTCTCGTGAGAGTTTCACTGTCCACAAATAGTGTGGTACAGAGTAAACTCTCTCCATAGAGTTAACATTGTTTACAGTACCCACCTTTCTACTCATATCAACTTTATTTCTCAATGTGGTTTCAGTGACTGTGAAGGGTTTGATATAGATAAAAGCTGTCCATAGTAGGGCATTTATTTTGGAACAGACGTGGAGTATCTTGAGGAACATGGCTTTTTCTGAACAGTTGTACACTTATTTAACACCATGTGCGATGAGGGTTTCCCATATATCTAAGGGAGTTGTATCTGTGATTGCATTAATGATGCTTCATATTATTCTGAACTATTTTGTACTTGCTTTCATGCCTCTCGTGCTATACTAGTTTACAGAGTAATGTGTTCCCAGGACGTTGTTGCTTGCTGCTCACCTCCTTTGCTGTGACGGGGGTAACTGGATAAGAACTCTGCTCTCATCCAGAGACATCATTTTGGGATGGAAATCTACCGCTCTGCACCCTCGCAGCCACGCGCTATCCCCTGGTGGGACTATTAGTCCCAGGGTGCCCTGCAAGTCGAGCGCTACCACAGGTGTGCGGGGAGGAGCTCCGCCTGTGCTTATTAGCACCGCCATTCTTCCCGCAGCGCGGGACGCGCCCGTCCTGCGCCCGTCAGCGCCAGGAGGAGCCAGGGCAGGGCCAGCTTTCTTGGTTTCGTTTTTTACCATTTTATGCTACCGCCAGTGAATAGGCTTCCAACTTATAAGGTATCTCCTGCCACTGACTTGTTCCTTGTTTTGCTGAACTCTTCCCTGTTCGTTGCTGTATAGACTGTCTGTATTGATGCCTTAAAAAAGTCCTGAATCCCTGCACCTCTGGCTAATCCAGCTAGCTTGGTTCTCAAGTTTCGTTGTGACGCCCTCCTTCTGGGGATTAACAAAGACCTAAAGACTGGCCGGCCTTTGAAGGACTGATAGGTTGTGCAGGACTTAAAGCTATTGGTGTTGGTGTCTTGGTTTAATTACAGGTGGTTGGGCAGGGCCCCCTATTGGGTTTGAGGTGAGAGGGCCACTAGCTATAGGATTTTTGTGATAATTGATCCCCTGGTTGTAGGCTGGTTGTGGGCCCTGCTGCTAGAGGAAAAGGTGTATAGGTTTGATACCCCTAAAATTGGGTCGTAAGGTTTTGGCACATCATAGAATGGGGAAGAGGCTGGGGCCTCCTAGATCTACAACTAGGGTTGAATCTTCAGTGCCCCAAACTTCTATAGATAAAATGCTTCAGAGGGCCATAGGGGTGGTTAATACGGAAATCGAGCCTACGGAAAGGAGGCTCTTCCTTACTCCGGATTTGTCTATTCCACCTTTGAATGCCCATGCTTTGACCATTGAGACTCCATCCCAGCTAGAAGTTTACCCTTCACCATTTCTGTTTCCAACTGCCTCTGTTTCAGCAATTGTGACTCCACCTCAGTTAGAAGCTCCCTCTTTAGTAATCCCTAGTGAGGCTCCAATTAAGGGAGCAGTGCGGAAGAGGACAACTAGATCTAGCATTCCTAAGGCAGGGAAACGTAAACAACAACTGGAGACTGGCCCAAAAAGAAAAAGAACTTGTGAGGGCCCCCTATCCAATTCAGAGGGAGCATGTGGGGAAGTTTATAACCAGGGTGATTGTCAGGACGCTACCATTGACGATTCTTACCCGATGTGGGCTAAGAATTTGATGAATGATTTCCAGAGCATAGTGAGAGCCATAATTAGAGAAGAACTGGCCCCTGTCATTGGCCGCCTAATTAATTTAGAAAGGATTTCTGCACCAAGGGAAGCTAGAAGAATAGAACAGCCAACATGTCCTCCTAACATGCTCAGGGGAGGGACTGATCTGGGTTGTCAGGCAGTCACCCAAGTTATCCCCACCCCCCTAGTAAAGGGAGTCCAAAATAACCATGAAGCCCCTCCAGCTAGACATAAGATGAAGGGTCAGAGTGCTGTTATACAGCATGACAGCACGGATTTAAGCTCAGAAGGTAGGTCCAAATGTGGTCCTGACCCCTACAGATCTTTGGTCACTCGGAAGTCAACTGACCTAGATACCAAGACCCACCAGATGGGGCAACCATCATTAGTTGACACTGAGGAGAGGCAGGCAGGAACAAGTGTCAATCTGCCCCATATAAACCTTCCTCCTGCATGCACCCCCTACGTGGCAATCTTGACAGGAATTCCTCCAATTGAAAATAATAGTAAGGAAACTCACCTTGAGCTTCGTAACAAATGCTTGTTCTGGCTTGCTAGATATAAGCAGTTTGATTACGCCCAAGCTGATGAGATCATAATGGTCCGTAGAGTAGGGTGGGTGGGCAATGGTGAAAAAACAGATTTTGGGGATTGTGTAGTTATTAATTTTAAAAAGCCAATTACTGTCACTAACCTACTCAGATTCCCACTTTACTATCCTAATGCTCCAACTAAAATGAATCTTCGTTCTTTGGAATTTTTCTATTCTTCCCATCGGGCAATCCATAGGGGCCGTGTTATTAATCCTACCCTGTTTGGGGGTCCTAGACCCCTAATTCATGGATGCAGGGATGATTCCCATACACGATTCCTCTCTAACAGCCCGGTTAACATCAGATATGATGGTTTGGAGGCGGTAGATTGACTGAGGGAAGGGATAATTATGGAGGGAAACCGAGGACTACACAGTCAGGATTTGAGATGTAAAGCCAGGAATTGTTTGAGGAGAACATCTAGAGATAGGAGTGTATACTCCCCCAGTTAATAAACTCTCCTTGCGAATCCATCCATCTTAGGGGGCCCCTTGCTACCACCTCCTATGCCCCAGAGAGTGAGCCAAGGAAAGACAGTAAGTTCCATTCTGCTTTGGATAATTCCCATTTGGTACAACAAGGTGATAGTGTGGCCCCTAATGATATTGTTGCTGATGTCTTGAGAAGTAAAAGCGGTATAGACAACAGTATCAGGGTTCTATCATGGAATTTGGCAGGTTTTAAAAATAAGCTATCCTGCCCAGAATGGGGGCTTTTTGTGGCAGAGCAGGACATCTGTCTTTTTCAGGAGACCTGGGCGAGGGAAGAGTTTCAGCAGGTGGGTTTTGCCTCTTTCAATTCCTTTGCCACCTTCGGGGGCAAGGGGAGACCCTCAGGTGGCTTGTCCATCTGGGTGGGTACCCATTTGGGCTGTAGAGCCGAACAGTTGGTAACCCCATCAAAAGATATTCAGTGTGTTCTGCTCACTTTTCCCTCTTTGATAAAAATTGCCCTAATTAACGTGTATTCCAGACCTGTCAGTAATAGCCAAGAATCTGTTACCATCGATCAGTTAGGGCTTTTTATACCAACTTTGGATCCAGCTATCCGACTCATTGTAGGGGGTGATTTTAATTGCCAATATGAACCCCTTACTGATCAGGATCATTACATGCTCAGTGAGGAGGATATTCTATGGTCAGTCCCTGATCCCCAGATCAGTCCTATCAGGATCTGGTCGCCACTGGCAATACAAATTAACTCACTTTCGCTGGCTCTGTCATTAAGGGCATGCAATGGGCGTACAAAATCGGACCGACCTGGACAAACTACATTTAATCGAGTAGGCCAAGCATCCTTACTTGACTATATTCTAGTGGAAACAAGATCGTGGGGATGGGTCATCGATTTTCGAATTATTAGTAGACATGATAGTGACCATAACGCCTTAATTTTGAACCTGAAAGCAGAGGACCTTGGGGTCCTTAACCCTGCTACCCCAGTGGATAGTCCGCCCCGAGCACTGACATTGACAAACAATAGAAGAAATGTTAGATGGGGCTATATACAACAATCACCCCTTAAACTGGCTAAAGTTTACAGAGGTAGTTATCCCGTCAATGACCAAAATGTGGGAAGTAGGCCAGGCGGGGGCTCCCCACTGGAGCTGGACAAGGTAGGCCTTACGCACCAAGAGTTACAGGAGAAGTTGGTGGATGTATTCCACCCCCTTGTGCGTAGGAGGGAACCGAAACGTTCCAAATGTCCCTGGTTTAATGACAAGTGTCGTATGGCCAAGTTAGCCCTATTAGAGGCATTGAAAGTGAAGGACAAGCCCTAATCAAATCCACCCGGGTCGGTTATAAAGAGATAACAAAACAGGAAAAGAAGAAATGGGAGAGTGACAGATGGGAATCCCTTAGGATTGCCCTAGACAACAAGGATTTGAAAACCTTCTGGGCAATAGTAAGCGCTGGTGATAGGGAAGGGAGTTTGTCGATAGAGCCAAATATAGCTCCCGAAGTATGGGAGTCCCACTTCGAGTCGTTGTATTCAATTAGGGAAGATAGTTTTAATTGCATCGGTAACCCCGCTGTAATATCAGAACCTGACAGTGTGGGGAGTACTGAGATTACTATGACCGAAGTGGGTAACGCTATTAACAGACTCCACAGTAATAAAGCGCCGGGTTTAGACAAACTACCAGGTGATCTCTTTAAAGAAGAACCTAAAATCTGGATACCCTATCTGTGGGTTTTATTTAATGCCGTTATGAAGGGTATGAAACCTCCGGAAACTTGGTTTGGGGCTGAGATCGTCCCCATATACAAAAAAGGGTGCCCTCTTCTTCCAATAAATTACAGGCCGATCAGCTTAATAGATATTACCCAAAAACTGTTTGGTCGGGTTCTTTTAGATCGACTCCAGGGCTGGATGGAGGAAAAGGAGATTTTGACCCCGTATCAAGCTGGCTTCAGATCAAACATGTCAACCGTGGACCAGATTTTTAGACTACAACTTCTTTTCTGGAAAATGGTGACAGTGGAGGGTGGCAGCCTCTACTTAATTTTTGTTGATCTGAAGTCAGCTTTTGATCTTGTACCTAGAGAACGACTCTGGGAAGTGCTTAGAGACTTGGGAATACCATCTTATCTCCTTAATGTCATTGTAAGAATCCATCAAGACAACTTTGCCCAAGTGAGATGCGGAAGATACGGGAACTTACCCCTCGCTTTCCTGTTAGGAAAGGGGTCCGTCAGCGCTGTGTTTTAGCCCCCACTTTATTCTGCCTTTTTGTTAACGGGCTTATTGATCATCTTAATAGAATCAAAGACAACGACGCCCCAAAGCTAGCCTCTGGGAGGGTGCCGGCGTTGATGTTCGCAGACGACACCCTCCTACTTGCCAAAACACCAATGGGCATTCAACGTACTCTTGACGGGTTTGCTCATTTTTGCAGGCTCCGGGGATTGGAGATCAATATTTCAAAAACAAAGTATATGGTCTTCAACCCCCTTAAAACTACTCGCCCGAACCCCTCTCTTTATGGAATTCCCTTGGAAAGAGTCAAGGTGTTTGATTATTTGGGTGTAACTTTGGCCGAACGCTTCGAATGGGGGCCACAGATGACAAAGGCAAGGCTTAGGCTTACGCAGACGGTGGGTGGGATCATGAAACTACTTAGCTCCTCTGTATTCAAACCGGTGAGTCCTGTGGTGGAAGTTTACAAGGCTCAAGCACGGGGTGCCACTTTGTATGGGGCAGAATTGTGGGGGCACTGCCCCTCTTTTGACTTGAGCAAGGTGGAGAACAGCTTTCTGCGACAGCTCCTAGGCCTTCCTCGTAGTACTCCCCTGCTGCCAATTCGCATGGATTTGAGTATTAGGCCTATAGATGAGGAGATTGCCCTTAGACCTATTACATTTTGGCGCCGTCTATGGGCGACACCGGAATTGTCCATTCTTAGGGTTGAGCTTAAGGAGTTCTTAGTCCCCTGTACTCTTAAGAAAATTCCCTGGTTAAACCATATAAAAGACCATGCCTCTAAGCTAGGTATGATAGACTTATGGAGGTCACCTGAGATAGTATGCCCAAGGACCTCCAGGGTGGCTCTAGTTGGGCGTTATAGATCCTGTAAGCTAGCGGCCACCCAGGAAAGTTCTTCTCACGGTCGTTTGACTATGGAGTTTCTCCAAGTCAAAGACGTGTATAATAGAGAATTTTTTAGACACTATTGAACCCCCTTTAGCCAGGAAACTTTATGTTCAGTTTAGGATAGGGACTCTCCCACTTCGTTCTTTTACCAGCAAATGGGCTATAGAAAACAATAGTGAGTGTCCCGCCTGTAAGTACAGGGAAGAGTCGATTACCCACATTTTCTTTTTTTGCCCAGCCTATCTCACGCCGCGCAAGCGTTGGTTAATCCAACTGTGCAAGAACATCGGCTTTGTGCGTTGCGTGGAGGCACTGAGGGTTTTAAAATATGTAACTCACCCGCCAATAGTGTTTGCTGTCTCACGTTTTTTAAATTCAATGTGGTTCATTAGGCGGCCTTTTTGTAATGCAGTCGATTATGGGCGGAGAGAATTAGTTGATCATGCGTAGGATTGTTTTTTTTTATTACTTATGAGTCCCCTCCGAATCTAGACTGTATCCATTCCCCAACTTTGAATAATTTTTACTCTTATTTTTTATTAGTATGGCCGAGCTCGTTTTTTTTTTTTTTTTTGTGAATCTTTTTAAAATTGCTGTGAATGTAATGATAATGAACTGAACTCGGTAATTTAGAATGTGTTGTAAAAAAATTTAAAAAATATTTTAATGTTTTAATTACATTGTACTTTTATGGTCTTTTGTGGCCGAAATAAAGTTATGGAATGGAATGGTAATGTGTTCAAAAGAAGCTTGGATGTTGTCATCAGCCATGTCATCAGTAATGTCATCAGTGATGACCATTATTGGTCATTAATTCCAACAAGGCACAGGTACTCTGGCACACTCATTTTGCCTTTAGCTAAACCTTATCTTGGCCTTCTTGGCTTCAACCTGCTCTGCCTGCAAAATCTGTGAAGAACCTGGTCGTTTTACTGGAAGAAAATCTACCTTTGGAGAATCAGGCTAACCATCTCACCTCTTACTGTTTTCTCCTGTTAAAGGTGCTCAGAAAAATAGTTCTCTAGCTCCTCCCAAGTCTCTTGGTATCATGGTTCAGGCCATTGTCCTCAGCCGCCTTGATTATTGTAGTTCATTGTTTTTAAGAGCCTCTCATAATGTTTTGAAGAATCTTCAGCAAATTCAAAATATGGCGGCAAAAGTTGCTTTGGGCCTATCAAACTGTTCTGTGCGACTCTGCATTGATTGCCAGTGGCTAAAAGGATCTCTTTTAAATCTATGAACATTGTTCAAAAGGCTCTTCATCAAGCTGGCCTATTATATTTGAACAGCAATTTTTAGGTCTGCACGCCTAATCCTTCCCTTTGTTGTCAGGACTTCTTTGTATTCCCAAAGATAAATGAGCTTGCTGGGGCGGTAGGGCCTTCTCTTTTGCGGCCACCAAATTGTGGAACTACATGCCTCTCTCTCTCTGCGGATGTTGGTCCTGACTAAGTTCCGAAAAGATTCCAATGCATTGTTGTATACCCTCTGATCTGGATTTTCTTGTTTCTTTGACCCGATTCTCTTTTCTATCTGGTATCGTATTGCAGTGCTCAGTTCTCTAGCACCAGGACACCATTTCAGTATTTGAGCTCCTTATAAAACAGTTTAACATAACATATAACACATCACACATATTATAAAGCGTAACATTTAACGCATAACATATAATATGACATAATATATAACATAAGATATAACATAGAACACATAACATATAACACAACACATAACAACATATAGCATAACCTAAAACAATACATAACTTATCACATAATATATAATATATCACATAACATATAATATACATATATTTCTTTATCTTTTTTGGGGGCTAACCCACCTTAAAAAAAAAAAAAATCACACCTGAAACCTATAAACCTCTATTTCTTACCCACCCCTACATCCTACAAACCCCTTACTGCTCCTTACCCTTACACATCCCTGAAACCTAAAAATCCCTTACTCTCTCTTACCCAGCCCTAAACCCTAAAAAATCATTACCTACACCCATCCCATATCTCTTAAAACCCCATAATATGCATTACCCTGACTCGTCTTTGACTCCTAAACACCTCTTACTACCCCTTGCCCCTAACCATCTCTGAACCTCTAAATCCCCTTACTACTCCTTATCCCTACCCACCCCTTAAAATAAAAACCCATTTTGTAAATGATATGTGTAGCGTGTGTGTGTATATAAGTATAATGTCATTTAAAAATATAATAACACTTACCTGTGTGGTAAAGTCCTGCGTTGTAACAAAAAAGGGCCTGCGTGGGACTTTTATGGTGAAGGCTGCACTTTTGTGGTATGTTTTAATACGAAATGATAAAGTTAACTGAACTGACTGCATGATAATGGTGTTGTGTGTGTTGCTCACAAAGATATTGACATTAATATTGCACATTTTTTGCCTCTCTAGCTGATATTCAGTAATGAGTACACTCAGGCGGAAGACCAGAACTGGCATCTGAAGCACTTTTGCTGTTTTGATTGTGACTGTGTCCTGGCTGGAGAGATCTACGTCATGGTGAATGACAAGCCGACCTGTAAACCATGCTATGTGAAGAACCATGCGGCGGTAGGTATCAGCTTTTGATAGGTGTGCATCTTGGGATATTAATGATGGAGTGGGCTTTATGTGGGTTGGGATCTCGAAATACAAAAAAAGGTGTGAAGCATAAATATGCCAACATTAGTTGGGAACAGAAAGTGAAAACAGATGATGGGTGAGAGAGGGTCAGGTTTTTTACAGGCAAAATATGAGATCACATCCATCCTGCTAGAAATGTGCTTGACCTCTTGAAGTAACCTCAGTCCTATGAATATGGATTTTGATACCAGTGAACATCTTCGAAGTCAATTGGTTATACATTTTTTCTGGCTACACTATGTGTCATGTCATAATACAAAGCGGTAAAACATCAGAGGAGCCTGTCGAATAATTGGAAAAGCAGGTCGGGCTGGACTCTTCCCATGAGGCACAGGGTCAGACTGATTTGCATATGGCCATATCTGAACTGGGGTGGCGGAGTGAGCTAAAGAATGATGATGGATTAAACCCAGATCAGTTGATTGGGGGTGAGTGCTTGCAATGTTCAACACTCCGTCTATCATCCCCTTTGGTTTTACACTGTGTGTCATGTCATAATACAAAGCGGTAAAACATCAGAGGCGCCTGTCGAATAATTGGAAAAGCAATGTGAGAAAAGTAATAAATATGAAGGAAAAAGTAACAAACGCACCAATGGTGAAATACATTTGAAATGGTGAAAGAATATGCCCATTAGTCTAAATAATACATAAGCAGAGCTTTGTTTGAAAAAATAATTACAGAAACGTAATGAGGGTCAGTCAAAGGTAGTTTGAGGGCTGAGTGTTGTTTCAATGTATGCGAGCGTTACATGGGTAGTGTTATCAGTGAACACGGAAGGACGATGTGTTTGGGGGCGTAATGCAGCCCCCTGCATTGAGGGTTGTTTGAGAGTAAGCGAATTCCCTTGCATTCCAGCAAATAGAATGAAAAGCTTTTTTTTTAGGTCAATGGAAGTATTAAAGAAGGGCGTAACGCAGACCCCTGCAGCTCAGGGAGCCTCCAACCCTCGCCGGAAGCCCTCAACCCTTCAAGGGTGCGCCATTTTAGTCCAAAGTAAATGAATATCTGTGAGATATGAGCAACTCCGGGGCCCATCATTTTGTGTTACGCCACTAATTAAATGCTTGGAGATGCAAGGGTAAGACAGTCAGATGTGCATAAAGATTGGGGCCAGTGCCAGGCACTTTGGTATTTTTTTAAAACGGAAATATATTTCCATATCAATAGGATGATGACATAGCTGCCAAGGTTTCAGATTGCCATGTGTGACATTTTCATAATTTCAGTGTAATTATGAGTGACATTTCAACGACTATGAGTGACACTAGTGCGAGCAAAATCAAGCAATGAAGACGGAGGAAACATATAGATATCAGAAATGAAACCCATATGAGCATCTGGGTCTGTGCCTGGGCTTCTGTTTTTTTTTTTCTTCCAAGTATCCTACATGGTTTGTTTGCTGAACTCTGTTCAAATACTAGTCTTAACATTACCCTGTTTGATTAATGTGTAATTTTTCGGTTTGTCTTTAAGCTAGTCTCAGTGCCATTCAGGCCAAGCCAATTGGTATTGTCTACAGATGCCATCCTTAATTTGCAAACAAATAAACAAACATAAACAAGGAGCTCAAACTTATTCCTACAAGGCAGTCACTCATGCTGCTGAATGTAGGGGTTTATGAATACCAAGGCTTATAAATTTTGATTCTACGTCATGCATCTTTCTTCGATCCCCCTACATTTCCTATCTCCTTATCTCACTCTTGTAGGCTATTTTTCATTACTGCTATGTCCAGTTGTCACTGTTCCCTTATCTTCCTCTGCCTTCTTCTTGCTCCCTTTCAAAAATTCTCTCTTGCTCTGGACCAAAATGTGGTGGAAGAAAAATTATTCTCTCAGGCCCCCAAAAATGAATTCCCTCTATACCAACCACCTGCATAAAGTAAGCACTGCATACAGGACATAGATGAGTCACAGGAGGTGGAAGGCCTCCTGCACTTGTACCCTGCCCAGCCCCGCAGCCACTGCCAGTAGCTGCTCGCTGCTGCTGCACAGAGATGAGCTGCCTAAGTAAAGGACAGCGGGAGCTCTTGGCTGGCCGAGGGTGAAGTATAGTTCATATATACTCCATACACTTCCTCCTTATCGCTCTATTCTCCCCTCTTTCTGCCTTACCTCCCATTCTTCCAACACAGAGCAGTGCTGCCAATAGATGTCTGTCTGTCCCTCCTATACCACCTCCTTATTCCTCCGCCCACCCAGCTCACCTGCCTGCTGATCCCTCGCCCACTGCTGCACCTGATGGCTTTTCCTTAGCCAATAATGGAGGGCGGGCATCTCGGAATAGTGTAAGCATGTTATGTTGTACTTATTGTTATACCATTCCAGGATGGCCATCATGTTGCATAAAGATGTAACGTGACGGCCATCTTGGAAGTTATACTAAATAACATTCCAAGATTACCACCTGCGGCTATTGGCTTTGCCACATTTCTGCAATCAGTGGCAAAGCCAATATCGGCAGTGAACAGGCATTGGTAAAGCAACAAATCAAGGTCTATTGCTCAGTTTTGGTACGGTAACAGCCCGCTATGTAAAAGCTTACAAAGGGACTGTGAGAATATGCATTATGCTGTCCCCTTCTAGAACAAGGCTCCTAATAGCTAGCTGTAGAACACTACTCCAGAGAAGAAATAAGGAGCAGATATCCTTAAGTAGAGTGCTTTGTTCACTCACAAAAGGTGTTTCAAAATTAAAGTTGGGCATTCGGTCAAAAAATAATTTTCTGAGTCTCTGCTGAACTTGTTTCACACTTAAACTAGAAGTTCACCAAAGAGAGAATGTACATAAAGATAAACATATGCACTGGACTCCATGCTGGTTTATACTGCGTTAGCAAATTTACTATTCCAAACGTATTCGCAATGCTCCCAACCTTTCTAACGAACTTTGGGTCTCATGTACACAAAAAAGTTTTATGGTTGCAAAGCCTGCCTGTAATTTGAAAATGCCGAGGGTGAATGTAAAACAGCGGCGGCAGACAGCAGCACGCACCCCCGGGCATTTTGGGCAAAGCAGGCTCAGGCAGCACACACTTGGTCACAGCACTCCGGCAGCCTCAAACCTGCAGCCATGCCCTGGGGAACTTTATGACTGGCACTGGCTGCGGGTAGCTGATCGCGCGCTGACATGCAAGGCTGGCACAGTCTCACCTACTTGGAGGCAGCCCCCGTCTCTGACTGTACCCAGAGGGAAGCCTGACGTACTGCACATGCGGGACCCTGCACCACAACAGCTGAAACAAACGCGACTCTATTAAAAGAAAATGTTTCCTACCTTACAACTCGAACCAACTTAAAACTTTGGGAAAAGGAAGCCCCTGCACTTCGAGGAAAGCCAAGCCGATAGTGTGTCTCAACTCTGTGCTACACCATCCTGCTGCCGTGGCTGCCCTGAAGTGTCGAGGTCAGGGAAGACAATCAAACTCCCGCCGGCGGCACGGGCAGCTCCTGGGGGCCCAGGTCCATTGGCAGGAAATAGAAAAAAAAACCACATAATGATGCCTGCCTCACGCTGAGTCCGAACTCTGCAACATTGTCTGAGTCTGTTCACGTGACCTGATAGACTGGCGCCAGCGGTCGGGTCCCACTCTAGCAGAGGGCGCCAATTTGATACTAAATGCCCATGTGTGATCCTCGGCACATAGTGTCCCAGGAGGCCGCCAAAAGGTGTCAGTGGCACTAATAGGGAGTGGGTGGGGTGGCAGGCCCACTCAGGGCAGGCCCCGCCTGGCAGGTGTCACTCACTGTCTCGGTCTGGTGACTTCAGGCCTGGGCTGTAGTCTGATTGACTCAGCCGCGCCGGCGCCGAGGGCGGGAATTTCAATGCAGCAGCCTGGAGCCAGCTAGATACATTTGTAGCAGCAGTGGTGAGTGCCCAAGATTAACTGTTACTTGACTGAGCCTGTGCTGGTGGCAGTTCCCGGGCGGCAAGTCTGCAGGGAGCAGCAGAGCCGGCGCAGGTCACAGGCGCGCACGTTAGCAGTCTGGCGTGGCCAATACTTCAGCGCTGGTACACCAGAGAGACTGCATTAATATGCGTGACAATGCATTTCAGTGCGGTGATGCGGAACACCACACTGAAATGCGTTAGAGTCACACCTGATGCGTGATACTTGGCAGGCCTGTGATGAATTTTATACATTTGATTCATGAAACTGAACTTTATTAAATGTATATGTTTTTCGTTTTCGGATTTTAGTTCTTAAAAAACGTCTTCATATTTGTCTGCTTTCTAACGCAAACGGGTATTTTGACATTTTTTCATTACACCATTTTCTTTCAAACGTAATTGCATTTGCGTTCAAAATGTTGAGCCTAATAACCAGTACTTTTAGGCTCTCAGGGCGAGTGTCCCATAAAAATCCAGGTTATTTACCCCCTGAAATTACCATTATCAGAGATTCCACCTGAAGAGCTCACCTGCTTGAGGCCGGTGAAATACCTGGGTGAAATTGCACTGAGTATCGGTATTTTTTCTTTTCTTGCAGCTTTTGATAGCGCAAACTGAACCCGAAGGCATTGGAGCACTTTACATGAGCACTAGTTAAATGACGCAATAGTTTTTTTTCGGAACGGGGGGGGATTAGGTGATTTACCCAGAGTCACAGGATGTTAAGACCACGCTGAGACTCGAAACTGGCTCTCTAGTTGCAAAGTCAGCAGCTGTGCCGGTTACGGCCACATGCTTTCCCGCCGAATTCCTACTTCCGGAGGGCCTGGTAAATTTTGGACACTCTCTCTCGCAATGAGGGCCTTTGTGTTGATCTGAAGTATTTGATGCTTCCATTATGATCTTCAAACTAACAAAAGAGGGTTTTGGCTCTTATCAGTAAGGCTGAGCCTAATCAACAGGAAACAACAACCAAAATGCCAATACTGATGTTAATTTTCTTTTTATTTTCAATTAGGCGCATTTTAACCACTTAATGCAACCTAGAGACATCTGTTTAAATGACTTTTTTTATTTCATATTTCGAAAGACTTTTATCATTTTGAGTCTTTTTTCAAACACAGTACATTTTTTCACATAAATTATTATAAAACACCACATCCAAATTTCACAAAAAACAATTCATGCAAGACAATTTTTTCAAAATGCCATTTGGACACACAACAAATGATCACTGACAACATATAACAATTAATGACAGACAAATTGGACACATTAAAAGACAAAAACACGAAGAAGACAACACACACCTGCCCTAATAGGTTCTGCACTCTTGTTTAATCTTTTTCAACCAATTATCTTGGGCATGTCCCAAACAGTGCTATGAATGTATGACTCCCCGTCTGTTTCAAAACTTGAATATATTCAATTCTTACTACTCGTGATCTATTCAGAAACAACCAGGGATACTTTCTTTGTATAACGAATGCACTTGTTAGGATTAAACAAGGTCGACGCGTTTCGAACCCAAAATTTACGCCGCCAGTTGACTGTCGTTTTTCAAATTCTCTCTGTTTTGGGTCAAATCTGCTGTAAGATCTAGCACTTTCTTTTATGTTCTTCGTTGTGCTCAAAAAGTGACGCGGTCTCCTTTTTAGCACGTCAATCCGGCATGGCGGCATCTACCTTCCTCTGTTTACTCCGTTCATCCACAATTTGAAAAACATCAATAATGTTGAAGCTACTTCAATGACCTTTAAAAGAACTAGGAACAACTACAGGAAACACCACTCTATGATAATAAAAATGTCTTCAAAGACTACAGTGGAGAAAAGGTTCTGATCAAACTCGAAAAGAAGGGATCGGCTGATCTCAAATAATAGTTGTTTTGGGCTTGAGGAGAAGCCGAATAATTAAATATTGGGTTCGAAACGCGTCAACCTTGTTTATAATTCGTTATACAAAGAAAGTATCCCTTGTTGTTTCTGAATAGATCACGAGTAGTAAGAATTGAATATATTCAAGTTTTGAAACAGACGGGGAGTCATACATTTATAGCACTGTTTGGGACATGCCAAAGATAATTGGTTGAAAAAGATTAAACAAGAGTGCAGAACCTATTAGGGCAGGTGTGTGTTGTCGTCTTCGTGTTTTTGTCTTTTAATGTGCCCAATTTGTCTGTCATTAATTGTTATATGTTGTCAGTGATCATTTGTTGTGTGTCCAAATGGCATTTTGAAAAAATTGTCTTACATGAATTGTTTTTTGTGAAATTTGGATGTGGTGTTTTATAATAATTTATGTGAAAAAATGTACTGTGTTTGAAAAAAGACTCAAAATGATGTCTTTCGAAATATGAAATAAAAAAAGTCATTTAAACAGATGTCTCTAGGTTGCATTAAGTGGTTAAAATGCGCCTAAATGGAAAATAAAAAAGAAAATTATCATCAGTATTGGCATTTCCATTATGATCTTTGCATCCAAAATTTGAAGAATCCTGTCGACTTTGGCCTGAATGAGCATGCCGATGACTGGTTTATGGAATATAGGCCTTCCTCCATAATACGGTCTCTTCTGTATCAAGTTGATGTGTACAACGAGCAGTAGAAACATCTCGCCTCACTTACCAGGAAGACATGTGAATAGCAGCTGTAGCAGTCCTTTCTCAGTGGTATGCATATGACGGTACCCTATATTTGTGGCAATAGGACATGACCCAGCTGGGCATTGTTAGGCAGGTGTGTAAGGTATGTTTGCTAACCAACATTGTTTCATGATAGCATACAAGCTGTAGGGAATTTTTCCTTCTTTTTACAATCTGTACTGTCTTGCCAAATTGGTTGAATGGTTTACATTGATTAAACAGTATACAGAAGTATCTGAAAGAGACACGTTAGTGACAGATTCCTTACCTTAGAATATCCCCAGGCGTCAGGCTGGATCCGAAAAGTTTTTGCGTAGCAGTACCCTTGCGCGTCGGTAGGCGGCGTCGTGCGGCTCCGCGTCCGTCGTGATTGCCGGGATGACGTCGCGGGCAGTACTTAGACCCCGCCCCTGCGCGCTGACGTCAGTTCTTCTTTTTCCGCGCCAGTAAGCGCAGATCCGGGAAGAGCAGTGCCCTAGTCACTTTTTGACTACCCTTTTTGTGAATTTTTTCACTGTTTTCTTCTACGAGTCTTCACGACTCCTAAGGTGTCGTAGGGATGCCCGGCTTTAAGCCCTGCGAGGTCTGTGCCCGCATGATGTCCATCACAGACCCGCATCTCGAGTGTCTCTTCTGTCTCGGCCGAGACCACGACACGAAGTCGTGCCCTGACTGCCGGAAACTTCATCCGAAGGCTTTGCGGGAGCGGTCTCGAAAGCTGCTCGAGGTCCGGCAGTCGGCTCCGCGCCGCACCAAGCCCCGGTCACGGGAGAGGTCGAGGGCTCGGTCGTGGAGCCCCCATCGTTCGTCAGAATCCAAGTCTTCGCGCTCCTCCGGTAAGTCGAAGCACAAGAAGTCTAAGCGGCGTCATCGCTCTAAGACTTCGCCTCGCCGGTCTCGCGACTCGGCTGAGGCCCCTTTCGGCACCGTCCCCGCGGCCCCGGACGTGCCTGTCGAGTCACCCCCGCATTACCCGTCCTTCCCGGGTTCGGGGGCGACTCCGGCCCAAGTACAGGAGTTCCTGTCGGCCATGGCCCGCCTCTTCGGGCCTCAAGGTCCCTCCGGTGCGCCTTTGGGCCCCGCGGGCCCTGATGGGGTTGCTCCGGCGTCGCCGTCGACTCCGGTCCCGGCGTCGCCTGTCCCACCAGCCTTCATCCCGGCCTCGGCTCCGGCCTCGATCCCGGCTCCGGTGGTGCCGCAACCCCCATCGACGCCGGTTGACCTAACCACGCCTCCGCCGACGCCGATGTCCCCGGTGCCGTTCCTGACGCCGTCCGGGGCTCCGGACGGCGTCGTTCCCGGCTCTCTCCGGCTCCGGACATGGAGCCGGACCGACGTCGCCCGACGCCGGTTCCGGCGCCCGATGAGACCTTGGGTCCCTAATGTCCCTCCTCCTCCATATTATGAACCTGAGGAGGACCAGGAGAGCTGGGAGGGGTCTGAGGACCCTCTCACACAACAGTGCGAGTTTGACCCGGACTGGGTTGAGGAACTTGGGGATGCCAGTGGTCTGGACACCTCCCCTGACTCTGGCATGCTGTCTCCTCCCGTGGCTACGGAGGAGGGGGCTAATTTTGCAACGGTGTTGCGTAGAGCTGCTGGAGCCTTAAATCTCCAGTTGCCTACTGTGGCCGTCAGGACTAACCTCCTGACAGAAGTGCTTCAGCCGGCGTCCTCCTCTTCGGAGACTGTGCTGCCGTTCAATGATGCACTCACTGACGTTCTTTTGGGTGCCTAGTCCAAGCCCACCACTGGGGCTCCTGTGGATAGGAACGTGGCCCGACACCATCGCCCTGCTCCGGGCAACCCCCTGTTTCTCTCCCAACACCCCACCCCTGAGAGCTTGGTTGTCCAAGCCTCTGCCTCCCAAACCGCCTTCCCTACCGCCCCTCCGGATAGGGAATCCAAGCGCCTGGACCACTTTGGGAAGAAGGCTTTCTCTTCCTCCAGTGCTGGCTTGCGGTCAGTCAACACCGCTTGCCTCTTGGGCCGATATACCCACTCCCTGTGGGATTCGGTGGCGACTGTTTTGCTGCAGTGTTCTAAGGAGGTCCAGACACTGCTTACCCGCGCCATTGCGGAAGGGCGAGATGCGGCTAAATACACCATACGTTGTGGCCTTGATACCGCCGACTCGCTGGGCAGATCGCTTGCAACGACGGTGGCGCTGCGTCGCCACGCCTGGCTGAGGACCACTGGTTTTTCGGGTGCTGTCCAGAATACACTCATGGACATGCCCTTTGATGGAGTCGGTCTTTTTGGTTCAAAAGCAGACCATGCGCTGGAGCGTTTCAAGGACTCGCGGGCTACTGCCAAGTCCCTGGGCCTTGCTGTTGTGCGCCCTCCGCTCACATCTGCTTTTCGCCCCTTTCGTGGCCACGGGAGGGGCGCCCAGTCACGTCAGCAGCCCGGCCAACGGCCCGCGCAGCAAGCGCCTTCGCGTGGCCGAGGACGTGGATACCGCCGTGGCGGTTCGGGCAACCAGCGTGCGGGTCAGGCCACCACCTCCAACCCGTCCGCGGCCTCCAAGCCCTCCTAGTCCCTCCTTTCAGGTGCACGGCACGCCAGTAGGGGCAGGGTCCGCCATCACCTTCACCACTGGCGTCCCATCACCTCGGACAGGTGGGTCTTGGACATTGTCCGAAGGGGCTACTCCCTCCCCTTCGAGACCACCCCCAGCCATGCCACCTCAATTCCACCGCATGTCAGGGGATCACTTGGTGCTTCTGCAGAAGGAAGTCACAGCCCTCTTGGCCAAGAGGGCCATCGAACATGTTCCGACCCCAGAAGTAGGACGTGGTTGCTACTCCCACTACTTTCTGGTGCCCAAAAGGACAAGGAGGACATGCGTCCTATCTTGGACCTCCGGAACGTCAATCGCTTCCTCCGGAAGGAGAAGTTCAAGATGCTCACCCTAGCTCAGGTCTTGACTGCCCTCGACCCTGGAGACTGGTTGGTAGCGTTGGACTTGCAGGACGCTTATTTCCACATCCCCGTCCTGCCGGCCCACCGGCGTTACCTACGGTTCACGGTAGGCCTCGAGCATTTTCAGTTCACCGTGCTCCCCTTTGGCCTTACAAGTGCCCCTCGGGTGTTCACGAAAGTGATGGCGGTGGTCGCAGCTCATCTGCGCCGAGCTGGGGTTTCAGTCTTCCCCTACCTCGACGACTGGCTGCTGAAGGCGGGCTCGTCCCAGGCAGTCGTCACCCACCTCCAGACTACGGCCGAACTCCTGCACTCGCTGGGGTTCTCCATCAATGTGCCGAAGTCGCATCTGATTCCTTCTCCACAGCTCCTTTTCATCGGAGCAGTTCTGGACACGACGCAGTTTCGGGCCTATCCTCCCGAACGGCGAGTCCGGGATATTCAGGCTATGATTCCGATCTTTCAGCCTTTATCCTGGGTTTCGGTACGGATGACCCTGAGGCTGCTGGGCCTCATGGCCTCCTGCATCCTGCTGGTCAATCATGCCAGATGGCATATGCGGGCTCTGCAGTGGGACCTGAAGTTCCAGTGGGCGCAGCACCGGGGCAACCTGTCCGATCACGTCCAGATCTCGGAGGGGACTGCAAAACAGTTGCAGTGGTGGCTCACGGACCGGCAATGGGTCATGGGCAGATCCTCTCCCTTCCCCAGCCAGAGCACACAGTTGTGACGGACGCGTCCCTTCTGGGATGGGGCGGTCACATGGGAGAGGCGGAGATCAGAGGCCTCTGGTCTCCGGCGGAGTCCCGGCTCCATATCAACCTTCTGGAGCTCCGGGCGATCCGACTTGCACTCAAGGCATTCCTTCCCTCTGTCAAAGGGAAGGTTGTGCAGGTGTTCACAGACAACACCACCGCCATGTGGTACTGCAACAAACAGGGCGGGGTGGAGTCGTGGACCCTCTGTCAGGAGGCTCTGCGCCTCTGGACATGGCTGGAACATCAGGGCATGTTCCTGGTGGTTCAACACCTGGCAGGTTCCCTGAACGCCAGGGCGGACGAACTCAGCCGCAGGTGCATGATGGATCACGAATGGCGTCTTCACTCGGAAGTGGCGCAAGGACTCTTTCTACAATGGATAGAGCCTTAGTTAGATCTATTCGCCACCGAAGAGAACGCGCAATGTCATCAGTTCTGCGCGTTGGAATTTCCAAGGCGGCACTCGCTCGGCGACGCTTTTCGTCGCGAGTGGAGTTGCGGTCTGTTGTACGCCTTTCCGCCTATACCACTTCTACCCAGAGTGTTGAAGAAGATTCGGCACGACCGGGCCCAGGTCATCCTTGTGGCTCCGGACTGGGCTCGAAGAGTTTGGTATCCCGAGCTACTCAGTATGAGCGTAGATCCCCCGATCCGTCTGCCTCTTCGGGAGGATCTTCTGTCGCAGCAGCAGGGGACGGTCCTCCACCCGAACCTGTCCAGCCTCCACCTGCTTGCGTGGAGATTGAGCGGCGGCAGTTGATTCCTTTCGACTTGCCTCCCGAAGTTTGTGATGTGATTCTGGCAGCCAGGCGTCCCTCCACTAAGGTGGTATACGCCTGCAGGTGGAACAAATTTGTGGCATGGTGCACAGCAAAGGCTGTGAATCCCCTTTCTGCCCCTCTTTCTGAGGTCCTTCTGTTCCTTCTTTCTCTGGCCCAACAGGGTTCTGCCCTGGGTACC
The DNA here is from genome assembly GCA_963921515.1 of Calotriton arnoldi. Lineage (NCBI taxonomy): Eukaryota > Metazoa > Chordata > Amphibia > Caudata > Salamandridae > Calotriton > Calotriton arnoldi. The sequence continues at coordinate 194,121 of CAWUFW010003925.1, read as the reverse complement.
ATCAAGGGTTATCTCTGTGCTATCTCGGCCTTCCTCAGGCTCCCTGATCAGCCCTCCTTTTCAAGTCCCCTGTTGTTAACAGGTTCTTAAAAGGCATTACACACCTCTTCCCTCCTGTTCCGTTTGTGATGCCTCATTGGGACTTGAACTTGGTTCTTACCTTTTTAATGTGCGCTCCCTTTGAGCCTCTACATAACTGTCCTCTTCGTCTTCTGACTCTGAAGACAGCCTTTCTGGCGGCCATCACCTCCGCTCGGCGGGTGAGTGAGCTCCAGGCTCTATCATGCAAACCTCCCTTTCTGTCTGTCCATCCAGACAAGGTTGTTCTTAGGACGCGTCCGTCCTTCTTGCCAAAGGTGGTTACTGCCTTCCACATTGGGCAGACCATCACTTTGCCTACCTTCTTTCCGCCTCCGCATCCTTCCAGAGAGAAAGAGAGGCTCCACCGTCTGGACCCAAAACCTGCGCTCTCCTTCTATATCGACCGCACAAAACACTTCCGGGTGGATGACCAGCTCTTTGTTGGCTACGTGGGCGCCAAAAAAGGTCGGGCGGTGCACAAACGAACCATCTCCCGCTGGGTTACCTTGTGCATCAAGGCCTGTTATTCTTTGGCTAAGAAGGAGCCTCTTGTTGGGCTGCGTGCCCATTCCACCAGGGCAACGGCTGCTACCACGGCTTTGGGCCGCGGTGTTCCGCTGCAGGATATCTGTCAGGCAGCTACGTGGGCCTCGCTGCACACGTTTACAAAGCATTACTGCCTTGACAGTCGGGTCCGGAGGGACGGCTTCTTTGGCCGTTCTGTCCTCCGGGACTTCCTTGTCTGATCTTTGTTCGCAGACCCACCACCGGGGTTGGTATTGCTGGGGTATCTATTCTAAGGTAAGGAATCTGTCACTAACGTGTCTCTTTCAGATGCACAAGTTACTAACTTGTGTAACGATATATCTGTAAGAGACAGTAGTTAGTGACAGATTCCTTACCGCCCACCCATCCTCCCCGTTCTGCGAACTGATTTCTAGGGTTAAGGACATCCCTTTCAGGGCCCTAGTATTTTTCAGACACCTATGTCAGCTTCTTGGATGGCTCTGCGTTCCTGGCGCGGAAAGTCGTGTACAGAACTGACGTCAGCGCGCAGGGGCGGCGTCTAAGTACTGCCCGCGACGTCATCCCGGCGATCACGACGCCGACGACGGACGCGGAGCCGCACGACGCCGCCTACCGACGCGCAAGGGTACTGCTACGCAAAAACTTTCCTGATCCAGCCTGACGCCTGGGGATATTCTAAGGTAAGGAATCTGTCACTAACTACTGTCTCTTACAGATATATCGTTACACAAGTTAGTAACTTGTGCGTTTTGGGTCGTCCTGAAGAATGCTTCACAGAATTGTGAAAAGGAAAGTCCTAACTGGGAGTGCTGATTACATGCAAAGGCTTCTAACTTGGTTATGTTTTACATTTAGGACCTTGCCTGGACTGGAGAAAGTGACAGTGGAATCTGCCTGTCTTGTGTGCGTGTGGACTTGAGTGAATTGGAGATATTTTAATTGGATGTATATATTTTAATATGGCATATAATTTAACTTTTGCACAGTGCACTTCACCTTATTGAAGAGTATGTAGTTATTTAAGTAATTATGGTGCCATCTCCCTCTTACCTTTACCCAACAAAACCTTGGATCATTGTATGAACAAATCATGTTTTCATCGCATAGAGACCAATAACATATCAGACCCCTCCTAATCTGGCTCTCCCTCCCCTCCCCCCCCCAAACACAGAACTTTGTCTGGACTCCTATGTTTCTTTGAAAATTTCAGATACATTCTCGACCAATGGGTATATCTGCTTTAGTTCTCCTTGATTTGTCGGCTGTTTTAAACATGGTCTCAAACACTACTCTCATCTTCATTGCATGGGGATCAATGGTAAAGCCCTGACTGGTTTCAGTCTTTTTTTATCTAATCAAACTTAATTTATCTTCCTGAGCCCCTTCATTTCTAATCCTCTTCCCATCCCATATTAGTTACCCAAGGTTCTTCTTTTGTCCCACCTCTGTGTAACTCTTTTGCAGTCTTAGTTTGATCCTTTGAGATTCATACCGTATCTTACACAGATGCCACCCAAATTATCATCACCATTTCAGAAGATACCACTCTCAGACGGAACAGATTCAGAGCCTGTATGAATGCAGTTTACTCTCTTAAGCTTAACAGTGATAAGATGGAAGTCCTGATATTCGGCATGCAAGCTTCAATTCGGTCGCCTGCTTGGTAGCTGCCGAATCTTGAAAGTAGTGCTGTTTCAGTCCACAACGCTAAAAATTTAGGGTTGATCTTGGATCACAACCTGACATTTGTAAATCAAATTTACCAGGTTGTCTCAGTCTGCTTCAAACTCTCAAGAACACTTCCCCTCCTTACATTATCTTCACCGAAAACAGTTGTGCAATCACTGCTAATGCTCAGCAGGAATATGCCAACTCTGTGTACCTTCTCTGTCTTCTTCAGGTAGCACAGAATCCTACTTCCCGTCTTTGTATAAATCTAACTAAAAGGCAGTCTGTCTCATTTCACCTCCCATGTCTTCACTGGCATCCGATTGAAAAAAGATCACTTCTGAAATCACTATTTCTGATGGATGGGAGTTTTCATAGTAGTGCTTACTTGTGCTGCTAGCTGGCGTTGTGCGGCTCCATGTTGGCCTCATTCCACCCCAGAAGTGATGGAGTGAGGTGACATAAGTTCCTTTCTTTCTATGCCTTTGTATGCGTATCCAGAGCTCTGCTTCATTTTGCTGGGTGATGAATTCCTTCCAAAATTCTTTCCAGTGTGCAAGGGAATGATGTATCCACCAAAGACTGCAGGATTCAATCCATGACTCTCTGAGGCGAAATGTCTGTGATGTACCCATACAAGATCTGCCTCTGGTTTTTGGGATGATTTCATGACTCCAAGTTGTGCAAATAATGTGCCCTCATACATTCACAGGCGATTCAGGGCTGTGAAGCGAAGCTGAATGTCACCAAACTCCAGAAGAAGTCACGGACCTCACATAAGTCCTGTTTCAAGTCTAGGGCACAGACTTATTACCACTCGTGAGGATGTTCCTGTGATAAGTCCTCTTCACGATTAAGGTCATCTGGCAAGTCCTAATTCAAGAAGATAATGGATCTCGACCCCATCTTACCACTCTCTGGCCAAAGGGAAGCTGTTAGGGCATCAGGGTGCCAACCAATCTCGTTTCTAATAGCAGAGCCAGTCTCACAACTGTTTCTGTTGTACCCTGACTTTCCTGGGTGTTCAGCAATGCTGCAGAAGATGAGGCCTTTAAGAAGGCTTGGCTGTGTTTTTTTGCATTCTTTCAGCTCCCTCTGGGGTGCGCCTTTGGGCTGTATGTGATCTGCAGGGGTCCTTCAGTGGGTTACCACCCGCAGATCTGTGCCCCTAGAAACCACCTCCGGATCTGCACTGACTGGTGCTGACCTCCAGTCCAGTTCCAAGATCTGCACCGTTCCCTTCTCCACCAACATCACAGAAACCTCTGCCGATTCCGGTGTCCGACGTCAAGCTCAATCTGCTTTGACCATGATTAAGGACACGCCTTCTCCACTCCATGACACCTGGTTCCAGTACACTCTGATTCCGGCTAAACCTTTTCCTCTCCCACAACGCCTTCTGCGAGTCTTCGTCACCTATTTGACTTGGACTCCGATCACCTGACAATGACGATGGTGATGATGGGATAATCTACCCCATGCTATGATTATGATGATATTTTACATGGACTTAAAGAAGGCCAGTGGACTGTGTCCACGGTCATAAGTTTAGGGTCTCTCCTACCTCCCCCTACGAAGAAGAGCACATCCTTTCCTGTGGTCATTAGATGTGCAGCTAAGGTTCTGGACCTACAGCTACCTTCAGTGGAAAATTGGACAAACGTACTTATGGAGGTTTACACCCGGGCCAGCCTCGTCTGAACTCTTAATTGCATTTAGTGAAGCCCTAACTGACACCCTTATGGGCACTTGGGTGATGCCTTGCTCCTGCCCACAAGTCGACAGGGAATTGGCCAGGTACCATAGACCAGCACCAGGTGACCTGGATTTTCTTTCATAGCACCCAACTTCTGAGAGTGTCCATCAGTAAAGTTATACCCCATACATTCAATTCGGCCCTTCCATACAGGGAGTCGAAACAGATTGAGGCATTAAAAAAACAGATGTTTTCTTCTGCCAGCTTAGCATTGAGGTCTGTCAATGCGGTCTGCCTATTAGGCCTCAATACTCCCGCCTTTTGGGGCATGACTAGTGAGATTTTGCCAACTGTTACCGAGGAGTTTCGGGACTTTTTGGCTCAAACCATTCAACATGGTTAGGATGCAGCAAGGTATGTCATTAGAACTAACCTGGATACGACTGACAGCTTAGGGCATGCAATGGGCACACTAGCATGGTTCTCTGCTGCCATGCGTGAATTGGATCTACTGGGTTTTCTAGTATCATTCAGGCGTCTCTAATGGAAAATTGATGGGTCCGGCCTCTTTTCCAAAAAGCCTAATTCTGCCCTCGAGTGCTTTAAAGAAAATAGAGCCACAGCACGTTCCTTTGGCCTTGCTACCCCTGCCCAGCAGTTTCCTCAGCAGTCCCAACCTTTTCAAGGCTACTCCAGGGGGCTGGTGTATAGACTTTGCTAGGACCTGCCACCACCGCAAAATTCACCCCAGTCCTTTAGTAGCTGAGAACAGGGATCATGTAGGTACCTTGCAGGTCACCAGGCACACTGTTGCAGCAAACCTTCTCCCTTTGCTGTATCAGCTTCCAAGAGGCTTTAGTTTGCCCTTAGTGGCACACAGCCACCCTGTGGGAGACAGGATTAGATTGTTTCTTCCATGGTGGCAGGCCATCACATCCGATAGGTGGACCCTCCAGATCGTTCAGCAGGGATATGCCGTTCCATTCCTTTCTGACCCACCTCATCTCCCACATCAGAGAGTGTTTCAGAGGAGCACCTATTCATTTTGTTGTAAGAGGTGCATACTCTGATGGCAAAAAAGGACATTGATAGGATGCCGGCCTCAAAACTAAGGACGGGTTATTACTCCCGCTATTTCCTCATGCCAAACAAGGATGACAACCTTCATCCTATTTTCGATCTTTGCCATCTGAATGCATTCCTCCAGAAGGACAGATTCACAATTCTCACTTTGGCTCAAGTTCCGTTTGCCCTGGATCAGGGCAACTGGATGGTTGCCTTCGACCTGCAGGATGCGTTCTAGCATGTACCTGCCCTGAGTCCCACAGTCATTAAACTGCAATTCTAGGTCAGACAGGAGTGTTTTTTGTTTCCCGTGCTCCCTTTAGGGCCTTCCCACGAAATTGATGACAGTTGTTGCTGTTCATTTTCAGAGATTTTGGATACCAGTTTGCCCCTACCTCGATGACTGTTTGTTCAAGGTGGGCTCAAAACAGTCAATCGTAGACCAACTCCAGATGACCGATAACCTCCCGAAATCATTTTGGGTTTTGATCAACAAGCCAAAGTCACACCTGACTCCTTCACAGAAGTTTCCTTTTATAGGAGCTGTTGTGGACACGTTGAAGTTTAGGACCTAACCTCCTCTGCAAAAAGTTCAGGTCATTTGGGCTATAATCCTGATGTTTCAGCATCAGCCCTGGATCTCAGTGAGATCATCTGTGAGGCTCCTGGGTATGTTAGCTTCCTTTATCCGGTTTGCCCATTTCACCTGGTACCTTATGCAACCCCTGCAGTAGGATCTTTAGTCTCAGTGGGTCCAATACCAAGGAAACATGCCGGACGCCATCCAGGTTCAGAGAGACTGCACAAGATCTGCAGTGGTGACTGCTCAACAGCAGCTTGTTCCGCAGCAGACTATTCTTCCTCCCCCACCCATAGCTGATGGGACAAATGGATTAGTCCCTTCTGGGGTGTGGCGGTCATCCAGGAGATGAGGAGGTCAGAGAATGCTGGTCTCTGACAGAAAACCAGATTCACATAAATCTGTTGGAGCTGTGGGACATTTGCTTGAATCTGAAGGCCTCCCTGCCATCTATTGAGGGAAGGCTGGTGCAGGTTGTCATGGACAACACCACCGCCATATGAAACTGCAACAAGCAGGGCAGTGTAGGATCCTGGGTCCTATGTCAAGAGGCACTGTGCCTCTTGCGTTAGCTGGAGTGTCCGGGAATTGGAGTTCCCAAGGATACTTTCTGTAGGAGACTTATTCAGACTGGAGTGGTGAACCGGATCTCCTATATGCCTTTGCAACTCTGCCTCTCCTGCCCCGAATTGTGAAGAAGATACTTAATAAACAGGTCCAAGTCATCCTTATGGCTATGGATTGGGCCTAAAGAGAGTGGCTCCTGGAACATCTGGGCATGTGCATTTGCCCTCTGATCAAGCTACCACTGTGGAAGAATCTTCAGTCTCAACAGCAGGGTAGGTGCTGCACCTGAACCTGTGCAATCTACGCTTCCATGTATGGAGATTGAGCAGCTGCAGTTCACTGCGTTCAGTCTACCACCTGAGATTGTGGAGATCATCCTCTCATCCAGGCTTCCTTTACAAAGTCCATCTGCGCTGGGACAAATTTGTGGCTCGGTGTGGAGACTGCAATATAGACCCCTTACAAGCCAAACTGTCAGATGTGTTAGTGTTTGTTTTGTCTTTTGCTCAGCAAGATCTCACAGTGGGCACTCCTAAAGGTTATTGTTGGTCAGTTTTGCGTTTGCTGGGTCAACTGTCTGTGTTTAAATCACCTGTTGTGGTGCTTTTTTAGGTCGAGCCTCGAGTAGCGCGCAAGCGCTGCTCTGCGAGACTTTAAGTTAGGGCTTTTGAAAGCTGACCAGACGCTCGTGCGTCATGGCCTTTTCCCTGCGGTTACGCGCGCGGCAGACATCTGTTTCCAATTATCGTGCCCAGACGCGGGCGCGATAATTGGAAACACATGGCCATTGTGCACGAGCGTGTGGTCAGCTCAGCAAGCTGCCGCGCTCGCTCGCCCCCGCTCCTCTCCGATGCCTCTGCTGTCCAGCGCTTTACTTGTTTAATGTGACGTTATTTTCAAAAAATAGCCGAACAGGTGAGATGAGCATTTCTCCCAGCTTATCCTCCTTTTAACGACGCAAACAATGATAATTTTAGGTATTTGAGGAACAAAGAACATGCACTGGGGGCGGGGACAGTGGACGTGTGCTACATTAACAAGCTAGCTGTGTGCGAGTACTTTGCTTTAACACAATTACTGTTAGATTTACAACTGAGCAGCCCTGCGTTCTAACCGCTCCTGACACTAAATGTTAAATGGACGCCCGTGTAACCCAGGAGAGCTCCCTCCCTTCCTGTACTAGTTTCACAAGCTACCGGCATGACTAGGCCAACTCCAGCAATGCAGGGACTGCACGGCCATGAAACGGCATGAAAGTCTTTATTTATCTTTCTGCAGGGCTGACGCCTAACACCGGACATGCTCTTCGGTCATAAACAAAGGAACTGCACTTTCAGGTCCAGACTTGCTAATATTCAGTGACCAAAAAACACAAGGTTGCATTATCAGAGATACGCACAATTAGCGCCGTGATTGCATTACAGGAAATAACACCACGTGACCTCAGGCCGGCTTCTGCCATCACAGTCAGTCACGTGGCATTGGATTCACCTCAGAGGCGACGACTGCGTGGCTTTCGGCCAAGATAACATCATGGGAACTAAATGACACAACATATACGAGTGACCTTTAAACTGTGGGACGGGCGTAACCGCACTAACAACAAACATATCAATGTAGTGTTGCATGTCACTACGTTTACAAGCAGCTGTGAGTCATGCATTTCAAGGTACTATGTGGCTTACGCGGTGTCCTTTGTAATTCTCTTCATTTCCAGAGAGCTGGATTTCACCCTGTAAGAGGTTCGATCCGCAGCTTACAAACGGATCCAATACTTGAGTAAACTGTAGTTTTGCCGGAAAAAAACACAGAATCCTACCGCCTACTGCTGAAGGTTTGACAACTATTTAGTATTGGGAAAATGCGCCACAAACAATTACTACAATAGCAGCAGAGTTAAAGTGGCATGAAGCAACTCACGAGGAACAGTGCTTTAATTGCGATGGAAAAGGTGGGAGTCTCAAAAGAGGCGTGGACCATGAAACATACCTACGACCCCTTTAAAGGGGAGTAGCCTAATAGAGCGGACAAGAATCCCGTGTTGCACAAATCGACGACCAAATTTCTTCACAACATTGTCGGCAACAATATATTTAAATATATTTATGCAGAATTACTTTTGCCATTAGTAATAGTAAGAACGATGTGTCTCTTTGAAGTGACAGCAAAGGCAGTGAACGGTGGCACTGCTGCATTGTTAAGATTTATTTCGTTCACCGAGGGTGAGGGCAAAAATGGAGAGCCCGGAAGGGACCCGTCTCAGCACTGGATTTTTAGAACTGCCAGTGCTCAGCACCGGCAGGACCCGGCACACTCAAAGCCCTGGCTGAAAGTGTGCTAACTCACCCAGCTCTATAACATAAGCCATGTGTAAAGCACACACCAGTTGTTTCTTGGCACTTTAAGTATGCATCATTAATCGACATTTCGTAAATCGGAAAGGGGTGATACACTGAGTCAGCCAGGCTGTGTTTTGCGCGTTACACGCAGTTCTAGGCAGCAAGGACTCAACCCACTGAGCTATCTTTGCCCCAGTGCAGGCAGCTGAGATCCAGTGTAACTTAGAGTGGTCGAAGGCTGAGGGGTCTTTAAGTCCATCGAGTTATACCCTTGCCTCTCTCCCAACCTGTTTTAATTTTACCATCTAACCATTAAACTGCTATCCCCGGGGAACTGACAGCAAGATAAACTGCGCATGCGCTGGAGCGGTCTGCGGGTCGCACATTTAATAGCCACTGAAGAGAGCTGGGATTTCTCCATTCTAATACTCCGTGTCACGCTCAACCATCTTTCCTACACTTTTGACCCGATTTACAGACTTTTGGCACACAAGTGGAACACAGGTGCAATAAAAGCTTTTTGCAAGCATTAATTCCACCTCGCTGCTCACAGAATGAGCACTGATGGAATATTGTCTTTAAGGTGCAGTAACTTGTACGGGGGAAATGCAGTGTTCGCATGTTTAGCGTTAAAAGTAGGATCGTGGGGCTTTGTGGTGGGGCACCCTGCATAAGTAAATGAAAAACCCCGCTCGTGCGAGATACGTTTCAGAAGCAGGGTGAACATGCTTACACTTTGTATTTCTGGATATTTACTCGCCTCATGCACAAAGTTCCCAACCTTGGAAAAACACAGATTTGCTCCTGTACTTTTTTATTGTGGCGAAGGCGAGGGATCACCCCCATATTTCATGGGAGCAGGGACACGGGTTCTCATCAGAAAATAAATATATCACCATGGACAAAAAAAAGAAGAATTTACCAGTATTCATTACCATTTTTTGTTGTTGCAGTTTTATATAGCGCGAACTCGACCCGAACGTATTGGAGCGCTTTACATGGGCACCAGTTACGTTACACAAGGACACATTCATTTTTTGGGTGGTTTGCCAAGAATCACAGGATGTTGTGCCGACACCGAGACTCGAGCCTGGTTCGCCAGCTCCAAAGTCGGCAGCTCTGGCCGTTGGCCACACCCTCTCCACTAGCCTTTCCTGCCAAACTTTCTAGTGTCTGCCCCTTGATTGTTATAATAACCTCGTTTTCACAAGAGTAAATTCAACTCTCAGACTCAGCAGCGAGACCACAGATTTCATGAACGTGGAGTCTGAACTTTCTTCGCGCCTCTCCAGCTGGCTTGAAGCAGGCCGAGGATTGGGATCCTATTCCTGTGCTGTCCATTAAGCGCTTTTCCTGAGCACCAAAGTCACACCCTTAATTCCTCTAGTGCTCCGAGGCGATTCATTTTATAGTGTTCACCTAACATTGGATCTCGTTGACTCCTCTGCTTCCGCTATGTTGTGAGCATTTTATAGCATCTTCTATCGTTAATATTTCACTGAAACGTTAAAGTGAAACAGTTGAAGTGATGAGCGACTGTGGCCGGGCCCTGAAACGTGTGGGTGTGTTGTCCCGAAGAAGGGTTGTGGAAGGAGGCAGAGTGTTGATGCTAAAGGCTGGCGTTGCTTCAAGAGCTTTGCTCCGTGACGCTTTCCTCTCTCTGGTGTTTATTCTACTCATTCCTGTATCTCTCCAGACTTCCGTGATCTGCAAGGCTGCAATAAATACAAGCATTAGCATAGCCAATAGGTCTCGCTTTTGGGACCTTATAAGAGCTATGCAGCACAATATCCTTGGTGCAACAACATCAACTGTTGCATGGCTAAACACTTATAAGGTCCCAAAGGCGAGACCGATTGGCTATGCCAATGCTTGTTTTATTAATGGTTTGACACACTTTCCCCCCAAACCGTTAGTAATGCTACAGTGGGATCTCAATTTGGTTCTGACCTTTCTTATGTGTATCCCCATGGAGCCTATGTACAGCTGCTCGCTACATCTTCTCTCTCAAAACAGTCTCTTATTACTATTGCTTCATCTCATCACAGGCATGAGCTTCAGGCTCTGTCTGCACCCGCCCTACCGTCATCTTTTTCCCAGCTGGTGTTGAGGACCAGGGTGTCCTTTTTGCCAAAAGTTGTGACTCCATTTCACGTTAAACAATCCATCACCCTCCAACGTTATTTTCTCCACCTCACCCCTCGAAAGACGAGGACAGACTCCATTGACTAGATCACAAGAGAGCTCTGAGCTTCTATATTGATCGCACCGAAGACCATCAGGTGGATGATCAGCTTTTTGTGGTGATTCTCTGGAGCAAAGAAAGTAACAGCGCTGCAGAAAAGCACTCTCACAGTGGGTAGTCCTCTGCATTAAGACCTGCTACGCTTTGACTAAGAAACAATCTCCAGAGGGCTGAGTTCTCATTCAACCAGGGCCACGGCTGCTACTACACTCTGCCATGCAGTTTATCTGTTCTTGACATCTGCCAGGCCACAACATGGGTGTTCGAACACATGTTCATGAAACATTACTCCCTTGAGAGCCAAGTCAGACAGGAAGAACATTTCGCCTATTCAGTCCTGCAGAATGTTTGCTCTGAGCCCTCTTCACAGACCCTCCACCTTTGGAAAGTACTGCTTTGGTATCTATTAACTTTTCTTAAGGTGAAGAACCTATGGTTATAAGTATCCATTAGGAGAACAAGTTACTTTCTTTTGGTAAAGCTCTTTTTGGTGGATACCCTCTCTAACCACAGATTCCTCACTTTCTCCCACCTATCTGTTCTGTGGAGTGGTCCCCTTTTTGCCATCTAAAAAGTCCTCAATTCAGTGTTCTCCACACTTGTACCTCCAATTATTTATTTTGCTACCCGTCCAAGGGAACCGAAGGAGGAAAGCAAGAAACTAACATCAGTGTGCAGAGGTGGTGCTTATATACAGCTCCACTTTATCACTTCCAGGGCAGAATGAGGCCAAGACAAAGTTGTACGATGTCACCTGGTGGCGCGCAGGAGCACTGCTTTGAAAACATCCAGACCCAGTCTAGTGCCTGGGCAATATACTAAAGATGAGGAATTAGGGTATCCACCAGAAAGAGCATTACTGAAGGTCAGTAGCTTTTTTGTTTAATCCAGTAAAGTCTTGCCAACTCTGGCCAATCTATATAATGAAAGAGATATTGCTATGATATTTCACTTGTGTTCTTCATTCAGGCCAACCTAATTATCATCTCCTGATTCTAACATAGGCAGTCCGACAGCCATTCTTTTTTTTCTTTTTAACTTACCCACCAAGCACTGGAAATTCCTCCTCCAGGATCCTCTACTTACCAATCCTTCAGAAAAAAAAGCTTAATATCGGCTGTTTCAAAATGTTATTTTTCTCCTCCATTTCTGTTACCGTATCTGCCTCCCTTCAGCCCCGCAAAAACAACAATTGATGGACAGAATGCAGAACAATGTCATACATTCACCCCAGTACAAAGATCTGGACCTAAATCCATCGTTTTTTTGCTCACCATGCCATTCCAGTTTGGACCCAGCCATATGCAAATCAGTCTTGACCCTGCGCCCAATGGGAACAGTCCAGCCCGAACTGCCAGGCCAGGTCCTCCCTGGACTGGAAACAAGCATCCTAGAATGATGGATTTAACCCAGATCCTTGTGACTGGGGGTGAATGTTTGCATTGTCCAGCATTCCGTCCATCAATTGTTTCTTTTGCATTTGTCGCCCTAAGTGGGAAGGGTATGCCCAGACGTGGGTCCCGTGCTCACTACACCACTGGATTCAAGCTAGCCTGGCTGATGAAGGGTGATGCCCTGAAACCGGTCCCAGGATGCTTGTTTCCGGTCCAGGGAGGACCTGGCTTGGCAGTTCGGGCTGGACTGTTCCCACAAGGAACAGGGTCAAGACTGATTTGCATATGGCTGGGTCCAAACTGGGGTGGTGTGGTGAGCAAAAGAATGATGGATTTAACCCAGATCCTTGTGACTGGGGTGGATGTTTGCATTGTCCAGCATTCCGTCCATCAATTGTTTCTTTTGCATTTGTCCCTTCAGCCCCGGGCAACCCATTGGGTAATAGTGTGCTATTCAAATACCAATTCATTTCAGTTAATTACCTTTTCATGTTCATTAAATTCTCTATTTACATTTTTTATGTGACTAATATGTACATATTAAATTTACTTTTCTTTATTCATTAAAGAATCCACAAGGTTGCATAGAACTAAACACTTTCTGATGGATACTTCTAGCCGCAGAATTCTCATTCTTGTTAATATCCCCAGGCACCAGATTGGATACAAAAACTCAAAAGCAGTGCTCCTGTGCGTTAACTGCTTTCCGCTCTGGATCTGACGAATGGAGCTGCATATAAGTACCTACCATGCTCGCTGGCATCGGTTCCTTTATTACTGAGTATTCAGACACGATCTGGAACTCCAATCCTTCCTTCCTTTCTTCACTCTGAAGAGATTTTTTTCAAATTCTCCAGTGTGTAAGCCACCACCTAAAACATGGTTTAAACCTTGTAAGGACTGTTCCGAACAGATGCCTGTGACACATGCCCTTGGGTAGTGACTCTGGTGCCAGGGTTCAACACAACTTCAAGGCCTGTTATGACTGCACCCAGATGAATCCAAAATCGATCTGAAAATGTGAAGGGAAGCTAGCTGTATGTGGTGAACCACTGGAAGGCCCCACTCCAAGTCGAAGTCTAAAGCGTAGACCTGCTCCCGCTCATGAAGTCATTCCTGTCACAAATCTTAGTGGTTGAAGTCTTCGGGAAAGTCAAAGAAGATGTATAAGAAGTCCTTGCAGGACTCTGTTCCTTCCTGCAACTTCCGCTCTCCAGTGGGGGGGCGAGGACATGGTAGGTCTCCAGGTCTCGTTCCCATTCCACTGAGGGGCCGATTCGATCCTTGGTTCTGATGTACCTCTGGACATGGCTGGAACATTAGGGCATTTACCTGGTGGTTCAACAACTGGCAGGCTCTCTGAACATCAGGGCACACAAACTCAGCCGTTGATGTCTAGGTGATCACGAGTGGCGTTGCTATCCAAATGTGGTGCAAGGTCTCTTTCAAGAGTGGGGAGAGCAGTGATTAGATCCGTTTGTCACTGCAGAGCCATGGAATCTCATCAGTTTTATGCAATGGAGTTTCCAAGGTGGTTCTTGATTGGAGAAGTTTTTCTTCTCAAGAGGAGCTCTGGCCTCCTACACCTTTCCGCGATACCACTCCTGCCCAGAGTTCTCAAAAAGATCAGGAATGCCCGGGCCCAAGTCATTCTTGTGGCTCTAGCTAGGGCAAGGAGAGTCTGGTATCCCGAGCTCTTGAGCATGACCATCAGCCCTCCGTTCAGACTGCTCCTTCAGGAGGACCGTCTGTCGCAGCAGCAGGACAGAGTCCTTCACCTGAATCTGCTCACGCTCCTCCTTCATGCTTGGAGATTGAGTAGCGTCAGTTGACAGCTTTCACTTTCCTCCCAAAGTTTGTGATGTTAATCTGGCAGCCAGGTGACCCTCCACCAAGACCGTATATGCCTGCCATTGGGACACGTTTGTGGCATAGTGTGCAACTAAGGATATTGATCCGCTTTCTGCGCCCTTAGCCCAGGTTCTATTTTTTTGTTCTTTCTTTTGCCCAGCAGGGCTCTGGGCACTGGTAAAGGTTACTTGTCCACCAATTTAGCATTCATGCGGTTGCCGGACCAACCTTCTTTGTTCAAGTCACTTGTTGAGGCTAGATTCCTCAGAGGTCTCCAACATGTTTCCTGCCAGGCCATTCATCATGCCCCAAGGAGATCTTAAGCTGGTCCTGACTTTTCCTATGTGCGTGCTGCCGCCTTCTTACCATCAACTGCAGGCACTCTCTATGGATCCTCTGTATACCACCTTTTACCCAGACAAGCTGATTCTTAGGAACTGTGCTTCCTTTCTCCCTAAGGTATTGACCTTTTCAATTAAGCTAAAACATCCCCTTCCCTAACTTCTTTGCTCCACCTCACCCTTCTAAAATAGAAAGAGACTATATGGTCTGGACCCAAAAGTAGTGTTGTTGTTCTACTTAGGTCATTCTACTTGAATCACACAAAGGAGTTCCTGATGGACTTCATCTCTTTGCAAGGTATGTCAGGGCTAGTAAAGGGAAGGCTGTGCAGAAAAGGACCATCTCACAATGGATAGTTCTCTGCATAAAGATCTGCTATGCATTTGGCAAACAGCAACCGCTTAAGGGCTTGCGTGCTCATTGTACCAGAGCCAAGACTGGGACCACTGTATTAGCTCGTGGAGTCACTGTCCTGAACATCTGTAATGCAGCTGCGTGGGCGTCCTTGCACATGTTCACCAAACACTACTATCTGAATGGTCAGGTCCGTTGAGATGGACACTTTAAACCAATCGGTGCTGCAGGACTTCTTGCATTAAACTGTTTCGGAGACCCGCCTCCAGGGAGGTATTGCTTGGATATCTATTCCGAGGTAAGGAATCTGGAGCTAGAAGTCTCTATCAGATGATCAAGTTACTTGGCTTCAGTAACGCTTTATCTGGTAGGGACTCCTATCTAGCTGCAGATTCCTTAACGACCCTCCCATCCTCCCTGCTCTGCGAACTGATTTCATAGGCTCACCCTTCTTAGGGCCTTAGCAGTGCACACCAGTGTGTCGGGATTCTTCATGGCTCCGTGCTTCTGGCATGGAAAGTTGCAAAAAGAAACTGATGCCAGCACACTAGGGTGGCACCTATATAGGCACTGCACACCTCACTTCCAGTGCTAATGATGTGGACAGCGCCGATGCACAGCCGAACAACTCCACCTACCAACACGCAGGGGTACTGCCCAAAAGTTTCCAGATCCAGTCTGACGCCTGGGGAATATTCCAAAGTAAGGAATCTGCGGCTGGATAGTCTCTACCAGATAAGGTATTACCGAAAGCAAGTAACTTGTTTGTCACGCCTAGCTGTCCTGTGAAGAAAATCCGAGTACAGACTAAAATACTGATACTGTATCTTAATAATGGGACCAGCCTAGAAAAATAATGTAACCACTATTTATAATAGTTATGAAAAATCAAATTCAGTGGAGTAGTTGCATTTGTAATAAATGTTAAGAAAAAGTAACCTTAAGAAAGTTACCTGCCTGAACATTCAGATGGATAATTAGCATTAGCCTCTGGCACCTCTGACCCTGTCCTCAGCCCAGGAAGAGTTGTGAAATTTGTCCCTGGAGCATACAATAGGCTGACCTGTACGCGCTCAGTCAAATATGCAGGGTGGGAGCTGTGCCCCTCTCTTTGACACCACATTGTCTAATCCTACATGATGGGTCTGTCTGAAGCGCATGTAAATGTTTTGTGCCCTTTAAATGAAGCAAATAGAATGCCAGGACTGTTCTTGTACATCCACTGTCCGGTTGCTGAAGAACCCTGCTTTTGTCCTGCCATACTTCTGTCTCTGAATTTCTTGTGAGTACAGTGCCTGCTTCCAGCTGGATTTTAGTATTTGGTATGGGAGAACACTAGGATTACTATACCGCACTGCCTGCTCAGACCTTAGTCATCTTGGATTTACCCTGACAGATTGCATTTTGGGCACGTTCGCAGTAAAGCAAACGGGAACAACTGCAAATGTAGGTAAGTCAGGGCCTTGGACTTGGAGCCTTTACTCCGTTGGTCAGAGAGGAACTAGGAGTGTCTTAGAGTCAAAGCTGGACCCTCACCACGCCTTCTGCAGAGCACTGCTGGACTTACGAAAGGATACCATTAGGATTGAACATGCTGCAATTGGCATGTATGACCTGTGAGAAAGACCTGAGGAGGTTGGACCCTTTTTACACATGATATCCAAGGTCAGAAAAATCTCCAAGATTCATAAGGCTGAGCCACTTAGCTGCTCCAGGGACATAAAAAAAAGCTGAAGGGGACATACCTGTGCATTCCAGCTGACCAGTGGCAACTGAACCTCGACTTGACTTTGCTGTTACACTATGCCTGACACCCTGCAAGACTCTTAAGTCGTCCCTCTTAGGTCCTGGGGACTTGGAAGTGTACTCCTTGTGTTGTTTGGCCACCAAAAGAAGTTTGTGAGCGTTTTAAAAACTTTTATCTCAAAGCTCCAGACTTTCAAGGAGAATTACTGTGAAAAGTATCCAACCGGCAGTCACCCACGCAACCTACCAGGATGCAGGAATGCTGCTTTAAAGTTTCCGAATGTAGTCTGACGTCTGGGAAATATTCTATAGGTGAGGAAACTGCGGAGAGATAGAGAATCCACCAGAAAGATCTTTATCAAAGGTATTTAACTTGTACATCTACACAAATAAAATATGTACTACTGCCACTACTAGAATATTGATGCCTGACATTATCGGGAACGAAATTTCAATTTGCCCTGTGATGGCTTTTTAAAGTTAATATATATTTCAGGTTCTTAGAAGTTTCCTTCTGTTAACAAGTATCCTTGTGCTCACACCCTCTTCTTCCTAGTACTACCACCTTTCCATTGTCCAGTTTCCACATGCAGATTGGATAACACAGGAAAAATGTGTTTTTTTGGTAAATGAAGACGAATCCTCCTGCTGTGTAGATTGCAACATGCCTGTCCTATCGCGTCAAACTCATACACATTTTTCCACGGCTGTAGTGCTGAGGACGGTAAACTTGAAGCATAAGTACAAATGAAACTGATGTTAATGCATGAATGTTTTGACAGAGCCATGAAGTTGAGGGAACATGTGACGTTGGTTTTACTGTAAAACCGGGTGCCCTGTTGAGCGAGGACTTCTTTTCTGAGGCACAGACCTGTTTTTCTGATTGGATAACTTTGTTGTTGGTCTTTTTTAGGTGTGCCAGGGTTGTCATAATGCCATTGACCCGGAAACGCAACGTGTGAGTTACAACAACTTCCACTGGCACGCTACGGAAGAATGCTTCGTGTGCTCCTGCTGCAGTAAGTCCCTGACCGGGCAGAAGTTCATGCCGATCGAGGGAATGGTCTTTTGCTCCGTTGAATGCAAGAAGAAAATGCTGTCCTAAAAGTGAAGCAGTATAGCCATATGAGCGTCTCCTTCTTCCTGTTTTGGCATTGCTACTTCTGTAGTCTCTTAAAAGTATTGTAATATGCAAGAAAGAAAATGTGCAATACTTTATTCTCAGAAATGTTTTAAATGTGCCAAGCAGTGTATTCAATGTCTTTATTCTGGGGGGAACCCTCATACATTTACATATCTGTTAATACTTCTCAAGTGTACCGTTTGCTCTATATTATCCACTTCCAGAGAAAATAAATATCTCTGTGAATACATTTACAAAATGTATTCCTGCACAGGAGAATGTCACTCAAGAATATTTTTACTCGGATTTCCTGCTCTGGGCTTGGCAGTGAGTATTTCAACAGGAAAAAAGAATGTGGTAACTCCCACACCCAGTAAACGAAAGTCGATTTTCTTTGTTCACTGCATACATATGTTCACACTCTAGCTCTCGAATGTGTCTTGCGTCATCTGGACACTTTTTTGTGACATTGCTTGCAGTACACTGCCAAGCGGTACTCGTGCATTTAAAATCTAAAGATCTTCATCTGGATTGCATCTCTGGGTAGCTGGGCAGCTCACTGAAACTGATCACCTAACCGCCATGGAAATCAATTTACTCCACTGAAATGTGTACGGAGACCGGGAGCTGCTTATTGGAATAGGTGAATTGTGTAAAACAAGCATTGGCTGCTCCTTGTCAGAATCCTCTGAAAATATATGTCAAACAAGTCCGCATAATGCGCATCCTGCAGGCATTTGTCTGCCTTCATCCATGCTAGTGATCCATGCTCCCCCACCCCACTTGGGTGGTTTCTGAAGGTGTTGCAAAACAAATTCATTGGTTCAGCCATGGCAAATATCCCTTGTTGCTGTGCTGGAGTGTACTGCACGTCTAAAGTGCACCGTAGTGGAAATCTGAATGTTCTGCTTAGCTGGGAGTATTGTGTGTAGCGATCCACATTTGTTTAAGATTCCCACTTTTGCTTACACATACTTGGTTCAGTTGTGTGTTCATTTTATGAGAGCATATGTCGATTCTCTTGTGAGGAATATCCTGTAGTCACATGAAGATACTTGGTCACAGTTGTCACATGAGTGTCTTCATAGATTGGTTGAGAATGAGATCCCTTGATGTATTTTTTTTAAGTTTTGACATTCTTGTTTTAATGATCATGATGTCATCATTTCTCTCAACTGCAGGTACTCTGTAGCATCAATGTTATGGTTTGACTTTTTCTATTTGCTTATTTTTCGGTCACTTTATTTCGCCTCTCTCCCGCTTTGGAGACGCACAGAATTTGAAAAGGTTTCAGATGATGAGCCTGCCTGGGATCAAGATGCTTTCCATGTAATTAACAATTGGTTGGGTGTCTTCCGGCCTTTCCCACATTAGGAGAATTTCCTCTTTCCCAAGCCTAACCGTTTTGTTGCCACCTTGTGTAAAGGGGTATCAGTGAGTTAGAACCCCTTCCAGCAGGCTCCATGGCATGCATGTTATCTACGTGAAAACTTGGAAACTCTGTCCTCCCCCTATTTTTTCGATTTTTCTATTGTTGATGCTGTTTAGAACCCACTAAGGGCCCATCTCAGTACATCCTCTGGAGATGGTTGTGGAATAAAGGAAAATAGCACAGGCCTCCTACTGCAGACTCTTCCATTTGTTAAAGCAAAACTGAGGTTTTTTGTTTGGAGGTGGGGGAGAGACTGACAATACTAGTTGCTCTATATGAATAACTTCAAACTAGGCAGCAGTCTTAAATGTTCAGAATAGGGGACTTTTGCTGTTATTGGTGACCTCCTGATGAACCCCCTGGAAGACAAACACTGTCACACACGCCTGTGTCCAAGTAAGGAAACCATGTTTAGCCTCAAGATGCTCTGTTGAGATATGGATATTGTCTTCAGTGGGTTTATCATTTTCTTCCAGGAACTCTACTCCACCCTGAATTTGAATATTGAAACAAATACTGCCAGTATAATGGCAGGAATTTTATAGTAAAAATCCTGGAGAAACAGTAGTCGCCAAGAGGACTTTGAATTTCATAGTTTCAAAACACAGAATGTATTAGGCATACATTGAGCCCACCAATCATAATTACGGGAAAAAGAAGTAACTGCTCTAGGAGAGGAGAGAAGGTACCGAACACGCCTGCATGTCTCCCATAGGATATCTTGCTTTCCGCTGCAACTTCGCAGGTGCAATGGTTACCCACTGTATCTGCTGCCGAGCGCAAGTCATTGCAGGGAAGACTGTCCTTAGACTTGCTCAGTCGTTTGCCTTTAATCTCAGTCTTGATGAGGAACCCACTGTCTTCAACAAGAAGCTGATTTGCTTTTTTATAAAGAACAAATTGAATATTGTTACATTTTTTCAGGATTCTTTATCAAGTCAAAGCTTGTTTCCTGGTTAATGTGTTCTCATGGGTCCTTTTCTTTCGTAGATTTACTCAATCCAGTCTAGCTTCCCTTTCACAATGATCTGCCATGATCTTCTGTTCCTGCTCCAATAGAAAATTACATTACAGACCTCTGGACACCACAGGCACCCAAGAACTGCTACACTTGATGTTGTCAAAAAATTAAAAACTCTTCCCATGAATAATCGGCTGTCCTAAGTATTTCCAGCTGTAGAAGATAGGCACGTTTGATACTGCCGCATTTGATGACTATCATGACAAGTGCATTTTATGTGATGGCTGCCAAAGTTTAGATTTGATCTATAAATTCTGAAGAAAGCATGTTCCTAGAAGATTCCTGCTGATGGCTTGCAAAAACATTAAATCCATTGTTTTTCATAAGTCCCAGGAACACAAGATGTTGTTGAGTGGTTGCACGCCGTGAGTCTTTACTTAAGGCCGTGGATGAACTTACGAATCCTAAAAAGTATTTGTGGCCAGATAGTGAGCCATTGGTTCGGATGTGGTGTTTTACAGCACCTTGGCTCGACATAGATAGGTGTTTCCGAAAGTGGTTGTTTGAACAAGGAGTCTGTGTTTTGGACTAGGAAACTCCACGACAAACAAAACCAGGGACACCATGCCTGGAACCCGATAACCACTAGGCATGGTTACAAGTGTGGATCACTGCTGACACCTTATTGGTAAATAATTTGAATGTATAAGCTTTGATGCCCCTCCTGTATTGTGAGTGAAATGAAAGTTTTCTGATGACCACTTTCTGTACATTTTATGGCTATAAGTTCGAAACACCCGATCATTGGTCACAGCACTGATGTAAGAGGGGTTTTAAAACAAGCAAAAGAGCAAATTGAAACTGTACCAGATCTCCAGGTCAAGTGGAGGTTGATGTTAAATCCAATTCAGCAAAAACACAAACAGTGACTGTAATTACTACTTATGCAAGTTTCCTTTCCATAGGTGTGTTTATCCGCCGAATGAATATGCTTTATTGGTAACACCCCTGTCCTGCCACCCAAGATACCCCCCTCACCGCCCCCTGGTCTTCCATTCTTGTGCAGGGTGGTGCCTGCGTGATTGCTGATTGTTTGGTCTGCCTCCAGCCCGTTGGCTTCTGAATTAGCCTTCGTGAAATAACAAATTGTAAACTTACAGGTTAATCCTCTTGTTTAACAGTTCTAAAAAACAATCAATGAATGAAAAAGCAAACACAAAATGAATGTTATGCGTGGTTGTCTTGTAACTAAATCTGTGTCTTATGCATTTTTGGAGAGATCCGGGCTTGAAATTCCGCTTTTGTGTAACGATGAGCTTACTCGATGATTTATGCAGCTTGGCATATGGTGCCGTCTGTTTCATACCACTAATGGCCTAACAGTGCCCGACATATAATGGGACTGCCTGTACGCGCTTTCAGGATTCCATGTTTCAAAGTGATCATTTGCTAATGTATTAATTGAATTTAAACTAACGCCTACACAAAAAAAATAACTATGCAAATATTAACATGACTTTTCGTTCTTTGCAATAATAAGTTTTGAACTAATGATAGATAATAAACGGAAAAGAGAAGTGAAAGCGTTATTCGAATTTGTAAATGTGTACTTTGGTTGCATTATGCTATTATTCCAGCAGGTGGAGTGCTACGCTCAGCTATCAACTATTCTATACCAAGACGTCTTCCCAGTTAAGTAGGAAATAGTCATTCTTTTTCCTGACATGCCTGTGGGAGAATGTTCTCAAGTAAGACCATGATTTTGATTCAGATGTGTTTGCGCATATAATTGCTTTTTAAATCAATTAATACTCGATGAGTCACTCGGCTAGCAGGCCTGCTTTCCAGTCGTCTCTAAGGAAAAGATGTTCGCCCATTTTGAATTTCCTTACATTTTAGAGTATCTCGGAACAAGTATGCCCTTTCAGCCTTTTGTGTGTGACAACAGTGTCATGTGTAACTGTCTGTATGTGACACCTATTCTCATAAGTCCTATATCTTGGCGATGCTTTGTCTGTGGCTAAGAAAGGTAAGACGGTTTTGTCAGTGTTTATGGTTTTCTTCTTGGTTTAAGAATGAGAGCCCCACCCCCCGATATTCTGCAGTATAAGTTGTCAGCTGAACATTGCTACAAGAATTGGGGGAAAGTATTTGTTTCTTTGGGTATACACGCTAGATAACAATAAGCCGGTAAATGTCGAAGTCCCATCTAAGACCTTACCAGTAGTTGTGTAAAATGGAGCAGTGAGGGAAGAGCTCCCCTTGCAGCTCTGTCTGCGTTTCCCCCCCCCCCCTCCAATTTCAGGGACGTTCAGCGCGCCATAAATACATGAATCTGAAAGCAGCCGCAGCTGCTTTCAGTTAGTCAGTACCAGAGGCGCAACTAGATCCAAATTTCAGGGGGGCTACTAAAAATTTCGGGGGGGGAGGGGGCTAATTCTTCGAGCAATAGGCAGAGTGGAACTGAAGGGGTGAAAAAGCAACAAAGCCTCGTTAACACGTAAATGGTCTTTGAAAGACCTGTGAAGTACTCGGTGCGGCTGCGATAAACTCAAAAATTGTCTGTGTCAGCCCGGGAAGCTGTCTCCGCCCCGGCTGACACACACAACGGGGGGGGGTGGGGGGTGAAGCCCTTTGAGTCCTATGGGTGTTGCGTGCCTGGTCAGTACTCTGGGCACAGATAAGCCATCCAAGCACTGTTCTGCTTAGGAGAGGTGCACTTGGAAATGAGACTCTTTTTCACCAGTGCCTCTCCCTAGCGGACGCCTGCTCTGTGGTCACCGTAGAAGCAGTGCTTAATTTGAGCCGGTGCTCAGCACCGGCACTTAATTGGTTTCCGGTGCTCGGCACCGAACTGTTCAAAGTATGGTGTTGACACTCTACTACATGGTGGCGCTGCTTATCTAATTTAGAGATGAGCAGAACAACGGTTGTTTAGGAATACAATATTCATTAAAATAGTGCTAATACCTGCCTCCCCAGCCATTCCTTTAGCTTTGGGTAGCTGGAATAATCTGAACTGTGGCATTTACATGCGCGAGAGATGGTTAGTAGCTGTTTTGGCAGCGATGATGGGGGCGATGTGTGGTGCAAGCTGGGCCTCCTGGTCAGAGCCCTGGCACTTAATATTTTACCAATTAAGCACTGCGTAGAAGGGCAGTTCCTGAGTGGGGATTTCGCCAACTAGTCACCAGGAATGGCTTCAAGATGCGGGGAGCAGCACCCCCCCCCCCCCAGCACGGTCAAGTGCCCCTACCAGAGGGGCATTACAGTTTTTCTGTTTCCTGGGGAGGGAGATGGGGGATTTGCCCCCAATCTACCAACCCCTGGGAGCAGAAAACCACTAGGGGGCAGAGATAGACATTTTAATGAAAAGAAAGGGGTGAGGGCCAGATGACCCTGGGCCCAAATACTGCAGCTCCCCACAATCCTAGAAAGATTGGAATTTAAAGAAAAAATCTTGATGTCTCCACATTGCCTTTTGGAGCTCTTCTTATTGTGGGTGATAGGTCCACATAGAGATCAAAAAGTGTGATGAATCACTACTACATAGTTTGAAAGAAGAAAGTATAAAATACAGAACCAAATGACTAGGTGCCACAGATCTATCTATGGGCACTTCCCTTTTCAGGACAAAATCCCTCACTCACCGTAGGTGACATGCTTTATCATTTGGGATTCTCCTCCCAGATGAAAAGCATAGTTCCTCTGAGGGCTACAACCCCCTCTCTGAGAGGGAGGAGCTCAGGGATGTTTTGAATAACTAATAGGATATTATAAATCCACAAATGAAAAGACAGCTGTGTGAATGAGGGCGCAGCGCAACAAAAAATTGATAAATGTGAGAATAGTGAAGTTAAAACTAGCTAAAGAGCGCAAAAAAGATACTTTATTCAGATACGCCCCTTGCCAGGATTAAAAAACGTGTACCAGCGGTGTGAATTTAAACCGCAAAGGTAAAGTAGAAAATAGTGGTCAACATGTTTCAACCATACACCTAATTGTAGGCAGGGCTTTCATCAGGACCTGTAAAGCTGCTGCTATCTCAGTGTAAGTGCTGGCTGCAGGCTCTGCAAGCTCCGGTGTACCGACGGAGAGAGCGGTGCTCCTTTCCTGAGCTGTCGCCAGGTAGAGGTGTGGTTGCTTACCCAGCAGTGGCGGGTAATCCTTCCTTCTGGAATGGACAGACTAAGAAGATTTTCTGTCTTTATATCCTTTTTGTTGTAGCACTCACACTGAGATAGCAGCAGCTTTACAGGTCCTGATGAAAGCCCTGCCTACAATTAGGTGTATGGTTGAAACATGTTGACCACTATTTTCTACTTTACCTTTGCGGTTTAAATTCACACCTAGATAGATCTGTGGCACCTAGTCATTTGGTTCTGTATTTTATACTTTCATGCTTTCAAACTATGTAGTAGTGATTCATCACACTTTTTGATCTCTTTTTTTCATAGACCCGAGGATTCTGTACTGTTTTGTGATATTGTATTGGGGATTGAATCCTGTGAGGTCTTTAAATTTCCCTAGGACCCTCTGGCGTTGAACCGTTCTTTGTTTGGTAGATAGGTCCACATACACATGCGAGGGTACAGTTTTTATCAGGAGAAGTATAGAACATTTGTTATTAACTACGGAATTTCTCTCCAGCTTTGGCTTCCAATTGTAAGTCCGTGAGTAACAACATATTTTGCAAAACTCCCTCTGACTTTCCTGTTATGGGTAACATTAAATTCAGTAGCTCTAATAATTACTATTCCTCAACTCAGATTCTTGGGCACGTTTAAAAATGCATAGGTTTCTTTTATACCAATTTTTATTAATTAGATTTTACTATATGAATTGGTGCGTGGCCAGAACAGAATGAAAAATTACTATAAGATGCAGCTCAGTTGATGACTGGGCATCGCCTGATTTTACACAACCAACAAACACAAAACATTCCTACGACCGGAAGGATCTGACAGATGAATGAATGCAGTTCCTTATAGAAGCCACTATTCTCCTGGGTGATCGACAACCAGGTTTTTGTCCTCACTAGAGCAAAGAAACCACCTTATTGGGCGTCTGGTAAGACTGCTTAAAACGGGGGGAGGGGGTCTGCTATTATCAACCTCAGCACATTGAATAGCCATTTGCCGCATGTTGAAGGAGCTTTCCCTATATCCCTGGAGTGGTTTGATTCTTCGAGTAGTGAAGGATAATCTTGCTTTCTAACGGAAGCATCCACATGTGGAGCCTGCTGGGCTCCCCTCCTCTCCCTTGTGCATATGAGACCTTTACATGATGTATGGTTAGTTTACTTCTTTGGATGTTAAAAAGGCGCTTTGACTTGCCAGCATAGCCAACAAATCCTCTACTCTGTTTTTTTCAGGTTCTACACCTTAAGAAAGGTAATGTTGACACCAGTTATTAGGACAGTTTCACTCTTCTCGGGGCTTCCAATTATTGACATTTTGGAAAAAACATGGCATATCAACTCATTCTATGTAGACCGCTAGCATTCTCTTCCATCTTCGGCTATGGATAAGGCTCCGGGTTCCTTCAGTTCTTATTGAGGGATCTCAGTGGGCCCTGCACAACTAATTTCTGTCCCTGGCTATCAACATCATTGTTAGAATCTGCTAGGATCTCCCCTGTCTCTGTCATGCAACTGTTATCGAGTTTTAACCTATCCAAGTACATTTCCAGCCATCTTACTTTTCTTAGGATTCACTGAAAACTCAAGGCAAATCTGGCACAGCATTCTGCATTTATGGATGCACCACGGAAAAAGCCCCTTAAAGCATTCATTTCTCTTCTTTTCAAGCACTAAAGAACTTAGGAATCATGTTGAATTCTGTTATTTCCCTCCCCGTGTGACTTATTGCTTTAACCACTAGACCGTTCCTGTACCATTTTTACTCCAGTTATACACTCACTCAAGTTCTACTTTTGGCCAGTCTTTGCTGCTTCCTGTTTTCCTCACGTCTGGTGTGCTTCTACAGCCCTGTCTCCATTATCTCGGTTTCCCTATCCCATGCATCTGTGTCATTCAAGTCTGAAGGATTGTGGGTATCAGACTTACTCTCTCTCATGGAAAACAGATGCATCATTTGCATGGAGCATCACAAAGCGCCTCCTACGTTGCCAATCTTTTAGACTACATTGAGCAGGCGTGCATTAAGTCTGGTGGGAATATAATCTTAGATAGAGTAGTAGGAGTCAATCAGAACATTTGAAAGGATTTAGGGCTTGATTACAAATTGTATGATGTAGGGGTGTCAAAATTACTTTGAGAGTGATAATTCTCACTGATAATTGCCTTCACCCACAGTCAGTTACGAGAGTTATTCCACACTAAATGGGCAATACTATGTGGATCAGAAACGGCATGCAGATTCCCATTCCATGCCAAAAAGCTGGTCCTTTTCCATCATCCTTTACCATCCTGTTGAGTTGCTGATAAGGGCGGAAAAGACTTTTGGAGCTGGGGAGGCTGATAGCATGTCGGGGAGGGTTGCCTACATGCTGCAGGAGTATTCCCTCACTCTACGACGGGCTGCCATTTCTGTCTAGTAAGATTGGGCACAGTGCTTCCGAACCGGTTCTACAACCTTGTTTTCGACCCCAAGTAGACCGATAAACTGCAGTCTTGTGGCCACTTTCATTATAAAAGATGTTTAGACGGGTTGTGATTGTAGAGACCAGCCTAAAGTAAGAGTTCAAGGAAGGTGAAGACTGCAATGAGTGGGAGGGGTGTATTCAATTATATGTAGATTCTATGCATTTGAAAAAGGTAAAAAAAAAAAAGACAACTCGCCTGGGGGAGAATCCCATCCTGGAGGTCTTGCACCCACTCGCCCGCCATCCTCCCTTTTTCACCCAAATTGCTGGGAGCAGCATCTACGATCAATCTGTGTATAACAATAACTTGTGTTTTTTAGAGCTCTTCATGTGGTGTTAATAGCATTATTTCCCGGTTTATGGTGCTCTACTTAGCCAGCCTCCCTAGCACCACTTTGGTTAGTTGATGGACTTTGAACTAATTGAGCTATGTCTCTGGTAGGCTGACGGGTAGCTTCACAGCTGGGAGAAGGCTGCCGCTAAGAGTCGTGCATATAAATAATGCAGAGTTGGCTAAGATCGGTGTGTATCCAGTGTACTTTAAACATACACACCTGAAAGAGAAAATAATGTCATAGTCTGTTAAAAAAAAAGTATACAGTATTCTCCTACCGAGATTGGTTGTCACTTGCCAAGCTGCTTCAAGTGATTGAGGAGTAGGCCTGTCTGTCCCTGGTGCTTGAGCATTTTTTTCTGCCCCTCGTGTCCCTGGGAACTATCCAAGTGTAGGCTGCAGCAGCTGTGAGGTTTGCAAGCGCCTGTTGTTAGTGAGAGCATTTTGGTGGTCCGTCTAAGAGCCGGCTCAAGTTTACATTAAGCCTGTTGTCGAGTCTGAAGATCAATTTCCGGTTGTATAAAGACTTTTAAGACAGCCATGATGCCATATTTCGATTGCCATTTGAATACTTCTCAACTCTCCCACATTTGGATTGATGTCACCCTCCGGCTCATCTTTAATTTCCAAACAAGCAAAATTCTTCCCATTGACTTCAAGGAGATTACACGCCCTAAAAACATTTCTCACCCTTTGTACAATTTGTTATCACTGTTGATTTCAGTTGAATTTGCCCTCCAAAGTCACTCTCTTCGCTGTCCTTGGAGGCTCAACAAGATGAGACGTGTGTACTGTATAATACTAATGCCACCGCCAGGGTCTTTCACAGTACTGCAAAGAAGAGAGAATGGAAGAAGAGGCATGACAGGAGGCGGGGCCGAGGGGAGCCTGAAAAGAGTGCAGAGGTCGGAGGGAGGAAAGATAGGAACATAGTGCTAAGGCTCAATCCCGGTAGAAGAGAGAAAAAAAAGTGCCTGGCGCTGTGTAAGAGTCAGCAATGTTTGTTTGTATGGATTAGTAGCACTGGTGATCTGTTTTAAGGTAAGCTTCTTTGCCTTGTACTAACATTATAAGTGTCCCTTTCTGTAGGGATTTCGGTTCCAGTCTTTTCGTATTCTTTGTTTTTAAAGCACAAGGACATATTCCAGACCCATTTCTTGTTCTGCAGCATACCTTTTAGGACCAGCACACTGGGGGTAGCACAAACCGGTATGTCATATTATGAGTATTTAAATGCAATCACTGCACAATATCCTATATAATGGCGGTGATATACTAATATCAACATTAAATGCAACAACAGTGCCCTCCGTATTCAGTTTCACTTCTCAGCACTGCATTTCACAGCTAGGGTCAACCTCATCTGCTCCACGAGGTGAAATGGGGCGGTTAATGTGTCTGGCACCACCTGGAACGATACTTTCATCGAGGAAGATTTTCCATACGAATAACAAAAAATGTTTCTTGAGATAATGTGCTTTTCAACCTGGCTGTGCTGCGCATACTGCAGAAATAACTAGGTCAAAGATATAAATCAATGCAGCTGTCTCCTTCCTCCAACGTTTCGCATTCTTTGCTCAGAAAAAAAATCAGGGTCTGTATCACACACACATAGTGCCCCGGGGGTTGTTTGGGGCGCAACAGGTGTGTGCGCATGCTTTTTGCACCACCGGGCCACTATGGTGTTACAGAAGGGGCCGCAGACGCTTGTGCGGAAGCTTCTGTAATACCGTGCAGGTGCAGACTGCAGAGGCAAAGTGAGTCCGCTACATGTGCGCCAGCACCATCACTTTACCTCTGCACCCGCGCTCGCTGTATTATGGACGCGGGAGCAGAGGCTCCTTAAACCAGCCTCTGAAGGGGGAAATGTGGTCCCATGGATCCCCGCTGCAGGCAGGTGCAGTCTCTCAATGCCCCTGCTTGCTAAGGGCTCTCTCTCCCCTCTGTAAAGTGCAGGCGGCTCCCACTGTGAAACAAGGAGCAGCTTGTAAACAGCCACTCCATAATTCAATGAGTGCTTTGACCCCAGGGCAACCCATTAATTATAACTGGGCACACACCTGATCTGAAGCATGGTCACTTTCAGGCGTCTGGTGAGAGCTCATGTTGTCATGCAACACGCACACACCACAGAATATACACATACATACATAGATACACAACGGTGCCCTGGACCACGAATTTCATGCTTTGGCTGTTGTGGTTCAGCTAGCTTTAGTGACTGGCTGACAAGATTGCTCCTCCGTGTTTGTAGTAGCCCACTGCTTTTTGCAGATGTGAACGGCTTACAAAAAGTAGTCCACACACACTGTGCATAACATTTTTGCCCTTTTCTTTTTTGGTTCATTATAAATAATTCTGTACCCTTTCCTACCACCATCCACCCGCCTGTTTTAGTGCTTCCCTGTCACACTTCTGACATTTTCTATAATTCCATAGTGCCCAACAACTGCCAAGCGCTACCAGGCCACTCGCTTTACCTTTGCATGCTTTGTACACTTTATTTTTAGGTTACTGTTCCGATATGCATATCAGCCTGTTGGAACGGTACAGTAAAGAAAAGAAAATGCAAACTGGCTGCCACGCATTGTGGCATATGTATGCATCATGCACGTGGATGGCTGTTTTAGGATGATAACCAAGATGGATGCCAGGTGCGCACATGCTTGTGCATGCTTCCCTGCGCCTGTGTGTGGTGACGCAGGTGCATGGAAAGACTGACGTGTGGCCGCAATTTTCTTTACCTTTTTAACTTTACTCGTCCTACATGACCGACAACCATGTCAGAATAGTGTGAAAAACAAAATGCACACTGAGTACCAACGGAAACAAGCATAGGCAAGGCCATTAGATTGGCACCCTCCTAAAGGTGAAAACTATTGGCTTTGTCAATGCTTGTTCATTAACGTTGTACGTGTCAATGAGCTGCTAAACTCGTTGACCACATAGGAGGTCTGAAGTTGATCTTTTGGCTGGATAACTGTACAAATGTGCCTGAAAACAAGTCAATGTTCTTGCATCAGCTCTGAGCAGATGCAAATTTAATTTTGAACACTGCCTCCAAAAGAACTTGATTTCAAACCAACACAACTTGTGCTTACTTAAGAGTATGCACCATGTTTGCGGCACCGAGTTTTCAGTAAATGTCTCGACGCATGTGGGTACTCCTGTGCGTGGTACCCCCAAAAGACCCCATGAACTGATCTGGGAAATTCGCTCGAGTCGTCTCAAAACTTAACATTTCAGTTATTATTCAATTTGCCTGCTTTATTTGGATCTTATAACAAGGTATGAGCGGAAAATACAAAAATGCGTTTTATATTTGGGAAGAAATTATTTTTAACATGCTCTCGAGTACTGTATTAGAATTTTGATGATGTAAAATTACAGGAACATTCATGTAGCTTAAGTGCACTTTTGAAAGTAGTTGTTGTTTGGCAGAGTTTGTGCATTATTTTACTTCACCAATTCCCTTTTAATGTTGTCTTTATAATTGAGGGTTAAGAACAAATACTCGGGCCCCCAACTCTCACTGAAACTAATATTGGCAAGGCCTATAGGTCTCGCTTTTGAAAGGCATTCGCTAAACTTTTGGCTTTGGCGATTTGTGTTGCATATGGTGAACAACATTGGCAACCCCCCACCCCAAAAATGGCCAACTCCAGCATAATGAAGTACGCATGTATCATGACACATGTGTAAGTATGTGTCAAGGCGCTGCTGTATCTGTTTTACTTTACCTTAGCAAGATGGCAGATACTCATCTTTGAGTAGTAAATTAAAAATAAGAAAAGATGTGAAAGCGCATTTTTATGAAGGGAACAGCGGGGTTTCCAATAATGAAAGAATATATTTAAAAAAGTGACTGGGAGGGCAGGGGTTGCAGCTGGTGTTTGGGGAGCATGTTAACAGCATTGAGGGATGAGACCAATAGGAGGGAGTGGCAGCAACGCAACAAAGGAGCTAGAGCGGCTAAAAAAGAACCCAAGTTTGATGCAAAGGGATGGGGGAAACAATAAACTGATGGAGATTATTGTTGGCCTATCGGACCATCAACTTGGTATTGTGACTGGGATGAAAGCCTACTTGTTGCCCATCCAATAGGTTATTAGATTCTGCAAAGTCCTGAAGATGATGGGGGCCACTTTTTCCAGAGGTTTGCACATGTAAGGAAGCAATGAGATGTGTTCACCGTATTGGCAGGGCGGGCTTCTTTAGCTGAAGTATGACTTTGGCTGCATCCCAGAAGTCTGGAAAAATAGCATGCTTTAAGTAGCTGTCAGGAGGATTTCAAAATAATAGCTTTAGATACCATGCAGCAGCAGCATCATTTGTGGACTACTGTTAGTTATGCTGTGCAAGAGGTAATTTTGTGTAATTTGTGTGACTGAGTCTAGATGGCTTCATGTTTACAAAATAGATTTGAATGGTGCAGTAGGTATAGGAATTGGATGCAGTTGCATACAGTAAAAAATGTCCTTGAAGAAAAAGATCAGTATTGCCACACAGGACTTGAGATGATGGTAGTTTAAATTTTATAGCAACCAGGTGTTGAAGTTCAGAGACCATTCAAAAGCATTCTTTAGAAAAGATGGCAGAATTTCAAATGCTTTCAAGGACGACAGACATTTTTTCAGCTGTAATTTTTGCTTTATGTAAGGTAATATAGAGTGATATGCTTCCCTATTTCAGATTGGATAGTCTTTTCTCCATTTCCCTTCGGCTCTTGAAGCTTCTAGTTCAATTTTTTTTTAGCTTTACTGAAAAGATTATTTCTTTTTTGCAAATGTTCTCAGATTGTCATAGTTTAATCCAGGGTGGCAACGATTGAGGAGCTGAAATGATGAAGCATAACTTTAGAGATGGAATCTTGAAGTGGTGCGCTTTGTTTGGCCCATAGACTTCTTCATTCTGTGGCAACTTGGTATGGTGTGAAAGGATTCCAATCGCCCTGCTGGTCACCACCGAGACCTTTGGTAAATTTATGTGAAATGCGATTCCAAAGTGGTCAGACCAGGTAAGGGGGGGGGGGCGGGAGGGGGGTGCACTGTAATAGATCAGCCGAGACTAAATTAACATCCAACTTGTCCTAGTCAAACGATGAAACATTATACTCAGTAGAATGGAGCCCTTCCACAAATGCAGTGTTGACTGAGAGTTAAACACAATGGGGGAGGGGGGATATATTTTGATCAGATGATGCATTTTCTGTCTTTAAGAATGCAAACCAACAACATTACACACACCACACACATATATATTGTTTTAAAGTAAAGCGTGCAGTGGCCCCCGATCATCAGCGGTGCTCAGCTCAGAGATGTGTGACCCAGATCATCTTTAACATATTACTCTCTCCTCTACACTTCCCAGGGTTGAGGACAGGCACTCCAATGGCATATGTATTTTATTTCATGCTCATGGCTGAAGAATCAACGCATTTCCGCTGTTACACACAACCTTGCTCACTATACAAAGACGGAAAAAGAAGGAAGTCTCTATATGTGGTTCCCTATTGACAAGGGTCGGGGAATTTCTCCTTTAGGAATTAGTGCCCTCACATACCCTTTCGGGTGTCATGCTTCATCATCGGGCGTTGCTCCTCGTGGGGGTGGCGCTGCTGTCCCCCACGGGCCCCGCGAGAGGGCTCTTTGTCGGAGATCTTTTTAGGAGACGCCGCAGTTGTGCATGCGGGTGTGTGGGCCTAAAAGGGTTGGTGCTAGTGTTTTAAAATTACCCCACCAGTACCGTGAGAGAGAATTTATTCGTTGGTCCGGGAGGTAAGGATAAAAGAATTATACAGGGGCGTTGGGGCACCTCTATTGACAAATAACATAGAGGTCAGGATATTACTCCACTGCTCCTAGTGCCCGTGTGTGACTGTGAGTGTGCGTGTAGGTCAACATGTTTCGCGCTATCATTGGGTCCCTACTGGATCCCCGTGCGCTTCGTCAGGACCATGTGAAAGTGAAATAAAATATAAATAAATAGGAGTAGGGAAAAGACACCCTATCTTCCTATAGTACCTTTTCTCAGGATTGTATGCGCTACTTGCGCTTAAAGGAACACCTCTCTCGTGTTCCCACTTGTTACCTTATGGTTAGAGCAAAAGGGAAAAGAACAAGACACACATATAGAGACAAACATGAGTAATGGCAAATAGCGATCCACATTAGATTTATTGTACTGTTGCGTTATCGCCTGACATATCGTGCTAGCAGTGTATGGGAAAACGTGCCCTGGACATACTATCACTGCCACATGTGCACGTGTGACAACAGCGACTGTCTGTGTCTTTCATCATTGGTAAGATCTCATGCACTTGCCAGTGATGGTTGTGCATACCCGCTAATACCGAGTGCAGTGTGACAAAAACACTCGTTTATCATCATGGTGGCCACCAGTGCTAAGGTAATGCAAAAGCGCATTTTGTGCGTGAAGTTCTTATCACGTAATTAGGTATCACGTAATGCCGGGAGATGTCATAACCAAGTTAGGTCATGAAAAATGCTTATAGATACGTGAAATCTATTCACCCATAGCTCACATACACTCATTCTAAAAATACATACTGATTACCCCTTAAAAAGCAAAGTCTTGTGCCTCTTCGGCTGTCCCCGCGGTCTCGAGGGGGAATCTCTGTGGATCAAGAGAGTCGAGGTCAGCCCCATGCATGCTCAACGTACCTGTCGATGTCTAGTTGAAGCAGCGGAGTAATACTCACAATCAGTCCCCTTCGTTCTGGCCCATTACCTGCCCTGCCGCTGGATGGATGCCGGAGAATCAGAGGCGGCGTCCATCCGATTATGAATGCTTGCAGGCGGAAGTGACGGGAATTGGGAGGGCGTGTCAAGAATGACGTCACCCCGGGATCGGAGGAGTGTGAAATGTAAATAACATACGCGGCGGCCATCTTGTAATGGCTCCATATGAACTCAAGGTTCCTATTTTGTGCCTTTATAATCAGATGTAAAACATCAAAATCGTAATCGTGCTACTATTGGACAAAGATGGATAGATTCTTAGTGCAGTTACAATGGTGTTGTTGATTAAATTGCTCCTAGTCATGTGGGGAGTGGTATCAGTGGCCTCGCTGTGTCTCAATAAAGTTATACAACACAAGGATGCCCACTCAATATGTAAAATCATAGCTTATGCATCTTATCACCGTGGGCCACCCCCTTGTAAGATGACAGTGCTCCGTGTTTGGAGATGGGGGATCTAAGCGTCCCAGGTCAAGGGCCATTACAGAAATTATCGGAGCCCAAGTGTCCTGTATTGTATTTATTTTTGTCAAATTGAACTGCCTTGTGGACCTACAGCATGGTGAGTAGCGGTGAAAGTATATTGCCTGTTGTATGGTACTCGGTTACATTCACTCAGAGCATAAAACCATCTACTACACGTAATTATAATTACATATGGAGGCGTTAGCCCCTTGTGTCCAAATGTTTTGTTATAATGGTTGCATCTTTGCTCAGTAGCGTGGCACCAGTCTGATGGGGGTGATAGGTCTAATGGGCAATGCTATTACTCATACTGGGTGTAGATGTAGAAAAGGGGTCTGATGGCTAACCCCTAGTACTGTTAACAATTACAGTTAAGAAAGTTGTATCCTTCTATGACCAGTGGTCAATGGTGGGTATACCCTCCTTCATGTTACTTGGGTGGGCCACCCACCTAAACCAGTATTCGTATAGGCCTTCCATCAGACTAGGTCATAAGTTCAGACCACGGGATGTCATCATTTAGTCCTTGTGTATTACTCCTCAATCGGAACACCCAGCGTTGTTCTTGCCTGAACAGCGTGGTGGTAGTCCAGTTGGCATTGGCCTCAATGATGGTCCATTTGAGGTTATTGGGAGTATGATTCATTTCTAAGAAGTGATTTTGTAATCTAGTGTTGGTCTTTTTGCACCGTATCGTGCTTTTGTGTTCCCCTATGCGTAGTTTTACGGGTCTGGTTGTCATTCCCACGTATCTTTTATGACACGGGCACGTGATAAGATAAATGCAGTTTTTAGTATTACAGTTTGTATGTCGTTTTTGTACCCATGGTCTGGCCAGACCAAGGTCGATCGTTTTGATGTCTCCGTCAGTGGACAAATGGAGCAGGTACCACATGGATGATGACCCTCAACAGGTGGTAGAGCCCACAAAGTGGGTTGAGTCTTGATGGTTTGTTTAGGTCGAGTGTGTACCAAAAGGTCTTTGAAATTCTGTGTCCTTTTATATGAGAACAAAGGAATTGGTCCTGGGTCAAGTGTCCCTGTCTGCAAGATACCCCAATGTCTCTTAATCAGTTTCTGGATTTTGTTAGAATTAGGGGTGAACGTGGTTACACATGTGAGTGCATTGCTTTTGGGTTTTTCCTTGACTTCCAACAATGCCTCCCTGTGGTTATTCCTTCCATCTCTTTCGCCAACATAACCAAATCGGTTATGAACCTTAACTTCAGGAACAGTTACCATACAGTGATTACATGTTAGTTCTTGGGAGCACTGGTACTGGACCTAGGCCCCTTTTTTTCTGAAACTGCTCCCCGTCCCTCATTCTTCAGTGTTGCACAACACTATACAAAGACACCATGTTCACATAATAAATATATAACTTTAAGTCCCACTTTACCCTTGTGTGCAACAAAGGACTATTCTACTTCTAACGTGGCTGCCACCTTAGCACGTGTTAAATTCACGTATTCTCATTCTGAATATCATTATCAGCCAATAGATAAGGCTTGAATATAAATCATATTGAAATAATATTTAAATTCATCACAAATACATTCCATGATGCAATCAAAACCATGTAGCTACCGTATGGCAATCAGTACATTATATTCAAGTAATTAAGTACTTGAATATGGGATCATAATATCCATCTGTGATACAAATTCATTCCTACAGCCATTTCATTATTGTAATGCAATGTAAACATACGGCATTATATAAATCAAAATCAGCTCCAGCAATATGGCCTAGTGGGCTAAGTGTCCAATATATCCCTGCATCTTAGATGTGGTTTCCATTGATTTTCCAACGTTCTATAATATTCCAAAGTCATATATCAATCCCCAGTGGGCCAAACAATCATCATATTCCTAGTATTCCTTCATTTCCTAATTCTGCAAAAAAAAGAAACAGTACAAAAAAACAATAAAACAGGTGAGGAAATAGGCGGCAGCCAGTACATTAAAAATAAAAATGTTTTTCTGCTTGAAAAAAAAAATGGCATCTGCAATGGCATCTGCTGCCGTGCACGAAAATTACAGTATATTCTCATCAGAGAAAGTGTGCAATTCTTCATCGATATTTAATCCAAAGAGCTCCTTAAAGTCTAAACCTAATATTGTAAGCTCCAGTCTCCTTAACTCATGTTCTGTCACCACCTCACATACAGTCTGAGATATATATGTGCTACATTAGGTGAATGCATGCCCATTACAGTCTGTCATTGGGGGAAGTTAAACAGCAATAAAACCATTTCAAACAAGTGAAATGTATATTCATAACATAATAGTACATAGTTGCATTTAGGATACATTCTCCTAGAGGCTAAAATTGCCCTCACAGACTTGTAATAAACTCATCTGGATCCTATACAACGTATCCATGGATAAAATAACGGCAGTAGTGGTAAAACTAATTGAAGTAGAAGGCAGACCATCATTTCAGGTCTTGCCATATAACGTTCCTGAGATATAGCATGTACCTATGTAGAACCCATCCCCGATAGATGAAAGCCTGTCCACTTCAAGTAGTCCTTGAGGGAGATTAAACAAGAGAAAGCATTCTCAAGTTATGCAAATTTGCATTTATTTTCACATTCAGGTCCATAATTCATTGTGGTCATTGAAGCCATTTATAGTGTGTTTGAACTTTTGACTTAATTAACCTTTCGAGCATGCCAATGACAATTTCCCTGATCCAATCCTTGGATTTTAAATTGCAACAAAGAAAACAGACAATTTGATGTCATCTTCATTAAGATTGAATTTGTAAAATGATGAACTATTGGTGCATCCTGTGTGTGGCATCTAATCCTAGGTCTTAGTTGTAAGATTTATTTTTTTAATAGATTGGGTCATTTGTCTGATGTAATATCTAATGCATCGACAAGATATACAGTATGCCAAGATTTGTGTGTTGCAATTCGAGAACACTGTTTGAGGAAGGGTGGTACCATTTCGGATGATTTCCTTGGAATTGCTCGTAAATTGGCATACATCTGCATCTGTGGTGTCCTTGCACAGGTGCTCAATCTAGGAAATTGGTTACATTTTTCTTTTTTTGATTTCTTGCTGCCATTAATAAAACTGGTGGATATTCTTGCCTCTTTTGAAAAAAAGGATGTCTGTAAATGAAAGTTAGTGACAAGTTTTCAGGTTTTTTTTGGATGATTTTCTTTATTACCTATCGGGCTGTATGTGAGTAAACAGGTCATGGGAATAGATTGACTTCTGGCTTTAAGTTCAATTAGAGATGCTCTGGGGTTAAACCACACCCTTTTATGGATGTTTTGACCAGTTTCCTTTTACAAATAAGTGTAGTTGAATATTGTGTGCAAATTGAGTTGGGTTTCCATTATTGAGTTTTACGTTTTTGTAAAATAATTATTAGAGTTCTAATCTTTCTCTCCAGAGAACCCATTATTTATTACTATATAGCTGACGCAAGCATGCACATCATGAATTGGGGACAACTAGACCGCGAGCTGACCTAAGATAGCGGTCAATAATGGAACATGAGGATGCTCACTAAATAACGTCTGTGAATAACACAGTGCAAATCTAAATTAAAACATAATTAAAAACAGATGTCTAAATTAACCGTAATCGAAAGAGAAAAGAAACGTACATTAGTGGACATCACTATTTTCCATAAAACTATGGACCCTCAGTAGAGACCGAGTGCAAAAATTCGGTTTCATAGAACCGTATAGATGTAAAGAAATCAATTAATAAATAAAATTTACTAACCGAATACTTTTAAATTGATGCAAACACGGACTGGTCTACAATTCCTACATGAGCCACTTTTCTGATTGGAGAGCCTCTCTTTGCACAGTGCTGTTCAAAAGCTCCTATCTAGGGTATGGAAGAAGTTTGAAAAGCCTACCTTTCTAAGAATCCTGTCCAAAATATACCCCCTTCAAGGGTTCAAGGAGGAATTCCCACCTGTAGTGATGG
Organism: Calotriton arnoldi; assembly: GCA_963921515.1. NCBI lineage: Eukaryota > Metazoa > Chordata > Amphibia > Caudata > Salamandridae > Calotriton > Calotriton arnoldi. The sequence continues at coordinate 156,024 of CAWUFW010003925.1, read as the reverse complement.
TGGATTGCCTTATTGCGGAGTAATGAACCCATTGTCCATCATTTCAGAGGATAATCCACCTTTGGATTTGGTAGATAAGTAGTTCAATATTGCAATAAAAAAGACCATATTCCAGATCTAGATTCTCCATTTAAGCTCATACATACACAACATTAATGGCTCAGTCATTGCTTTAAGACTTGCAGTCAATCACAGAGAGCATGCAAGTGTATTAGACTTCCATCCTGTTGATCATGGAGCAACAGATCAGATTCCTTTAAGATATCTATTGGTGTTCCAAGTGCAGCAGCCACAGCATCTGGTCCAGCCATTGCAGCCCGTTGTCAAATATTGATGCACTCCTTGAAGGTGGACAATTCCTGTTGGACTTGGCCCTTTGTGCAGGGTCACCCCTGAACTTTTTGCCTTTTTCTCTGACATGGTATTGGTGGTTTTAGGCCTCTGGGCACTTTAGCACTGTGGTCCAGTGTAAAGTGCGTGCGCTCTCTGTGTACATTTGGTAAGGTTGGCCTGCCCTCCCATAGGAATGCACTGGGGATTCCCTGATAAAGTGTGTCAGTGATAATTCCTGGGATGGGAGGAGCAGCGTGGTCGAGTTTAGTATGTATGAAATTGTAAGAATAAATGCTGCGCAATGGTGTGCGCAGATTTATGATGACTGGTTGAGAAATGCCACTTTTAGAAGTTGGCATTTTTGTGTGCTGTGTGTCTGCCTGCCTGATGTGAATTGCATGTCTGGCTTGTGAGTGACAGGGGCTGGGAGGGGTGTGTGGCTCCAGGAGGGGCAGGGTGAGTCATCGCTAGGCTGAATGGGAAATCTGCCCTGGGAGTAGTGGGAGGAGTAATCCCCTAACCCTGAATAGGACTGTGCCCAGCCTGTACAATGCTGGCTCTGCCCCCTGTGGTGTGTTTGATCACCTAGCCCCCACCTGACAAAGGGGAAGAGGAGCTTGGAAAACAAAGTGCTCCAAATCCCCCCTGAACCAGTTGCATCTGGTTCCCCCAAACCCTACACTGCAGACAAAGGAGGGAAGTGGTATAAATGTAGGGGCTGTGACCCCATGTTTTTGGTCCTGTGCTGGTGCTGTTCCTGACTTGCTGGGGGGGGTTGCTGTTGCCTGGGCCCAGGAGGAACCGCCATGGGGGCTTACCTCCCTGCTGGAGGACCCTGTGTGCTGGCCTCCCTGGGCCCAGCTATGCCCCATGGACCTGGGGACTGTGTTTGCCCTTGCGCCCTGTGAGCGCTTTATTTTGATCTACCAAAGAGGAGGAGAGCGTGGGCTGCGCAGCGCTGAGCTGCCCGTCGTTTTCTTAGAGGGAATCCCCGTCATAGGGATTCCCCCGTGCTGCTTTATGGAGCGGGAGCCCACCCCGCATTGTGGCGCTTTCGAGCGGGTGCCCACCCCGCTTTATACTTTAATTAGAGGTGGGTGCCCACCCCGCATAGTGGTGCTTTCGAGCGGGTGCCCACCCCGCTTTATGCCGTACTTCCAAGCGGGTGCCCACCCGCATTATGGTGCCTTTCTGCGGGTGCCCACCCCGCATTTGCCGATGGAAAATCACCGCCGCAGCCCGAGCTGCCGAAGAAATCCTCTCCGGGCCGCTACGGAGCGCGACCCGGAAGACAGGCACCGTTGCCTGGTTGTGAGCGGGCCAACCGGAAGCTGCCAGGGCCACCCAATCGCGGCACGGCCGAAGGAGAAGGTCCCGGAAGTGGCGCATGCCTAAGCGGGGCTCTCGCGAGTCGGAGAGAGCCCCGCAGCCACCCGAGAAATTGGAGCAGTGCGTGCTCCAGTTGAGCCGCCCCCCACCTGCCAGAAGGGGAGGCAGAAGTCGCCGGTAACGGGAGAAGTCCCCGAGGAGTGGGGGCTTCCCTTGGCAATTGGAGGACCAGCGCAGAGAGGAGCAGACGCCCAGAGTCCCGGTGAGTGGGGGCTCCATGTGGGACTGGTTGGTGCCTTTCGAGGCACGTTGTTGGTGCTTGCTCTGAGCGGACCCGCAGGAGAGCGGGCCACTCCAACGTTGGGGGCCAATCCTTTCCCAGTGCTGAGGCCAGTTTCCCCAGTGGCGCCGCCGTAGCGGGCCACTGCAACAAGGGGGCACATTTTTGTTTTAAGAGTCCCAGAGAGGGACGGAGAGGCACATTGGTGCCAGTGCCTCTGGGTGCTTCCAGCTGCCCCACGAGGGAGGGGGCAGCTGCCACGTTTTTGCCAATTGGTGTGGAGAGTCCTAGAGTGGGGCTCAGGCCATTTTCCACAGCTGCCCCGCCTGACAGTGGGCAGCTGCAACGATTGGGCATAGTTGTTGGCAGAACCCCAGTTTGCTTCACAGCTGCACGACAATTAGTGGCAGCTGCAACGTTTAGGCCAACATTCCTGTGGGGGCATTTTTAAATGAGATAGGAGTGAGATGCACTCCTCTGCCCCAGCGCAATTGCGCCCTTGCGAATTCTGCTGCATTGGCAGCCACCCTGACATTATGGACATAGGGCATTTGAGCCCTCTGAGAAGGCCAGTTGGCCAGGGGGACTGTTAGGTTAATAGGGCGCCAGGCCCTAATGTGATTTATGTGGTGCGCAGGAAATGTGATTCATGTACTGTGATTTATGCACCCTGATTTATGCCTCTAATGTGGTTTATGTTTATGAGGTGATTTGCATACTGTGGTTTATGCTTGTGAGATTATTCTCCCCTGTGATTTATGCCCCTAATGTGAGTTATGCTTAGGAGGTTATGGTCTAATAGGTTTAGGCTTATGAGGTTGGCGCATATTGTATTTTACGCCTGAGGTGATACTGTGCATAATATGGTTTGTGTTACAGGATGATGCTGAGTACAGTGTTTGCCAGTAATTACTGGTTGTGTTCTACGCTCATTATATGTTCTACATTTATTATCTTTACTAAGTGATGGTTCTGACAGTGGCCCAATTGGCCCTGTCAGGTGTATATAATCCCCTGTAAATACTGCCTAGTGCCAGTTGGCACAGTGTATATTGTGTGATTACTATTCTAATGTGTTTATGATAATACAAAGGCTATTTTTATATATAACCTTGTGTGGAGTTCCTTTTGTGGTGTGCCTAGTATGTTGCTGCTGTGTGGGGTTGCGCAAACGCTTTACACATTGCCTCCGGGATAGGCCTGACTGCTCGTGCCAAGCTACCAAGGGGGTGAGCAGGGGTTATCTTCGGCGTGCAACTCCCTTGCCCTGACTAGAGTGGTGGTCTCTGCCTGGCTTTGGCGCAAGCCTTAGCCAACCAGAGATCCCATTTCTAACAATTCCCTTATACACATTTTGATGCATTTGCCTTTTACTAGAGCCACATTGTATGGTCCTCAACTTGAAGAAATTATCAAAAGATCTGCTTACGACCAGAAGTTGAGGACTCCCATTGGTACATGATATGAGGGAAGTTCCAGAAGAGCTTTGGAACAGCATAGCAATATATTTTGAGGGACGGTTTGAGGTCGGGGCCTCTCTTGCTGACAAGTCTTGGGCACAGGGAATCTCTATGCCCCCTTCTACACCACCACCACCAAAAGCATGAATATGTGATGGGCAAGGGAGTGGGGGAGTAGGACTTCAGAATTTTACCAAGGTTTTAGACTTTGCAATTTTATACTTTTTCAGAGATGTTATTCAATCCACTTTTTCATATGAAAAAATCAGGGAAATTATGTCCTGTCTTTGGCTTGAGTGGGTTCAATAACTAATTTCCCATACTCCGTTCAGAATGGCGACTCTTCAAGCAATTTTGGCATTGTCCAGTTAGAGACGTCTTTGGACCTGAAAGATGATAAGATGTCCATGTCAATGGAGTCTCAGAGGTTTCTTTGTTTTTCTGTTCTGGAACAGAATGTTCGAATGCAAGTTATTCCATTCAGTCTTTCCTCATCTCAAAAGTGTTCAGTAAAGTTCTCACTCCTCTGGTGAATATAATACATTTTACTGCTATTAATCTTCCCTTATTTGGATTATTGAATGATTTGTGGCGCTTAATTTTTCAAAAGGATCCAAGTATGTGCAGCACATTTTTTATTTATTTTATTTATAAAGTTTTGTACAGCTCGAACATGACCCAGATGGGTATCAGAACGCTTCACATTTTGGAAGGGTAGGAAATAGTAAAGGGAAAATGGCAAAGGGGGTAACAAAGAATAGCATATTTAGCTATTACCATAGCGTACTGGGAGGAGAATAAACATTACTTAATAGGGTATATCAGACGACCCTGAGCTTCACAGTTGTTATACCAATAAAGAACGTAGTCAGAGGGGCATTGAGAAAAACAGACGAGCCATGAACATTTAAGTCAAGAACTTGTTCATTAGGAGGCTTTTTACTTCCCGTTTGAAGGCAGCCGTGGAGGAGATTCTGCGGACTTCCGGTGGGAGAGAGTTCCAGATCTTCGGGGCCGAGCCAGAGAAAGCTCTGTGCCTCGTTCTCTTTTTGCGAAAAATCTGAGGTTTCAAGAGGAGAGAGTTTGCATTTCTTGATTGTCTACCCCCTCCAGATAATTCTAGCTTTTGAGCCAGGTAACCGGGGGTTAGGAAATGGAGGGCTTTGTGAGTCAAGCAGGCAATCTTTAGCTGTATTCTTGCTTCGTAGGGCATCCAATTTAGAGATCTTAGGGCTGGGGATATGTGAGCAATTCTTTTTGTACCCGTAATCAATCTGGCAGCGGCATTCAAGGAAGCACTTAGTGGGGCCAAGGTATATTTGGGGAGGCCACAGAGCCTAGCGCTGCCATAGTCCTAGCCTCGGCAAGACAAGCACTTGAACTACCTGTTTGAAGTCATCTTGTGAAAGGAATGGTTTCAGATTTCTAAGAATCCTCATCTGGTGGTTAGCACCCCTGCACACCTTACTAATATGATTCTTCATGTTCAAGTGCATGTCCAGGGTGATTCCAAGAGATTTAGCTGAATCAATGATGTGAGGAGAGCAGTTGAAGGCAGTGAGGTGTTTCATCCAGAGGTCTATCTTGGGGGTGTGATTAGGAGGAGATATGAGAAGGAATTCTGTTTTGGCGGTGTTGAGCAGGAGGTGGTTCTCAGTTAGCCAGTTTTGGGTATTCGTCAGGGTAGCTTGAGGCAAAGTCTTCAGAGGAGATGATTTTCAGGTAAAGTTGTGTGTCATCCGCATACATATGAAAAAGAATCTTCATGGTGTTTAGTGTATTTGCTAACGGTTCCAAGAATATGTTAAAGAGTATGGGAAATAGGGCAGACCCTTGTTGTACCCCCATGGAGACTGTAGAGGGCTGGGATAGGGATTGATTCACCTTGATTGTTTGGTTCAAATAGTCCAGTTCCTAAGATTCTTGATCAACTGGAAGAAGTCCAAACTGTTTTCATCGTAACATCTGATTCATCTAGGCTGTGTTTTGCATCTATTTGGGATTCATTTTTCTTCATCGGTCAGCATACAGAAATTGGCATCTCTGCTAAGATCACTACTGGAGAAAGTGCAGGTCTCCGCAAGGAACTGGTTGAGAGTGCAAAGGGAAACAGTTGCCTCTATACCAGTAGTGCCCTTGTCCTGAAGTCACATCAAGCCTTTGATCTAACATCTTTTGGTCTATTGGTCTCCCACCTCCGAAGAGTATGATATTGTGATTCATGTGACTCCTGTAATACAACAAGAGCTGGAGTAATGGTTAATGCTACTACTTGTATGATTTAATTTGACTATCTCTACCCTTTTTATCCAAGTCACCAAGAGAATGTATTTTTTTTAATTTACAAAAAACTACAATTTGCTTTGATCAGTATCAAAGTCCAGCTTCTTTACATGGCAGCATTCCTAAAGTGTTCCAAGTTGCATTTGAAGACCAAGTGGAGTATGGTCAAGGATATCTGCATACATGAGTGCTTTGACATACTTCCTCCTACCATAGGGGAATGATCCTGCCCTCAGCACATGCTCTGGCAAAACAAATTTAAAAGGGCTGGGGCCAAGATGCAGCCCTGCTCAAGACCATTAAAAAAAAAGATGCTTTCCGTAGTCAGTCCTTTTGCACTAAGTTTCACTTGGATACGGTTATTCATATGTAAAACTATTATCATTCTCAACAAATATCCGAATACAACGCATTTTACAAGTTTTGCCAAGATACTGTTCTATTAGCCCGATCATAGGTGACCTGGATGTCTGCAAAATATGTTCCAATGGACTTGCAGTCTACAGGACAAAGTATAAAGCCTAGTCTAGTGTCCATGTACAGGTCGGAACCCTTCTTATTCTGGAGGCTGTAGCTTAGCTTTGAAAATCATTCTTCTAAACTTCCCAACACCAGACATACAAATACTATTTCTATGGAGACCAGTAAAGATTTAAGACTGTATGTACTTGGCTTCTTTTTGTAGCCCTTTTTAGGTCACAGCCTACCAGACAGTGCAGCTGTCTGATATGCAAAAGACATCTTGTGGAGATTCAGAAAGTTGACCTGGGAATGCATTCTGCCCGTTGCTTGCCGTTGGCTTTGTGATTTGTAACTCACATTTTCTTGCTTTTCATTTGCTGCCTTAGGGTCTCCAGGTTCATTCGGTCCCTCCAGTGCCAAAACCATATTTATCAATATCCTTTCAAGAGCTCCCATTCTGTAATCAGGCCTGTAAATGTTTTTACCTCATCGCATTTGCAGTGCATTCAAAGACAGAGGTCAAATGTCAAGCTGTGTCTTCCAAAGAGCTCAGTGTTTTCGGCTGACTTCAAAGTGAGAGCATTTATAGCAAAGCGGAATGCAGATTAGGCTCCGCACGGAGCCCACTGGTGCCCCTCCTATGCTCCATTTGCGAAGCTGTAAGATAACCCTTAAATAGCACATTACGTAACATGTTGATAACAGATTTATTTTTGTTAGGGATGGAGAGATAAGTGATTTCCCTAGAATCACAGGATGATGCAGCAGCAACGCCATCCCTACTCGTTTAAGAAGAAATCTGTGCTTTAAAACCCAGATTTTTCCAATTCACAGGCAGTGATGTGGTCTGTGGCTCATGACTTCTTCACGTGTGTGGTCTTGGTGGGTGGGATGAACTGATGTGCTGGGGGAGGGGACTTTTGTCTCCTGCATAGGATGTGATGAGAGCTAACGGAATGGTGCACTATTTAAAGCACCGAGAGAGCAAGTGCAGGCTCCAGGGCTTACTTTTGTGTTTAGGAGCTTGCCAGTCTTGTTACTGCTCTTCGTAGTGACGTGTGTAGGCTGCATATATGTGCTGGGGGGGTGACTGCAGGCACAGCGGGGTGCTGGAAGCAAGTAATGGGACACACACTCCTCCATGATAATGTTAAAATCACGGTCCTATGTGACACTTCCTGCCACAGGCTTGCTGCCTCACAGAAGCACATTAGGCGCCCTAATCAGTAGCTCATTGAATGGATTGAATATTTTATTGACCTCGGAGGGATGAAAGGTCAGGCCAGTTCCACCGGATTGAGATCTCTATAGATGGCTGATTAGTTGTACAGACAATACTTGCAGTGAATGCATTCTGTGACAAAACTTGGTGTTCACAGCGTTTCATATGTGGGAACTGTGTCAGGGAGCTGGATATAAGAATAATATGTTGTCCCAATTAATAGCAATGTTGCTATTATTTGTCTCATTAGTAGGAGTACTAGCGAGGGAGGTGGTCTCATTGTTATTGCGTAATTGTTGGTCGTAGTAAGTGGTGTAAGTGTTATCTTCTTTAAAATTAGTTAGCATAACACTGTTATTTCTCTTGAGCCTTCATCCAAGCTAAAACAATCCCCCTTTTACAAAAAATAGACAGCAGTGTGGGATGACGTGGAATAACTGTAAAGTTGTTGCCCTTGGGTCTGGTAAAGATCAGTATTAATCCCTGTTTCTCTACTTAACCAAATCTTGTGATCTTGGGCAGATCAGGTTCACTTCCTCCCTCCCATCAAAAACCTTATTTTCTAGTATCCTTCCGAGAGTGGCCTTTCTGTAAAAATGCCTTTAAATCTTGTACTTATCTCATCACATTTGCTGTGCATTCAAAGACAGAGGTCAAATGTCATGCTATTTCTTCCAGAGAGCTCAGTGTTTTCGGCTGACTCCAAAGTGAGAGCATTTATAGGAAAGTGGAATGCAGATTAGTCTCTGCATGGAGCCCACTGGTGCCCCTCCTATGCTCCATTTACGAGGCTGTAGCATAACCCTTATATTACACATCATGTAAAATGTGGATGACATAATTATTTTTTTTAACGCTCAGATAAGTGACTTTCACAGGATGTTGCAGCGGCGACACCATCCCTGCATGTTTCAGAAGAAATCTGTGCTTTAAACCCATGGCTTCTCCACGTGTGCGGTATTGGTGGGTGGGAAGAACTTGATGTCTGGGGAAGGGGCCTTTTGTCCCCTGAATAGGTTGTGACGTGAGCTAATGGAATGGTGCACTAGTTAAAGCAGTGAGAGTGAGGCTGCAGAATTGACTTTCATGTTTGGGAGCATGCCGGTCTTGTTGTTACTGCTCTTTGTAGTGACGCATGTAGGCTGCATATATGTGCTGGGGGGGAGGCTGCTGGCACAGTGGGATGCAGGAAGTGAGTCATGGGGCACGCAGCCATCAATGATAATGTTACAATGACGTCCTATGTGACACTTCCTGCCACAGGCTTGCTGCCTCACAGAAGCACATTAGGCGCCCTCATCAGTAGCCCATTAAACAGAGCAAGTGTTTTATTGACCTCGGAGGGATGAAAGGTCGCGCCAGTCGCACCGAAGTGAGGTCCATAAAAATGGCTGATTGATTGTACAGACAATCCTTGCAGTGAATGCATTCAGTGACAAAACATGGTGCTCAAGGTGCTTCACATGTGAGAGCTGTGTCCGGGAGCTGGATATGAGAATAATATATTGTCCCAATTAATAACAATGTTGCTATTATTGGTCTCATTAGTAGGAGTACTAGCGAGAGAGGTGGTCTCAATGTTATTGTGTAATTGTTGGTCGTAGTAAGTGGTGTGCTATTATTGTGGGTAAAATTAGTTAACATAACACTGTTATTTCTCTTGTACCTACATCTGAGCTAGTACAATCCCCCATTTGCAAATAATAGACAGCAGAGTGGGGTAATGTGGAATAACTTAAAGTTGTTGCCCCTGGGTCCGGTAAACTTCAGTATTAATCCCAGTTTTTCTACTTTCCAAAAGATTAGATCTTCTGCAGATCATCTGTTCTTCGGCTCGCGTGTCTGCTTGTCTGCCTTCATTGCAAGATATTAGTTGCAGGCGCAGTGCCAGTATAGAAATAAAGATCCGTAGATAGTTGCCAAAGGCTTTGGAGAATGTTGAAATAGTTGTGCGTTTTCAGTTCGTCTCTACTGTAGTAGCACTTGTTTGCAGTGAGGCACGGATGGGTGGGCGGCCTTCTTTGCATGTATTCTTATTTAAAGATAAACTGAGGTGCAGTGGATGTCAAAAGAGACCCTACTGGTTGTTCTGTTCAGCCAGGACCTGCTGGTGCTGCACATTGTTAGCATGCAAGGATCTCGGCTACACAATTATCGAGAATGAGCACTATGTGTAGCCCCTAGTGCGATTATAGCCAACCAAAAAGTGCCAGAACAGCAAAAGTAAATGCCCCATTTCTGATTTAACTCTTAAAACTATTTTCAAGAGCGCCTAGTTTTGTAAGCGAACAAGCGAGGCACTGGGAAACGAAATGACTTGCCTAAGATCACACAGTGGGAACAGGGAGAAAATATGGGTTATAAGCCATGCCTCGTGTCTGCAAGTCTAGCAATGCATTCTGGTCTGGACCAAACAATGTTCCTGATAAGATGGGGGGGGTCAGTTGCGCAGGTCAGCAACTCATCAGCGTGAATGGCTGAAGAGTTGAGTTTGGACAATTGTCCCTTATGGAACGAGAGGACCTGCTTTCCAACGGAGGCTGTCCCACTAAACCTCCCTTTGTGATGCTAGTGCAATCATGTAATCTCCCTCTCTAAGTCTGTTACCTTGTCTCCCGGAATGTGGAGGTGCCAAAAAAAAGAAATTGGCAAAGCCAATAGGTCTCGTCAGTGTGAGATCTATTGACTTTGCCAATGATTCTTAACTATGTTGCAACATGGCTGAAAGTAAAGAAAAAAAGCTGTATGACACAGCCAGCGTTGACCATGTCACAGTGCTTTTTTTAAATTTACTTTCAGCCACGCTGCATTGAAGCCATAGCTGCAGTACAATATGGGTAAAAAACATTGACAACGCCAATAGATCTCCATAGGTGACACCTATTTGTTTGCCAATGCGTGTTAAATATGGACTTATTGGTCCCTTTCAGGATTTCAGGCTGTATTCTGCGACATATATCTGTTTAAAGAAAGGAGGAAGAATTTTGTCCACCAAACTAGGTTTTTTACTAAGACCGCCAGACCTTCTCCTCCTTAAAGCTTCAACAATTATTTCAGTATTAAGAGCAGTAATGTAGTCAGTTGTTCCTAATCCACTGCAAAATATAACTCCTGCAAGTAGACCACGCAGCCTGGCCCAAGGATCATCATTTTAGTTTCTTTCTTTCCCTGGCCAGACCCCTTTCATACCAATTCCTTTAAAGTTTCTCCATCGCCTTTTTCAGTTACTGTCACACTTATTTTTTACCAGCATTTGTTTTCATTCAATCAATCAATCTATCAGGGATTTGTAAAGCGCACTACTCACCCGCGAGGGTCTCAAGCCGCTGTGGGGAGGGGGGATTTCGGGCAGCTCCGCCTCATCCGAAGAGCCAGGTCTTGAGGCTCTTACTGAATGCTTGCAGTGTGGGGGTTCGACTGATGCTGAGGGGGGAGTTCGTTCCAGGTCTTGGCCGCGATGTAGGAGAAGGATCTTCCTCCCGTTCTGGCTCAGTGATGCAGGGGATTTCGGCCAGGGCAAGGTCGGCGTAGCGGAGGTTTCTCTTGGGGGTGTAGAAGGAGATTCTTTTGTTGAGGTATTGGGGTCCGGTGTTGTGGAGGGCTTGTAGGCGTGTGTGAGCAGCTTGAAGGTCACTCTTTTTTCAACGGGGACCCAGTGGAGGTCTCGTAGGTGCTGGGTGATGTGGTCTTGTCGTGGGATGCTGAGGATGAGTCTGGCTGCGGCGTTCTGGATGGTCTGGAGTTTGTGGAGTAGAGATTTGTTGATTCCGGCGTAGAGGGCGTTCCCGTAGTCCAGTCTGCTGGTTATGAGTGTGTGGGTGACGATCTTTCTGGTTTCGGGGGAGATCCATTTGAAGGTCTTACGGAGTATGCAGAGGGTGTTGAAGCACTTGGAGGATACGGCGATGATCTGTCGGTTCATGGTGAGGGAGGAGTCGAGTATGATGCCAAGGTTGCGGGCATGGTCCGTGGGTGTGGGATGGTTACCGAGAGAGGGGGGCCTTCGTTGAATTCCAATCTTATTTTTTTTAAAAGCTTCTTATAATTTTTCTGAGAAGATCTATATGTTCTAAACCATGTTTGCTTCACACTTCAAGAGATATCTCAGTTTGCTACGAAGAGAAGTTTTAGCACTTCTGCATTCAACATCAAACCATGATAATCCTGATTCTGTACACCGTTTCTCTTTGTTCTTGCATAATTGTAAGTCATCATCTTTAATAAAAAGTTGATTCTAGATGTCTAGTTTTTATTACTTTCAAATGGGTTGCATTTCATATCCCATTTCTTTTTCAAATAAAGGTTCCACTTGCGATAAGGCAAAATCCCTCGGTGCATCACTTGATTTTCAAAAGACAATAGTTAGGTAACTAAATATTTGTTTGAAAAAATTGCATTCATTATTTAAAGTGGTTCAGAAAGATACAATGACACCTGACAGAGAAACGAAGGGCAGCATTTGTCAGAGCTATCACTGTGGCTTTCCGAATTATTGATCTAATTACATACCAGTATTCTTCATTACTTTAAACGCTGGCATTGCTCGTCACAGTCCTTACAACATCAGGCTTGTATCAAAACATAGGCAGTTTTTACCTACCCTAACAGATGTTACTTCAATGAATTAACTCTTGCTCTGCCAGTATGATTCTGTTATACATGATTTTGTATATAAAATAAAAAAAAATAAAAGTGTGCCATGTGACCACCTAAGTGATGGGTATCTTAGATCTATTTCCCACTCTTTTTAGTTTCTCCAGTAGTGTGATGTGATCGACAAAGTTGAATGCTGGAGAGAGAGAGGATATGGCGCTATGGCCAGGGCTGCCTACTTTGCATCTGGGGAACCAGGTTCGAGTCTCTGCTTCGGCTCAACAGCCTGTGATGTGGGCTAATGACTTAATCTCCAGGGCCTTATTTCTCAAGGTGTTGTTTCATTTTTGCACCACGCAACGTGGTGCAAAGCGACACCACCCCTAAGATGCGAATTATAAAACTACGCAAGGCCCCCTTCCGTGGCCCTTCATGGCTTGATAAATCCAGGGGCCAAATTTATGTACTGGCTGCATCACTTTTGCACCACGCAACGAGGTGCATGCATGACGCAACCCTAAAAAGTGATCAAGCCCCTCAAGGCCACCTTAAAGTGACGCAATGTGGTGCAAATCGTTGCATTGCATTACTCTGCCCCAGGGAGGCATTCCAAAAGAAGTGCGTGGGTATTCCCATTCAACACACATGGATTTTGATGCATTCCCAGATTTACATTACTGGTAGACCTGGGAATGTGCCAAAATGCTATGCCTACCCAGGTAAGGTGTAACGAGGAGAAATATATTTATTTCTCCTCATGTTTTGTTCTTTCTATGAGTGCCGTATTCTGCAGCACACATAGAAAGAGGAAAATCAGGGGACTGTTTTCATGCAGGGAGGTGACCCTTCTTCGACACAAACCATTCCAGGCAGCACATTGTGCGCTAGCGTTGGGAAAAGACAGAAGTGCTCCGTATAATGTTAAATATGGCGTATTCCTGCCCTTTCCCTGTCATGCAGCGCAGCAAGGAGACTTGCTGCGCTGCGGCATTTCTAGATAAATTGGGCCCCCAATGATTAAAAAAATAAAAACAAAATGATTGTGTAATGCAGTGGTTCCCAAACTTTTTCGACCCGCGGCTCGCTTGACCTATTGACCATGGCTCCCCACTATGTTACGTGTTTTTTGGAGGGTGGGAGGGGGGGGGAGGGGACGGAAGACCGGCCTCGGAGTACTTCAATTTTTCTCCGTGAAAGTATTTGGGATGAAGCTGATGAATGTGTTATAATCATATACGCAGGGGTATTTCATATTACTAAGGCGGCACCTCTAATAAAATATTCCTAGTTACACTTCTTTGCTGAAGCCTTTTCTAGAGAACCCTCTCAATTTTCTTTATCCCACTTACAGTACTAGATAGCACCCCTATGCATGTAGGCCCCATTGCCAAAGTGCTTCTGCGCTTGAAGAGTATTTGCATGCATTTCCAGTTCTACCCATGTCATACGTGCCAACATAACTGTCTCAGCAGGGTGACTCATGATTTTGTAAACCAAATACAGCTTTATTTTAGCTGTCTCCTACCTAAAATTGCCTCCAATTCAATGCAAGCCAAATAAATTCCTCTAATTATTTTTTATTTTTTTTAAACGTCCCTCTTTCTTGCTTCCAAATGTTGGCATTAAGCTGTATGTGATGTTTTACTTCCCTGTGCTCTGGAGAGTGCAGGCCTGTCTGGAAATGTGTGTGTACTGAAAAAAATGTGCACTTGAAGTACCTATGTTTCAAGTACACATGTCAATACTTATTACACTTTGGTGTAAACTGCATTTGGAAAAAAACAGAACTATCAACAAGTCTAACAAAATAAATCGGGCTCCTCCCACTTTCTTTGGGAGTGTTGGAACATGGGGATCCAGTGAAATATAGAGGTCTTCTCCCTCAACATGCCATCAATTAAGCCACTACATTTCCAACTTTAGGCATTTCACTTACAAATCATTGAACATAAGCGTTTTCCTCTTGCGGAGAATAGCATCTCCAGTCTGCACTCTGTATTAAGTTTCAATCATTCAAAGAGTAATTCTATGATGATATCAAACGTTCATTTTTAGTTTCTTTATACTTTCTTTGTTCATTTTGTCATTAAATCTGCTTTTACAACTTTTCAATTATGATCTTTAGATCAACATGATGGTATATCCAAATAGCGGTATGCCCAATGCGCATTTCGGGCTATGCCCTTCATCAGGGGCTCATTCCTATGAAATACAATAATAGAAGAGACTTACTTCAGTCAGAAATCTTTTAATCTTCACATACAAAAAAGTCATGCACATAACCGTGCTTTTGAAACGGTGAAACGGGTGTTGAAAAAAAATGAAAATCAAAGAAGTCTTGACCTTATCCTAAATGTGTATTCTACCTGCTTGATGCACACATGCGCGAATTCGATTAAAATGATGGAAATCAGTGAAGCAGAGTGTGATTTGTGCACTGAGTGCTCCATTAATTCCTCACGTATTTGTCAACGTGTGATAGTGCCACGGTGATAAATGCTATGCGGGCGCCTGAGCTAAGTATAAGAATCAGGTGTTTTGCTCTGATATTCGTATTACATGCGTTTTGTGCGTGTGATGCAGCCATGGTAAAATACAAACATGCGAAAAGTGTGTTACAAATCATTGACATCATGCGTTTAAGTCTAATTAGTTTAACAGCAGCCAGCAAACCTTTCAACATTAAATGCATTAAAGTGCTTGGTGCACGGCTCCACTGGCTAGTTTTGATGGACCACCAGGGAGCCACGGCACACAGACTGGGAACCCCTGGTGTAATGTAGCTAGTGCTCATGTAAAGTGCTCTAATACCATCGGGTCAAGTTTGCGCTATATAAAAACTGCAAAAAATAAAAATGCTGTTGACAGATCCGGCACTACAATAAATGAGGCTTGGACCCTGTTGGCAGAATCAAGCAACAGTTCTTTATCATCCAGGATTGATATTTGTTGTTTTATTCAATAAGGAAACCTAAAACCTACGATGCACCATTCGATTTTTACATACAAAAACTTCGTGCCCTGTGGTTGTGTTGTATTAATATCACCTAAAAACTAAGCATGGGCAGTGAACTCTGCTCCATTCGCAAAGTTTGCAGAGTTTTTTGCACTCCGTGGAGCTCGCAGAGTTTCGAAAAACTCTGCTCCGCGGAGCGGACTTTTTTCCTCGCTCGCACTCGCCAACGGTAAGTTGGCGAGCGTGAGCGGGGAAAATCCAATGCTAGACCACTTCTCTGTGAGATCTCTTAACGCGGGTGGTTGCAGATGGCTACCGCTCGCGTTGAGAAACCTTCCGTTCGTATTAAGGAAGCTGCCGCTCGAGTAGAACTTCTACTCAAGCGGCAGAAAGAAGCAGTGCCTTCTTGCACTGTGTGAGATGCCATTTGCGCTGATTTTACAGCGCAGGACAAATACCCGCGTAGCTGGGCGGAGTTTTTTTGTCACGCGGAATTCCGCGAACTCCGTCCAGGCTGACTAAAAACATGGGGTTGTTGTATTTCTACACTCCACGCGCAAGGACACTAATGAAACCTTACAAAAGAGCAGAGTGCCTCCAGCACCGCTCAGTTCTTCCTAGTCTGTCTTCAAGAAGATGTTCACAGTAGCCTCACCTTCAACCTAGCTCCATTCACCAAGGCATGCCATAGAGGGAAAACGGCACACAGAAAACGACAGTGCAGCACATCGAGGGAAGTTCAGTGGCTGCAGATGAGTACATCCCTTCTGCAGAAAGGCCCTCTTTCCACTGAAAAGTGGATCCCACCCTGTTTATTTTACTATGGGTGCTTAGTCTTTCAGCAGTAGCCCCTAAACCAGCTCTAATGCGAAATGCCCAGTAACATAGGTATCGCTCTCCTCACTAGTTAGCTCCCTAGTTAACGATGAACTTTCAGTATCTCTGTATCCCAATAAAGCATATAGCAGATCAACGAACTCTCGAGAGTCTAAACCTCTAATGGTTTGTGTTTTATATACTCAGATAATTCTGAATTCAGCATTGGCTACCTGAGAGAGTCTGGGAAACAAATCTGCAAACTTTGAGTATTAGTCTCATACATTTCAGCTCAATTTCATATAGAACATTTAATTCGGACATCCAAACAAAACTGATTTGTTCTGGATGGTAAAGTGAAGAATGAACCCAAAGTGTCTGAGGCACCAGAAACTTTTACTTTCTCTCACGGCAACCCTAATGGCAACTGAGCAAACATCCATTCTGGCACCAGCAATAATTCTTGCAATGGTTCTTATAACATTATTGGCAATAACAATGGGGAAATTAGAAATGAACTCTAGGGCAAGCGGACATAGATACGTAGCCAAGAAGACACTGATTGGTCACTTTAAGTCATTTTAAGTGACTGCGGAATTCCGTGGAGTAAAACTCCGCGAGTTCTGCCCATCCCTACTTAAAAGACATGATTATGGGGTTATCTGAGAAATTCCATCAGAAGTGGGACATCCTACTACCATGCCTTGTATTTCCCTGCAGGGAGGTATAACATAAAGGAGTCGGCTTCAGCCCCTTTGAGCTTTTTTTTATGAGCACCTTGTCAGATGCAAGAAAGGACCAGGAATCAGTTCTGTCCCCTGCGAGCAGAAGTTGCCTACTAAAGGCAAAATACAGAAAGAGAACCAACCAGCAATAACTAGGGAGGAATTAGAGCAACGGAGTTTAGATTAGTCAAGGAACTCCTGTCCCCCCACCCCTCTCCCGCCTGAAGAAAATATTAATACTGATGCGATACAGATGTGCATGCTATAGTGGCTGGGAAAGCCCTACAACACACTAAAGTTGCCATGCAGCTACTGCTTTCCATTATCTTATTATTATCGAGACGGTTATGTAAGGCGCTCATTGCGGCACCTCCATGCAGTGCATGTTCACAGCACCACAGCCACTAGAGTCAACCCTCTACAAGCCACATGACCAACAGAAGTGCACTGCATGGAGAGTGGACCTGTTAGAAAATCCTTTCTCCACCAGTTGGATCATTGCCAAATTATAAGAATTTGAGGAGGCACTTTCCCACTAAAGTGGGTGCTAGTATTCATTTGATCACAACAAATTAACAATTCTAAAGCTGTGTAAGACACATGAGCAATGCAAGATGCAGTGGGAATGGAGGAAGGAAGTCCCATGTCAAGAAAAAGGTGGTCATGGGTCGACTTTGAAGGAGGAGAAGGGACGAGGATAGGTGGTGGGATAACAACCAAAGGTATGATAAGAAAAAGTTAAACATCAACACCCACCTCCTTTCCCAAGCCATTGGACCCTGAGACTGCTTGCCCCCTTCATTGAAAGTAAAGAGCCGAAGTTACAGAGAATACACCGGAGGTCAGCCCACGAATGAAGGCAGGACATGCGTATGGGATGTTTCTGTGGTTTAAAGTGCTTATTTCTAGTGATACCAAAATATAAATGAATCCCATTTTGATGCATTCACAGTTTTACATGGTCTTTTAAATCTGGGAATGCATAAAAGAAAAGCATGGGAGTTGCGTGGGAATACCCATACAATGCCCATGGAACGCTTATCCAGGGCAGAGTAACGCAACGCAGCGATTTGTGATGTGCTGCGTTACTCCATATTTTTGGAGCCACTGAAAGTCACACAAAGTGGCTTTTCATGACTTCAAAAATATAACTTAATGTTTGTGTCACTTCTGCACCACATTGCGTGATGCAAGAGCGACGCAAACCGGGCCATAAATATGGCCCTAAATGTCATGATGGAGCAAGGTAAATGAAATTTTGGAACCCCCTAAATTAACACTAATAAATTAATGTTACTAATTGTTTGATGAACTAACCAACAATTTACACCCTTGGTAAACATTTACACAAATGGTAATCGCTATTTATGTGCAAATTTAACTTATTTACAATTATAAAGTGAAGTAATATTAATATAGTGATTTGCGTACTAATTTGAGCAAAATCGCATGATTTGTGCTATGTAGTAAAATTGTATTGTGGCAAAAGAATGCAGATGGTAAGTAAACATGGCTATAAATGTCGCTTCTGCTAGGTAACACCTAACTGGGGTACTTAGAATAACGGGTGGGAAACAGAAAGGCTTATTTTCTTTATTTTTAATTAGGATTGTGTTTGTTTTCATGATAGTTCGTTCGGGCCTGCTAGGCCATGCTGCGAAAATGGCTGCCGAGGCAGATGAGGTCAATGCGCAGACGCAAAGATGTCCTCTAAGCGGAAGAAAGCCACAGAGCTAAAACCACGTGGGTACAGTTCGAGCCCAGAGTGAGAAGTGTCAAGGTCAGGTTGACCTGACTTGGGGAGAATGCCAAGAAAGACTCAGCACGCATCCGTGAGAATGGAAGCTGAAACCAAATGAATTAACAATGGACTGTTTAAAAATGTGACCAATAAAAGTGAAACATTAAGTGGACTGTCAATTGGACTGCTATTACCCAAAGTATAATCCTTAAACATTTTCAGAACCGGTTTGAACAAGGAGGGCAATGAGGTGACTCTTGCCACCCCTCCAATGGACCAATTAGCGTGATTCTCGCCCCCAAAGATTGCAACTTTTCGTTTAGTAAGCTAGTAGTAGGGTATAAGAGGACCTACTCTTAAGTAGGAGGAGCGCTAATCCTGCATAATTTTTGAGCACTGAGCGTTGATGCTGAAGAAGCTGCTGCTATTTTCTATAGGCCATTTTTCTTTATAGAAATTTTCTTTTGGACTTTAAACTTGACTGGGAAAAGGAACGAGACCGATGCGGGAAACCTGTATGGGAGGTCCGTCGAGGAGGCCTTTAGCGGGACAGACAGTCAGTTTTGGGAGTTCCATGCTGTGAACTACAATTTATCTGCTTTGGTGAACTTTTCATTCTCCATCTGAGAGGGGTATGCATAAAATTCTTTCTAAAAGCTTAATTCTTATATGCTATTGAAATGTATTAAAATAATTAATAAACTTGAATCTCACTCATGCATTTAAGAAAATAGATAAACTTTATTCTAATTAAAACAACGAGTCTGTGGTTCTTTAGCTCAATATTAAGTGTAATGATTAACAGGTTTTGAATGTGATTGAGCTGGTCTTAATCACCAACTTATTCTACTAGTTGGTCCATTGACCAAAGAGCGGAATACCTTGATGTTTTAGAACCGACAGGATTAAACTGATTATGTATGATGCTTAAGGTATTATCCTGTTAACTTTAGTAAGGTATCCCGTTCCTCCAGCAATTTCGTTCTTCTCCAAAGTGAAAGTGGATGTGATCCAGGGAATAATTGAGAGAGTGTATGATTATGCGGTCTTATGGGCCCCACCGTCATATGGTATAGTTGTTGTGAATGATCTTTACCTGGATGTTATGTCCAAAGGAGAAGAATTTATATTGGCCGCGCTGGATCAGATTTCTTGGTAGCAGAGGATGGTTACTATAGATTAGTTTGGTGATTATTGGTTATTGATTATTGATTATTTCATGTCTAACACTTCATGTCGAATTGTATTATGTTATATGTGAGTCGGAAATTTTGAAGCTTCCGGGAAGTAGGAAGTGGACACGCGTGGCAAGAGAAGTCACATGGAATAGTGCATTGTCTGATTTTCAAAGTGGTGATAACACAGGTTGTGTTATGATAGGGACATCTCATGTATAAAACGTGTATAAGTGAAATAGCAACCGGTTTTCTTGTGAAACTCTGGCCTTAATTCTCAGGAGCAGTGTAGTCTCCACATGTGTTTTATCCCCAGAGAAACGGGTTTACCCCATGCTTGAAAGAAGGGTAAGGTAGAGGGAAGTGCTACACTTATCGAACGAATTGGTATTCTTGCAAGACAGAATAAGCTATCTCTTTTGTTTAGCGAAAACAGACAATGGAAATGTGTTTTATGTTGTAACTAATAAGATTCAGTACAGAAAAAACTGCAGATAAATTTTGTAAAGGAGGGGTCAGGAGTAGAACTGACGTTGACTAAGACCGCGCTGGTATTGGCCAGTGTTTGGAGATACGAAGAACGTCCTGATTGGTGCGATAGTGTGAGACGCGCTGGGATAGGTCTGAAGAGAGTGACTTAGAGACTTCGGATTGGTGCGTTAGTGTGAGACGCGCTGGGATAGGTTAGAATAGCATACAGTAAACAGAACCGAGTTGTGAGTTTGTTGGAAAGGAAGAATCGTGAAATATGGCTTATTATGAGTATTGTAGAGAGAAACCGTCATGGATGGTGAAAATTAAAAACTTTTTCAAGAAAGACAAGAAGGTGGTGACTAGAGAAGGACAAGTAATTCCTCCGCCGAAAACGCCAGCTTCTCATATGATGCTGAAGTATGGTTATCATACTTGCATTTGGTTAGAGAATTGGACAAAATATACTCAGAATGATGGAGTATTGGCTTTTCCAGAAAATGGTTCATTTAGCACGGCTGTACTTCGGAATTTGAGAGAGAAAATGATGAAACGAGCCAAAACCTAGACCGACACAGTTTGAAGCATTAGGTGAATGGGAAGACGAGATGTATGAAAGAGAAAGACACAGAGGTGCAAAGAATTATAGTTTAGTTCATGGAAGAGTATGGGGAGTGAATCATGAGGACAGGATGAGACCGAGATACGCTAATATGACAGATGGTTTGTTTCCAGCCATAACAGTTGAAGAGGTTGCAGGAAGGAAGTGTACAGAGAAAAAGAAACATACAGCTACAGAAAGGTATGGGTATGGAGGTAGCGAAACGGAGGATGAATTACTGGAGGATATTTTAAACAGAAAACCACCTCCATATCAACAGAATTCTGCGGTGGTGACACCCAATGCACCTCCAATGGAAACTGGGAGGAATAAAAGCCCAGAACGAAGATACGATATAAATAGGTCAAATGAACTGTTAGAACTCCACAAAGTGAGAAGACCGACAATGGTAATGCAGCTGAGTTAGCAAAAACCACAAGAGAATTGACTGAGAAAATAAGACAGTTAACAATGAACATGGAAGCTGTGACTGTGCCAGTGACAATAGGACCCGTAATACCAGTTTTTGAAAACCAAAGAATAGATGAGCATTCCTTAACCATCCCAATGAACTCGAATATGCAAAGAATGAGAGAAGGGATAATTACAGAAACTAGAGAAACAAGAGATTTGGTTAGCTCATATAGACCGAGTCCGCCTACTAACCTGACAGTAAATGAGAGTGAGATAAAAGGGATTCCTATGGGAACCGAGTCAGCATCTGAAAAGCCAGAGAGAAACAAAAATTGGATAGAAATAAATAGTACACCTGTAGGTCCAACTCCAGAAGAATTAAATGAATGGATGAGAAATTTGCAAAAGAAAGATACAGAACCGCAACCATTGGATGTAATCAGGCTAAAGATAGACATGGAAGAGTTGATTTTAGGGACTATTGGTACAGAAAAATTGAAAACATATCAGGATGAGGAGATCATGTTTTTATGCAAGAGTATTACTTGGAGAGCTAGAAATTTACATGAAAAATTGGAAGAGACAGCGAATGAGCTAGGAGTAGAATTTGTAAAAGTCAGGAGTTTGCAGAAACCATATAGGGTAGATTTTTGTGAAAAAGATATAAAAATCTGAACACATCAGGACGATTAACCCAGATAAAAGAACTGATCGTTTTGTTGAGAAAATGGGGATATGTAGACAGATGGAAGAGCAGGTGGACTAAAAGAAAAGAGGGAACAACCGACAATGCGTCTTTGGCTTTTACGGTAAAAGATAGGGAATCAATTGTACGGGAGTATCCAATGAGAGAAACTCCAGGAGGTAGCTATGTACATGTTCCATGGTCCAGACAAGATATATTGTCATTTACAAATGATTTTCCGAAATTAAGAGAAAAGCCTGTAGAATGGTACAGACAAGTGGAAAGGTTTGTCAAAGTTTCAAAAGTGTTGTGGGTAGACTTGGATGGATTATTTGACATTGTAGTACCAGCAGATTTATGGACAGAATGTAAGATTACCATTGATTGGCCAGCAGTAGAATATCCTAGAGATGCAAAAACTGGAGCGCCAGCTCCAGAAGTAATGAGAAAATATGAGCAGGTTATTACATTTTTGAAAAACAAAATTCCACCCAAAGAAACTGATTGAGTAAAGATTGACAGAACTACACAAGAGAGTAAGGAATCTGTACACGCCTACTATGAAAGGCTACTTTTGTTTTTTAAACAATATAGCGGTTATGAGACCTTGAGTGAAAGACATGAGTCATTTTGTATATAGATTTGTTTATGGATTGAAACCAGAGATAAGTGAAATGATTAAGCAACATATGTTGTGTTGGCAGAACAGCACTGTGGACGAAGTGTTGAGATATGCTAAATATTGTAGTGATGACATTGAGTGTAGACAGCGTAAATTAAAAGAAAAGGCGATGTGGGCACAAGTAAAGGTTGCAGAAAAACAAGAAGCTCAAATGAATAATCAGACTAGTGAGACAGGACAGACTAAAATGAAACCAAATATAGGTAAAGGAAAAGGTCAAATGAGTATAGAAGAGGCCAAAAAGAAATGGCCCTGTCACAACTGCGGAAAATTAGGGCATTGGAGAAACGAGTGTAAATTTCCTCCAAAAGCTAATACGGAAAATCAATCATTAAATCCACAGGTGCAGAGTGAGGTGAGTTACCAACAGCTGCAGCAACCACAGGTAGTTACTCAACAGAGTCAGGTGCCACAACCACCTCTTCTCAAGAGTGTAAACCCTCAGAGATACAGTGCAGAGACAGGATTCTACGGAGGAGAGCAGGTAACAAAATTGCCGCGCGCAGCTGCAATATCGGTTACGACAGGATGGGAATGAATCGGATGAAAGTTTATGACGGTGCCTAGGAGAGGAGGAAGAGTGCGTACTTGGCGCAACTCTAGAGGTAGATCAGTCAGGTCCATTTGTGGATGGAGAAGTGAATGGGGCAAATGTTACATTCCTTGTGGACACTGGAGCTACCCGTTCTACTGTTAGATCAGTGGAAATTCCAAACCTTTCTCTCTCAGGTGAATATATCCAAGTTGTAGGTTTTCAAACCAGCAGATTAAGGCGCCTCTTACCAAACCAGTAGAGGTGAAAGTCGGACCATTCAGAGAAATGCACCGATTTGTGGTGTGTGATTGCAGTCCTGTAAACTTGCTAGGACGCGAACTGCTTTGTAAAATGAATTGCACCATTTATTGTACCCCAGATGGGATTGGATTTCAGACACCAGATGAAGATGTACTATATAAAATGACAATGGCAGAACTAGAGCCAGGAGTGAATGACATGTTTCCTGTGTTTGATGTAGAGAAAATCCCAAATTAGTTAAAAGAAACAGTCAGATCTGATGTATGGGATTTTACAGGCGAAGACATTGGGTTAATGAGAGGAGTAGACCCTGTAAAAATTACTGTAAGAGAAGGAACAAATTACCCAAATAGTCCACAGTACAAATTGACGCCAGAAATTATTGAAGGAATAACACCTGAAATCAATAAAATGATTGAACAGGGAATTTTGAAAGAAATAATGAGCAGTCCATGTAATTCTCCTATAATGGGACTGAAAAAGCCAAATGGGACATACAGGATAGTGCAAGATTTACGAAAAATAAATAAAATTGTTATTCCTTGTCCAATTGTGCCAAACCCCGCTGTAAAACTGTATCAGATTCCACATGATGCAGAATGGTACACAGTCATTGATTTGTGCCATGCATTTTTCTCTATTCCATTACATCCAGAAAGCCAGCCGTTATTTGCGTTCCGGTTCGGAGAGCGTATTTTGGCATGGTGCCGAATTCCTCAAGGGTATACAGAAAGCCCCTCAATCTTTAATCAGATCCTAAAGAAGTCCTTAGAAGATTTAAAAATGCCTGAAAAATCTGTGATGGTTCAGTACATTGATGACCTGTTAGTGGCATCAAAGACCAAAGAAGCATGTGTTACTGACACAATTGCTTTATTGAACCACTTAGCCGAAGGAGGACACAAAGTGTCTCCGTCTAAATTACAATTTTGTCAGCAGGAAGTACAATACTTAGGTCATAAGATTGAAAATGGAATACGGAAGGTAACAACAGAGAGAATAAAGATTATCCGAGGAATGAGAGCTCCAATGACACAGAGAGAGGTGAGAATGTTCCTTGGAATGGTTGGGTATTGTCGACAGTGGATAAGTGGATTTTCATTGATTGCAAAACCTTTACAGCGATTGACAAAAAAGGATGTTAAGGATCCGTTTGAATTGAATGATGAAGAAATGAAAGCCTTCAAAGAGTTAAAAACAAGGTTGTGTGAAGCACCAGCATTGGGAATGCCTGATTATGAAAAAGAATTTGAGCTGTATTGTAGTGAGAGGGATGGATGTGCACTTTCAGTTTTAGTGCAAAGACATGGAAAGATGAAAAGACCTATTGCATATTTTTCAGCTGTTTTAGACCCAGTGGCAAAAGCGTTGCCTGGCTGTCTGAAAGCAGTAGCTGCTACTTGTGTGAGTCTGGAGCAAAGTGAAGGCATTGTGATGGGATATCCACTGAAAGTATATGTTCCACACTCTGTTGAAATTCTTCTGACTAGAACCAAAACCCAATTCATGACACATAGTCGGCTGACTAGGTATGAAAAGGTGATTTTGAGTGCAGACAATGTAACCATTGATAGATTCACAAGTGTGAATCCTTCAACTTCACTGCCAGACGAAGAGAATGCAAGAGTTAAGGATGAAGTAGATCATCAATGTTTGGATGTGCTTGAATTCTGCACAAAGCCTCGACCGGATATTAAGGATGAGCCTTTAAAAGAATCAGATTATGTGATGTTTGTGGATGGTTCATGTCTGAGGACGAGTGAAGGAGTTTTGAGCGCGGCGTATGGTGCGTGTACAGTAGCTGCAATAATGGAAGCATCTTGTCTGAGGGGGATACGTTCAGCCCAAGTGGCTGAGCTGATTGCTCTGATTCAGACGTGCAAACTGGGAAAGAATGTTCGAATTACGGTGATCACAGATAGCCAGTATGGCTTCGGAGTGGTCCACGATTTCGGACAGATCTGGTCTCAGAGAGGTTTCTTGACGTCAGCAGGAACTCCAATTAGAAATGGTGAGTTTGTGAAGAAATTTCTTGAGGCGATACAGCTGCCTAAACAGATCGCAGTGGTGAAGTGTGCTGCACACAAAAATTAGGCGGATTACATTACCGTTGGTAATAGGTATGCCGACGAGAGCCCAATATTGTGCTAGAAATATGGTTTCGTTAAACCGAAGAAGAGAAAGAGAAAATGTTTCATGTCCATTGCTGTTTACTAACATTGTTGAAACATGGGATGAAGTAAGACAATTACAGGAAGAAGCAAACGAAGAGGAGAAAAATGGTTGGATAAAAGCAGGTTGCAGGAAAAGAGAAGAAGATGATGTTTGGGTTTACAGAGATGAAAGACCAGTTATGCCTGATAGCATGATCTCTAACATGGCACGGATGTACCATGGACAAACTCATATAGGTAGGGATGCCATGATTAGGCTTTTCAGACAGACTTGGTACAACCCAAAATTCAGAGCTATAGCTGAAAGTCTCTGTCAAAGATGTCTTACATGCCAACAGATAAATCCAGGAAGGAAAATAGTAGTGAGTCTAGGGACAATAGGACGTGAAGGAGGTCCTTTTACCAGGATGCAACTAGACTTTATTGAAATGCCCCCAAGTAATAGACTGAAGTATGTTCTTGTGGTCGTTTGTTTGTTTTCTCGTTGGGTGGAAGCCTATCCGACAAGAAGGAATGATGGAGTTACTGTAGCTAAGCTCCTGCTGAGAGAATTCATTCGAGATATGGCTTTCCAGTAACGATTGAAACAGATAGAGGAACACATTTCCAAAATGAACTGATCCAATTGATATGTGAAGCTCTTGACATACAACAGAAATTGCACTGTGCTTACAGACCAGAGGCTTCTGGAGTGGTAGAACAGGTAAATGGAACAATAAAGAATAGGTTAGGGAAAATGTGTCAAGCCACAGGACTCAAATGGCCTGATGCCCTACCATTGGTGCTGATGACTATCAGAAGCATACCTGACAGAAAAACAGGTCTAAGTCCCCACGAAATAATCATGGGACGAGCAATGAGACAAGCACATGTACCTGTCAACAAACTGCTGACTATAACTGATGAGCTCGTATTGGATTATTGCAAAAGATTGGCTGATGTGGTGCATTCTGTGTTTCATCAGGTTGGACAGGATACGACCACTCTTGAAAGAAAACCAGCTCATGATTTGAGTCCAGGAGACTGGGTCCGCATAAAAGTCCACAGAAGAAGAAATTGTTTGGTTCCTCGTTGGGATAAACCACGTCAAGTGATCCTGGTAACAACAACAGCTGTCAAATGTGCTGGAGTGAAAAACTGGGTGCATGCCAGCCATACTATCAGAGTTCCAGATCCTGAAGCTCGACCTGTAAGTCGACATCTGGAGATATCTGATACCAGTTCAGCATCCGATGCAGAAGTCGAATCAAGCAGGGTTCCAGATCCTGAAGCTCGACCTGTAAGTCGACATCTGGAAGACCCAGGTACAAATCTGACAACAGAAGAAGAACTTGAAATAACAAAAGTTCCAGAACTTGAAGATCGACCTGAAAGTCGACATCTGGAAATATCAGATACTAGTTCGGCATCTGAAGCAGACCAGTCAGATTGTGATGAAAAGCAAAGGAATAAATGGAAAACTGACATTATAAACGAAGAAACTGAACCAAGAGACAGTGACAATCAGCCAAGCACAAGTTATGGTAGATTTCCTTCAAAGATTGTCGAATTAGTTGAGGGAGGGTTAGATTCAGACAGAGTGATAGAAGAAGAATCGGAAGAACCCCGAGGAGCAATAGGGACAGACCAACAAATAGAAGAACAACAGGGAAATTTAGAATCAGACAGAGAGACCAACGAGAATTCGGAAGAAACTCGAGGAGGGATAGAAATAAGTGTCCCAACAGAAAAGGCACAGGAAAGTTCAGATTTAGACAATGAAGGGGAAATCATAAAGTTCAAAATAAGAAGAAGTGAAATAAGGTCTGAAACAGAATCAGAAGAAAGCGAAGAAGAGAGAAAACAGAGACTAGGACCAAGAAAGAGGACTTGGAGAACTGAACGAGAGGAAAAGGAAAGTGAACCAAAAGGCAGAGAAAAGGAGACAATTGGCCCCACGAAGTCAAAAGACTGAGATACAAAATAATAAACTTAAATAGAAATAATGCAGAACAGGCAAATGAGAAGTCAAAAGGAACAAGGAAAACAAAGTGGAAAACAATTGCAGAAAACGAAGAGAGCGAAGAAACCTAATTTGAAATATAAGTCACCTGAGTGGCTATATATCGCATTGACTGACATCAAAGAAGAAGATAACACTCACGAAAGCCCAGAAGAAAACTGCAAACCAATGGGTGAGAGTGAAGTGCAACAAGTCTGAAAAGGTAAAGAGAAAACCCGGACTGGACATCAAAACCTGAAAGAGACAAGGAAGAGTTCTGAAAAGAACTGAAGAAAGTACCAATCGAGAAAAAGTGAAAGGGTAGAGTGGCTGATACGTCATTCTGAGGTGTGGTGACACAATTTCTGTATATATATATATATATATAGAGAGAGAGAGAGAGAGCTAGGTAATAAAACAAAATGGTAGACACAGAGAATAGGAAGTATAGATGTGAGTTTTTGCGTAGATGGTGTAGAATGTGTTTCTTTTGTACAGGTTTATTGATATTTATCTGGCTTATTTTAGCAATCACAATTCCAATTAGGTTAGCAGTAGAGGAAACGTCCATATTAGGGAATAACACGAAAAAGGACAAAGAAGATAACACACAGAACACAGCAACACTAATAGATAGTACTGAGTCACATAAGGATAGATCCATAACTGATTTTTCTAAGAACGTTTTCACAAAATTGTTACATGAGTACGTAGAAACAATGGATGTGAGGGATTGTTATGTTTGTATGCAATTACCTGCGTCTGTCACAGAAGGTGTGACCTATCATCACCTTCCTTTGACGTATGGGATAACATGTAGTGTTCTAGCTAGTTTATTTTATAAAACAGGTAGATTAGAATATTATTATACTGACATAAATAAGGTTTTTGCGAAAGTTCCTATAATTCCTGAGTTGAATAAGGTGAAAGAAGCAAGAATGTTTGGTGAATTTTTCCTAGAAAATAAAGATTTAACATTAGAATATGTAGTTAAGCACAATCTTACCTGTGAACTAAAGAAAGAAGAAAAGGTATTTTTAGAAATGGTAGAAAACAGAAGAGTTAAATTTCAAAGAAAAATAATAGAAGAAGAGACAAAAACACCCCTTTGGGCGTTTGAAGGAGAAAATCATGGTAAGAGAGAGACAAATGCAGCTATGACTTTAGATTGGCCCCAACAGGGAAAGTTGTGCATTAGTAGAAATAGGACTAGGTATGATAACTATTTCGTGAGTTGCAGTGAATGCCGAGACACTTACAAAATTTTAGGAGGATGGGGATTCAAAGGAGGAAAAGATCCAATATTTCCAGGGATCTATTATATTTGCGGAAATAGAGCTTATTACAGGTTGCCGGATCATTGGTATGGGTCGTGCTATTTAGGCCTGGTCTTTCCCAAAAAAATTCATGTGGAGAGAGGAGAGAAAGGAACACACGAAATGGGTGAAACATTAACACGTAGGAAAAGAGAAAGTTTTTCAGAAATAGTTAGTGACATTTTTGGAGCATTGATCCCAGCAGTGGGTATATCTTTGAATGCATTTAAGATTCGGAAACTGTCCACAGTAGTAGATCGTTTATCAACGAATACTGCCGGAGGGTTCTTGATGGTAAATACTGAGATGGTTGCCATGAGAGCTATGGTGATGCAAAATCGACTTGCCCTTGACATTCTTTTGGCAAAAGAGGGTGGAGTCTGTGGAATTCTGAAAGTCCAACATTGTTGCACTTACATTCCAGATAAAAGTGAGAATATACAGAAGTATATAAAGAATATTACTAATCTGCACAAAGAGCTTGCTCCACTGGAGGTTGAAGGTGCCTGGGAGAAACTTGGTAGGAGTTTTTCCTCAATACCAAAATGGTTCACTGAAATAGGTGGTTCTATTATAGGGAACGTTCTAATATCAGCAACAATAGTAATATTAGTAGTGTTATTAGTGAAATTAGTCTATGTATGTATTAAAAGGAGAAAAAGACAAAATAAAATAAAAAGAGAAAATAAGATAAATAAAGAAAGAGAACGAGAATTGGGAGAAATAGAACTTGAAGAACTAAAAGAAAACATGTATGAAAGAACAAAAAGACAAGATGAAAGGGACACTGATGTGTGAACTAACAAAAGCAAGTGGACAAGGAACATTTTATCTGAAAATTGTGTAACATGGGTTTTTGTGGTGATATTAAAAATCACCAAAGGGGGAGTTGATGGAGCAAGGTAAATGAAATAATTTTGGAACCCCTAAATTAACACTAATAAATTAATGTTACTAATTGTTTGATGAACTAACCAACAATTTACACCCTTGGTAAACATTTACACAAATGGTAATCGCTATTTATGTGCAAATTTAACTTATTTACAATTATAAAGTGAAGTAATATTAATATAGTGATTTGCGTACTAATTAGAGCAAAATCGCATGATTTGTGCTATGTAGTAAAATTGTATTGTGGCAAAAGAATGCAGATGGTAAGTAAACATGGCTATAAATGTCACTTCTGCTAGGTAACACCTAACTGGGGTACTTAGAATAACGGGTGGGGAAACAGAAAGGCTTATTTTCTTTATTTTTAATTAGGATTGTGTTTGTTTTCATGATAGTTCGTTTGGGCCTGCTAGGCCATGCTGCGAAAATGGCTGCCGAGGCAGATGAGGTCAATGCGCAGACGCAAAGATGTCCTCTAAGCGGAAGAAAGCCACAGAGCTAAAACCACGTGGGTACAGTTCGAGCCCAGAGTGAGATGTGTCAAGGTCAGGTTGACCTGACTTGGGGAGAATGCCAAGAAAGACTCAGCACGCATCCGTGAGAATGGAAGCTGAAACCAAATGAATTAACAATGGACTGTTTAAAAATGTGACCAATAAAAGTGAAACATTAAGTGGACTGTCAATTGGACTGCTATTACCCAAAGGTCGTGTGAAAGTATAATCCTTAAACATTTTCAGAACCGGTTTGAACAAGGAGGGCAATGAGGTGACTCTTGCCACCCCTCCAATGGACCAATTAGCGTGATTCTCGCCCCCAAAGATTGCAACTTTTCGTTTAGTAAGCTAGTAGTAGGGTATAAGAGGACCTACTCTTAAGTAGGAGGAGCGCTATTCCTGCATAATTTTTGAGCACTGAGCGTTGATGCTGAAGAAGCTGCTGCTATTTTCTATAGGCCATTTTTCTTTATAGAAATTTTCTTTTGGACTTTAAACTTGACTGGGAAAAGGAACGAGACCGATGCGGGAAACCTGTATGGGAGGTCCGTCGAGGAGGCCTTTAGCGGGACAGACAGTCAGTTTTGGGAGTTCCATGCTGTGAACTACAATTTATCTGCTTTGGTGAACTTTTCATTTTCCATCTGAGAGGGGTATGCATAAAATTCTTTCTAAAAGCTTAATTCTTATATGCTATTGAAATGTATTAAAATAATTAATAAACTTGAATCTCACTCATGCATTTAAGAAAATAGATAAACTTTATTCTAATTAAAACAACGAGTCTGTGGTTTTTTAGCTCAATATTAAGTGTAATGATTAACAGGTTTTGAATGTGATTGAGCTGGTCTTAATCACCATCAACTTATTCTACTAGTTGGTCCATTGACCAAAGAGCAGAATACCTTGATGTTTTAGAACCGACAGGATTAAACTGATTATGTATGATGCTTAAGGTATTATCCTGTTAACTTTAATAAGGTATCCCGTTCCTCCAGCAATTTCGTTCTTCTCCAAAGTGAAAGTGGATGTGATCCAGGGAATAATTGAGAGAGTGTATGATTATGCGGTCTTATGGGCCCCACTGTCATATGGTATAGTTGTTGTGAATGATCTTTACCTGGATGTTATATCCAAAGGAGAAGAATTTATATTAGCCGCACTGGATCAGTCACTATGTCAGGACTTAAAAGCAATGAGAGAGAGAGAGAGAATCTATGTGAGTGTGCATGGTCAGACACTGTGGCTACTTTGGTTTTTATCTTAAATTACATCTGAAATTCGTGTTGCTTACGCATTGTGCTCTGTATGAAAACAAACAGCAGCCCTATAAAAATAGCTAGGAAGAAAACAAATATTGGCTTGATTCTTTACATTGTTGTTTGGCCTTTATCTGTTGTGAGGTTTAGTATGCACTTGTTCTGAATGCACCTGCTGATTGTCTATGCTATTTAGCCATGCCACTGTGGAGAGGAGACTAATCATAGTGAAGAGCAAAGACAAGACGGAACGCTGTGGCGAGCTTGTTCTGTCGACAGACAGAGAGAACAGCAAATTAAATGAGGCAAGAAGTGTGTCTGAATAAAAATCGATTTGTATATGCCTAACTACATGTAACATATTCATAGTGCGAGAGGAAGATTAGATCTAGGGACTAAGTAGGGCCAACGGTGGTACAGTAAGAAGAAAAGGTGAAACAAGCATTGGCAAAGCCAATCGGGCTCGCCAATGAGAAATATTGGCTTTGGCAATGATGAATTGCCGTGTTGTACACCAGTGTGGCTGCTATTCCGCATGGTTAAAAGTTAGTGGCATGGAGTATCCTTAAGTGGAGTAGAGTGTCAGACTGGATTTGTTGGAGTAGTCGTCGTAGAGTGGAATAGGGGTGTAGAGTGTCATACAGTTGAGTAGAGGGGAGTAGAGTTCAGTGGTAGAGAGTGTCGTAGAGTGCAGTGTTATCAAGTGCAGAGTTGTAGTGTGGAGTGTCATAGATTGGAGTGGGGTGGATCCGGGTGGAGTGGGTTGGGTGGACTGAGGTAGTGGGTGGATTGGATTGCAGTAGATTGGGGTGGATTGGGCTGAATTGGGATAGAGAGAGTTAAGTGAGTGGAGTGAGGTGGAGTGGGTGGGGTGGATTGGAGTGGAGTGGGATGGATTGAAATGGGGTGAGGTGGATTGGAGTAAGGTGTATTAGATTGGTTTGGATGGGGTGGATTGGAGTGTGGTGGGCTGGAGGGATTGGACTGAGTGGGGTGGTCTGAACTGGGGCGGATTATATTGGGGTAGAGTTGGGTGAATTGGAGTAAAGTGGGGTGGATTGAACTGCAGTGGAGTGGGGTGGATTGGAGTGGGGTGGACTGAATGTGGTGGATTATGCCAGTCTGAGCAGGATGCTCCCTCCTCCCCTCATCAATCTCTCCTTACCTGTTAATGTTCGGCTCATCGTGGAAACAAAAGAGCCATCTGTCGTCTGGAAACGGAATACACAAAGGGCATACAAGTTCTTCGCCACAGGTTTTGAACAGAGGTGCCGCCCCGCCCTTGTCCCTGAGAGCCGACATAATTGCTGACTTTGCTGCTCTCACGTCCTCTACCCCTTGTTTACCCTCCCCCATCTTTCACACCCAGGAACACCACCATGCCCTGACCAGGGAGGTCAAGCACCTCGCTTATAAATACATTAGCAATGTGATCGGGTTGGGGAGGGGGGCCTGGGGGGAGTAGGTGGGCTGACTGTGAAAGCGGGGCCCCATGTTATTGAGCTGAGCGCGGGGCCCTGGGCAGCTGCCCACACTGCCCATGCCTAGCGCCGGCCCTGGGTATCAGGTGGAATGCACTTCACACTGTTGATCTCAGCAAAATGCAACATTAATTGATTCATTTGCGGCATTACTCGTGGGTGAAATCTGACCGGCCTCGCCCCGCTGACACAATCTGTCTTCATTATTACTCGAGTGTGGAGACCCCGGACCCAATGGCATCTCAACACTTCGCTCTTTAATACAGTACAAACGGGCAGGTGCTCGGGAACATAATAAATGCCCTTTAACAAAACCTGCACAGACCAAGTGTGCTCCTCTAGAACAGATTCGTCCGCGAATGGGCGGATTCGTGCTCCTTTGTGTCATGTTATGATCACTCGTGTAGCGCCTTTCTGCTGTTTGCACGGGCTTGCAGCGCTGCAGCATTCCGACTGCAGACCTGGCGGTGGGGTATCATGGAGTATATACGTGTGTGGAGCGATGTGTTCAGTGAAGTGCGGCGTGGTGACTCATTGTTTTAAATGAACACCCATGTCTAAGCGGAGTTTGAGGCGTGTGTTTGTGCCAGGGCGAGTGAGCCATCGGACACTAAAGGGCATCTCGATTCGCGCCAGGGGGGAGGTTGGCCCAATGCCCACCCGGCCCGGTTGGTTTGGGTTGTGTACCTGAAAAAAATGTATCGACATCGGAAGGCGCAAAGGCTCTGCTGTCAGGCAAACGTGTCACACCTACAGCGCACACATTCCAGATAACTCTAGCAGCAAGCACGTTAACCCACTGTGCTATATCAGCAACAAGTCCAAAGTGAGCCACTGATCTCACGACTGTGCGGATGGGGGCCGGTTTCAGTTGTAACCCTGAACCCCAACCTTGTGCGAACTTGGACGACCCATGATCTCCCACCTCTCCAGTTCCCTAATCTTCCCCAAATTAACTGGATGTGCTTAGAAGCGGGCTCAACGCAACATGCGCTTTATATTTGAAAAATTGGAATATACATAGACGCTCACCCACAAGACTCTGCCTCGTCCTCGCTATGAACACAAGTAGTGAATCACTTTACAAGCAGCGATTGTCAGGAACTATATTAATGGGTCGATACGAGCACTGCTGCAAGCCTGTATGGGATGAAATTAAGTGCTCCAGACAAGAGCCACAAACCGAGAAAGAGAGGCTAAAAATCCCTGAATCTAGTACACACACCTCCGCAACTGTAAACGCACTGCACAACTCACTTCCACAGTATAAGCGCCAGCCAAAGCAGTGACAATCAGAGGCTTCAAAACTGCGCACAGGGAACGCGGTCGAGCGCTGAAAAGGTGGAATCTGGACCCCGACTAGGGTTCAGATCTTAGCTCCCTCTCATTGTGCGATCTTGGGCAAACCGTTCATCTCCCCGCGCCCATGGCTCCTAAGGTGGCAGCACTGGAACGGTTCAGTAATGTATTTAACGACCTACTGATCACCTCATTAAAACGAAAACTGAGGTTTACCTAACATTTGTACACAGAATAATATGCGGAGGGCACTGCTAAACGGTAAAAGTGACGTATTGAAACAAGCACAAAACAAGCACGGCCGTGAAAGTGAAAACGACCGCGCTATGTTAAATTAGTAACCTGATCCACGACCAGCTGCCAGCCTGCGCACCGCTGCTCGCTCCCGAGACCCAAAGGCCATGGGAGTGAACGTTTAGAGAAAAGGCGGGATATGCACCCGTCTTTGGCCATTTGCGTGCTTTCATTATTGAAAGCCACACGCAAAGGCCAATGGAATGTGTGGGAGGAGTCCGACCCACACGGAGAAGTCTCTGGGAAGTTTGGAGTGCTTACAAGAAGCCTCCCCATAGAGCAGCGCATGCGCGCTGCGCTCGACCTAAAAAACAGATCTCTCTGCCTTTAATGCTCATTTATCTATGTGTTTATTTTTGAGTACAAAATGTTATCAAGGTCTGAGAACAAAGACAGACTCTGAGAATAGTGGGCAGTTTCACAAAACTAGTTTTTTGATCTGCACCAGCAAAGATAGGGAAAGAAAAGTGCAAATGTGTGCATGCGTTTTAGCGAATATTTGTGGTGCATGCTTAAAATGAGTTGTGGGTTCTTAATTTGCATTTTCAGCCTGCAAATAACTATGGAGTAAAATGTGACCTTTGGAAGGGGTGGAAGGTCTATATTTCGCTGCATCCCTTAATCACAATGGGATGCCCAAAAGCTGCACCTGTCTCACTACTCCATCCAAGTATTAGTCCAGCTCGGCACAGGACTATCACACAGGAATGTGCAAATAAAACAAAGCACAACAAGCATTGGCAAAAGCAGGGACAACAGGGGGAGTGGGAGAGTAATACGCAACATGGAGAACTGGGATGTGGGAGGGAAGAAGCAATACAACAATGGGGAGGATTACAAGTAGTGTGGGCAACGTGGAGGTGAGAAGAAAGAAGCAACACAACAATGGGAGGGTAGGAGCAAAGAAGCAACATCGACAAGAGGAGGTGGCGGGGAAGAAGCAAAATGACAGGAAGAAAAAGAAAAATAGTACCTTAATCACAGTGTGAGCAGTGGAATGACACTAATCAGTACTTGGTCCATGCTCGATTAGAAAGAACCTCCTTTCCCAAGCCATAGGCCCATTCGACTTCTTATCCCCTTCACTGAAAGTAAGGAGCAAAAGTTACAGAGAATACACCTGGGGTCAGCCCACGAATGAAGGCAGGACATGCGTATCTGTGGTTTCAAATGCTTATTTCCAGTCCAGTGATATCAAAATGTAAATAAATCCACTGCACTTTCTACAATTGGAAAAGAGATACAATCCTCTGGATCAGCGAGATGTGATATATCGAACTATTTGATGACGATTGGTGTTTTTCCGTTCTAACACCAATGCGTTGGCATCATGGCGCTATTCACAACTAAGAGAAACCGTAAAAATGACTGTCAAACTTACGTAGCATACTAAGCAAGGTTAAAGGATTTATAAATCATTGCACAACCTCCCAGGATCAAAGCAGGCTTTTGGAAATATAGTACTCTTGGCATGGGCCATATTATACAAACTTCATAAAACGGAAGACTTGCATCGCTGGAGCCTCTAGGGAAAGTTTTTATAACATTCCTATGAGTTCCCGAGACTGCTCTTCCTGGAACTAATTCTAAGAAATCCCCAAACTTCATTTTTCATCTTCTTGAATCAGCCATTAGGAAAGGATATATGAAGACATCCCATATTAGTGCTTGCAGTCATTAACCTATGTTATGTTTAGGTGGCAGAAGCAACAGCAACAAAGATACATTTTGAAATCCTCAGATGACTATTTTGTTACCTACAAGCCACCATAAATTGTACGCAATTTGCCCTATGATCTCGACTGAATACAGCTACCCCCTGCACCCGTAAGGGAATTCTCATTGAGGTGTGTACTCTTCTATGGCAACCCTCTTCTTCTGATTCTTACGATTCTGCTCTGTATCCTCACCTAGATAGATGTTTATTTTACCTATTCCAATGTTGATTATGCACAACTATGTACCATGGCTGCCTCTTCCAAGACACCTTATGATTCACTACACTATTTGTATCTACTTGCCCCCCCCCGTATTTACTTTGTTTCTCTGATTTTTGATATGCCTGTTTATTTTTGAAAACTAATAAAGCTTATTTGAAATAGGTGGCAGAAGCAAAATGTGAATGTTAATACCATTGAACAGATCAATCGATGAATAGGGCTGGCTGAAAGCTTGCTGTAGGCATGCATGCATGTTTGTATTTTAATTATGAATATTTTGGAAACCATGAGGTTGGCATGACACCAAGGGCCTGATTCACAAAGGTAAACTTACACTTTTGTGTAAGTTTACGACTGTGGAGTATCCAAACATAAAAAGGTAGGACAGTTCTATCTTTTTATGTGAGGAGTGTGTGTGTGTGTGTGTGTGTGTGTGTGTGTGTGTGTGTGTGTGTGTGTGTGTGTGTGTGTTTTCTTGAACACTGTGACTACTTTGGTTGTATCTTAAATTACACATGAACATTGCATTGCTTACGCATTGTGTTCTGCTGCTCACTAGGAAAACAGTTGAAATGGTAGCCGTATAAAAAATATGTTGAAACATGGCCGAAAACAAATTTTGGCAAGGCCAATTGGTTTGCTTTTTATGTTGTTGTTTGGTGTTTTGCTATTGTGCCGTTTAGTATGCACTTGTTCTGAATGGACAGCCCCAAACCCTGTAATTTTTTTTGCTAATTCCCTGGTGTCTAGTGGGCTTTCTGCCCCCCCTCCCCCCGGGGGGCAGATCCTGGGAAATCAACACCATCCGCTGCCCAGGGGGGCAGAAAGACTGTTAATACATTTTCTTTAGGGGTGGTGTATGGTCATGCACATGGTGGGCAGCCCCCACCCCAAACTTCTATTTGTTTTAGTTTCCCTGGTGTCTAGTGGGTTTTCTGCCCCACGGGGGCCGATCGGGGGTAATCACCCCCATCTGCTCCCGAGGGGAGGGAGAAAAACAATTTTTTGGGAGCGGTGGGGGGAGCACAAACCCTTTCTTAAGGGGCTGCCCCCTCCATGTCTCTGGTGTCTAGTGGGTGAATCCCTGCTTGAGGATCACTCTCCTATGGTGATCCCCAAGCAGGGATCTACTGGCCAGAGGTACCGTTGGAAAGGGGAAATTCTCCCCTTTCCAACGGTAACTCTCCCGAAGCAATCAGTGCTAGGGGGTTGAGATATGCCCCCCAAGCATTGATGCAGTGAAAGTAAAATGAGCCCATTGGCACATTTTACTTTCACTTTGCCGTAATGACGTCAGAACGCCCTGTGTGCTGATCGTCATTACAGTAAAAAAAAAAAAACCTCTTCAGTGTCAGCCAATGGCCGAAAGACACCATGGGAAGATAGTGCGGGTGTCGACCATTGGCCGACACCTGCACTACAGGGGTTAATACTCATTTATTTATGTGTTTATATTTTGAATACATACACACAAAAGAGGAGTAGGAGTACAAAGGAACAGATGTTTCATTTTTTGAAAACTGCCCTCACCCAAAATTATGGCATGCTTCATCATCGGGCTTGCTACTAACACCCCCGAGCAGACCAACACCCAGGGTGGAGCAAAAGGGAGGGGAAGACAATACAAACACAAATTTTCAGGGATCAGAAAAGAATAATGTTGCAGAAATAAGAGTTTAAACCTGGCTCAGGAACATCCACTGTTAATATAATTCCTGGACTTCATGATCAGGGTTAAAAATATATATAGGATAGTGGTGTCGGAGAAAGTTAGTAACCCCACACCCCTCTTATCTGTATGTCTGTCAACATGTTTCAGCCGCTTATATCTATCCCTAAAAGGGACTTGCGGCTTTCATCAGGACCTAAGATCCCCTTGTTTCCCCTACTCTCCTACCTTCCTTTGTTGATAGTTTGAGATTTGATCCAATCTAGTCTGGGGGCTGCAAAACACACTGCAGAAATACTTATAGATGGAAATTTAACAATCATAACCATTTGTTCATATGAGAGCGATCATTCTCTGTGTGTTGAAGCCAAACAGAATATAAATGCTCAATGCAAACACACATACCCCACATTATCGTTGTATCCATTAATAATACCAAACTGTTATGCTGGCTAGCTAGTCACCTAGTTTATGTGTACACATACGTGGGTATGATATCCATCGTTATGCTTTGCTACTGGCCCCATAAAATCTTATGAGGTAGACCATAATCAATTCATCACCCGTGGTTTCTAAAAGAAGTGTTTAGAGTAGGACACCCGTGGAATATCTCTGTCTAGAGAAAATCTTACTGAGTTTCACTGTAGTAGTTGCTCGAAAAGGTGTGGGAGCAAGAGCGGCTCCCTGTAGTCAAACACTGGTCACATAAGGAGAAAAGCAAGAGGAATCGAAATAGTTATAAACTCACCGGGCGTCCCATCTGCCTGTGAGTACGTCTATTTAGGTGAAAGGGTCATTATTCTTGGGGCGCCCCTCCACACTCCCTTGGTATATTTAGCCTCTTTGGTCCTGTGGTGAAGGTCCACCTTCTCCCCAATCCTTACTTTATCAAGGTGAGACCGCCGCTGATACAATTCTCTCTGCATGCTGTGAAGGTGCCGGCACTCTGCCACTGCTTCCCTTCTGTATGTGCTTCTTCCTGTCATGTGATTCCCCTTAGCGATCATGTGATTGGGACGCCAAAGTTGCTGACCCGGGACATCGTCCATAGTTGAACCCTCCTTTTTCCGCCATGTTGGGTATGAAGAACGTGTGTCCTGTAGGCTGCTTTTTTCCTACAGCGGCTCGAAATTATTAATATATGCGTGCTAACAGGGCATGTGGATTGAAATTAGGGCTCCTGGTTTTATGGTATTTATTTTTTTGCCATTTCCGTCTGTATTTATCCATTTGTATTTTTTGCTATTTTTATCTTTTATCCTTATTTATTTTGGGGAAAAATTAAGCTGAAATTAGTATATTTCCACATTTATTTTAACAGATAAATATGCGCTCATGCTTGAATGTCTGCCAGGTTTCAGTGCTGTGAACACCCGCAGAAGATAAATCAGTGCACTTATATGAAAATATGCAAATTTCTGTATCAACCTTGTGCATATCTACTGCTGTTAAAGCCTCTTTACAAAAATTCCTTTCTTTTTTGACC
Source organism: Calotriton arnoldi (assembly GCA_963921515.1). Classification (NCBI taxonomy): domain Eukaryota; kingdom Metazoa; phylum Chordata; class Amphibia; order Caudata; family Salamandridae; genus Calotriton; species Calotriton arnoldi. The sequence continues at coordinate 116,710 of CAWUFW010003925.1, read as the reverse complement.
CCCTTTGCTATCAATCCACACATCTATTGGCCTAGCAGTCATGGCAGACAGTATTTAGAATTACTCAAAAAGCAACCCAATTTCCGTTTTTATCCACATTTAAAAATAAATACAGACAAGAAAACGAATGTTTTCTGTCTGTATTTATCTGTAAAAATCAGTAAAAACGGAAAACAGGAAACCTTAATTGAAATGTCCCAATATAATTTTCATATTAAACCTAGATGTTAGCTCTATCTGGGGTGGTTGTTAATATTATCAGACGGCTCCATACTTTTTTTTTATCAATCAAAGTTAGAGGTTTTTTTTATTATTAATTCCAAGTTTCCTCTTCCATTTATTTTTTGCATATCCCCTACATCAGGTATACTCTAATGTTGGAAATGTTACATGTAATTGGAGCTCATGTTTCACTCCCAAGGGGGGGTTCCACTCTGCTGGATAGTGGTAATCACATGGAGCATTAATGCTTATCTTTTTCTCATGGTAAATATCTGTCTAGAGTGAACTTTGCTCCTATACTACACATTTTTTATTTTTTATTATATGTACCCATCCCTTCCTTTCTATTGGATTATCTAGCTGTTGTTCTTGAGTTGTCTTTCTAAGTAGATGTCAAGCTTTGGTTTTAAAACCCACATCGTCTAATTATAACCCCTATACGTGGACTAGCAGGTCACAGTCTATTCAATAAATTCCACGGGATGTCATCATTCAAGACTGTCTCGTTCCTACAGACCCAATATATCCATTTCTGTTCTCTTAGTAATAGATACTTCTTGGAGTCTTTTGCTGTGCTTCGGATATTTGGTTTGTCTAGCACTGTGCAATAGATGTCATCCACTGTTTACTGCTTCTCTAATTAATGTGTGATGAATTTAGTCATGGCTTTCTGACATCGGATGTTACTCCTATGTTCCATAATCCACACTTTTATTTTTCGAGTTGTCATCCTTATGTACATCAAGCCACAGGGGAATTTAATCAGGTAGATAACCTTTTCTGAATTACAGTTTGTGTGTTTCTTTTGAACCCAGGGATATTTCAATTCTACATCAATGCATTTGGTATCCTTAGTCAGGTTGCATACATCACGAGCCACATCTGTTGTGGCCTGTCACTTTTGGAATGTCCCAGAGTCTTAGTTGTTGCACCGGCGCCTCCTGACAGGGTCTGGTGTGTACTAACAGGTCTCTCATGTTCGCACTTCTCTTGAAAGAGAACAATGGTTTCTCAAGATTTACGTCATTGGAGTTCAAAATGCACCAGTTTTTCATTATTATGCGTTTTATACTGTTTGATGCTGTATGGAATGTAGTAACACATATTGTGTTCGTTGTCTCTGGTTTTTCATTGTTTTCCAATTGGGCATCTCTATTGCAATTGGATGCTCTCGTCTGTGATTTATTTATTACTCTTTCTGGATAATCTCTTTCTTAGAGCTTGTCTGATAGTCGATCCGATTCCTTTCTAAAGTCCCTAGGGTCTGAACAGTTTCTTTTAACTCTGAGAAATTGTCTGACAGGTAGATTTTCCCTGAGGGATTTGGAATGGAAACTTTTAAATGATAGGAGGCCATTCCTCTTGGTCGGTTTATTATAAACCTGTGTGGTCAGTTTTCCTCCCCTTGCTGTAATCACCAGATCTAGGAACGATAGTTTAGCCTGTGATAGTAGATGTAAAGGGTTCTACAGGGTGCCATTATTAATCAGCCATTTTAGGAAGTCATTAATCTAGTTCTCATCTTTTTCCAAATTAGGAGGACATCATCTATGAAACGATGCCAGAGTTTGATCTGGCTGGCCCAGGGGCTACCATGGGTGAAGATATACTCCTGTTCAAAGTCTGCCACATAAAGCCCTGCCAGGCTCGGAGTGAAAACGCTACCCATGGGTTTGCAGGTAGATGGTAAATTACAAAAAGATCTCCGATGCTTCTCAAGGGAAAGAGTATATCCATACACGACAGAGCAGTATATACAACAAAAACAATTTGAAATGAAGAGTTTCCAAGGGGGTAGAAGAGAGGGGGATACCTCTAGCTCGGGTAGTGACAGCAGCGATTATGAATACAGAAAATAGGGAGGTGGGAGGGAAGAAGCAACACAACAACAGGAGGGTGGGAGGGAAAAGCAACACTGACAAGGGGAGGTAGGTGGGAAGAAGCAACACGATGGGAAGAAGAAAGAAAAAGAAAAATAGCACCTCAGTCACAGCGTGAGCAGTGAAAGGACACCAATCAAAATGAAGCAACCAGTACTTGGTGCATGCTTCATGTGAAAGAAGAGGAAATTAAACTGTTACACACTGGTCAATTAGGAGACAGTAAATTGGAGTGACAATGAAAATTGGAATGGTAAGCAATGGGCAGGCTCCAAATCCCTTGTTGCAAACAATAGCTCTTGGAAGCAACATAGGATGCATGCTGTCTTAGGCGAGACCTAAAAATGTTTCCAGAAGGCATTGCATCCCCATGTACTTCACTGCTCACACAGGTCATGAGCAATGAGGATACATTTTTGGACTGCAAAGTTTCATTTTTATTCCCATTTGAGGGGATAGAAATATAATTCAAAGAAATCACTTGCATGGGCCCTTTAAGGCCTTACAGGTCAGTACCACTCCTTAGAGTGATGTGGGTGAATGAGTGGGACTTGCTAACATCAACAGGCTCCCATGACTGAATTCATGTGACTCATTGAAGCCAATAAATATTAGGTCAATCAGCACACAGCCGCTGCTCGTACTTGTGAGGAGTGCTGACATTTGACCGACAAGACTATTGTTTAAAAAATACTGAGTTGCAAGAATATTGTGTGAAAAATATTGTCAAGTCAAAAATATTGTAGAACACAATCTAGAAGGTAAGAATATCGTTTTGTTACGTATGTATTTTGTTTTTTAAATATTGTTGAATGTATTATCATTGATTTTAATATAATTTTACTATTAACTATTTTGTTAAATAATGTATTATATAGAGGTGCTATTATTATAATTGTTTTATACTTTTTAGTATAGTTTATAAGTTTTAATGTGCATATAAAGTTTTTCTACATTAAAGCTGAAATTTATAATTTAGGAGTAAGGAGGAAATTATTCGAATTCAAAATGATTGTTTTTTAAATTAGTTTTTAATATTCATTAAATATTCAATTTGTAATTATGTAAATTATTTAATTGATTAATTATGTAAGTGTGTTGTGTGACTTTTAATGTGTAATTTTAGTTTTCTAAACTTTTTATTAATTACACTAAGCCTGATACTATAAAAGGCTAAACATTTGGCTTTGTCAGTGCTTCTGTTGGGAGGTTTTTTGCCCCTGCAACTGATTGAGTCAGGCAATTTATGATTTAAGAGCATGCAGTTCAAATGAAGGTGACACAGCCAGAAGAATTAGTTCTGCACATTTCTTTTAGCAAAAAAAATATCTTTCTTGGTTGATAGGTCACAGGCTAAAAGAAGGGACACAAATGGGTTTAAATTGCATAACAGGCATGACATGTTTTTCCTGTAAAATTATGCACCTTTAAAAAGCGGGACCTGTACACGGCGAAATTTATTCACAATTATAGTTGCAAACTTTTTATTCAAAACAAAGAATTTATATTATGCCAATGACCGTTCACATATAGTCTAAAGTAATTGATCAAAATAAGTAGGATGGACAGATGAAGCACATTAACCAATAGGTCAAGGAAATATGAAGTACTCTGAATCAAGAGCGTAGCTCAGCGCACCACGGATTGAGTAGCACTCCAATGCGGCTCCTGGCGAACACCCCAGAATCGACAATCATAAATGGGCCAACAAGCATGTAAAACCCCTTTAGTATCTGTTTGGTGACTGCTACCAGGGCAGCCAACCTGGTGAGTTTATTACAGCGGCCAAGATGAGCAACAACTAGATTTCAATGGCAGTGCCGCCAGAAAACAAAATTGCAGTGATGGTGTGACCCAACTGGGGAGACTGCAGCTGTTGTGGCTTATCTGGAGGCAAAACGAAGCGAGGCAAGGATGGAGCAGAGCATCAACAGGAAGAGGAGCCCAGGCTTTGCATGGATGACTGGATCTGAAGGGAAGATGTGTAGTGGCCCCTTGGGGGAGCAGCAGCAGAAGGCAGAGTACGGCCTAGCAGCAGCCTGGGACTAGCATAGCCATGCGGTTGCAGTGAAAGGCAACCCCTTATGCCGAGCTGGGAACACCTTGGGTTTGAGTACTGCCGGTGATAGCTAGAGAATGGCACTCATGTGCAGAGCCTCATAAACCCGAGACCTGAAGGGTTCCTGGCCCTTGAAAGAGAGCAGGAGAAGAGGAGCCAGAAGGAACTGCCTAAAAGAATCTATAGCTGCAGTAACTTTTGTAGCCGTCCTCAACTTATAAGATCACTGGTGCGCCAGGAAAAACAAACATTACCTCTATTGCTAGTACTTATCGGTCACAGAGCCTGGACATTGGAAATGGCCATAAAGAGGGGAGGCACATGCTTCAGACTGCTCCCCACCCCATTTTTCATTTTCCCACAAGAAAACTGAAAATTGACTTATGTGGCACGAGTGCTGGGACCTCAGGATGTATGGGCCAGAAGGCACACAGAATGAGGACATTTTGCAAATCCATAAATAAAGCAAATGCTGATGAAGTATTGCATTGGCCAGGAAGCTGTATCAGCTCCCATATTTAAGGACGAGAGAACTACCTACACAGTATATATGAGGGGGTCCTCTGAGCTAGGATTTGAGATCATACTGACACCTACTGACTTGGACAGTGAGCTTGTTCATCATGGTGTGCCGAAGGGATGATAAAGGCTCAGCCCATAATAAACACGTTGACATGTGGCTTGAACCTGAGAGCACGTTGAAAACAGTTGGGACAGATCTAGAAGGATATAGCAAAAAATGTGATGTAATCCTGCAAGCGATCCTTGATTCCAAAGCCAAGCTGGAAAGCAACATAGATGCCGTTGCCATTGAACACCTTCACGCTGACCACAGACATCTGTCTAAGAGAGTTACACAGAATGTGTCTACCCTCTCTTACCTGAGGCCCACAGTGATGGAAATGAAGGCCCAGATTAAGGAAAAGTCCATGGAAATGTAAGTCCTAAAAGATAGGGCTGAAGACGTGGAGGGGCTCACATGTAGAAATAACATCAGACTAGTGGGGGGCTCAGAGCCGGTAGAGGGCTCTACACCAGAACTGTACTTGGAAGACTGGTTAGTAACAAACATGTTTGAAGCCACTGGTTGCGTTTTTCCAGACTGAAAGAGCCCATAGGGCCCTGAGGTGTGTGCCCACCTTCCCATGGGCTGTCACTCATACCCATAGTGGCCAGACTGCTGAACTTCAGGGACCAAGAGAAAACACTGCAACAAGCTAGGGAACATAGCTTAGTTAATGATAAACACATCAACATGTGGCTGAAGGCGATCCTGAACGCAAGACTGTATTGAAAATGGTTGAGACAAATCTTGAAGGACACAGCAAAAAATTTGATGCAATCCAGCAAGAGATCCTTGATTCTAAAACCATGCAAAAAAGCAAAATAGATGCTGTTATCAAAGTAAATATCCTTCGAGCTGACCATAGAACTATGTCTGACACAGTGGAACAGAATGAGTCTACCCTCTCATCCCTGAGGCCCACTGTGATGGAAATGCAGGCCCAGGTTAAGGAAATGTCTGTGGAAATATCTATGCTAAGTAATAGGGCCGAAGATGTGGAGGGACACTCGTGTTGAAATAACCTCAGACACAGGGATTCTGGAGCAGGTAGAGGGCTCTACACTGAAACAGTTCTTTGAGGACTGGTTAGTACCAAACATTTTTGAAGGATCCGGCCTGCAGTTTTTCCTGATTGAAAGAGCCCATAGGGTCTTGGGGCATGTGCCCACCTTCCCCTAGGCGTCACCTAGACCCGTAGTGGCCAGATTAGTGAACTTCAGGGACCAAAATAAAATACTGTAACAAGCCAGGGAAACATGGCTCACCCAATGATAAAAATGTCAGCATAAGATGATCCAGAACCTGAGAATGTGTTGAAAGCAGATGAGACAACCCTTGAAGGACACAAGGAAAAATTTGGTGCAATCCTGTAAGAAGTCCTTCATTCCAAAACCATGCTGGAAAGGAAAATAGACACTGTTGCCATCGATGTAAATCTCCTTCACGCTGACCATAGACAACTGTCTGAGAGAATGACACAGAATGGGTCTACCCTCTCTTCCCTGAGGCCAAAAGTGATGGAAATGCAGGCCTAGGTTAAGGAAATGTCTATGAAAATATCTGTGATATGAGATAGGCCCAAAGATGTGGAGGGGCGTTCATGTAGAAATAAAAGCAGACTAGTGGGGGGCTTGGAACAGGTAGAGGACTCTACACCAGAATTGTTCTTGGAAGACATATAGTGAGCACAAAAATTCTCAGCATACTGTGGAAGATAAATTAAAAACACGACAGTGCCCATGAATACATGACAGTTACCAGAATGAGAAAACAAAAATAAAGAGAGAGAGTGTGTGTGTGTGTGTGTGTGTGCGCGTGCGTGCACAAATGACTTGAAAACACTGGCAGTATAGATGCAAGTCTTCACAGTCAGAGGTCATCTGGTTCCCTGTAAAAGAAGGCCTATAGAAACATACATTTTTACAGCATAATAGGTGTGCGACATAATTTAAGCAAGGTTCTAAGACACTCTCAGACCCTCCCTTCAGACATATAGAAGGGGATCATATAATGCATTACTTCCAAGAAAATAAGAGGACCGGCAGAAACACTGCTACCTAATGGAATGCCTTGAAGGTTGTGCCACGAGGGGTGTGTCTGAAGACTACTTATGGGATTAGAAATGTATTGCCATGCCAACTGTCTGATCTGGAACAGTAGATGCATGATTTGGAGGTGAGGGGTGCAACTGACCAAGCGGCAAATAGGCAACGGAATGAGAGGGATAAATACTGCCAGGACCTTCTGCTTAGACTTAAGAGGTTAAACTACAAAGACTATGTGGCCAGGTAGCACAGGACTGGTGAACGCACAGAATGCATGCTGGCATTGTTGTATTCCGCTTTAGGTGTCCGTACATAGGTTTTCCTGAAACATGTCCTTATATAGGCACAATTCGCATTGCCCTTATATAGGCATAGAATCCCAGTCCTTATTTAGGCATTAGCCGTGCACTCCAAATACAGGCATGGTCACCGACATCCATCCACCCTAACGTCACAACGAGTTCTTACAAACCAGACCCTTAAGCTCTTGGGAGTTCCCCTAGCACAGGATTATTGATTTCTCCAAGAACTCATCTATTATGCATGAACCGCTATACCTTAAGGGTTCATTCCTGACGTCTTCCTCTGTCCGACTTCACGTCAATGCTAACATTCCAAGGCACCTACCAGGTATAAATATACCTTCCCTTGCCCAAGCAAGTTAGAGGAGACCTCGACTTCAGAGGAGCCCTTATCCCAGCCTGACACACTGAGAAGACGCTGTCATTCCTGCTCGCAGAAGAATCCAGCTTCCAGTGTTTCGACTCCCTTCGCGGGGTTCGAGTCCGGAAGGAGATTCCCACCTCTCTCATTCTCAAGGTATGGAGCTGACTATAGACTTAACATACTCTTAGTATACCATACTAGAGAATACTTTGCCTACTTCTTACCTTTCCCTACACCTAGACTAGGTTAAGTACATTGGGGTAGAACTTGCTTAGAGAAGCATCGTATGAGTACTCGCATTTTTTAGCTCATGTTATTTATGTACGTGAATATATGCTAAAAGATAATGCTAGCGCAGTATTATTTATTTCTACTGCTTACGCTGTACATTATATATCTTGCATACTGTCTTGTGATCATAACAGCTCATATCTCTTACACGAGAAACAAGACTGTTCAATAAAACCTTTTATTGAAACGCCCGTCTATTCTTTCTGTGTAACTCTGAGGAAACTAAGCATGCACGATTAGCTGAGTGAAACTGTTATCTATTGTTTCCACGATTCTGAGAAGTGTTCCGATTCTAAAAGGAAACAAAGTTGTCATGTTTATGCGGTTGCCAGAAACTACTCCCTTCTTGTTTTCAAGGAGTTTCTAGTGGCCTCTGAGCTAGCTGACACAAAGTAATTAAGTTTAATATACTCGATAGGGACATACTGACCTCAGTCCTATGTCAAACCTATAGGGTATATTATTCCAATGCGCAGAGCCTATTAGGGAAATAGGAACTACACTACAGCATGGTTGGTTCATGCAGAGGTAGAGTGAACACCCATGTAACTATCAGAAACCCGGAAAGCACAATGTTGCACACACAGCAGGACATTAACAGTACCTTTATGCTTTACAGTAAGACTCTATATACCGTTACCACTGCCCATGGGGAAGAAATGATGATGCATTCTGTGGTTAAGATGCCTATGCCCAGGCTGTCCCAGGAACATAGGGCCACCATGAATGCTCCTTTGACTGTGGAGGAAATTTAAATGGCTATAGACCAGTTGGTGAGAGGGAGAAAATCGGAGATGTATATGTTTCCATCTGAGTTTTACAACACATAAATAAAGGCCATGGCTCCAAAGCTTCTGGCCCCATATATGCAAGCATTGGAAAAAGGGTTCTCCAAGAATCTACTGTTGATAATTAAACTTCCCAAACCAGGGAGGGACCCAATGGACGGCAAGTTGTACAGACCTCTCTCTCTCTCTCCTAAACACTGAATACAAGACCCTAGGGATGGTCCTGGCAAATAGATTGGTGCCACATGTTGGAGAACTGGTCCACCCAGACCAGAACGGGTTAAATGCAGAGCGGAGCACTCATCTTAATCTTAGAAGATTGTTCATGATCCTAGATAAGATCCCAAGAGCAACATGGCATGCAGTGGTCACCTCACTAGATATTGAGATGGCTTTTGACAGCCTCGGGTGGTCCTCTCTATTGGCTGTACTTGATAAACTGGCACCAGTGGTAGGGCTCATAGAATGGATATGGATACTGTATACACATCCTGAGGCCACAGTGTGTATGGGACAAGTTTTCTCTAAGCCTTGATTAATTCAGAGGGGAACATGTCAGGGATATCCTATGTCCCCAATCCGGTCTACAATGGCTTAGGTGTGGTGCTAGAGGCACGCCTATGTTTTGAAACCACATGATGACCTTTGACTACCATTATTTTAATTGACTTTTGGTGTTTTATTTCACTTTAGTCTGAATGTACAACATCATTTTTCCCTACATGTGCGCATTTCCTTGAAGATGTCTTTCATGTAATCTTGTATTTTAAAGTGGGAGAGCTTTCACAGAGTAGAACAACCTTGCCAGGAATAGAACGTGTGGGATGTGCATTTGAAAGCATGAGAGAGAGAGAGATGTGGAGTGTACTTCTTGGTCTCGAAGTGCAGTTTTAGAAGCAGTGGTGCTCAAATGTGCATTATTTTGTACATTGGGAGATGAAGTGTGTGATGCTATAGGCAGTGGTGCACAAATGTGCATTGTGTTGTACATTGGGAAGTATTATGAAGTTCTTACTATTGGCATTGACATGCCCTCATGTCATCTTGAATTCTAACTCTGTCTAGCTTGAGCTTTTGTGCGCACAGGCAGGCCCCCAGATTACTCAAGATTATTCACGTTCAAGGTTGTTTTGTTTTTTTGTGCTGTTGGAGATTGTTGGAGATTGTTGACTGTACTGCTGGAGACTTTCCTAGGCTTCATTAAGATAAAGGCTGGAACATGTGAAAGTGCAGAAGGAACGTGAGAGCTCTTTTGCCTTTGCAATGCTTGCATGGAAAGTGGCCAATTCCAGTAAGTTTCCTTAACGCAGAGGAGGGCTTCTTGGAACCTTCTATTGTGTTTTGAGATTATAAAGCTGGGGTTTGTTGACTTGGAGACCGGGATTTTGGGAATCTGAATGGGGACGGACGCATCTACTTCAGTACAGCAGAACCCGGTTTGCTGAGGCTCTTAGCCCCGGCTGTGAATCCCCCAGTCTGGAGTGGGCTAAGATGCAGTGTTTGCAGCCAGTGAGGTGTTTTGTTTTTGAGTATTGACTTTGTGATGTGTGAGTGAGTTTGTGAGCACATCCAAGTCTCCAGTGGTTATAATCATCTGAGGTGTTTTCATTGTGATGTGTGAGTGTCTGTATGCACATTCAAGTCTTCAGTGGTTGTAATCATCTGATGTATTTAGTGTATATATCTTTCTGATTTCTTGCAGGACGTCCAGTATTATCTGCTTGAGTTTTATATCATATTATTATCTGCCTGCCTTTCATGTATTTTATTCTTGGCATTTAAACTTATACGTGTGTTATTATTGCCGGCATATATACATATATATCTCTATATACATTTGAATGCTGTTCATTTGACATCTGGGAAAGCCTTTTTGTTAGAGAGTGTTGCACAAATAAAACCCCATGCCTTATTCTGAAACCAGTCTTTGATGTGTTTCATTTTTATAAAAGTGAAATCCCTTTCCAGGTGGTGTTGTGTTGTTTTTATTGTTTCGTCGTGTTTGAGCCTCCATGTGGGAGGGCGGTATTTTCTATTATCTGGCAGTGCGAAGCAATACACTTAGGTCCACTAGCCTGTAAATAATGGGAATAAGCATAGGATTGGGGGATTCAGCAGGACACAGGAATCCACATATCTCCCTTTATGCCGATGAAGCTCTGCTAATTTTAAGAGAACCCCATGTGAGTCTACAAGGTGTTATCAAAATCTTAGATGGCACTCTGGACTCAAAGTAAACTGAGGGAATTCCTGTCTGTTCCCAAATTTCCCAATGGGTGAGGAAATGGTGCCAAATGGCACGGCTCCTTCTCTAAAATGGGAACCTGATACTTTCTGGTACTTAGGAGTGCAGGTATACCACTTAGATGAACAGTTGATTGCAGGTAACCTGGGGAAGGTGGCAGCTATAGTCAGGTCATCCCTCCCTTTCTGGACCCGACTATTTCTTTTGCCCAAGGGATGAGTAGCCATTACTAAAAATTATAATTTTGCACTCTTGTTATACCTGTTCATAGCACTCCAGATGATATTGAAAAGGTGCTTTTTCGGGGATATCTGATATGGCCAGGGCAACTAAGCTGAAAAGACTAGCAATTATGAAAATGTTATAATTGGTAAATGATGGTGGTAATGGCGCACCTAATTTCGAGGTGTATTGTTATAATGTACATTAATACAGCTGATGCTTTGGATCTCGGATGGTAATTGTCATTAATCTTTGGATATCGCTAGAGTACCCAGCCCAAGGGAAGTGATGGGACTGCTCTTGGGGACAAGGAAAGGAATGGGGAGCCACCTCAGGGCAGCTCAGTCAACTACATTTTGTTGGCATAAATATGTGGACAGGTTTAGAGGCGGGACACCATATGCACCTGCCACACCTCTATTTTAACACTAAGAAGAGGCCTTTAAGCAAAGCTGGGATCCCGACCGTGGGCGACCTACACAGGAGAGGACTGACAGCCATGTTAAGAACATAACAGAAGGATACAGAATAGCAGCGGGCCAGCTCATGGACCACATAGTGTTGGTAAGGGCAGTGAGCGTTACATGGAGTGCAAATGGTACTAAACCTGAGCAGTCAGCTATGCTTACAAACGTGCTCACGTTGGGCTCCTATTGACATTCTGTAACCATCCTATACATGACCCTGGCACTCTCTTTTAATATTGATGTCTTTTCAGCAAAAACACAATGGGAACATAATCTAGGTAAGCAGTAATTGCAGACCGACTGGAACTGTTATCCTGGTTTACCCCAAAATTGTCACCAGAAACCAAAGGTTCAAATTCACTCAAATCACCTATGTGCACCAAACATACCTTTCACCACAAAGGGTGCCTAGGGTGTCCCAAGGGGTGCTTGACCTCTACCGTAGATGCCCTGAGCTGCAGGCTGATTTCTACCATGTGGTCTGGTCATACTGCAACAGGTTAAATTCAAAAGTTCAGGCCGACCGTGATGAAGTACAGGTTGGATACAGTCACAGGTTAGTCCCGCTGAAGTTTTACCTTCTTGAGTTCTGTACCAAGAGTCCCATTCGCGTTGGATAGGGTTGCAGGAAGCAAGGAGATCATTGTGGGCTGTTGTCGGCGTGGTACGCAGAGCAGGCCGGGTATCGTGGACGGGAGGGCTGGTGCTTTGGCAGTTTCCTGTGAGTGGTTGATACTGTGGTGCAAAGAGACAGGCTGCCGATGGCTTGCGCTGATTTCTGCTGTGAGGGGCGCGTTCTTGGTGTGAACGGGCCAGTTCGTGGTTGTGAAAACCCCAAAGCTTCATTTGAGCGCACTGAGCCCCACCAAGTGTCCAGGACCTTAGGTGCACCACTTGAGGGCCAGGAATTCTCTACAGCTGGCTCCAGGAGCTGTTGGGGAGCCTTTTATGCCCTACAGCTCAGATCAGGAGGCCAGCAGAGTAGCCCCTGGAGTCACTCTGGTGTTCCTAGGTTCAAGATAAAGTTGCAGGCCCAGTTCTTCTTTCCCAGGCAAGAGGGCAGCAGGTCAGCACAGCAGGGCAGCAGTTCCGTTAGAGCAGCAGTCCAGCAGAGTGGCAGTTCTTATGGCAGCACAGCAGTCCTTCCTCCTGGCAGAGTATCCACAAGCCAGAATGTGTACTGAACTGGTGTTGTCCGAGGTCCAATATTTGTACACAGTTTTGCCTTTGAAGTGGGGAGAAGCTTCTAGACGCAGGCCTTTGAAGTGCACAGATGCCCTGTCTTCCTAGCCCTGGCTCCAGGCTAACTACAGGGGGTATACAGCCCTTTGTGTGGAGGCAGGACACAGCCCATTCAAGTGTACGTAGAGCTGTACCCAGATCCTCCCTCCCAGCCAGCCAGTGATGACCGATCCAGTCACATCTAAGCTCCCCATTGTGTGTGGCTTTCTAGGAGGTATACACGAAGCCCAACTGTCAGCTACACCCAGTCATGTGACCCAGCGACAGGCTGGAGTCACTAAATGGCTAAGGCAAGAAAATGGCAACTTTCTAAAAGTGGCATTTTCAGAAGTGCAATTTAGAATTTGGCTTCAACATGTTAGAATTTTAAATTGTGATTCCAGAGACAACAAACATGAGCTGGTCATCTCTTCCGATTTGGAAATTACACTTATAAAATGTAATAAGGCAACTCCAATGTTATCCTATGGGAGAAATAGGCCTTGCAGTAGCGAAAAACAAATGTAAGAGTTTTTCACTACCAGGATATGTAAAACTTAAAAGTACATGTCCTGCTTTTTAAATACATTGTACCCTGCCCTCTGGGCTGTCCAGGGCCTACCCTAGGGGTGACATATGTATTAAAAACGAGGGTTTGGGCCTGGCAAAAGGTTTATTTTGCCAGGTCTAAATGGCAGTTTAAACTACACACACAGGCTCTGCAATAGCAGGCCTAAGACATGTTTAAATCAGTACTTAAGTGGGTGTCACAACCAGTGCTGCATGCCCACTGGTAGCATTTCATTTACAGACCCAAGTAAATTTAATATGGCAATTGGTTATAATTGTTACCGTGCTTTAGGGAATGATCACAAGCACTTTAGCACTGGTTAGCAGAGGTAAAAGTGTGCAGAGTCCTTAGGCCAGCAAAAACGAAGTCAACAAAAACAAGAGGTCTGAAGGCAAAATGTTAGAGGAAAACCATTCCAAGGATGCCAGGGCTAACAAAAGACATATAGTGAGCAAAAAGACTCGTCAAATACACTGCTACCAGCAACCTTCGATCAACAACTCCAGTTTCACTGGTCATCCCTCATTTTCAGAGAAGGCGTTTAGGAGGCATGGCCTTCTCGATCCAAGCCCTTCAAATCTGGCATCAGCTACACCGCCAACTTAAAAAAAACTCCAATTATGTACAATGCAGAAAGCCTCTAAAAAGCCAGTTTTTTATCTTAACCTTTCGCAGGTTTATTTTCTTAGTAATAGCACTAAGAGACATTCTTGTTGTTTAAAAACTCAAATTTAAATTCAAATTCATATTCATTGTTGTTGTGTAGCTATTGATAAAAGACAAATTGCAGTGGTGTCATCGTTTTGGACTGTCACCATAACGCCCCTTCAATTGAAGTTTTTCAGGGAATTTTTGAATGCGCATGCATGACAACCTAGGATGAAAAAGCATTTCCCACTCGGCCCATTTTACCAAGTTTTCCCAGATCACATATAACATCATCTGCACAGACTCTTTTAACTACTCCTAGCATGTATCTTTACCTTTTTTTTTTTTTTACAATTAACACTGAAATCTATTCAGAACGTGCTTTTACTTTTTCATATTTTTTCAGTTTTGTTACAGCCAGTTCCAACTGTCTGTCCCAGGGAACACTGTATTCAATGATGCACACAATCAGCCCTTGTTCAAGATTTGATGGTTTTCTTGTCAATCTCAGTTCTCTTCTTATTGGATTGCTTCCTCCTCATTGTTTACCCTTCCTTTTTGATTGGGTAGGTTGTAGCCCTTCACTACTAACTTCATGGAATTATTATATAAATTCATTACTTTTAGCACTCCTTGGGAGTGGATGTCTTTGTTTTCGGCACTCTTCCTTTCCCTTGCTACCTCCTCATCATTACCTCATGGTGTTTCTTGACAGCACACTGGTTGTAAGCCTTGGTGTGATGCCCTGGATGTTGTCCTTCTGCTCTTTTTGTCCCTCTATTTTTTTTAGGTTTTGTTTTCCTCCTCCACCGCACCTCTCGGTCCATAGTAGTAGCAGCTTTTGGCTTCACCCGTGCCAGAGGCTTATAAATTTCCCTGGCATTGTCACAGAGAAAAGTGGAGAAAGTATAGAAAATAGAGCACTGCATTCTATACATTCATGATATCCGCCGTATTGTGTGATGCAATGTGCTTTGCATTGTCATGCAGTGGTTTCCGCCCCAAACATTCTACAGAATCTGCACTCCTTGAAATAGCCGACACCTAAAATTTATTACAGATAAAGGTAGAAAAGCAGTATTGATCCTGCTTGATTTGTCGGCCGCTTTCGATACCATCTCCCATGATATACTATTGGCTAGACTAAAAACCAGCGGCATCTCAAGCATTGTCTTGGCCTGGATTAAATCCTTTCTGTCTAACCGTAGGCAAGCGGTCTCTCTGGGTACGTTTCTCTCCCCCGAACGATCCATCACAGCAGGAGTTCAACAGGGCTCTTCACTCAGCCCGCTCCTGTTTAATATATACATGAACCCCCTCATTTCCCTTATCTCATCATTCGGGATTGAGGTAACATCCTACGCTCACGACACCCAGCTGATCTTGTCCCTGGCCTTGACAAGTATTCTACAGCTGCAGAAGGGAACTTTAAACTCTGCCTCACTGAGGTCATTCATTGGATGAGAAATAACCACCTCAGGTGTAACTCTGACAAGACGGAGATTTTGTTAATAGGGAAAGACAATCCCTTTCAGCCCAGGGCTTGGTGGCCAGAAGACGCGACAGTACCCCCCTCAACTGTCGAAGTGGCTAAAAATCTGGGAGTTCTATTTGATGCTTCCCTCTCATTCAAACCTCATGCACTCAAGGTAGCAGGGACTTGTTTCGGCCTAATTAAAACATTAAAGAAATTTTTCGATCTGATTCCTCTTTCTGCTAGGAAGACAGTGGCGGTGGCGTTGATTCTCTCGCGGCTAGTCTACTGTAACAGCCTTCTGGCAGGGATGAACAAATCTACTTTGAAAAGACTAGAAGTAGTTCAGCATGTGGCGGCCCGCCTGGTACTAAAACTCCCGCGTAGGGCCTCCGCAGCTTTGAAATCTCTTCACTGGCTCCCGCTTCACAAGAGAATCCTATTCAAACTTCTCTTAACCACTTTCAGAGCGGTTCGTCAACTAGGCCCAACATATCTTTCAGCACGATTTACACCTTATACCACAACGAGGACACTTAGATCCTCGTTGGCTAACCTCCTTAAACTCCCCGATTTCAGGCTTAAAACCCTCGGAGGGAAGTCGGCAACAGTGTTAGGAACCAAAGCCTGGAACCTTATGCCAAACAAATTGAGGACCCTAGAAACAGAAGCACAGTTTAGGAAGGCCCTAAAAACCTGGATTTTCGGAGCATCGATGCATTCTGTCAAGCCCTTATTTAGGTCCCTGTTCCGTTCTGTTAAGCTAGTCCTCAATTGTTCAGCGCCAGGATGCTCCTTTCGGAGTGACAGATTGCGCTTTATAAGTCCCATATTCAATTCAATTCTATCTAGAATGGTGAGGTGGCCGCAGGGTGGTATTGGGGAGAAATAATAAAAAAATAAAAAAGACTTCCCTGCTGCTCCGCTCCCGCTGCTGGCCACCTCGCTGCTCCTCTCGACAGGCTGGAAGGGGATGGGCCATCAAGGCACAGGCTCCCCACCCATTCCAGACGCTGCTCTCATGTTATCTCTGAGTGGCCTCGTTTGCTGCTCAGACAGCGCATTGGAGCCTATGCCATTTCTCCAACCCGGCTGTTCAACACAGCCAGGTTGAAGAAACATGAGTGCACATGTCTGTTTTGGCCGGCCTAAGACGGCCAGCCAAACCGACATGCGCACTTGTAAGTGCACACTTCTCCTCCTCCCTGCCATGCCTGGCCCTGCCCTGCCAAATTCTCATTGCATGGCTCAGACAGCATAAATAAAATGATAACATTTTGTTATCATGTTATTTATCATCTGCTGGCTCTGGGCTGTGAGGCGACACTCCTCCGCCATTACGGATGAGCTGCCCCTGTTGTCATGTCGCATCACGCAACACAGTGGCCATTTAGAAAGCAATATTTTCTTTACTTGCAAAATTACCTCCAGATTGCTTGATGCAATCTAAAACATAGTTTTCTATTCTTTCAAAACGGCTGCTGCTTTGTGTGATGCAACGTGTTGAAGCAACATACTTTGCATCACAATATAGTAGCCATCTTTAAAGTATAGAAAAATGCTTTCTATCCTTTTAACATATCCAGTAGGGCACTACCGAAGCCAATCCTGCCTCTCTCTCACCATTGGCAAACGAGTAGATTGGCTTTACCAATGCTTGTTTTCATTGTTAATGAGCGTCATGTGTTCTCCTGTACTGTATGTCTGGCCAAAGCTCTTGTAACGAGAAGCATAAACAGGAGACAAGTATTTATAAATTATTACAATCAAGCGAAACTGCTTGTTTATACCTAGTTGTTGAACTCATCAGCAAGCATGCATTTTAACAACAAAGTATTTGCCATTTCAAATCAATATTTCGAGCAGTGATTTCACAGCCTTGGGAAAGACAGCCCACCAGCCACGTGGCCTGGGCCACTACAGCATACATTAATTGGGGGCCAGGGCATATACCCTCTGTAACATCGTGCAAGCTTCCCTCCTCGATAAAGACAACGTAGCTACCAATGCTGCACAAAGTCATGCTCAGCTTTTTGCAAAGAAACGAAATTTCCACTATCACATTTCAAACAGGACTGAAATCCTCACATCAGTTGTAGAGACAACAAATGAGAGGCATTTCTAAGAAAACTGAAGATTATAGGATTTCCTTCTTCGTGCAAAGTGTGTTATTAGTGCCTACAGCGTGCAGATATAGATGGCGCTTTTCTTCAAATACCCTCATTCTGCTGTGCAGTAGAACTCATTCAGATTTGATACTTGTCCACACAGGACGGCCTTTGTGCAGAAGGAATGCATCTCACCACACTGACATTGTTAGCTCTGGGCTTAGAGGAGCCCCGCAATTTTGTTTTCCAATACATAATGCACTAAGAATGCAAGATCCCAGCTAGGCATTAGGAGTTTCCATTGAATGTTAGCAAGCAGAAGCAAAGACAACAGGTTAGGCGTTTCAAGATTAAAGTGCGTCTTTATTCTTTGGGGATTTCATATGTATGGTTGTTTGTGTGAATTGGTGAGTAGTTGATTGTCACAAAGAGTTAAGTAGTGGATGAATTAATGTGTAGGTGAGAACATGGAGGAATTAATTAGTCAATAGGGTCACTATGGATCATCAGCTGGATAAGTAGATAAGTGCTTGTAACAATGAACAAGAGAGTGCATTTATGGATGTGTGTCGGTTGTTTGTTTACTGAAGCCCTCAATATTTCTAGTACAGGCATGCCCTATAGGCAGTGCTTAATTTGTGTAAAAAAAAAAAAACGTTGCGGGCCAAAAATATTGTTCAGAAGCCCACTGTCAAAGGTCGGGGTGCCAAATGCCAAGGCTGTGTAGTGTTCGTTTCACCTTATGCCACTTTAACTCCTCACCAGACAATCCCTGCCTCTTTTTTTCACACTTAATTTTTCTTATCATCCATGCTTTCTCCATTTGTCACAGTTTTTCTATCATTCTCTTCTTCCCCCTTTCTGTGTTGTTCTCTTTCTTACTCTGGATCAAGGACTGGTGAAGGAAAAAAAGTGCATCTCCCCAAAAATGAGTCAGTGGGCCCCACCTGAAACCACGGCTCAAATTTAGCACTGCCTACAGGTATCATTCTCCTGCATCTTCATCATTTTATTTAACTTGCAGGCCGTACCTCAGCATTTTTATATTTTCCCTCGGACTTCCCCTCTGTGGCTCGTTCACAGCTTTCTTGATTTCTTAGGAAGAAGTCACACAATAGTTTTGATTTAGGCAAACTGTATTGTACATCTTTTGTCTACGAGCATGCTTACTGTTTGTGTATTTCTTGCACTGCTCTGCACTGCACTGCACTGCATATCTGTAGCAGCCAAAGCCGGAGAGTCCTAAAACAGCCAATGGCAGTAGTTGCTAAATTGGTAGTTTCTTTATTTTTACTGGCTGGAGCATTATCCCTTTATATTTTTCATCTGGACAAGTCTTTCCTTCCCAGTGAGCAGTCCAGTAATGCTGTACATTTACCCACAGCCTACAATGCATATTAGATGCATCCTGGGCATAGTGGTGCCCACCTATGGTATAATGGTATTATGGCAGTTTGGTGATAATATTTTGTATATTGTGAGCATTCAATGCAAAATGATGTCCAATCCGTGCATAATGTTCATCCTGACATACTCGTGGTAATTCCGGATGTATTGTGGGAATCAATGGCACAGTGATGGCGCTGGAAGTATGGTGGTAATTCTTGCCGTATTGTGAATGGGTCAGTTCTGTATGCTCCACCACCACAAAGAGCGCAATGAGTCTGCCATGCTGCCCTTTGACCGACACCTACAGTGATAGCAGACAAGGCTCCGCACCCTGGTCACCTTCCAGTGACATCCCTTCTGTGCAGCTTCCTGTACAGTAACTGCTTTGAAGCAAATCTTAAAACGAAGGAAAAGTAAAATGAAATTGGAAATTACTTGCAACTGGTAGCTAAGTTATATAGTTGGTGGACTGTGTTACCTCTATGAATCCTTTTCAGGCAGTTCTTGGGGCGTTTTGTGAACTACTGTCCCATTTTCTATTTCTGTTGCAGTTTCTGGCTGGTCTGTGTCCATGACCAACCCTCACTCCGCAATCTTACCTGCAGGGCCTGGGAGTGGACACTGATTTCCTTCAATGGGCCTCAATTTCTCCCTTCTCCCTCCACGCTTCACACTTGTTCTTAAACCCTCTTCCTAGGACATACAGCCCAAACGTCCAGGTAAAGAGACGACAGGCTAAGGGCATCTTACTGTGGTGACCTTCCTACGTGGGTCTGGAAAGAGCCATGTGGTAGAATGTCTATCTTTCTCCACTCACCCCACTCACTCCTGGGTGCCTCTAGTGGGTACATGAGCCACTGTCACTCCTGGGTGGAGTTCATATAGCTCTTCCTTAGTGGTTTAACAGCACCTCAAAGCACTTCCTGCTGTGGCTGAACAGTGCCTCCAGTGGGTTGGGATTTCTGATACCGCTGATTGGACTCAATATACTTTCGTGGACCCAAGAGAGACACATTAATGCCAGGTTCTACCTTTGATATTGTTCACTCTTAAGTTAAGTACCTGCATGTGCGACTGTGTCTATTCTCTCATTCTTTGTTTCACTCCATGTTTGCACACAGCGACATTAGGATCACTGTGCTTCTACTACGTCATAAAAACCTCCGACAACTCACCCAACATATCCTATGTAAGTCAAACTAAAAAACACCCTTTCAACTAAGCACTCCAAAAGCTGTCCTGGAACCTAATACATATCAGAATGTTCAGGGAGGTGAAGCATTTTATAAATAATGCTGTTGGACTAGTCAAAAACCACTTTGGGCCTCGCAACGGGTATGGAAAGTACTAATAAATACGAAAACCATAGAACACAGTTCACTGGCAAGAAGTCCTGCAAATCGTATGTATAACACAATGTTGCATTTAAAGTGGCAACAGCCAATGTCATAAGTGGAATCGCCCATGTTTGTTTAATTCATGGAAAGGAATTTATTCTCAAATGTTTCTGCTTATTGTGCATTGAATAGGTAGGGTTTGTTTTCCAACTGATAAACGTGTGGAGTGTATCTAAATACATTTTAGGCTAGTTATAGTAATCAAAATGATCTTTCAACATGAATTATTTTTCATATTGGAACATAGGATAAAGAATATGTCTTTTGTAGGAAATCTTGCCTAAGTGAAACCTTTTTTGTACATTGAAGGATAATAATTGGTAATTTCAAGAAACCAACTTGTGGTCTTTGTGTCTCATTCCATCTATTGTTCATGCTTCATTTTAGTGGCACAGTAAAGGTGGCAGAATGTTTCATCATTTCCCAGTGTGCCAAGACGCTAACATTTGCTTTTGCCAACATTGGGTGTGTTTTTTTTTTTGCCACCTTCTGGAAATTCAACCTGTCAATGAACTCAGAAAAAAAGCACATCAAAATTGCACAATCATTTTGTGGAATACAAAATCTTCAAAACCTGACTTTGAGGGAGAATTATACTGAAAATATTTTTTTAAGAAATATCCTTCACAAAAACTTGAATGGGAAATGATGCCATCCGGTTAAAGTGTGGAAAGTTTACAAAGTTTACAACTTCGCAGATATGTAGAGTTGTAAATTTACACAACTCTAATACCCCACTGTCTGAAATCTTGCCTACCTTTTGTGGAGATGAGGCCACGCAGTGAGCTCTTCACAAGTACCACTGTGGTGCTGCTGGTGAAAAATGTTACACCACTTAGGGGTCGATTCCGATTCGGGCCGGAAAACGTACCGACCGACTCGGTTCGAGAATTTATTCCGACCGACACGTACCGGTGCTGCCCGATCCACCTAGTACGATGAAATGCATGCGAATTACGACCGAGTCGTACGGAACACAAGCCGAACGACCGAACCGCACGGAAAACAGCTATCCGGCCAGAAAACCACGCGAATCGAACCGACCGACACGCACCAGGAATGAACCCGAACGAAACATACCCGTGAACTCCGACCCGCGCAGTACGATGCAATGCGTGGAAAACCCGACCGAGTCGCACGGAGCCCAAGCCGTACGACCGACACGCATACAAAAGAGCGAGCCGAAGCAACCCAATACTCCGCGACCGACGCATATGCCGCACATGAAACACAGCAGAAACACAGCGTGAACGACTCGGAGAAGCTCGCACGAGACAACTGCAGCGTCGGACTCGGTCAGAAGAACGTCTCCTACATGCACAAAAAGTACAAAGGAAAAAATACAAAAAAAGGGCCAAACAAGCAATTACAAAGCCAATAAATACTGGGGGGGGAAACAGGGAACAAAGACACACCCACAACTCCACCCATATAAAGGCCACAAATCCCTACCATGATCCTTTGCAAATTCAAATAACCTGCCAGCACAGAACACCAAAAGACAGCAACCACAGACACATACACAGCTCATCCATCACACAAGCCACACACCATCAGCACCCCAACAAATAGCACCCTCACATACACCCAGCAAAACCTACACTCACACACCCTCACTTGCACACCCACACACACATCAATCACCACCACCACCACCCATCACCATGCCCCCAAAGAAGAATCCAAAGTTCCTAGACAGTGAATTGGAAGTCCTGGTAGATGAGATCCTCCGGGTAGAGCCACAGCTGTTTGGTACATTGGTCCAACAGACACCCATGTCGCAGAAAACCAAGATGTGGGAGAGGATCATCGACAGGGTGAACGCACAATCACCATGTCTGCGCACAAAGGAAGACATCTAGAACAGGTGGTATGATGTGCGCAGGAGGGTCAAGGACCTACTAAAGAAGGATTATGCCTTGAGCCAACACACCGGCAGTGGCCCTCCTGCCAAACCAGTATACCTCAGGCCCTGGGAGGAGAAGGTGCGGGCCATCCTACCACCAGTGAGCGTATATGGACTATCAAACATCCCAGAGCCTGGTGAGTACACAACCAATATACCCAATATCGTGTGACAATACACACACATCACTGTCAAGGGGATAGTCAAACCATGCACCGTCAGCAAAGCCACAGTAACCAAAACATAATCATCCCAAGATGTGTATGTTAGTTAGACAAACACAATACCTGCCATCCCATAGTGAAATGTAACTGTGTCATGACATGTACAAACCCAACAACAAATAGAGCAAGGCAGCGGCACAAATCTAACCAACAAACACTGTCAGACATTTTCCCACCACTAGAACACCACCTCACAGGGAAGCTCACTGAAAGGAAGGAATTCTGTGTATGCTGGTGAAGTCAGTGTAGCCAATAGCATGATGGGAGTTGTAGTCACAGATATTGCTCACCCTCACAATTGGCCCATCAACACCACTCTGAACCATGCTCACATCACAGGGAGTGGAAAAGAACTGACAAGATGGCTGACACTGGGTACTGCTGTGGGGAGCACAAGGCCCTGCTGGGAACTGTGCACCAACCAACAGCAGGACACCACTGACTGACATCCTGAAAGCAAACTTGCACTCCCTGCAATGGAAGCACGTTCCATGGTGGGACATCTGGCTGGGTGGGAAGGAGGACTGACAGCACTGACCATAGTTACCAGCAGCTGTTCTCACACACACCCTTAACACAAACTACACACAACTCACCTGGGCGAATGCATTGCCTCACACTCTAATTAAATATCCCACAAAGAACCACCACCCTGGGTTATGCTGTGTGAAACACAGGGACACTTCTGGGACTTGTAGCCAAACTAACGCCAGGACAACACTGTCAGCCATCCTGTCAGCACAGGCACACTACCCCACAGGGAAGCAGAGTCAAAAGGAAGGAAGTAAGTATGGGCATGCTGGGAAGGGGGGTGTAGGCAATAGCAAGATGGGAGTGGTAGTCACAGCTCAACATCCCCCACCCACATGGCCCAGCAAGCTCACACTGAAGCATGCACACCTCACAGGGAGTCAAAAGCCACTTCAAAGATGTCTGACACTGGTGCTCTGTTGTGGGGAGCACAAGGCCCTGCTGGGACCTGGGCACCAACAAACAACAGGACACCACTGTTAGCCATCTTGCCATTGCTGTCACACTCACACACAGTGAAGTCCACTCAAAAGGAAGGAAGTATGGGCATGCTGGGAAGGGGGGTGTAGGCAATAGCATGATGGGAGTGGTAGTCACAGATATTGCTCACCCTCACAATTGGCCCATCAACACCACTCTGAACCATGCTCACATCACAGGGAGTGGAAAACAACTGACAAGATGGCTGACACTGGGTACTGTTGTGGGAAGCACAAGGCCCTGCTGGGAACTGGGCCCCAACAAACAACAGGACACCACTGTCAGCCATCTTGCCATTGCTGTCACACTCACACACAGTGAAGTCCACTCAAAAGGAAGGAAGAATGGGCATGCTGGGAAGGGGGGTGTAGGCAATAGCAAGATGGGAGTGGTAGTCACAGCTCAACATCCCCCACCCGCATGGCCCAGCAAGCTCACACTGAAGCATGCACACCTCACAGGGAGTGAAAAGCCACTTCAAAGATGTCTGACAATGCTGCTCTGTTGTGGGAGCACAAGGCCCTGCTGGGAACTGGGCCCCAACAAAACAGGACACCACTGTCAGCCATCTTGCCATTGCTGTCACACTCACACACAGTGAAGTCCACTCAAAAGAAGGAAGTATGGGCATGCTGGGAAGGGAGGTGTAGGCAATAGCATGATGGGAGTGGTAGTCACAGATATTGCTCACCCTCACAATTGGCCCATCAACACCACTCTGAACCATGCTCACATCACAGGGAGTGGAAAACAACTGACAAGATGGCTGACACTGGGTACTGCTGTGGGGAGCACAAGGCCCTGCTGGGAACTGTGCACCAACCAACAGCAGGACACCACTGACTGACATCCTGAAATCCAACTTGCACTCCCTGCAATAGAAGCACGTTCCATGGTGGGATATCTGGCTGGGTGGGAAGGAGGACTGACACCTCAGACCATATTTACAAGCAGCTTTTCACCCCCCCCGCTTAACACAAACTACACACAACTCACCTGGGAGAATGCAATGCCTCACACTCTAATTAAACATCCCACAAAGAACCACAACCCTGGGTTATGCTGTGTGAAGCACAGGGACACACATGGGACTTGTAGCCAAACGAACGCCAGGACAACACTGTCAGCCATCCATTCAGCACAGGCACACTACCCCACAGGGAAGCAGAGTCAAAAGGAAGGAAGTATGGGCATGCTGGGAAGGGGGGTGTAGGCAATAGCATGATGGCAGTGGGAGTCACAGCTCAACATCCCCCACCCACATGGCCCAGCAAGCTCACACTGAAGCATGCACACCTACCAGGGAGTGAAAAGCCACTTCAAAGATGTATGACAATGGTGCTCTGTTGTGGGGAGCACAAGGCCATGCTGGGAACTGTGCACCAACCAACAGCAGGACAACACTGACTGACATCCTGGGAGTCAACCTGAACCCACTGCAAGGGTGGCATGCTTCATGGTGGTATAACTGGGCTGGGGGGAGAAGGAGGGCCGTATGTCCACCAAATACAACCAATGCTGTCCATGTACACACCTCAACATTCACATTGAAATGCTTCAAGTTTGCAGAACAATGTGCCACACCAATATAAACCCCTGACTATGACAACTTAGGACAATGCAATGTACAGGCCCGCATCCAGAGGTACAGTCACAACTGTCAGGTGTGTGAACCATTGATGCCTGCAGAAACATAACATACATTGTGTGTGTCTCCCAAAACAGGTGATGATGGGGACACAGCAGCAGACAATGAGGAGTCCCTGTCCCAGGCTCCGGGGGACACTGAGCTCACTGGTGTGGAACAGCCTCTGCCCTCCTCGGATGGCGAAGACCTACCTGGCACCTCCGGTGTGAGTCATCATGCAGCACCAGCAGGACCACCATCTGCTCCCCCTGCACCCACCCCTCCAACAACTGCCAACACAGACCACCCCCGCCGACACGGAGAGACCAAGGACCAACAATAACAACAGCACAGTGACCCCGGCCCAACGTGGAGCAACGGACAACAACCCCAGTGACAACCCCCAAGGGGGCCTAGGGTCACCTGTGCATGCCACTGCTGGTCCCGCACATGTCGCCAGGGGTGGTGTGAGGGGTGGTAGACATAGGTCGCTGTTTGCAGAGGGGTCTGGCCTGCATGATGACCCACAACTGGTACGCATTGCTGATGCGTACCAGAATAGCACTGGAGAGGTCAGCCAGGTAGTGGGGATCCTCAAGGACATTCAACAGCAGCAGGCTGCCCATCATGCCCGCTTGGACTCCCACATGTCACGTGTGGCGACACACATGTCCCGTGTGGAGACACACATGGCAGGCATGGAGTCCAAGTGGGACACATTGCAAGAACTGACAGCGGTGCATAGGGACATATTGACATGCCTCCGCCAGATTAGCACCAACATGGCCACACCTCCCTGTGTGCCCACAACATCTGGTGCCGCAACAACAGCAACTGCCACAGGGAGAGAGGATGACTCTGGCGGAGAGACCTCTGCACCGCAGCAGCCTGCACGTGAGGGTCCCCCCCCAAAGAAGAGGGGTCGTCCGAGAAAGGAGAACTGAGAGGCCGATGGCCATGTACATCCCCCAGGAACCCAACACCTGTTCTGGAAATCAACCTTTGGGTGCAAACTGTTCACCCTGTCGCATGCAACCCAACTCTCTCACATGACATGGGGAGTTTAAGTTGGACCAATGTATCAGATGACTGTGGACTTTACTCAGGACATTTCTGCTACCAAGACTTCCAACTCATCTGGCAACTTTTGATTACAATCCCAATGTACAGCACCCACCATCCTGTGCACTATCCTCACACATGTATGTAAATAAACTCACTAATACACCATACTTGCCTCTGTTGTGATTACAACATGGTTTCTGTCATGGAGATGATGATCTGCTAAATAACCCTGTGCATGCTAACTGCTACAGCAAGTACAACACCATCATGTGAGTCATGGCGACGTGACACATATGAGGGAGACACACCACTAGGGCTACACAACACATACACACCAGGGCCATCTGACTCATCGCCTACACTGATGTTGCCAGGAAATACAGTGCAATGCACAGACACCACACCTATTCACAGTCTGTGTTAACTAGCCCACTGGTGCAGTAAGAAAATGTCAGTCAGATGTGTGACCACAGACAACGCACATCCCAAAGTGAAGCACAGGTTTATTACACATGTGCAACATGTTGTTTCCACTACAGATGCAAGGTAATCCCACGTGGCAGTGGCCACACAGTCAACAAGTGTAGAAGAAAGGAAGTCCAGGGGTGTGGGGCACTTCACCTGTAGGGAAACGACAGGTTCCACCCTGGAAGTTGAATCACGGTGTCGGGGGATCACAGTTGACCAAACAACTCTGAAAGTACCCTGTGAAGGACGGCACTGAC
Organism: Calotriton arnoldi; assembly: GCA_963921515.1. NCBI lineage: Eukaryota > Metazoa > Chordata > Amphibia > Caudata > Salamandridae > Calotriton > Calotriton arnoldi. The sequence continues at coordinate 89,894 of CAWUFW010003925.1, read as the reverse complement.
ACAGTCAAAAGCACAGAAGAACAGGACAGAACTGCAATACTCATGCCCAATACATGTCACAAGATACCTACACAAAACCAAGTTAGCATGTCAACACTGTTGTGGAGTACAGACTACCTGTAAGGACACATCACTGCACGCATACAGTCAAGTAGCACATGGACACACTCAAACAGCACCAGAGCACCACCAACACATATCATGCAAACTCACATCATTGACATGACATCTCTGGATACTCACATTCAGCTGAAGAAGTTGGTGATGAGCTGTGTGCGGACATCACCCTCATCATCATCCCCATCACTGGCATCGTGGCCCAGGCCAGGATCCTCCACAGGTGGCGGATGTTGGTCATCGTCATCCAGGATGAGAGGCAACTTCTTCCGCACTGCCAGGTTGTGTAACATGCAGCAGACGATGACAATCTTGCACACCTTTGCTGGGGCATATGGGAGGGCCCCACCTGTCCTGTCCAGGCGGCAAAAGCGGCTCTTCAGGAGACCAAATGTCCGATCAATCACTCTACTGGTCCGACCATGTGCCTCATTGTAGCGCATCTGGGCTGATGTCACAGGGTTCCTGAGGGGCGTCAGCAACCACGGCATGTTGGGGTATCCGGAGTCACCTACATACAGACAATTGCTCATTAGCTGAGTTGGAAAAGAGGGTGGAACACTACATTGCACAACACACACAATGGTACAAAGTCAGTACACACCGACAAGCCAGGCACGCTGATTCCGCATCTGTGACATCATCCTCGGGATGCGACTACTCCTCATCACGTAGGCATCGTGTGCAGAACCATGGAAACGGGCACACACGTGTGAGATGCTCATATCTGCAAGACATACCACCAGTGCATTGACTGAATGGTAATGTTTTCTGTTCCTGTATGCCTGCTCATGTGCCTGTGGTGGTACCAAAGCCACACGTGTCCCATCAATGGAGCCAATGACATGCAGCATCCTCCCCAGGGCATAGAAGTCACTCTTGACGTCAGTGAGTTGTTGAAGTGTAGGGAAATAGATGTACTGGTTCAGGTATCTCAACATAGCCTCCAAAACATCGCGTAGCACACGGCTGAACATGGTCTGTGGCATCCCACCAGCAGACGCCACAGTGTGTTGAAAGGTACCGGTGGCAAAGAAGTGTAGGGCTGCCATCACCTTCACCTTGGGGGTCAGCGCTGTAGGGTATGTCCGGCCAGGTTGCAAATGTGGGGCCAACCGCACCGTCAATTCCTCAATCAGCGGCCTGGTGAAGCGGTACCGTCGGATGCAGTCCCGTTCAACCATTGTTGCAAGGTCAGGGAATGGTCTATGGACAGCTGGTGCCCTGCAGTGCATAGGTGAACAAAGAAAGATTGTCAGTCACCCCACATATGTGGCATAGACCATACTCAATATCACATGATACATCATTACGAGACACAAGTACATGATGTGTGTGCCGTTCCGTAAGGACATGTATGGCACCTACATGGCCAACATCTAACATCACAGTTCAACATGTGTTGTCAACAAGTCCCAGGTTATGCTATAGGATATCATTAGGCTGTGTCACAGTACCCATGTTCTGCTGTCACGTTCCAAACACAGACCACAGTGACATGTGAGGACAGATGTGCCCCAGGCCTCACAGCTCATTGACAGGTAGATTCCCAGGGACCCTGTATTGCCACATGGACACTGGCATGACATGGTGCATCATGAATACACCACAGCAAAACAACCATGACCCCCACAGGTAGTGGTCCCTGTTGCCTCTGCAGGACAGACATGGACGTCTGTGACACACACATGCACAACATCAAAGTCCATGCACAAACAACGTGGATGTGGAGACTGTCTCCCATTGTGCACATGGAATCAGAGACATTGTAAGCACAACATGCACACAGACTCTGGAGGGCCATCACTATTGTGGCAGTGGGTCACCCTGTGACGTACATACCGAAACACATGGGACTCAGGGGGTATGTGACATGACATACACATACACAACCTGGAAATGTGACCATGCCACATGCTCTGCAATGAACAGTTGCACATCACAGTGGTCATGTGCACAACACACCAAGGATTCTGTCCCCATGAACACGTGCACAGCCTGGGAGTGGCTGCACCCAAGTGCCACCCAAAAAACCACATGTTGACCCCCATACACGGAAAAGGTAATGTAGCCTTACATGCCTTAGGATACAGTGTGGACAGGCTGTGGTGTTGTAGGTGTGCCCCTGAGTCCCTGGAAAGTAAATGTGGCTGGCATACGTTCACCTGTGACAGGCATGGTGACATATGCGAATGACTTGTACAGGGACGCGTTGTACAGCAATGGACCGATCGGTGCGCACGCATTGGCCATTGCATATGATGTGAAGGGGTACGCGTTGTACAGCAATGGACCGATCGGTGCGCACACATTGGCCATTGCATATGTTGTGAGCGGGTACGCGTTGTTTTTCGACATACGCGTTGTACAGCAATGGACCGATCGGTGCGCAGGCATTGGCTATGGCCTGGCATGGCAACGGACGCGTTTTCGAACTTTTAACGAGTCTGATGCTGTGAATTCAGTTGGCCACCCACAACAATGTTGCAAATTCATGGGTCTCATGAAATTGAACTTTTGAAGGATGCTGTGGGCGTGTGTAAGTGGTGCAATTCCATGGATTGGCCAGATTCAGAAGATGCAAACGACTTGGACCTATCACTTTGGACACATGGGACAGTATCTGCCTCAGCAGCACACATATAATGCTGGCTGTTCCCCTGAGAGCTCACTTGCCTGCACTACATGCTCCAGGACGACACCTGCCACCACCACTGCTGCTGTATATGCATCCTCTGGATCCTGCAATGGCAGGTACTGTGGAGAGAGCCCCAGCCTTCAGCACTGAGGAGAACCAGGCCCTGCTGGACAGCTCCTTCCACAGTACAGCAAGCTGTATGGGAAACCAGGGGAGCAGGTGAGTGTGCTGTCCACTGCCTTACTAAATGTGCATGTTGTCTGACTAGCAAGACTTACAGTGTGCACGCCACTGGCTAGCAGGCTCACTGAGTAGTTGTCACCCCCCATAGTGTGTAGTTACATGCACTGAACAGGTATAGTGCAATAACAGTGCATTTAAACAAGGTTTTACTTCCCAGGGAATGATACCATGTAGTAACTGCTGGCAAACTGTTCATAGCCATCATTGCACTGCCTGTGTACATCATGTGCCCCTGTCATTGAGACATGTATATCAAAATGTGTGATGCACGGATATGTTGCATGTGTAGTAATGGCCTTTACACTTTGTCATCCTCACAGGTTGATGCCCACCAGAAGCAGGAAATATGGCTGAAGATCGCCTGGGCAGTGAGATCTGTGGGGGTCTACAAGCGCCGGATCCGCAACTGCCAGAAGAGGTGGCAGGACCTTCGGGTCTGGACCCGGAGGATCGCAAGGGTCCCGCTGAAGCTGTCGCCTCCTCGCAGGAGGGGCGGACACCGGACCCTGACCCCCCACATGCTCAGGATCCTGGCGGTGGTCTTCCCTGATCTGGATGGGCAGCTGAAGGCCAGACAGCAGCAAGGAGGGGGTGAGTCCATGACTGCACTGTGAACTTTGTCTGACATGCTATGTGCCCTCCTCTGGCCTGGTTAAACTTCCACAGTACATCAGTCTTGTGGTCCAGGACCCATGTCCCTCAATTGTGACATGCCCACTCCTCATCTGATACCCAGGTGTGGGCCTTACAGTCAGGAAATTGTGTCACTTGGGTAATATGTCCTTGCATTTTGCTTAGCTCAAGGTGGGGGACAGCATTTGTTCCCGTTACTTTGTTGTGGGCTTCATGGGTGGGTCAATTGCTTACACAATGCCTGTGTTCTGACATGTAATCTGTGTGTAACATTGATATGTGGTCCAATTGCTGATCTGATTCACTACATGTGCCTGGGGTATTTGGCACACACCCATGCTGCGGGTGGGAACAATGTTTGGGCCTCAGGAGTATGTATATCAAGTGTGTCACACATACTTAGCCACCTGCCTACTGTCCAGGGCTCATCCCTCTTTCACGTGGAGCAGGACAGTCATGCCTACTCCAGGCCATACAATACACTCTGTACTCCCACTCCCGTGTATCAGCTGACACGTTGTGCTCAGTGAAATGTTCCCTCAGGTGTCTGCCTCTGTGTCATTGTGCTGTGGCTTCGTTGTCAGGACTACTGGGGTGTTTATCGGTTAGGGCTCAGCATGCCACTGGAGATGTGACCATAGGAGACGATACTTGTGTGACATATAGGTGTTTGAACACTTGACTGTGCAGACTGGGGTATGTGAATGTGAAGTTCAGGCAGCTGTTTCCCATTCACAGCAGATTGTGAGGTGCTCAGGTTCAGAGAGTTGTGTTTCAGGTCTCCCATATGTCCAATTGGTATGACGTGGACAAATAAGAGTTCAGATGATATGGTTTGTGGGGGATGGAAATGTGCACTTGTCAGCTACAGGACTTGCATTCCCCATGACCTAGGATTGTGACATAGTGCAGACTGTTGTTGGCTGGCTGCCCTGCCCATGTGACTGGAGACAGTGATGTATGACTTTGCAGGCATGCCTGTGCCATGGCATTACACTTCCTAAGGGTGATCCTGCAGGGGAGTGACATGTGCTACATGCACCCCATTGTGACATTGACTATCAGGACATGGGTGCATCATGGTGTCTGGTGCTGGTATGCATCACATTCATTTCAAAATAGACTCTGCCCATCCCTTTATCCGGACACCTGTAAGGACTCAGTGGCAAGAGTTGTGATGTGTGCATGTTCACATACTTCACCGTGTTCTCTGCACTGTCCAACTACTGTGTAGGTGGTGCATGTGTCTACACTGGGGTATTGGCATCCCACAGACACCAGACAGATGGGTGCAAGGCCAGGAGGGATGTGAGTGCCATGGTTGACCATCAGACTGACAATTGGCTTCTCCTACTCTGTTAGGGCACTTTTGGGAATGTTCAACTAAGGATGCCAGGGCCTGCTCTGTAATGTGCTGTACTTACTGTGGTGTGTGCGGTCAGTGCAGGTGACTGATGTTTGTCTGTTTCCCTACTTGTTTGCAGATACATCCGCGGCCACAGGAGGGGACAGCTCCACGGACCAGGAGGAGCTGCAGAGCCAGACTGGGTCAGCAGCCGATGAGTGGTCGGAGGGACCCAGTGGCACGGAGGGCGAGGGGAGCCACACCGAGGAGTCAACTGTCCCTGGGACTCCTAGGTCATCAGTCAGCACAGTGATCATGGTTTGTATGTCCCATTGCTGCCATGGTGTGGTATTTGTTCACCTCACATCTACAGTCTCCACAGGATATCTACATTTGTGTGCCCATTGGTGCAGATATGTGGGTCTGCATTATGATGGTCACTTCTGTCATTGTGTTATTGATGAATGTTGACAGTGTCAGCCCCCATGGGTGATGTTTGTCTGCACATGGCCAAAGGTATGTCTTATTTGCACTGCACTGTTTGCCTCACCCAATCTATGTTGCTATGGGACACAAGCACTACTATGTCACTGATGTGTTTGTTGTTCTGTGACCAGGGATAATCCATGCTGTTTGGCATTTGCAGCTTTTTCCATGACAACACTTACCTTTTGGTCAGTGTGATGATGGGTGTTTGGACCCCATTGCCACAATGTTCAAAATGTGCTTCAGCTATGGACCCCACACTTACCTTTTGGTCACTGTGATGATGGGGGTTTGGACCCCATTGCCACAATGTTCAAAATGTGCTTCAGCTATGGACCCCACACTTACCTTTTGGTCACTGTGATGATGGGGGGGTTACACCCCATTGCCACAATGTTCAAAATGTGCCCCAGCTATGGACCCCACATTTACCTTTTGGTCACTGTGATGATGGGGGGTTAGACCCCATTGCCACAATGTTCAAAATGTGCTTCAGCTATGGACCCCACACTTACCTTTTGGTCACTGTGATGATGGGGTTTAGACCCCATTGCCACAATGTTCAAAATGTGCTTCAACTATGGACCCCACACTTACCTTTTGGTCACTGTAATGATGGGGTGTTAGACCCCATTGCCACAGTGGTCATGGTCTGCTTGCATTGTGGAGGCCACACACATTTATGTGTGACACATGTGATAGGGGGTCACATTGTATGTTCAATTTCATGTTCAGTGTTGTAGGCATTTGACACAGTCTACACACGCTTGTCATGGTGTTGGGGGATGTGTTTTTCTGACATTCCTTATGTTGGAGTATGCTGATTGTGTCATGCATTACACATCCTATGAGTAGGGGTGGTGTTGGTGGTAGGCATCCATCCCCCTATGAGTGGGGATGGTAGTAGTGACAGGCATCTCGCACCCCCTGAGTAGGGGTGGTGGTAGTGGTAGGCATCCAGCCCCCCCTGAGTAGGGGTTGTGGTAGTGGTAGGCATCCAGCCCCCTGAGTAGGGGTGGTGGTAGTGGTAGGCATCCAGCCCCCTGAGTTGGGGTGGTGGTAGTGGTATGCATCCAGCCCCCCTGAGTAGGGGTGGTGGTAGTGTAAGGCATCCAGCCCCCCATGAGTAGGGGTGGTGGTAGTGGTAGGCATCCAGCCCCCCAAGGGTAGGGGTGGTGGTAGTGGTAGGCATCCAGCCCCCCATGGGTAGGGGTGGTGGTAGTGGTAGGCATCCAACCCCCTGAGTAGGGGTGGTGGTAGTGGTAGGCATCCAGCCCCTATTAGTGGGGATGGTAGTAGTGAGAAGCATCTAGCACCCCCTGAGAAGGGGTGGTGGTAGTGGTAGGCATCCAGCCCCCCATGAGTGGGGGGGTGGTAGTGGTAGGCATCCAGCCCCCCCTGAGTAGGGGTGGTGTTAGTGGTAGGCATCCAGGCCCCTATGGGTGTATATGCCTTTGGTGATAGCCATCCCGCCCCTATGGTTCTGCTGTTGCTTGTGTAAGTCATTTCTGCATCCCTATGTGTGTGTGTTATATATCGGGTATGTGTCGTTTGTTTGTGTAGTGGTTGTTTAACTTACCTTCTGCGCCGTACGCGTCCGTACCTGTTCCGGTAATAGATGTAGAGTATTGGTAGGACCTGCGCGATGGGATTCATGGTTGGTTCGTCTCGTTCGGTTTTCTCGTTGCTTCGACTCGTGGCTGACGTGTTCGTCTCGTAGCCGTGGATCGTCTTGTGGCGCGAATCGGAGCTTATGTGCGCCTCTCCCGCATGCTCTGACGTGCCGTACGTAGCGACTGGTTCGGCGCGTACGAAAGGCGCATCGTACTAGTCCGGCCGGAAGGTGCTGTATTTTGGCTTCCGTGCGACTCGATTCAGCGTTTACGGATCCGGCTCGGGCGGGGAACAGGAGCTGGATTGGGTGAGTACGGCTGGGTCGGGATCTGGGCAGTTATGCGCATCGTACTTGCTCGTTCGGACGTATGTTCGAATCGGTCGGGAAACACGCGTTCGGCTTGGTTTTTTTCCGGACGAATAGTGTTAGGTGCGCTTCCGGCCGAGATCGGAATCGGGCCCTAAGTGTCATCACCTTCACACAATAGAGAATGGGGAATATGCTCTAGGTACTCCCCAATATTTTGCCATATTATTTTCAATATATGACGTTGCACATTTAACTTCATCCCATCATTTGTCCAGCATGAACATAATTTCCCCACACCTTTATTTTAACAAGGCTCTTTCTCCAAATAAAGCATAGACCACTGTTACATTAGTAAACCAGCTAAGATGAAATAATGGCCAGATGTTGTTGCAGGGATTCTGCACATACACACAACTATGCACAGTAATACGGGACCTCGGTGTATTGGGGCTATGCCTTCCTACCGCTTCAGTACCCACAATCCCAGGACCGACTAGCTATAGTGTCTCACTCGCTCTCCTAAACAATCACGAAGATGCAAATGATTAGACACCCCAGAACTCAACACTCCTGGATCTCGCAGGAATCGCGGTAACAAGACGCACCTTTTCGCTCACTCACTCGTACATGTCCACATTAAGATTTGAACGAGCCACGAATATAGTTTAAAAAGTTTATTTTAACTTTTGTGCTCTAACACGCAGTATACGAGCCACAACCAGCAGCAAAATGCACAAACCTAACACAGTTAGCATTGCAGCAAGGCCATACATCATAAAGGGAGATGTCATCATATAAAGACAGTGGATAAAGGACTATAAGGCCTAACCACCCTCCCCTTGGTAAGAAGTAGTTTTATTATATAATAGAAGATCTCGGGGCTCTGTCAGCAGACCCCATACCTTAGTGTCTAGATGGTATATCTACATCATAGGAACTGCATGCCTCTTCTCCCTGGAAAGATCCCTCTCCAAGTGTGTTTCAAACAAACATGCATCCCCATAATATCCAAGCACGAGTTTCCAGCAGCAGCTGTGTTAGCATGTTTTGTCTAGGTGCTAGGGACTGACCAGAACAGAATAACAAGGGGCATTGTTTATTGACCTTGCTCACAGTGTTCAGACTAAACTCCGGGAACAGGCAGAGAACGCACAAAGCAGACGGTTCTCATGTGAAAGGCATAAACAGAATCTTGCAAAAATAAAGTCATGCAGTAGCGTGCGCAAAGGCAGCATCATGGCAGCTGGGCTTATGCTAACTTAGCGATGTCGACAATGTCCCTATCGGCCATACGACACCCTCCCCTTGTCCAGATCGTAGCAAATAGACAAAAATCCAAACAGAGTGCAAAGATAAGCAGAGTCAAAACACGCTTGCAGAAAAGGCCAAATCGGGATGAGACCAAAAGTCTAGTTAAAAATGATATTAAGGCGAGCCCGGAAAAATCATCAAAGTACGTGAACCCAAGAATGCAATTCATTCCAAAAGGTCATCCCTATCGTTCATAGCAAAAAGGGATGCCATCCAGTTGAGGAGATCAAAGGAACACACGTGCTCCTCATGCCCTGATGCTTCCAATAGCCCATCCGGGCAACTTGTGTGATACTCGATGAAACTTCGTTGCAAGAGGCACTGTGCAGCCTCACAGGTATTCCACTCAGCCAACACTCCAAGAGCAGCGGCACGCATCAAACGGCCATCCCCAGAACAGGCCTGGCCATGGGCCAGCAATAAACCCACCAACAGATCAAAATCTAGGTCAGCACCGGACGCATTGGAGAGGCATAAATCCAAGGCCCAATGGAAAGGGCACCGTCGGCAATAGAACACAGGTTGCACGCAAGTGAAGTAGGCGAGGCAAAAAGTAAGTCCATAACTTACGCCAAGCGTCGCCAATGACAAGCATCCAAAAAGTTGTTGCACTCGGTCATGGTACTGTTGCAAGTGGCTGGGTCTGTGCAGCACCACAAGATGGGGAGCCATTGCATAACAGGAGCAGAAGGACCAGCACGCCACCCGCCAGCACGAGGATCAGTGGAAAACCTCCGAATGCGCTAGAAACAATAGAATGGCTAAAGGCCGGTATTACACTAAAAACCATCTGAAAAGAGGACACAAGGCCAGATCTAACAAGTTTAAAAAAATTATCAAGGCCTTCAGTGTCAGACCCATTAAATATTTGGTGTATTAATTCTCCAAAATGAAGTGGGAGATTTGTGTTCAGTAGTGAGTGTATCTCACTTGCGGTTCTCGCCACCTACAATTCGAAGGTCTATTGCGCTGATGTGAGGGCCACTTCTTGTTAAAACAATAGCGCTTTGAGTCTGCTTAGTTTATTGAAATCTGTTTTCAAAGTTGGAATGGAAGGCCAAAGTGAACTATCTACAACCCCATGTGGGGCGGAAAAAGGACACTGCTGCAACAAGTAACATGTTGCAAAACCGTTACTATATACGGGATGCCTGCCCGTAAGCCACAGCAGTCGTGGTTATTCAAAATAAGATAACTTCCATTTGAAAGCAGCGTGACCGCGGGAATAATTGCCAGGACGGGCGTACCTTTTAAAAAACAAGCCAGATTAGGGGCCGAAATGTTACAAGCGCAGTGCAATTTAACTTGTTTGCATACTAGGGAATGTCCAATTGTGGAATCGCACTACTCCCCTGTTAGGAAAACCTCCATATCCGCGCGCTGACATCTGTAGGTTAAAGGCAAGGACCACAATTCATGATTAGAAGCACTACCCAGGGGTTCAAAGCGGCCAACCGGGAAGTCTTTCATGTAAGATGTGAACTGAAAAAGCGAGAAAGGTAGAGAAATAATGCCATGTATTAACCACAGAGCTGAATCAGTTTCTGCTACAGAAAAAGCTAACTGTTCTAATTGTTATATATGTAACAGCGTGTAAGTTGCGTCTTTCATAGACATAAACTTCTGTTTTTCACTCAAATTAAACGGCAAAAACAATGCAGAAGCATTCAAATAATCCTATGGAACGTTTCCCATTTTGAGCGTCTGCAACGTCCATGCAAATTGCATTACAGATCGCAATTGATTTTGACCATGGTACAACTCAGATACATCATTAGAACAATATCAATAACAGAAGAAACAATATTACCCAAGGTGTAAATACGAGAAGACAATATATTGATGCTATTGTCGACTACTGCAAGAACTTTTTCCAAATTAGCCTGGTCAATTTGGCGCAGACGCACCGCAGCTTCCATCTGCGAAAGTTTCCATAGTTCATTATATGCCTCATAGATAAATCTTTAGATCTGGGTGATTTAGGACCCAAAAGAAAATCAGCCAAATTGATGTCACTTGACAAGAGGGACATGTGTTGTTTTACTGACGATAGTGTCGAGTGTCCTAACCATTGCTGACACAATGTCCCCACCGAATACGTGGTGACTGAATGAGAATGCGGTAAACGTGGATCAGGTCTAGTCTGTGTGAAACCTGTCGTTGCATTAAGAAAACGTAGTTGACATGCATTGGAATTGGTGCGCCACAACAATCACCCTAAGTGGTCCACGTCAGAGACATTTATACTGCTATTTATAAACAGGGTTTGCTAGACATCGAGGGTATGATTGGTGTGTTTACGCCACATATCATACTCAGCCAATGAAATAATGGACGGAAGATTCAACATTTTGGCCATAGCCAAACTAAAACAAGTAGTCTTTTGCACCGTGTCATTTAAAAACAAAATTTGAGTCGGAATTAGACATGCACAATGCAAAGCTTCGGCACCCTGGACCAGCCAAACTTTAGTGCCCCAAATGGATTTCAAATCAATGGTATCTTTCCAATGTTCGCAACCATGCAAGGCCAAATCAGTTCTAAAAGAATTAGAATAAACCAATTTTGTGTGAGTGATCATAAATTTAGATTGAGATGGCAATTTTAACTTATAGAAGTAGGACTCAGGATTGGGCGCATTGAAATCTGAAAAGTATGTGAACTTATTCCAGAGAGTTTTAGAACTCCCCTTTAAGAGAGCCGGACAATGTTCCCACTGGGTAAAATTAAAAACAGGTTGTAACGTGTTTGATTTATGCAAGAAATGATGGCCATTGTGTTGGTAACAGAATAAATCAGTATAATTGGTCGAATTGAAATACAAATCTTCAGCATCAAATGCAGCATAATATTTCAAATCAATAAACTATGAATGTACCGCCTGAACATCCCAGTTGTCTGAGTGTATGTCCTGTGTTACCACATCTCCTAGTGAAACGCGAAACACGTATGGAATGTTCAGGACCTCCGTCGGACCATGGACATCGAATGCAACTTTTTCCCAAACGATCGCAACAGGAAAGGCCGAAATGTTCACGAGGGCTTGATCACGTTTCATGATATGGGACGATGTATGGGGAGCCAGAATTCCATCAACCAACTTCACAGCAGAGCGTTCCGGCAAATAATGACCATTAATCAGCAGGAAGAACACTGCCACAAATCCAATCCACATGAAAAGGAAGACAAGTATGAATTTCAGCCAGATGTATGTCCAGGTAAGTCTTTTTGAACCAGGTGATGAAAAGACATGTACACGTTGGTGGAGATGAGACAGATAAGGACGAAGAAGATGAATCGTATGAGAAACTTGTACGATCCATGTAGTAAACGCTTGCTCCCAAGCGCAACAATGGAGGCTGAGCAGCATCAGACGTATGATGTATAGAACTGTCAGGAATGTCAATTTCGACCTCTTGAGGAGGAGAATCATACTCGATGTCTGCATTGACGGAAGATGAAAGGACAATAGGCAAGAAGTCAATAGAAGTTTCCAATTCCCCTCCACAACGCGGGCACTAGTCAAAGAAGCTGGAGCCATCGGATTCAGCGAAACATCTTTGCGTGGAATACTGGAAGTTACACTATTCAGTATTGGCCATATGGTGTAGCTTGACATTGTCAATTGAAATACATCGGTTTTCCTTGCGACCAGGCAAAGGAGGTAAAATTAATGTACGAGTACCCTTTAATCCAAGAACTGGACCCGATGCACGGTAAGAGGGACCAAATTCTTTTTTGCTCTCCAGCTTTTCTCGTACCAGATCCCCAACTTTAGGAAAGCCAGCTGGCAACAGGAATCAGCACCGCTGTCCCAGCGGAAGAGGGTGAATGATCTCTAGTCAGTGTGTCATGGGTCTTTTGTAGTTCCTGCAACATAGTAGAATGGTTATCTACGTCAAAGGTTGCGGCAGCAGCCACAACGTCTAGACCATCAAGGTCTGGCACAAACATTTTAATGCCAAAGAGCATTTCGTATGGGGTCCGCCCACCCAGAAATATTCTCGGGAGATTATTAAGTGCACGTTGAACCCCATACAAATGAGTCAGCCAGTCCCTGCCAGTACCTAAGATTGCTTTAAGTCATGGTTCATTTGCTCCACTATAGAATTGCCCTCAGGTCTGTATGGAGACGAAAACTGCACCAGCACCCCCAGAGACCTCCTTTCGTCCTTGTACGCCTTAGAGGCAAACACTGGACCTTGGTCAGAATGGAAGGTGCCACAGGCAAAAGTCCCGACAAAGACACGCAAATCTCTAATGACATTTCGAGCGTCAGCACTGCGTTGTGGCCAAACCCAGAGGAATCTAGTGCACAAATCAACTGCAACTAAAATATTTTTATATGCAGTATCAGATGTCAACGGACCACAGTGATCAAGATAAATACAGCCAAAAGGTTGATTTGAAATATACAGCTGTGTTTGTGGTGGACGTTTAACCGTAGATGGTTTAATCTGCTGACAAATGTCACAAGATAGTACATGATTACAGGTTTGTCTATATAAACCACGCCACCAATAACGTTGCTGTAAGATAGAAACAGTCACAGAAACTCTGGCATGTGCAGATGCCATGCCTTCATGTGCGCCTATGATCAAAGGAAGTCTGCGGTCCTCATTGGAAATCAGCCAATCCCTAACAGACGGTATCGTAGCAAAAGGGACTTGCTCGGGTGACAAATGATAGCAAAAGGGACTTGCTCGGGTGACAAATGATAAGAATACTTAGAAGGGAAACCTTGTGGGAAAACTGTACCACCTTTTGTAGCAGCTATTGCTGCTAGAATATCATTATCAATCTTAGTCATGGACCTAGTAACTGCTGCAACTGAACATGTGGCTACTGCAGATTTGGCTGCCTCATCAGCAAACGTTCTTTAAGTTCTACCACTCGGACCCAAGCATTTTATGCTTTATTGCGCTACCTTTAGATTCTCGATAATCATTCTGAGACCAAAAGAATAAATTATCATTGAAAGCCTGCACACAGTAGTAGGAATCGCACACAACAAGAGTGTTCACCTTAAGATCTGTGAATTCTAGAGCTAAAATCAGAGCGCGCAGCTCCGCCTAATTGTGCCGTACAGTCTCCAAGTGCTTGTGTGTGCACTATGGAAGACTTAAACTCACCATTTACAATTGAGCCAGCCACAATAGCGCAATCCGCTGAATAAGTATGTTTGGACCCGATGGCCAGTTGTGCCGAGCTGTCGGTATAAATGATACATTTGTACTGATCCAAGGGAAGCAACGACAGCGGAGGCGGATGAACATGTTCATATTGTTAAAACTCCTGTGACTGCAATGAGGAATCAAAATAAACGTGACATCTACCAATGTCAAAGAACTAGCCCATTGTGTCCAACGGGGATGCAAAGCTTTAGAATTCGGTACACTCGCCTTGGTCACTGCTTCTAAAGCCGGTATAGGTGAAACCATAAAAATGCGTTTCCCCTGCGTCAGAGATCGTTCCTTCAGGATCGCCATCTGGACCGCAGTCAATATTTTTTCAACAGTAGAAAATCGCATTTCCACTGATGTGTACAAATGAGATTTGTAAGCTTTCGGTACTGTGTCACCTTCATTGAACGTCAAGTGAGTGAAACCGACTGTCCCTGGCACAATTCTTATGACCAAGTTCGTAGAATTATCACCTGTTAACAAGAAGTTGGTCACCAGCAGATCAGACTGCAAAGATTGAAGAATAGAGGTATGTTCCCGAAGCCAGCTGGCAGATGAAAAAGAAGGTTGTATCAACGCATAAAGCAGTTTGATATGCTAGGCATAATCAGGAATGTAAGTCCTCCTGAAATTCAAAAATCCCAGCACAGATTGTAGTTTTTTCAATGTAGACGGAGGCTGCAATTATACACACTTCTCCAGAAAGTGGGGGCCAACCCCCTGCCTTCATTATTGAGCTCATAGCCCAAAAGAGGACCGCCAAACAGGCGATGTGTGACTTGGCAAAATTAAATTTGTAACCCAAGTCTGCAAAAGAAAGTATTATGCAATCCACACGCACAAGGTGCGGGATCAATTCGTCATCCGTCAGATAAATATCATCGACGTATGAGAACACATCAGGGTCTATGTCGTGTAAGAGAGACCCAACACGTGCAGCAAAAGCCCCGGGGCTGTTTTATAGCCCATAGGCAAACGCGTAAATCTTCTGATTGCCGCACGCGGTAAATGCGGTCAAGTCATGGCTCTCAGGAGCCAAATTTTGACTATAAAATCCATTGGATATATCCAGTGTTGTCTTGTATTTTTTGCGAATAATTTTATTCACTAACGCAGAGCTGTGAGTGTTCTGTACTGCACAGGTACGAACATGGCTATTCAAATTATGGTAATCCAACACAACCCGATACGAACCATCCGGCTCGATATCAGAAAAAGAGGATTATTCCTGGGTGATACACAGGGTTCAATCACACCCTGATATTCCAATTGTGAAAAAATGTCACAAACGGAAGCCTTAGCCTCATGTCTGATTGGATATTGGAGTTGAGGTTGTGGGCTAGATCGTCAAGGTATCTCATGTGCCGGTGAATCTCTGTCCCAGTCCACCTGATTACGATACACTGCCGGAGCCAAGGCTAATGCCCACTCCGACGCGTAAGCCTGTTCAGCTTCTTCAGAGACATACCGGGAAAAACTCGGAAGTATCACGTCCTTCCTCTCAGGAAGAGGCTAGAAAAAATGGTGGAGGCCAATCCGCCTCCTCCAGCAAAATGTCATACGAGGAGGTAAGGTTTCCCACAAAACCGCATTAATTGTACGCTGTATATCACCTTCAATTTGGAGGACTATTTCATAAAGTCTATCTGGGGCGCAACTCGTGTATCTGCTGTTTGCACTGTAATGAAAGTGTCAGTTGCTCTCGCCGCCAGACAATGACGGAGTGCCTCCCGCACTATGGTAACTTCCGCCGCGCTGTCGAGGAGTGTCCCGCCCATGTCCAATCAAGAAGCAGGGTTCTCACCATCTGAGGCATACTTCGCTGTTAAAGCGGCAACTTTCTTCTTTTGATATGGGGGCCTAATTAGAGGCAGTCCCTCCGGTTTGGATTTCACGTCAAACTGGTGTGGCGGATCACGTCTCTGCTGAGCGGTCTCACCTTGTCTGCGATCATGGCGTTCTCCACCACCGATTTGAGAATCCGATGTGTCCTGCAGAGAACGAGGAGAGCGCTGAACTTGAAACCTCTCTGGTGTCTTAATTTTAGAGCGGTCACGCAAAACATATCTACTCTCGAAGCTTCAGGTGTCGGTGAACCAGCACGCGAACCCTGCTTCTGTTGTTGCTGCCGCTGATTCTTATTCCAGTTCTTTTTAGGAAAAACTGGATGCCCATCTTTCTCAGGTTGGGCTTTTTGTTGAGTTTGTGTAAAAGCCTTAACCCCCAGACTATTCCGCCCTAAGGTTTTTTTATGCCTTAGTGATAATCTTTGGCAATTCACGTTGTTTGTCTGCGTCAGCCACCGCCTCTATGCGCTGACTCACCTGTAAGCTAACAGCCTCTCCCTTTATGTTAGCAAGGATCATATCGCAAACAATATCGAACACCCCCACCAATCGCATCCCCAACTCAAGGGCAGCTTCTGCCCCATGTTCATCCTGAACCCTTTTAAGGACAGACGGCAGAACGGTCATGGAGGGGGTGCCGAAACACAGTGGATAAACCGCTGCAAACACTTTCCCCCAAGTGGTACAATCAGCCAACTCGGGTATAAGGCCTTTAGGTAAACTCATAGCCAGGATCCTGTGTTTCTCCACAGGAGTGGTATGTGGAAAGACAGCTTCGAGTTGCTCAAATTTTTCACCTAGCCAATAAGGGAGATCATCCTTATTCTGAGAACGTTTACCCATCACTGAATTAATCATGATGGGACTTATACCAAGACCACCGTATCCCGGAGGCTGTGCAGCAGTACCAGGCTGAGCCACCTGTATGTTGTGCGACATAAACTGTATCACAGCTCTATGTATATGTGTCAAAGACGTATGTAATTGACGTAGCTCTGCGATAGGAGCGTTAAGGTAATTTGGATGTGGTGTATGCCCAGCCAAAACAGGCCACGTGACCCCCATCTACCGATAAGAGGCCTAAACGGATCGCAGAAATAGGGTGAGGAAGGGCGCCATTAAACCATATGGTGTGTTGCCAAGCTGTCAACGGAACTTCAAAAGACCGATAAGGTCGATATTCCCGCGGAACCACGGAGGCAGTATATTCGTGAAACAAATTATTGTTGCCATCCACTGCCTGAAAGGTAACCCAAGAATAGAAAACCTCGAAGCGGTGCGCTGCATCCGCCTCAACAACAAAAATAAGATCAGCTCCAGCATTAGGGACTCCATATTAAGTCAAATAAGCTGTGACTGGAGCACGATTTGGAGCCACTATGGCTACCGCCATAATAAAAGGGACGTAAGAACGGTAGCGCAACTATGGGCAATAAACAAAGAAGAACCTTTTAAAATCCAAACTTGAAAAACCTATAAACTTCAAATATAGGAGGCTAAGCCCCCTCACCACAGACGTCTCCGAAAACAAGTGAGAGGGTATTGTGGACACACACAAGCGCTACTCAGGGGCCTTGCGAATAAGTACCAGACCAAACGTTGGTGGCGCCATGTTGCAGAGATTCTGCACATACACAGAACTATGCACAGGAATACGGGACCTCGGTGTATAGGGGCTATGCCTTCCTACCGTCTCGGTACCCACAATCCCAGTACCGACTAGCTATAGTGTCTCACTCGCTCTCCTAAACAATCACGAAGATGCAAATGATTAGACACCCCAGAACACAACACTCCCGGATCTCTCAGGAATCGCGGTAACAAGACACACCTTTTCGCTCACTCACTCGTACATGTCCACATTAAGAATTGAACGAGACACAAATATAGTTTAAAATGTTTATTTTAACTATTGTGCTCTAAAATGCAGTATACGAGCCACTTCAGCAGCAAAATGCACAAACCTAACACAGTTAGCCTTGCAGCAAGGCCATATATCATAAAGGGAGATGTCATCATATAAAGACAGTGGATAAAGGACTATAAGGCCTAACCACCCTCCCCTTGGTAAGAAGAAGTTTTAATATATAATAGAAGATCTCTGGGCTTTGTCAGCAGACCCCATTCCTTAGTGCCTAGATGGTATATCTGCATCATGAGAACAGTATGGCTCTTCTCCCTGGAAAGATCTCTCTCCAAGTGTGTGTCAACCAAACATGCATCCCCATAATATCAAAGCACGAGTTTCCAGCCGCAGCTGTGTTAGCATGTTCTGTCTAGGTGCTAGGGATTGACCAGAACAGAATAACAAGGGGCATTGTTTATCGTCCTTGCTCACAGTGTTCAGACTAAACTCCGGGATCAGGAAGAGAACGCACAAAGCAATATGCCATTGACGTTGCCATAGATTTACCTCCCCTGTCGACTCCGCCCCCACCACCTAATCCCTCCACTCTCCTACCCGTTCCAACTTCTCCTGATGTCATCCTTTCCAACTTACAGCTGAAAAATAATGCCTCCTGGCATAATTTCCATCCTATGACTGAGCTTGAAGTCTTTAACATCAGTGCTAAACTCAAACCAACCTCACACACCAAAGACCCTCTTACTTCTAACCTTGTCCAAGATCTAAACCACATCATTGCCCCTTACTGGACTACTATCATTAATACCTCCCTTGCCACAGGATTTGTCCCCTAATCACTCCAACTCTGAGAAATCACTCCCATTCTTAAAAACCTCACTGCTGATCCTAATGACCCTAACAATCTCCGCCCTATCTCTAACCTCCCACTTCTTTCTACAGCCCTTGAAAAATGTGCATTGCTTCAATTGGACAATCACATAAATAATTTCAACTTACTTGACTCCTTGCAATCCGACTTCAGAAAAGGCTGCAGTACAGAAACCGCCATGATAAACATAGTGGATGACATTCACTGTTCCCTTGACAATGGTGAGACCTGCCTACTTATACTCCTCGACCTCTCGGCTGCCTTTGATACAGTTAACCATTCTTCCTTACTTAATTCACTTAAAGCTCGCTTTGGCCTTAATGGTATTGTCCTTAAATGGTTCGCCTCTTACCTCCAACACAGAACACAACAAATCAAAATCAATGACTGCCTCTCTAATCCTACTCCTGTCTCCCTGGGTGTCCCTCAGGGCTCTATTCTCTCCCCCTCTCTCTTCAACCTCTTTATGGAACCCCTTAACCTCATTCTGAAGCAAGCTGGAATCAACTATCACCTCTACGCTGATGACACCCAACTGTACTATAAGATTAGATCCCACTCTGATGTACTTCATCTAAACAATACCCTGAGTAAGATCCAATCCTGGTTCTACTCCAACCATCTCAAACTGAACCCTAAAAAAAACTGAAATCATTCTCTTCTCTCCAAAAAACAACCGGCTCCCCATCCAAGGCTGGATCTCGGACCTTAATGCCCTCAATTGTTCCCTCTCCTTATCCAACTCAGTGAAATCACTTGGTCTCACTATTGACAAAACACCTAACTCTTAATGACCACAAAACTCAACTAAAGGACCTCTTTTCACTCTCTGACATCTCAAGAAAATCAAACTCTTCATTCCATCTGACGACTTAAATGGGTTGTCCAATCACTTGTCCTCTCGAAAATTGACTATGGTAACGCTATCCTCACCGGAACCCCCAACATACACCTAGCCCCCTTAGATCTGTGCTCAACCTAGCTGCCAGGCTCATCACTGACTGTAAACGATTTGACCACATCTCCCCAGCCCTTAAAGCCCTTAATTGGCTACCCGTTGAGGGAAGATGCTTCTACAAGACTGCATGCATTACGCACAAAGCTCTTCACCAACAAACCCCGTTGTACCTTACAAACAAACTCAATAAAGCAGGCTGCTCCCGACCGACTAGAAGCACTAATACACTCCTCCTCGTCCCCCCGCTGTTAAAAAAGAAAACCACCCAATCTCGCTCCTTCTCCGGGAACGCACCGAACATCTGGAATGCTCTCCCTAGGGACCTGCGCTGTAGCCCCTCCTACCTCAGCTTTAAAAAGACCTTAAGCATCACCTTCTCAACAAATACTGGGGTCCATAACCTTCTCCTCTGACCTTACATTCTGCTTCCCCTGCTCTGGTTTTCCTTTACTTACTTCCTGGCTCTCTCCTCTCCCCTCCCCTTTTTACATATCACCTTGTTTACTCTCACCTTACCCCCCTTTTTTTTTTTCTCCTCCCCCGTCTCCTACCCTTACCCCCTAGCTCTTCTTATAATCTTTCTCCGTCAATACTCACTTGACGGCCCTAATTTGTTCTCACCCATTTATATTAACTAATTGTTCATTAACCGCTTATCCGCCCAGAATTTTTCGTTCCCCCTTCACTTAATTGTGAGCTGTACCTACGTTTTTGTTACCGTGTAATTAATCGCTCTTCTTGATTGCCTCTACTCATGTAAAGTGCTTTTTGCCCCTTTTTAACTTAATATATATTAGTCTTGCCTGTCTGTGTTTATTCTATGAACAACTGTTTTTCCTGAACTGCTTCTGCTCATGTAAAGCGCTCTGATACCCCAGGGTCTAGCCAGCGCTATATAAAACCTTTCAAATAAAATAAAATAAAACAAAGCAGACGGTTCTCATGTGAAAGGCATAAACAGAATCTTGCAAAAATAAAGTCATGTAGTAGCGTGCGCAAAAGCAGCATCATGGCAGCTGGGCTCATGCTAACTTAGCAATGTCGACAATTTCCCTATCGGCCATACGACAATGTATTAAATGTAACAGTGGGTAAAGTAATGAGTGGCGAGGTTTTGACATAGATCCAATCATTGGGGGTAAGGGGACAGATATCCTGCAAATAGGAAGTAAAAAGGCTGTGATTGAGGCTGTATATTGTGAGGTAGTAGAGTGACAGCCAAACACTGAGGAAAAGGAATCAGTAGGAGGCACTCAAGGCGGAGCAAACTTAACTCAGCCATATAAAGAGGACCCTGGTGCAAAGAGGGAGGAACATGTATAGACAGTGCTTTAAATGGGAAAAAAATAGTGCAGGTACTCATTTAAATGAGGCGAGTGGGCGGGGTTAGGGGCGGGACTAAGAGCAAGACATGCTGATACTTATGGACTTCAGTACTAGTTGCAGCACATACCATAACACATGAGAAATACTTTTCTATAAACAAAACAGGTTAACTCCCAACACAAAACGAAAGCCAAACGCTGTGATGTTTTAACATTTCCTTGTTTTATAATATTTAAAGTTTCCATACTGTTTTTTGCTGTTGCTTGGCACAATACTATATATTCTCGGGTGCGCACACACACACACACTCAGAAAGAAACAAGCAGACGTGCACACACAAAGCATTCCTCACATTTCCTTTCATATACCTCCCAAGAGTGTCTCGAATCTCCCCCCCTCTTCTCTCACTTTTTACTCTCACAAAAACCGCCCACAGGCAAACAGACAAACATAAGCAGACACTCACGCAAAAGAATCAGGAAAGATAAAAGCCATTTTAACCTCGTTACCTTCTTTGGCTTTCTTAATTGCGCTGTCACCTGCCTGCCTCGAACCTGTGTTTGCAACACAGCATGATGGTGAACACCAGACGTTATGCAATGAGCCCACGCTGAATAGTTCAGCGGGGGCTCAGCTCCGAGTCACGGCTACAGAAGTACCTTGGCTGTCAGACAGGTCACCAGCACTAGCAGCCAATGCGCCTACCGTTTATGAGTACCGGTACTCTCCTTGGCAGCAGAGAAGTGCCGGTACTCAGAGTGATAAAAATAAGAAGTGCCGGTACTCAGTACCTGTGAGTACCGGCCCATTTAAAGCACTGTGTATAGATATTCTGTTGCTAAAAAGGCGGGCATTGGCAGTGCTGCCAGGGGCAAAGGATGGTCTAAGTGGCAGTGGCCCCCTGACGAGGGCCCCAGCACTTATTGTTCTTACAAAGTAAGCACTGATAAACACAAAGATATACACGGGAAATTCAACTCTCTCGCCTCTTACAGAAATAATATAAGCATTCAACATATTAACAGGGTTTTCATGAACTCTGTACAACACTACTTACTTCAGCATTGGTTTCTACAGAGGAGGATTTCTCTTCTGTAAACTGAAACTTGTACAGTGGGTTTTCAATTGTTACTCCTTTGAAATGTCAATCCTAAAACAGCATTTATAGACCACCGTTTACACTAGAATTAACTTATTAAATGAGAATCCAATCCTACTTTTTCTGGCATGTTATTTATTTTTGATGCTGGCATTCAGTGCACAACCGTTAAAAGAGATTAAAAGAGACTATATATCTGATAAAGTTACATGTTTCTGGAATTAGTCCAGTCGTTTAAAGGAATATGAAATACTCTGGAAATCTTTCAGAAAGGGATGCGAGGTTACAAGCAAGCCTGCAAAGTGCCTTATATGGTAATACATAGTTGAAGAAACAGATGTTCGTACTGCATTTTAGCAAGTTGTGCTAGAATTAGTAACTCTATCGAATAGGTCTCTGTACTATAACTTACAATGAAACTAAATTATGCAAGCTTTTTCATAAAACTGTACTGGAGTCTGAACAACTAAACATTGTAAATGCGTTGTCCTCTCTTTTATCTTCTCGAAAAATTCCTGCTAAAAGCAACCCTGATCGCCTTTGCATAAGCAAACAGGCAGAGCGAACTGTCATTTACACACACTTGTAAAATATGCACTTGCTGGAGGAGTGTGGAATGCAGAGCCTGTTCCAGAATGGTACGGGTTCACTCCGAGGTCATGCCTTCCTAAAATAATGCATTGCATTCTTAGCATGTTCTGATTGATTACCAGTTGGAAAAGTGTTTTTGCGTCAGTCACACTGTGGAGGGAGTGCTGGGGCCGTGTTTCCACTGGACTTCCTTGTACCCATGTCACAGCATGCTTCCTGCAAGGAACCATGGCTGAATCCTCTATTGATTTTGTAGTTAATCACTCAATAGTCTTGTCAAAAGGGATTGTCTTCATATAATGAAAGTCCTTGTAAAAAACACATGCTTAGTATGGAATGCTAAAATAATCATTAACATGGGTGCTCTTTAATCAGCAATTACTGAAATGCGCAGCTATACTTCAAATGATTGCTTGGGCGGCATGGGCATACGTGGCAAGATGTGAAATGTCTCTACATATTTAGCCATTGCATTTAAAAACAAAAACAAGATTCTTCATTCATTGCGGGTATCTTCACTACTCAGGAGAGTAAAAGCCAGAGCCCGTCTCCATGTTAGACTGAAGTTTTATCGCTCCCAGTGGCACTGGAACCCCGTGAGTTGGTGAACATGTTAAATGCTACAGAAAATGTTCTAGAAGACTTGGTTAAGCTTTGCACAGTGGCGTGCGAGTATTTGAATTATAGTGTCACAGTGAGTAATTGTATAGATATGTCACAGCCAGGACGGTGTTCAGTAATGGGAGTGGTTTGATTCCGATGTAAAAGTGTGCCTCCCCCTTGAGCGAGCTTTAAAAGAAGGCTGATTTTCCGTTTCGGGTCCTGTTGCACACAGCACTTAATTTGTTAAAAAAAAAGTAGCAATGCCCTCGCCATGAGGCCACTGTAGTTTTGACTACTCCCTGCCCCTGACGTTGCTATAATGACAGTATCAAAACAACTACTAACCATCAGATTCCTAAATGTTTAACAGTTCAGACTATTTCAGCCTCCAAAGCTATAAGAATGGCTTAGGTGGCAGGTTAGTCATTTAGAATGTACATAGAATTAATAAACAACTATTGTTGTGCTCATCTCTAAATTCGACAAACAGCGCCACCATGTGGCAGACTGTTATTAGAACTGGTGTTGACTATTAAGTGCTGTGCACCGAAAACCATCGGCTCAAATTAAGCACTGGTTGCACAACGGATTTGCCTAAAGTATTAAGCCCCTGCGCAGGTATTATTATTTTTAATAGGAAGTAAAGTAGAGATTTATTGCACTCTGTCAGAACTTCCACAATACCTAAACTCGGCTATTCGAAAAGAGATGTGATACAACATCTAGGGGATGGATTTACTCACATTTGACGACGTACAATGCAGCAAGACAACTTGCTGCGCTGCATCAAATGGAGAAGGCAGGAATGTGCCATATCTACAAAGATATGCAAAAGAAACAATTGATGGACGGAATGCTGGACAATGCAAACATTCACCCCCAGTCACAAGGATCTGGGTTTAATCCATCATTCTTTTGCTCACCACACCACCCCAGTTTGGACCCAGCCATATGCAAATCAGTCTTGACCCTGTTCCTTGTGGGAAGAGTCCAGCCCGAACTGCCAAGCCAGGTCCTCCCTGGACCGGAAACAAGCATCCTGGGACCGGTTTCAGGGCATCACCCTTCTTCAGCCAGGCTAGCTTGAATCCAGTGGTGTGGTGAGCACGGGACCCACGTCTGGGCATACCCTTCCCACTTAGGGCAACATATGCAAAAGAAACAATTGATGGACGGAATGCTGGACAATGCAAACATTCACCCCCAGTCACAAGGATCTGGGTTTAATCCATCATTCTTTTGCTCACCACCCCACCCCACCCCAGTTTGGACCCAGCCATATGCAAATCAGTCTTGACCCTGTTCCTTGTGGGAACAGTCCAGCCCGAACTGCCAAGCCAGGTCCTCCCTGGACCGGAAACAAGCATCCTGGGACCGGTTTCAGGGCATCACCCTTCTTCAGCCAGGCTAGCTTGAATCCAGTGGTGTGGTGAGCACGGGACCCACGTCTGGGCATACCCTTCCCACTTAGGGCAACATATGCAAAAGAAACAATTGATGGACGGAATGCTGGACAACGCAAACATTCACCCCCAGTCACAAGGATCTGGGTTTAATCCATCATTCTTTTGCTCACCACACCACCCCAGTTTGGACCCAGCCATATGCAAATCAGTCTTGACCCTGTTCCTTGTGGGAACAGTCCAGCCCGAACTGCCAAGCCAGGTCCTCCCTGGACCGGAAACAAGCATCCTGGGACCGGTTTCAGGGCATCACCCTTCTTCAGCCAGGCTAGCTTGAATCCAGTGGTGTGGTGAGCACGGGACCCACGTCTGGGCATACCCTTCCCACTTAGGGCAACATATGCAAAAGAAACAATTGATGGATGGAATGCTGGACACGGCAAACATTCACCCCCAGTCACAAGGATCTGGGTTTAATCCATCATTCTTTTGCTCACCACACCACCCCAGTTTGGACCCAGCCATATGCAAATCAGTCTTGACCCTGTTTCTTGTGGGAACAGTCCAGCCCGAACTGCCAAGCCAGGTCCTCCCTGGACCGGAAACAAGCATCCTGGGACCGGTTTCAGGGCATCACCCTTCTTCAGCCAGGCTAGCTTGAATCCAGTGGTGTGGTGAGCACGGGACCCACGTCTGGGCATACCCTTCCCACTTAGGGCAACATATGCAAAAGAAACAATTGATGGACGGAATGCTGGACAATGCAAAAGAATGATGATGGATTAAACCCAGATCAGTTGACTGGGGGTGAGTGTTTGATTGGCTCAAACGTTCCGTCCATCATCCCCTTTTGTATCGCTTTGTTCGCCCTAAGTTGGCGGGGTATGCCCAGACGTGGGTCCCTTGCTCACTTTGCCACTGGATTCAAGCAAGCCTGGCTGATGACGGCTGGAATGCCAGAAACCGGTCCTAGGATGCTTGTTTCCGGTCCAGGAAGACATGGCTTGGCAGTTCGGGCTGGACTGTTCCCATGAGGCACAGGGTCAGACTGATTTGCATATGGCCATGTCTGAACTGGGGTGGTGGAGTGAGCTAAAGAATGATGATGGATTAAACCCAGATCAGTTGACTGGGGGTGAGTGTTTGATTGGCTCAAACGTTCCGTCCATCATCCCCTTTTGTATCGCTTTGTTCGCCCTAAGTTGGCGGGGGTATGCCCAGACGTGGATCCCTTGCTCACTTTGCCACTGGATTCAAGCAAGCCTGGCTGATGACGGCTGGAATGCCAGAAACCGGTCCTAGGATGCTTGTTTCCGGTCCAGGAAGACATGGCTTGGCAGTTCGGGCTGGACTGTTCCCATGAGGCACAGGGTCAGACTGATTTGCATATGGCCATGTCTGAACTGGGGTGGTGGAGTGAGCTAAAGAATGATGATGGATTAAACCCAGATCAGTTGACTGGGGGTGAGTGTTTGATTGGCTCAAACGTTCCGTCCATCATCCCCTTTTGTATCGCTTTGTTCGCCCTAAGTTGGCGGGGGTATGCCCAGACGTGGGTCCCTTGCTCACTTCGCCACTGGATTCAAGCAAGCCTGGCTGATGACGGCTGGAATGCCAGAAACCGGTCCTAGGATGCTTGTTTCCGGTCCAGGAGACATGGCTTGGCAGTTCGGGCTGGACTGTTCCCATGAGGCACAGGGTCAGACTGATTTGCATATGGCCATGTCTGAACTGGGGGTGGAGTGAGCTAAAGAATGATGATGGATTAAACCCAGATCAGTTGACTGGGGGTGAGTGTTTGATTGGCTCAAACGTTCCGTCCATCATCCCCTTTTGTATCGCTTTGTTCGCCCTAAGTTGGCGGGGGTATGCCCAGACGTGGGTCCCTTGCTCACTTTGCCACTGTATTCAAGCAAGCCTGGCTGATGACGGCTGGAATGCCAGAAACCGGTCCTAGGATGCTTGTTTCCGGTCCAGGGAAGACATGGCTTGGCAGTTCGGGCTGGACTGTTCCCATGAGGCACTGGGTCAGACTGATTTGCATATGGCCATGTCTGAACTGGGGTGGTGGAGTGAGCTAAAGAATGATGATGGATTAAACCCAGATCAGTTGACTGGGGGTGAGTGTTTGATTGGCTCAAACGTTCCGTCCATCATCCCCTTTTGTATCGCTTTGTTCGCCATAAGTTGGCGGGGGTATGCCCAGACGTGGGTCCCTTGCTCACTTTGCCACTGGATTCAAGCAAGCCTGGCTGATGACGGCTGGAATGCCAGAAACCGGTCCTAGGATGCTTGTTTCCGGTCCAGGGAAGACATGGCTTGGCAGTTCGGGCTGGACTGTTCCCATGAGGCACAGGGTCAGACTGATTTGCATATGGCCATGTCTGAACTGGGGTGGTGGAGTGAGCTAAAGAATGATGATGGATTAAACCCAGATCAGTTGACTGGGGGTGAGTGTTTGATTGGCTCAAGCGTTCCGTCCATCATCCCCTTTTGTATCGCTTTGTTCGCCCTAAGTTGGTGGGTGTATGCCCAGACGTGGGTCCCTTGCTCACTTTGCCACTGGATTCAAGCAAGCCTGGCTGATGACGGCTGGAATGCCAGAAACCGGTCCTAGGATGCTTGTTTCCGGTCCAGGGAAGACATGGCTTGGCAGTTCGGGCTGGACTGTTCCCATGAGGCACAGGGTCAGACTGATTTGCATATGGCCATGTCTGAACTGGGGTGGTGGAGTGAGTTAAAGAATGATGATGGATTAAACCCAGATCAGTTGACTGGGGGTGAGTGTTTGATTGTCTCAAGCGTTCCGTCCATCATCCCCTTTTGTATCGCTTTGTTCGCCCTAAGTTGGCGGGGGTATGCCCAGACGTGGGTCCCTTGCTCACTTTGCCACTGTATTCAAGCAAGCCTGGCTGATGACGGCTGGAATGCCAGAAACCGGTCCTAGGATGCTTGTTTCCGGTCCAGGGAAGACATGGCTTGGCAGTTCGGGCTGGACTGTTCCCATGAGGCACTGGGTCAGACTGAGTTTGCATATGGCCATGTCTGAACTGGGGTGGTGGAGTGAGCTAAAGAATGATGATGGATTAAACCCAGATCAGTTGACTGGGGGTGAGTGTTTGATTGGCTCAAACGTTCCGTCCATCATCCCCTTTTGTATCGCTTTGTTCGCCATAAGTTGGCGGGGGTATGCCCAGACGTGGGTCCCTTGCTCACTTTGCCACTGGATTCAAGCAAGCCTGGCTGATGACGGCTGGAATGCCAGAAACCGGTCCTAGGATGCTTGTTTCCGGTCCAGGGAAGACATGGCTTGGCAGTTCGGGCTGGACTGTTCCCATGAGGCACAGGGTCAGACTGATTTGCATATGGCCATGTCTGAACTGGGGTGGTGGAGTGAGCTAAAGAATGATGATGGATTAAACCCAGATCAGTTGACTGGGGGTGAGTGTTTGATTGGCTCAAACGTTCCGTCCATCATCCCCTTTTGTATCGCTTTGTTCGCCCTAAGTTGGTGGGTGTATGCCCAGACGTGGGTCCCTTGCTCACTTTGCCACTGGATTCAAGCAAGCCTGGCTGATGACGGCTGGAATGCCAGAAACCGGTCCTAGGATGCTTGTTTCCGGTCCAGGAAGACATGGCTTGGCAGTTCGGGCTGGACTGTTCCCATGAGGCACAGGGTCAGACTGATTTGCATATGGCCATGTCTGAACTGGGGTGGTGGAGTGAGCTAAAGAATGATGATGGATTAAACCCAGATCAGTTGACTGGGGGTGAGTGTTTGATTGTCTCAAGCGTTCCGTCCATCATCCCCTTTTGTATCGCTTTGTTCGCCCTAAGTTGGCGGGGTATGCCCAGACGTGGGTCCCTTGCTCACTTTGCCACTGGATTCAAGCAAGCCTGGCTGATGACGGCTGGAATGCCAGAAACCGGTCCTAGGATGCTTGTTTCCGGTCCAGGGAAGACATGGCTTGGCAGTTCGGGCTGGACTGTTCCCATGAGGCACAGGGTCAGACTGATTTGCATATGGCCATGTCTGAACTGGGGTGGTGGAGTGAGCTAAAGAATGATGATGGATTAAACCCAGATCAGTTGACTGGGGGTGAGTGTTTGATTGGCTCAAACGTTCCGTCCATCATCCCCTTTTGTATCGCTTTGTTCGCCCTAAGTTGGCGGGGTATGCCCAGACGTGGGTCCCTTGCTCACTTTGCCACTGGTTTCAAGCAAGCCTGGCTGATGACGGCTGGAATGCCAGAAACCGGTCCTAGGATGCTTGTTTCCGGTCCAGGGAAGACATGGCTTGGCAGTTCGGGCTGGACTGTTCCCATGAGGCACAGGGTCAGACTGATTTGCATATGGCCATGTCTGAACTGGGGTGGTGGAGTGAGCTAAAGAATGATGATGGATTAAACCCAGATCAGTTGACTGGGGTGAGTGTTTGATTGGCTCAAACGTTCCGTCCATCATCCCCTTTTGTATCGCTTTGTTCGCCCTAAGTTGGCGGGGGTATGCCCAGACGTGGGTCCCTTGCTCACTTTGCCACTGGATTCAAGCAAGCCTGGCTGATGACGGCTGGAATGCCAGAAACCGGTCCTAGGATGCTTGTTTCCGGTCCAGGAAGACATGGCTTGGCAGTTCGGGCTGGACTGTTCCCATGAGGCACAGGGTCAGACTGATTTGCATATGGCCATGTCTGAACTGGGGTGGTGGAGTGAGCTAAAGAATGATGATGGATTAAACCCAGATCAGTTGACTGGGGGTGAGTGTTTGATTGGCTCATACGTTCCGTCCATCATCCCCTTTTGTATCGCTTTGTTCGCCCTAAGTTGGCGGGGGTATGCCCAGACGTGGGTCCCTTGCTCACTTTGCCACTGGATTCAAGCAAGCCTGGCTGATGACGGCTGGAATGCCAGAAACCGGTCCTAGGATGCTTGTTTCCGGTCCAGGGAAGACATGGCTTGGCAGTTCGGGCTGGACTGTTCCCATGAGGCACAGGGTCAGACTGATTTGCATATGGCCATGTCTGAACTGGGGTGGTGGAGTGAGCTAAAGAATGATGATGGATTAAACCCAGATCAGTTGACTGGGGGTGAGTGTTTGATTGGCTCAAACGTTCCGTCCATCATCCCCTTTTTGTATCGCTTTGTTCGCCCTAAGTTGGCGGGGGTATGCCCAGACGTGGGTCCCTTGCTCACTTTGCCACTGGATTCAAGCAAGCCTGGCTGATGACGGCTGGAATGCCAGAAACCGGTCCTAGGATGCTTGTTTCCGGTCCAGGGAAGACATGGCTTGGCAGTTCGGGCTGGACTGTTCCCATGAGGCACAGGGTCAGACTGATTTGCATATGGCCATGTCTGAACTGGGGTGGTGGAGTGAGCTAAAGAATGATGATGGATTAAACCCAGATCAGTTGACTGGGGGTGAGTGTTTGATTGGCTCAAACGTTCCGTCCATCATCCCCTTTTGTATCGCTTTGTTCGCCCTAAGTTGGCGGGGGTATGCCCAGACGTGGGTCCCTTGCTCACTTTGCCACTGGATTCAAGCAAGCCTGGCTGATGACGGCTGGAATGCCAGAAACCGGTCCTAGGATGCTTGTTTCCGGTCCAGGGAAGACATGGCTTGGCAGTTCGGGCTGGACTGTTCCCATGAGGCACAGGGTCAGACTGATTTGCATATGGCCATGTCTGAACTGGGGTGGTGGAGTGAGCTAAAGAATGATGATGGATTAAACCCAGATCAGTTGACTGGGGGTGAGTGTTTGATTGGCTCAAGCGTTCCGTCCATCATCCCTTTTGTATCGCTTTGTTCGCCCTAAGTTGGCGGGGGTATGCCCAGACGTGGGTCCCTTGCTCACTTTGCCACTGGATTCAAGCAAGCCTGGCTGATGACGGCTGGAATGCCAGAAACCGGTCCTAGGATGCTTGTTTCCGGTCCAGGCCAAGGCATGGCTTGGCAGTTCGGGCTGGACTGTTCCCATGAGGCACAGGGTCAGACTGATTTGCATATGGCCATGTCTGAACTGGGGTGGTGGAGTGAGCTAAAGAATGATGATGGATTAAACCCAGATCAGTTGACTGGGGGTGAGTGTTTGATTGGCTCAAACGTTCCGTCCCTCATCCCCTTTTGTATCGCTTTGTTTGCCCCTAAGTTGGCGGGGGTATGCCCAGACGTGGGTCCCTTGCTCACTTTGCCACTGGATTCAAGCAAGCCTGGCTGATGACGGCTGGAATGCCAGAAACCGGTCCTAGGATGCTTGTTTCCGGTCCAGGGAAGACATGGCTTGGCAGTTCGGGCTGGACTGTTCCCATGAGGCACAGGGTCAGACTGATTTGCATATGGCCATGTCTGAACTGGGGTGGTGGAGTGAGCTAAAGAATGATGATGGATTAAACCCAGATCAGTTGACTGGGGGTGAGTGTTTGATTGGCTCAAACGTTCCGTCCATCATCCCCTTTTGTATCGCTTTGTTCGCCCTAAGTTGGCGGGGGTATGCCCAGACGTGGGTCCCTTGCTCACTTTGCCACTGTATTCAAGCAAGCCTGGCTGATGACGGCTGGAATGCCAGAAACCGGTCCTAGGATGCTTGTTTCCGGTCCAGGGAAGACATGACTTGGCAGTTCGGGCTGGACTGTTCCCATGAGGCACAGGGTCAGACTGATTTGCATATGGCCATGTCTGAACTGGGGTGGTGGAGTGAGCTAAAGAATGATGATGGATTAAACCCAGATCAGTTGACTGGGGGTGAGTGTTTGATTGGCTCAAATGTTCCGTCCATCATCCCCTTTTGTATCGCTTTGTTCGCCCCTAAGTTGGCGGGGGTATGCCCAGACGTGGGTCCCTTGCTCACTTTGCCACTGGAATCAAGCAAGCCTGGCTGATGACGGCTGGAATGCCAGAAACCGGTCCTAGGATGCTTGTTTCCGGTCCAGGAAAGACATGGCTTGGCAGTTCGGGCTGGACTGTTCCCATGAGGCACAGGGTCAGACTGATTTGCATATGGCCATGTCTGAACTGGGGTGGTGGAGTGAGCTAAAGAATGATGATGGATTAAACCCAGATCAGTTGACTGGGGGTGAGTGTTTGATTGGCTCAAACGTTCCGTCCATCATCCCCTTATGTATCGCTTTGTTCGCCCTAAGTTGGCGGGGGTATGCCCAGACGTGGGTCCCTTGCTCACTTTGCCACTGGATTCAAGCAAGCCTGGCTGATGATGGCTGGAATGCCAGAAACCAGTCCTAGGATGCTTGTTTCCGGTCCAGGGAAGACATGGCTTGGCAGTTCGGGCTGGACTGTTCCCATGAGGCACAGGGTCAGACTGATTTGCATATGGCCATGTCTGATCTGGGGTGGTGGAGTGAGCTAAAGAATGATGATGGATTAAACCCAGATCAGTTGACTGGGGGTGAGTGTTTGATTGGCTCAAACGTTCCGTCCATCATCCCCTTTTGTATATCTACAAAGATGGCGCATTGCTCCTCCTTCTGTGCGCTGGCGCACTAGTGGCTGCCAAGAGCCAACACGGGCATCCTTGCACCACGGTGCAAGGGTGCCTGCATTGCAGGCAGATTCATTTTTGTGCAGGAAGGGGCACCTTCCTGAACAAAAACAATACTCTGAGGTGTTTTCTTCTTTCTCAAAAGTTCTTTATTTCGGCCATTGTGGCCATAAAAGCACAAGTAAAAAGTACGGCACAGTTCATACATTTAAATTTTCCAAAGGTAAAGTGCATGTGCATTGCAGTGTCAAAGAATTCCGAATAAAAGTTTTAAAATGTAATAAATAAATAAAAATATACATTTGTAACATTTAAAATTTGAAAAGGGTGAGGTTAGTAGCAATTTGTAATCACAGAAATGGGGTGAAATGATCGAATTAGGCGGGGCCTAATTTTAAAATGGCTCGGCGTACACACCACATAGAGAACAAATATCGAGAGACTGAATACACAATAGGCATGCTAGTGTCATATTTTAGTATCCTATAGGCCTCCGCACAGTGATTTGTTCCGAGCTTTCTACATACCTGTAGTAACCATTGGTGTCTAGCCTTCTTGTATGCCGGGCAAAAAAATAATACATGTTGGTCCGTCTCCGAAGTGTTATTGCAGACCGGACAACCCTGAGTCAGAGTGCCCCCAGTTGTTTGTAAAGGCACGAAATGGCAATACTCCATGCCTGAATTGTAGATAGAGCTTTTTAGCAAGGGAGGCTGGATGACATCAAGAGCAGGTTCTAGCCTGTATTGCTCTTTAACCTCTAGGAAGGATGCAGTCAATATACCAGTTGCGGGGTTCCTCTTTATCTGATTAAGTTTAAATTCCCTAAAGATCTTTGACAGGGCCTTCCTGGATATTGACAAGCAGCTTCCTTCAGCGTTAGCCCATAGGTCGCCCATCCCCATAGCTTCTAAAGAGTTTTTGATGTAAGCCAGCCATGGGATTTTACTAGCTCCCTGTAAGTTTAACACTTCCTTCAGCTCTTCTCTAAAAACTACTAATTCTGGGGTACTCCATAAACGTCGCCAATGTAAGAGGGGTCTGAGGGCAACTTCCTCTGCAATTGGGCCGACCCCAAGATCCATTCGAAGTGGTGTAAGTGGTGTAATTATGGGGAGACCTAAGAGTTGCCTGGCAAAAGAATTCTCATTCTTAGAAAGGGGGTCGGATGGCCGATGGCCCCAGATTTCTGCCCTGTACAAGGCCCTCCCCCTTGCTTGGGCTTTATAAATTTCCATCACCGGTCCAACCATTTTATGAGTACACTTCCTGAGCATCTTTGCTAACCCCCGTTGTCTGGGCCAACTTTAGGCTAGCCTTCTTTATTTGTGCGCTCCACTCCATTTTCTCAGTAAGTGTGAATCCTAAATATTCGAAGACGGTCACTTTCTCTAGTGGTTTCCCCGTCTAGCTGAGGGTTTGGTTGTGTGGTGTTTCCTGCATTAAAAGCCATGTATTTAGTTTTCTGTGAATTTATCTCTAAACCCCTACTTTTGCAGAATGAATGAAAGATATATAGGGCCCTCTGTATTCCCATAGGGGACTTAGATAGTAAGAGGGTATCGTCGGCGAACATCTAGGCGGGAACCTTGAGGTTCGCCAACCTAGGAGCATCTATGTCCCTCCCAGCAATCAGGGTCTCCACTAGACCATTAATAAATAAGCAGAAAAGGGTCGGGCCAACACGCACCCTTGTCGTACCCCTCTATCTATGGAAATGGGGTCAGTGAGCTCGCCATTTTTCCCGTGCCTGATTTGGGCGTAATTACATTCATGGAGCCATTTCATCTGGTGGCAGAGGTAGGGAGGGGCCCCAAATTTAATAGAATGGACCACAGTTTGTCCCTGGGGACCAGGTCAAATGCCGATTTTAGGTCCACAAAGATCAAATAAAGGCTGCCACCCTCCAGAAGCACTGTCTTCCAGTACAATAGTTGCAGCCTAAGAATGTGATCTATTGTGGACATTCTGGCTCAAAATCCTGCCTGGTAGGGGCTAAGTATAGAATACTCCTCCATCCAGCTCTCTAATTGACCCAATAGCACTCGTGCGTATATCTTCTGGGTGACATCTATGAGGCTGATTGGGCGATAGTTAGCGGGAAGGAGTGGTGAGCCCTTTTTCAGAATTCAGCACACGTAGAAAGAGGAAAAAACGAGGAGAAATAAAAATATTTCTCCTTGTTACACCTCAGGTGGGAAGGCGTAGCATTTTGACACATTGCCAGGTTTACTATTGTTCGTAAATGTAGGATTGTGGCAATTACCATGGGTGGGTGTGTGGAAACACCCATGCGCCACCCAAAGAATGCCTTCCCAGTACGTAGTAACACAAGACAGCAAATTGTGCAGCCTTGCGTTACCCCAGATTTACTATGCCAAACAGAGCTACACAAAGTGACATAGTAAATCTCACTTAAGGGCGTGCGTTGCCCTCGCATCACCTTGTGTGACACAAGGGAAACACAAGGCCTGAGACAAAATCATTTCCAAATAATAGTTTAAATGTAATAAGTAGCTGACGCTACACGTTTGAGGCAAGTAAGAGGAGTAATAGGATAAACTGTCTTACCTATCTAATTGGGACCAGGCCTAAAAGCAGTAAAATAAAGGCCTATGAAAGGGTAAATTTTCAAGAAAAAGCCTGCATTATAGATGGCGTGTAAGCAGAATCATGGGCCAAACTGTGATATAAAGGGGCTGGGCCTCTGCATGATTTTTATGGCATATCATGTATCTGAGATGTGAGTGTGGTTGGCTAGGGCAACAAAAGGGGAAAGAGCAGTGGCGGCTCGGCAGAGGGAGTGCTGCGCCAACTCGGCATGCAGCGAGCGCAAGGTAAATAGTTTTATTTATTTATTTACTTACTTTACTCCTGCCCATCGTATGTCCGACTCCACTATCCCCCACCCAGCCCCTCCCCCGCCCCACAGCACTCCCTCTGCAAGCCGCCACTGGGAAAGAGGTACAGTTTTCTCTTGGTACGTTGGGCAAAATAGGACATTTATGCTGCTAGCAATGCAGGAGTTTATTGCATTCAGGGAGCCTGAAGGGGCAACGAGTCTCTGTGCTCTGTGTATTGGAATTTGACACGAGCAATGAGAGACAAGGTTTTGGTCACTCTGAGAAAAATATTTGAGAGATTTGGGTTTGGTCAAACAGAGTATGGAACCCTTTCTATTAGAGTTGGACCGGTTACCGGAAGGGCAACGCTTAGGCTGGGGGAAGAGGAGGTCTGCAAGATTACGTCGGGGTAGAGATAGCCCAGCTTGTGAAGCTACATGGGGCAAGCGTTGAAGTGGCGGTGGGAGGACAGACAATGATTATTGTTTTCTTGCACATTTTAAACCCAGTTTATGGTGGCTCAGAAATAATAAAGTTGGTGTGGATCTGGGAATACCTTATAGTCATCAAAGCCATGGGTTGGGGGAAGATGAGAGCTTTTGAAAGCAAAATGGGATTCCATTACAAGACCTGAATGTTGTAGGGTTCTGCTAGGTGCGGGATGCACTGGGAACAGTTGATGCTTATGCTGGTGGAGTTGTTAGGGGTGAAGTTCCCACATGGCTTATTGATTATACACCTTGGGGACAAAGATCTGGTACACGGTCCAGTTTACTCTTTATAAAGATAACTTACTACTATATAAAGGATATAGGGGAACGATGGTCAGAAATTTAAATAAATCATACCTTTCATTCACTCGAGGATATGGAAAGGGTATAAGAATCAATCAGCACTACAAAAGGAAAGAAAGGAAGCAAA
The DNA here is from genome assembly GCA_963921515.1 of Calotriton arnoldi. Taxonomy (NCBI): domain Eukaryota; kingdom Metazoa; phylum Chordata; class Amphibia; order Caudata; family Salamandridae; genus Calotriton; species Calotriton arnoldi. Next base: position 54,196 of record CAWUFW010003925.1, on the reverse strand, counting down.
GAAGTTATACATTTTTAAAAGAGAACTGTCTTGTGACCCATTGGCATTCTGAGCTAGTGGCTAATTATCCTAATTTCTTTGGGACTGGATGCACCCAGTTCTAATGTGAATAGCAACATGGAGTCATTGTGCTGTCTCTAAAGGACCACTGGGTGATGTATGTGCAGAAAACAAAACCCAAAGAAATAAGGTGGGAGGTCCCAGGGCAATTAAATGTTAATGAGACATTACTGGGCACAAATGAATTAATATGTTACTTTCACCTCTGGTATACTGAGGACTCTGTACTGTGCCCCCTTGAACTGGGAAACAAGTGTCATTGTTAGTACTTGACTTTCAGGGTAATGAGACAGAACTGTCCAAGGATTACTCCAGGGAGGTGCTGTGGGTTAGAAACCCAACTCAGCAACCCACAAAATATTAATAAATACTTGTCCAGTTAGTACTTTATCTTGAAAAGGAAAACTGTGTTAATGCTCATACAACTAAGGGCCAGATTTACTATTTGGCGGATGGAGTAGTGTCCAGTGGGATGAACAATACCTCTGCCATTCCGAGGGTACTTCACCCTCCAAATTCAGTTTTTCTGACGATCCAGGTGACAACTCTGTTCATTGAAAAGGAACTGCTGCCATGGCAGTTCTTTTCGATGTACAGAAAGTTTAGCGTCAATGACTGTCGGTTTTGCCAGACGTACACCAAACTTAAAAAAAAAAAAAAAGAAAAGTTTTTCAAAAACTAAGCCCCAAAGTGGGAGTTTGTTATTTGAAAAAAAACCTAACCTCCAACACCCTGTGAGTGGGAGAGGGGTCATTATTATTTTTGTCCTGTACTTCACCGCCAGATTTAACTTGGCAGTGAGGGAGAGGGAAAAAAAGACATTACAATGTCCACCCTATATAAGGCAGATGGTGGTATGTCCTTCTTCCAAAGGCACCTACTGCGTCGAGCCTTTGGAAGAAAGTTTCCATTGACAGAGCCGACGGGGGCTTCGTCGACAGAAACTTGGTGGTAAATGAGGCAGGCAGACCAATGGTTTTGCAAACAGGACACTGCGTCACATTTTCATTGGAGTACCCCGTTTGCCAAACTCTAAATCAGGTTCTAAATTCAGTGCCCAAAATTTGAAATATTCAGAAGATTTCAAATGAAACCACAAATATGAACCCCCTTCTAAAGGGGCCTTGCAGAATAAACAGGATACAAATCACGTACCCTAAAGAAATTTCAAAGAGAACAACTAATCTCACGTTATCTGTGACGTACCATGTGACAAATTTGCACATCAACAGGCCATAACGTTTATGTTTATGGATTTGTAAAGTGCGTAGCTGCCCATGGGCTTCCCAGCGCTAGGAAAAACATAACAACAGCGATCCTGATCTGACAAACCTAAGGCGGGAGTTTAAGGAAAGAGCCATGTTTCGAGTCTCTTCCTGAAGGCTAGTTCGTTAGTTAGCATGCGTACATCCCTGGGCAGTGTGTTCCAAATTTTGGGAACCAGGTGCATGAAAGATCTCCCTCCCCATCTGGCTCTTTTTATTCTGCCCTCTTGCATGAGAAGCTCTGCTGAGGATCTTAGGTTCCTGCTTGGGATATAGTGAGCGGCCAGTTTTTTATTAAGGCAAGTCCTCTATCATTCATGGCTCTGTGGGCGATACATACTGCCTTAAATTTGATCCTAGCCTGGACTGGGAGCCAATGTAATGTCTTCAGGGCTACCCTGGCTGACTGCTGTCTCGGGATTTGGAGCAAAGTCCTTGCTGCGGCATTCTGTACTACCTGCAGCCGATTTATGACGTATTTGGGTGCGCCAAGATACAAAGAGTTCCCGTAATCCAGCCGTGACATAATTAATGCTTGGACCACAGTTCTGCGGGTTTGATCAGGTATGATAGGGAGGATTTTTCGGAGCATACGAAGTAATCCGAAGCATTTGCCTGAAAGTTTCCTTGCTTGGGTCTCCATACTTAGACTTTTGTCTAGCTAGATTCCCAGGTTTTTAATAGCGGTTTTAGGGGTTGGGGGTTCTCCCATCTGGGTCGGCCAGCTGATGGTATTTCTGGGGACTGTTTTGTTTCCCAGGAACATAAGCTCCGTTTTATCCCCATTAAGTTTTAGGTAGCACTTACACATCCAATCTGCTATTCGTGTCACGCATGGTCCCAAGTTGTTGTGTAAGGAATGGGGGCCGTTCGTCACTGATAGTACTAGCTGTGTATCGTCAGCGTACGATACTATGGATAGACCAAATTCTTGTACCATCTCTGCCAGTGGTTGCATGTACAAATTGAAAAGTGTGGGGCTTAGTGCGGAACCCTGTGGGACCCCGCACGATATTTGGAGAGTATCGGATAGATGCTCCCCTTCCAACAGTTGGAAGGACCTGTCTTCCAAGAATGAGGTCAGCCACTTTATCGCCGTGCCTGTGATACCTGCTTCCTTTAACCTACGGATCAGTGTGCAATGGTCCACCGTATCAAATGCGGTGCTGAGATCTAGGAGCAGGATAGCCGCTGTGCACCCCTGGTCTAGAACTCTCTTTAGTTCCTCAGTCACCACCAACAAAGCTGACTCCGTGCTATGTTGGGGTCGAAATCCCATTTGTGTATTGTGTAGCATTTGATTTTCTTCTAGATATTGGGACAGGGTCTGATTCACAGTTTTTGGGCGATTTTGCCTAGCAGTGGTAAAAGTGAAATGGGTCGGTAGTTTCCAGGCTCAGCTGGATCCAGCTGTGGTTTCTTTAGCAATGGTCGTATAATCGCGTGTTTCCATGATTTGGGAATCAGGCCTTGGGACAGAGAGAGCGACACCAGAGCTGCTGTGGTTGATTTCGTTTTTGTGCTGGCCTGTAACAAAATGTCTGGTGTAATCGGATCTTGGGGAGAGCCAGATTTAATCATTTGCAGAATTGAGGTCAGGTCCTCTTCACGTAAATTAGCTAAATGATCTAGTCCCACTCCTGTTTTAATTCTCAGATTTTCGTCAATGTTGGGGTGAGTATCAACTATCGTGGTGTTTCTGCTTTGTTGCAGGTTATCATATAGTATTTCCACCTTGTTTTTAAAGAATTTCGCCATCTGATTACATCTTTCTTTGGAGGAAGATTGGTTGTTCATTTCATGGTTAGTGGATGTTAAGGAGCGCACTACTTTGAATAGTTCTTTTGAGGAATTATACGCTGAATTAATTTTTTCTTCAAAGTATTTGGCTGAGCCTGAGTCATCTCCCTATGGTATTGTCTGATAGCCAGCTTGTATTGGCTTTTGATGGCGGGATCATAGTTTTTTCTCCATAGCCTTTCCATTCTTTTACAGGATTTTTTTATCAGAATTAATTGCTCATTAAACCATGGTGCTTTTTTCCTCACTGGGAGCTTACTTTGTCTGGTTTTCTGAGGGTGCTGAGCTGCTACTTTATTAATCCAGTCAGCCCAGATCTTATCCGCCTCTTCTACACCACCTGTCAGACATGGGGCTTGATCTTCCAGTTCATTCCTCATGCTGTCAGGTAAAGTTTTTGGCCATTTATTCCTAATCCCGGTTGATTTGTGACCAGTGTGTCGTGTCTGTGGATTTTCTAATGTAATCGGGATGAAGTAGTGATCAGACCACGGCATTGGTATTGAGGTCCCTACCTTTAGATTAAGGTCGTTCGAAAAAATGGCATCCAGTGTGTGCCCCTTTTCATGAGTGCTTGTTTTTATCATTTGTTTCAATTGCATGGCCTCCATGTCATGAATTAGTCTTATCGCTGTGGCACTGTCTGGTTTATCCAGATGGAAATTAAAATCACCCAGTAGCGTGGTGGAGCTCTTGCTGGCCACCATGGCTGCTATTAAACTGGGTAGTTCCTCTAGGAAGGGGTGGCGGGTCCTGGTGGTCTATAGAGCAGTGTGCCTGAGAAAGAGCTATTAGGTGAGAGTTTAAGGCTAAATTGTACTGCCTCGCTGTTGGTAATAGTAATGGGTGAGATCAGACATTCATAATCGTTTTTGTATATGATTGCTACTCCCCCTCCTGTTCTACCCATCCTATCTTGTCTTTGGATGAGGAAATCTGGGGGTAATGCTTGGACTATGTCAGAGGAAGAACAGTCTTTCAACCATGCTTCAGTCACGAAGAGAATGTCGAGTTCTTCGTTCTCTATTAGCAATCTGATTTCTGTGGTGTGTGCTGGTAAGGATCTACTATTAATAAGTCCCATTTTCCACAGCTTACTCTTTGTGGACCTGTCTGAATGCAGTTGCCATTCAGCCTTTCCTGAGTTGAGCTTAGTCAGGCATAGTGGACATGTCATTTCCTTACCTATCAGGCTTGTTGGTGGGAGAGTCCTCTCGCATCGAGCTCCTCCAGAGTACCTCAGTGAGAGTAACTCTGTTCGATCATATGTAATGAGCTTACCATTTTTTAGGTCAGTACCGGCATAGTTTATAGCCCTTGGCCGTGTCCGGACGTGGACGGGCGCAGACGGGCTTGCCTTAGGCGCGCCTTCGGCGTGCCAGCTGCGTGCGTCCGCTGCGCGTCCGCTCTGCGGGCGCCATAAGTAGGCGTTTGACTAACGACTAGACCGCTGACCTGTCCCTCGCTCCCCACGAGGGCGGGTCCTCTCAGCTGTGTTCACTAGTCCTGCTCCGCCCAGCCAGCCGTTCAACTACTCGGCGTAATGTCAGGGTTCCCCACCAATTAATATATTTAGCCCTATTACAGAAATCTATAGGAATTTTCATTTTTCAGAAGTGACTTTTATTGACTTTCTCAGAGTATGCACAATAAAATAGTTCTACAACTTATGACAATAAATTTAATTCATGATCAAGACAAGCCTAAGTGCTGCAATATAAGCATTTGCTTTTCACAGTACAAAAAGCAAGACTTACGGCTTATAAAATTCACCTTTTACTTTGTTCACAGCTTCCCTAACAAAAGCTCCTGACCCCACCACTGAAGCGGTCAACAGCCCCTGGGCCTTTGAAACTCAGGCCCATGTGGACCTTCCTGGGCACTCACATTCTCTCTCCTTTGAGACTTAGTGCAGATTTTTGAATGGTTTCTTCTTTTCTTTTCCTTTTGTTAATGACAGTGTTAATGACACCGGAGGGCATACAGTTTTGATATGGCAATACATGCACCTCCTTTCAGCATCTTTCATTGAGGTGTCTCAGCTATATGGCCCCTGGGCTTCTCACTCACCTGCTGTGTCTAGAGCTAGTAGAGCTAACAAGAGGAAGAAGACAGGCAAAGTATGATGGTAAGGCTGTGGCTATTGAACTTTGTGCCCAGGCAGGCTTCTCTTTCCTGCCCTTTTGCCTCCTGAGGGCTGGGTTTGCCATGCAATGCAGTGGTGATTTACAATCCTGGTGCCTTGGGGGCCTCCTCTGCCATGGCTTCTGTGCTAAGGTTTAGGGGCTTCCCTGGGGTATGTCTCTCATGTCCCTAAGAGGTGCAGAATATGTGGTTTAGGTTCCTTTGGGGTTATGCACCTCTAAAGTGGGACACCTCAGCTTGAAAAGGGCAAAATGGATTGAACCTATCCCCTGAGGGAGAACTAAGTTGACCAAGCCCTTTCCTAAAGGAATCCCAATTGCTCTTAACTTTTCTCGATGTTGGTGGGTATTCTGCTCCCCAGGTGCCACATTTGATTTCTTCATGCTGGGAACAAGTAAAAGCAAGCAGATATTTCTGGCCCGCTACTATTTTTCCATGTGCTCGGGGGCCTTCTGACCTCAGAATTCCTTCAGAAACTCTCTGGCCACCTTACTGGTTCTGACACTGTTGCTTCCTCAATTCTGTGAACAGCAAGCTGATAAATACAAAAAAGTGAAGGATGGAATGCTTAAATTAATCTCAACCACTGGTAATTACCCAGGGCTGCATCCCAGTTCCTTATTTCTTTGCCTATCATACCCCTCAATTTAGACCCAGCCAAAAACATATCAGCCTTGGTCCTGCTCCAGTAGGAACAGTCCAGTCCGAACTGTCAAACAAGGTTCTCTTTGAACCAGAACACAAGCAGTCTAGGATGAGTTTTACCTTATTTTGGTTTCTTCAGTCAGGTGCAGTTGTGTTCCTGTGGCACAGTAAGCACTGGACTCTGTCTGGGCATACCTATTGCACTTTGGGCATCACATTCAAGAATACAAAAACAGATGGATGGAATCCTTGAATTATTCTCAGCTACTAGTACTTGGGGAAGCATCCCAAACCATTGTTATTTTGTCCACCATACCACCTCAGATTAGATCCATCGACATGCAAATTATCCTTGTTCCTGCTCCAATAGGAACAGTCCAGCGAAAACCACCAACCAGGTGCTCTCCGAATCAGAACACAAGCAACTCAAGACCAGTTCTGCCTATTAGTGCCTCTTCAATTGGTGCAGGTTGGTCACAGTGGCACAGTGAGCATAGCACCCACGTCTAGGCATAACTGTTGCACTTAGGGCATTACAATAAAGAATACAAAAGTGATGAATGGAATGCTTGAATTGAGACAGCAGTTTGGCTGAATGGGCCCTGGACTTACCTTCCTCTCTAGCCTTGATGATTTGTGGTGAACCACAGTCTTTTCCATCTGCACCATATGAGGTAAGAACTTGGCTTGTTGGTTGAGGGTGGTAAAACCCAACTCAAACAGCAACCACAATCCTTGTCAGGGTGAAGTCACGAGCAAGCCCAAAAGAAAACCTGTGCTTAACCCTTTGGTAGCATGGCACAAAATCAGTCATGCTCAACTTGGAGGCAATGTGTAAAGTATTTATTCAACACTTCAAATAGTAATAAAGAGAAACACAACACAAGAAAAATCCCACACTAATTTAGAAAAATAGAGTAACATTTAATTAATAATTTAATAATAAAGTTACAAAAATCCAATCTGTAGAACTGGAAATATGCATTTTTAAAGGTTTAAGTGAAAATAGTGCCAAAAGCTCAAAGTGCTAACCGTGGTTAACTGGTTGCGTCAGACCGGGACAAAGTCACCAGTTCAGGATAACTGCAGTGGAGTGCAGGCAGGCTATAGGGACCCAGTTAGGCCGGCTGAACAAAGTACCCTAAATCGCAGTCTGTACAGCTTTGCAAGGCTTCACGTCATCAGGAGCCGGTTCCGAAGAAGCTGTGTGGTGAATATTTGCGGGGCTTCACGTCACTTTGTGTCGGTGAGCTGCGCAGCGTAGATTTGCGTTGGTTCTGACTGAGTAGGCAGCGGTACAGCAAGGCTTTGTGGGAATTTGCATTGCTCAGTGTCAATTCCAATAAGGCTTGTAGCTGTGTGGCGGGCTTTGCTGGGCTTCGTATCCGTTTTGATGGGGGTCACAGCTAGGCTTCGGGCCCACTTCCAAGGGTCCAGGACTGGGGTGGCACCACTTGGAAGGACAATACTCCGAGCTGGCCGAGTACAGGTGCTGAGTTAAACATGGAGGAAGCCAGCTCTATCCGTGAGGCTTCTGATCAGGAGGCCAGCCAACTAGATCTTGGAGTCATTCAGGTGGTCCTTGGTTCAAGATGTAGGTCCAATCTTTCTCACTTAGATGGGGGGCAGCAGGGCAGCACAGCAAGGCAACAAAGTGGCAGTCCTTCTTGCAGCAAAGCAGCACAGCAGTCCTCCACAGTTCCAGATGCAGATGTTTTGGTGAGCTGTGTGGGGTAGCTGGCAGGACTTTGCATCGCTTCTGATGGAGCTGGCAGTGGTGCAGCAAGTCTTTGCAGGGCTTTGTCTCACCCGGCGCAGATTCCAATGAGGCTGGCAGCTGTGCGTCAAGGCTTTGCAGGGCTTCGTGTCACTTCGTGTCAGTTGCAGTGTGGACCACGGCTAGGCTGGCAGAGCAGCTTCAGGCCCACTTCCAAGGATCCTGAACTGGGGTGGCACCACTTGGGAGGGCAGGACTCACAGCTGGCAGGGTTCATTTGCGGGGTCGAAGATAGAGGAAGCCTGTTCTGTCCCTGAGACTTCTGATCAGGTCCAGACATTCTCACTCAGGCAGGAGGGCAGCTGGGCAGCACTGCAGTGCAGCAGAGTGGCAGTCCTTCTTGCAGCAAAGCAGCACATGAGTCATCTTCTGAGTCCTCTACAGGTCTAGATGTGCATTAAAAAGTTGATGTCTTTGGTCCAAAATGTATACCTGTCACCAACGTTAAAGTAAGAGAAGCATCTAGAGGTTTCCACCCCCAGAGGTGTTTGAAATGTCCTGCCTCTTTGCCCTGGCTTTAGATTGTCTGGGGTCACAAAAGACTAGTGTCAAACAACTTTGTGAGAGTGCTCAGGCAGGGCCTTTGTGATGTGCAAGTGTGGTAGGTGACAGCTCCGCCCCCTCATTAACTCGGAGTGGCCCATCCTGCCATCACATAGCTTCCCTTTGTCCCACTGTCTGGGAGCAATACACAAAGACCACACCTAGTCATGTGACCCAGGATTCAGACAGCAGACACCAAATGGTTGGGAACAAAGAATGCCAACTTTCTAAAAGTGGTATTTTCAGAATTGTGATAAAAAATCCAACTTCACCATTAAAGACGTTTTTTAATTGCAACTCTTTAGACACCAAACAACATTTCTATCTGCTCCCAATTGACAGTTGGTCCTCGGATGCTTGTTTCCGGTCCAGGGAGGACGTGGCCTGGCGTTTGGGCTGAACTGTTCTCATGGGGAGCAGGGCCACGACTGATTTGCATATGGCTGGGTCCAAGCTAGAATGGCGCAGTGAGCAAAAAGCCAATGGATTTAGGCTCAGATCTCTGATTGGGGGGTGTGTTTGACATTGTTCAGCACTCCTTCCATCAAATAGTTATTTTTCATTTGTCAACCCAAGTGGGACGGGTATAACAAGACGTGAGTCCCTTGCTCGCCATGCCACTGGATTTAAGCTGTCCTGGCTGATGAATCAATCAATCAATCACGGCATTTATAGAGCGCGCTACTCACCCGGGAGGGTCTCAAGGCGCTGGGGGAGGGGGTAAGTTACTGCTCGAATGAAGGGTGATACCCCCGAAACCTGTCCTAGGATACTTGTTTCCGGTCCAGGGAGTACCAGCCCTGGCAGTTCGGGCTGGACTGTTCCCATGGGGAGCAGGGTCAAGACTGGGTTACATATGGCTGGGTCCAAACTGGAATGGCATGATGACCAAAAGAACAATGGATTTAAGCCTAGATCTCTGACTGGGGGTGGGTGTTTGACATTTTTCAGTATTCCGACCATCAATTGTTCATTTTGCAACTTCCTAAAGTGCCATTTTCAGAATTGTGATTAGAAATCCTACTTTACCATTAAAGATGACTTTTAATTACAATTCTTTAGACACTAATTCGATCTTTCTACCTGCTCCCAAATTAAAGATATCGCATATTAAATGTAATAAGCAAACCCGATGTTATTGTAATGGGAGAGGGAGGCCTTGAAGTAGTGAGAAACAAATTTAAGAGCCTTTGGCTACCAGGACACGTAAAACTGAAAAGTGCATGTCCAACCTTTTAAATACACCACACCCTGCCCTCTGGGCACTTTAGGGCCTACTTTAGGGGTGACTTATAAGTATTGAAAAGGAAGATTTAGGCCTGGAAAAGGTTTATTTTGCCAGGTCGAAATGGTAGTTTAAAACTGCACACCAAGGCTGCAATGGCAGGCTTAAACCATGTTGTCAGGGATATTTAAGTGGGTGGCATAATAAGTGCTGCAGGCGCACTAGTAGCATTTCATTTACAGACCCTAGGCACATGTAGTACCCCTTTACAAGGGACTTACAAGTACATTAAATATGCTAATTGAGTGGACGCCAATTCTATCATGTTTAAAATGGAAAGCACAAATTCTTTAACACTGGCTAGCAGGGTAAAGTGCAGAGTGTCCTAAGGCCAACAAAAAATGAGATCAGCAAAGATAGGAGTAGTGAAGGCAAAACGTTTGGGGGAAAACTACCCTAAGGCTGACAGATTTAACACGTTTACCCCCAGCTGAAAGTGGGGAGAACTATCATACCTCCCAGGAGTTCTTATCGCTGAGGCAGAAAAAACGGGTGAGACTATCAGCACTGGCGTAGTTTGACCCAGGACAGTGTTCCTCCATAAAGTTTAGTCCCAGTAGGAAGATGGACCACCTCAACAGTTTGGGATTCTCACCCCTCACCTGCATCATCCATCTGAACTGTCTAAGTCTGACTGGCCTTTCAGTCCTCTATTTCTCTAGAACAAAAGGGGCAACCCAGTAACCAAGGGACCTGGGCTGGACAGTAAATATTTAAAAGTGGTCCCCATGGGGGAAGTGTAGCCCTTGACTTCCAAGGCAATAGTGTCAAAACAGAGGTAGAAAAAAACCATCACAAAAGTAGATTTACAATTATGCGTTTAGTGCATTTATTTTTATATACCTTCTCAGTCATGAATATATACATAAATTCTTAGCGATTATTATGCATTACTTATATCTTGAGACAGATAAGGTGCTCCTACCAAGTGATGACGCAGTGAAAGTAATCAATAGTGAAAAAAGTGCCTACGTGCTATGTACAAAAATATATAGATGTGGCTGATAGGGATAATAGAGTATTTGAAGTCAATACTCATCAAGTGAGTATTGAGATCCACTATCAAATTCTTAAAAACACTGCCCACATATGTTGTTTTGTCAACGTTTCGACCCCTGGGCATTAGTTATTTAAAGCAGGGTCATCATCAGGACGTAAAATATACAGGAAGCACCAATGTTTGTGGCAGGAGATTGCACTGTCAAATGGAAATTCAAATTCTAGTAGATGAAACAACTTCAAGATGGGTATTTATCACAAAATTCAGTTGAAAAATGGGTGCAATGCTGGATGCCTAAATCATCCGAAAATAAGCTCCTTCTCTAAACACATTCCATACAACGCGCTTTAATAAGCAGCTCCCACCAGTTGAAAAATGGGTGCAATTTTGGATGCCTAAATAATCTGAAATTATGTTCCCTCTTTAATTATATTCGGTACATCAGTACATCAATGAGCAGCTTCCATTGTTTCCTTTAGCCAACTCGCATTGCAGATGCGAGCTGGCTCAAGGAAACAATGGAAGCTGCTCATTGATGTACCGAATATAATTAAAGGAGGAGCATAATTATTGATCACTTTCACTGGGCCATCATTTGGTAGGAGCACCTTATCTCTTTCAAGATATAAGTGATGCATAACAATCGCTAAGAATTGATGTATATATTCATGACTGAGAAGATATATAAAAATAAATGCACTAAACGCATAATTGTAAACCTACTCTTGTAAGAGGTTTTGTTGTATTCCGCTTTAGGTGTCCGTATATAGGTTTTCCTGAAACATGTCCTTATATAGGCACAATTTGCATTGCCCTTATATAGGCATAGAATCCCAGTCCTTATTTAGGCATTAGCCGTGCACTCCAAATACAGGCATGGTCACCGACATCCGTCCACCCTAACGTCACAATGAGTTCTTAGAAACCAGACCCTTAAGCTCTTGGGAGTTCCCCTAGCACAGGATTATTGATTTCTCCAAGAACTCATCTATTATGCATGAACCGCTATACCTTTAGGATTCATTCCTGACGTCTTCCTCTGTCCGACTTCACGTCAATACTAACATTCCAAGGCACCTTCCAGGTATAAATATACCTTCCCTTGCCCAAGCAAGTTAGGAGGAGACCTCGACTTCAGAGGAGCCCGTATCCCGGCCTGACGCACTGAGAAGACGCTGTCATCCCTGCTCGCAGAGAATCCAGCTTCCAGTGATCTGACTCCCTTCGCGGGGTGTTAGAGTTCGAGTCCGGAAAGAGATTCCCACCTCTCTCATTCTCAAGGTATGGAGCTGACTAGAACCTAGAGGGACTCTTGGCGTACTAGACTTAACATACTCTTAGTATACCATACTAGAGAATACTTCGCCTACTTCTTACCTTTCCCTACACCTAGACTAGGTTAGGTACATTGAGGTAGAACTAGCTTAGAGATGCATCGTATGAGTACTCGCATTTTTAGCTCATGTTATTTATGTATGTGAATATATGCTAAAAGATAATGCTAGCGCAGTATTATTTATTTCTACTGCTTACGCTGTACATTATATATCTTGCATACTGTCTTGTGATCATAACAGTGCATATCTCTTACACGAGAAACAAGACTGTTCAATAAAACCTTTTATTGAAACGCCCGTCTATTCTTTCTGTGTAACTCTGAGGAAACTAAGCATGCACGATTAGCTGAGTGAAACTGTTATCTATTGTTTCCACGATTCTGAGACGTGTTCCGATTCTAAAGGGAAACAAAGTGGTCATGTTTATGCGTTTGCCAGAAACTACTCCCTTCTTGTTTTCAAGGAGTTTCTAGTGGCCTCTGAGCTAGCTGGCACAAAGTAATTAAGTTTAATATACTCGATAGGGAAGTACCGACCTCAGTCCTATGTCAAGCCTATAAGGTATATTATTCCAATGTGCAGAGCCTATTAGGGAAATAGGAACTACACTACATGGCGCCCAACGGATTGGTAAGGCAGTAATTTAACGCTAGATACTGGGTAACTCAGTCGTGCTTTTCTCTCAGAGACCCCTACTCACATACTCCATAAGACGTCTGGAGTGGGTAGGGTTAAATATCCGCCAAAGCTAAATAGGACAAAAACCCTATATATTAGCTATTTTGGTTTGTTCAACGTTGAAGGATACAGTGTTCCAAAATATTGTGCACCTTATCTTTTGTTTCCTTGAAACTTGTTCTACATTTTTCAAAAAACAAATGTCCGAACACGGGGACAATGACACCGGGAACGGTGTAGCTGCGGCACAACCAGTCGTAACAGCTTTTAACTTTACAGGTTTAAATGAAACCGAGGAGGGTGTTATAGACATCCATCCAAACTTAAGGAGAGCCATCACTCTAAAATTTATAAAACATGGCCTACCACCAAGAGGCGGTAGAGCACTTTTCGTGATAGAGGCACACAAATCCTTTCAGACAGAGGTATTCTATTCATGGATAGTATTCCCAGAATCAAATCCAGTAACAAAACTGTTTCACTTCAACAAAGAAGATGAACCACCAGAGGAATATATTCCTTTCGAGGATATTGAAATTCCACTAACATACCAGGAGCATCAGCTCTGGTTTAAAGGCGCCCTAAAACATCACAAAAACATTACCAGGCTCGGTCCACTAGGTAGACCAGGAGCAACATGGCCGATTCTAGCCGGCTACACTCCTCATCCTGACCTCGATATAATGTCAGATGAGGAATTACTTACTCAACTTACAAAGTTAATAAAAATTTACAGACAATTGGTCCAATATGTGATGCGGACTTTCACAGTCTAACCACCATTGACCATTCCAAATCAAACCCCTCAACAGGGGAATACACTAAAAATTACACCACAGACTTTATACGCAGTCATTGGTAAAATGCCCACAAAACGTGAGCAAATTCCATTCTGGATAGCTCAAAAAATTACTCAAATCGAAGCAGTATTTCCAAATATTAGCCCTTATGAGAAACACAGAATCCTAACAATCTGTTTACCGATGGGGATCCCACCACAACTGGAAGACTGCACCACTTGGGGCTAAGTCTTTGCTGCCATCTATACTAAAACACATGGTGTTCCATCAATTGCAGTAATACCAGATGTCCTGAAACAAATTCAAAACGAATACGGGGCAGAGCCTGCTCTAAATTTAGGTATGAAACTACTGAAAAATTTCGACCAGGTCTCAACAATAATATTATCTAATATTAAAGAGGAGGCAGCATCAGTGGCGATCCGCCAACGATTAAGGGAATTTGATGTTACAGAACATCAAACAGAACTACCCAGAATAATAGAACAATTATATGCAGAATTAGGCAGAGATAGTTTGAGTGGAAGACCATTGAAGCCAAAACTATCTGAGAATCCTGAAAAGGACTCTATTAAACAAACTCCTACATCTTCTAAAAAGAAGTGGGAAACTAATAAACAAAACTCAAACGAGAAACGTTCTCAATCCCGAGGTAGGTCTCCTCAAAAGGAGCACTCTGAAAGGAGGTATAACCTCAGGAATAGGGATAATTTAAGAAAACCTGACAGGTATCAAGATACTGATACACGTTCCTCTCGTACCTTTCAGATATCGTCACAGACATTGGAAAGAAGAGGACGGTCAGCACATAGAGAAGAACGCGTGAAATCCAAAGACGACAAACACGTTCAGAAAAATAAATCAAAACCTCAATTCTCAAAAAAGAAGGTAGCAGGTCTGAAGATCAGACATGCCGTGGATACTGAGAACACAACTCAAGAACGGAGAATGGGCTCAGACAATGCTGGACAGTGCGGCAGAAGTCACAATAGCTCGCCAGAACCTGAAGGAACTTCTGGAAATAGTGGACTTGAATGAGTACATCACAGTAGAGACTGTAGACACCAGGGTTAGTACTCCACAAAAGTTATATGAAATAACACTCCGAATGGAGGGAGACATACCAAGAAAGGTGAAAACACTCTTTTGGGAGAAACTTTCAAGGGGTTATGATATACTTCTAGCAGAAAAAGACTGGCCACCAACATTTGTCAGGGAGTGCCCACATGGTGAGGACATTATTATGCCTGCCTTCTCCAACCATATTCCAATTCACCTAAAATATACTTATGCCAGGAAATGGGCAGTTGCCCAGGCCCCAGCATTATATAAAAATCATGTAGGATGGGATGAGGACTCACCTCACCATAAAATTAAGTTAAAAAATGAACCTACTGCACAAAGGCAGTACCCAATAAAGCAAGAAGCTAAAAAACAGGTCAGGGAGATCTTAGATCAACTTGAATACCAAGGGGTGATTGAAACATGCACCTCCTCAATGAACAATCCTTTGTTTCCTGTATCCAAACCAGACCAAAATGCACATAGTACAGCATTAATGAATAACATTGTGCGCAAAAAATACAAAACCACATTAGACATTTCAAATGGTTTCTTTTGTCAAAACATAGCACCTGAAAGCAGGTACTTAATGGCTTTCTCAATAATGGGGACCCAGGGTCAATTTTGTCGACTCCCACAAGGGTTCAAAAACAGCCCGGGGTTATTCTCAGCGAGGGTAACAGAGTTACTACAAATTTATGATAATGAGGCATTGTCATATGTCGATGATATCTATCTGACAGACGATGACCTGGATAGGCACTTGAACAGGGTGAGTACCATTATATTGGGCTTCGCCTCTGAGGGCTACAAATTCAACTTTAAAAAATCCAGAATTGCGCATCTCAATGTCCTTTTTCTAGGATATGAGCTTTCAAGTGAAGGCAAGAGCTTGGCAGCTAACTTTTTAGAAAAGTGTGTGCTGCTCCAACCTCCAAAAAAGCTGAAACACTTACAATCCATCCTGGGTTTCCTAAATTTTGGAAGAACGTACATTCTAAATTACGCAGAAAGGGTTAGACCTCTCTACGCATTAATCAAACCTGATTTTTCAATCAAAAATTTGACACAAGAACACACAGAAATCTTGCGTTCACTTCAAGCTAACATGTTAGCAACAAATCACTTACAAACACGCGTAAGTCAACGCAACTTAGTGATCCGAATAATTTCGGGTCAATGCGGATTCACCTACTTAACATTTAATGAGGGTTAAAAAGTACCAATAGCATACAAATCTCATTTGTATACACAAGCAGAAATGCGCTTCACTTCAACTGAAAAAATACTGACAGCAGTTCAAACCGCTGTAGCAAAAGAAAGAGCCCTAGCCCAAGGGAAACGCATTATTGTTGTAACCCCGGTACCAGCCTTAGAAGCGGTCACAAAAGCGAGCATTCCAAATGCTAAAGCTTTACATCCTAGATGGATACAATGGGTTAATTCTCTTGCTGCAACAGATGTTGAATATGTTTTTGATCCTGATTTAAAAACACAAGCGTTCCTGCAATATGAACATGAATGTCCTCTGCCCACTGAAATTCTGCCTCTCGATCAGTACGAATTCATAATTTACACTGACGGATCCGCACAACCCGCTACAGGGAATAAGCAAGCTTGCAGTGCAGCATGCGCAATCGTTAAAGGTCGCATGCAAGATGGTAACTTCAGACCAATGGTCACTAAAACTCAATCTCTAGGAGATTGTACAGCTCAGCGAGCTGAACTACAAGCATTCAAACTGGCACTTGAAAGTACAGATCGCGAATTCCCCACACTGATAGTGTGCGATTCTTTTACTGTGTTCAGTCGTATAATGAATATATACAAAATTGGCTTGAAAATGGGTTCAAAGATGCAAAAGGTGGCACAATAAAGCATAAAACGCTTTGGGAACAAGTAGTTCAGTTAAAAAATTAACTACCAAAGGCTCACGTGATACATACACTGAGTCATCAACGTGATGGCGTTCACGTTGCAGGGAATTCATTGGCTGACGAAGCCGCAAAGGGGGCTGTTCACACGGCTTCCGTAGCTGCGATCACTCATTCAAAAACGAGAATAGACAGTGAGATATTGTTGGCTGTCAATGCTTCAACCAAAGGCAGTGGTGCAGCGTTACCAAAAAAGTTTCCACTCAAGTACTCTTATGTAATTGATGCGAACAACGTTCCTTTTGCTCGAATCCCTGGAGTGGGGGTTAGGGTGATTCCAAACATGGAACGTAGAGCAGCTTTGATTTATGAAGCACATCTGGGGGAGGGTCTGTCACATCAAGGGATCTCTAAAACAATATTGACGTTAAAAGAGATGTACTGGTGGCCTGGAATGAATACACAGATTCACATCTTCATCTATGACTGCATAGACTGTAAGGTACAGCGTGATGCAGATCGCCACCATGCTACGAAGTAGCCTGCCTAGTACAGACACCACTGTTAGACAGCATTAGACTATCTACGTGCAGGCGTCCTTCTGGACGAATGCAATCCCACACATACTAAGTCAAGGTTCCTATGGATATGGCCTCAGCGCTCAGCTGACGCTCGAACTGTTATAAAAGATTTGCGAGTCTTTATCGGCACATACGCAATAGGCACACTACATTCTGACCAGGGCCCTGCGTTTAGCTCTCTGGCTTACAAAGAAGCCATGGCCAGTTTGGGCGTTGCATTGCGGTACTCCTCTCGTTTCATCCTGAGGGAAATTCTGTTGTGGAAAGGAAAAACCGGGACATAAAGCAATCTATAACAGCTAGAGTATTAGGTACGGGTGATGGGTGGGTCAAACATCTTTATGGGGTACAACGCTCATTAAATAATTTGCCAAAAAGTTCTCTAGGGGGGTCACTCCATATGAGGTCCTATTTGGGACAAGAATGTGGGTTCCTGATCTCGAATGTAAAGGCACAGTGGTGGAAAATAAACCCTTTGATATCAAAGATCGTTTGGCTGTTTTACAGGATCTAAATGAACTAAGATCGAAACAAAGCAACGTATTCCTGAAGCCAACCACCACTGGGGAGAAACCGGCAGTCCCAGCAAGGCCTGTCTGGATCCCAAAAGTTGGGGATCTAGTCAGAGAGAAGATTGCGGACAAGAAGGAATTTGGACCTTCTTACAGACAACCAGTACCTGTCCTAGCCGTTCAAGGAACAAGAACAGTACTTCTGCCGCCCCTTGCTGGAAAAAAGGAGAAAAGATTTGTGTCAATCGACCTCATCAAACCACAGTATGTGGCCAATACTAAATAGTAGGCCTCGTGGACTCTGACCTAGTAGCAGACGCACTCCTCTCGCTACTATCCAAGAGGTTCAGACTGAAAGACTGATAACCATAGAGAATTCAGCAGTAACAGATGAAGGACTAAGCAACAATGCTATGGAACTCATCCCTCTTGAAACTCAAGTAACAGTTCATCCAAATACACCTGTCTACACCAATGTAACAAGTGAACACCTGCTTCCAGCGATTTCAACAAATCCTGATGGAATTCCAACAATTGACAGAACTGCTTCTGGCTATTTAATTAACTTTGATATGTTTTCTGAGGATCCGAGTGAGCCTGAAACGACGCCAGCATCATTAACTTTCAAACAGCAAGTACAGGACTTTTTTCATTTTCTGAAAAAGACTTATCTGGTTTCACCATGGATTGAACTGTGGATTATTTCTGGAATATTTTTCTTTCTGCTTTGGCTAGCTTTGGTTATGACTATCAGCGTGCTTATTAATGGCAGATACATCCGTTTGGATATTGAAAGTAAAAATTTGAACTTACTTTTGAAACCACACAAATCATCCCATCGTGAAACAAGAGACTTGTCAGCAGTGAACATCACAGCCGTTCCTATACAGGATGGTATAGTGTGGGACAAAACTGATTTCGATATCTTCGGTCCTACGGAACTTTTGAACATTCCACATTTATTTAAAATTTCATTAAGTGATTTTATTTCGTCCAGTACCTATTCTGATGATTGGGACTTTGAGACTTTAAATAATATGATGTCTGATCTAGAAAGGTCTGCTGCATTTTCTAACAATGAATATTTAGAGGGTTCATCAGACTATGAACAGCTGTATTGCTATAACCACTATGGTCATCATTTTTGCATAAATCTGCAACACCTAGAAATGTGTTTATGTTTAACCAATGGGAGCATTGTCCTACACCACCAAAAGGTAGTTCAAAAACGTTTGCTAAAAAGTTTCACTATTTTTCAGGGTACAATACATCTGATCCGGAAACATTTTACTATAAAAATGTAAACAAAACAGGACAGAAAATTATTTTAACAAATACAAAACCGATTTACTCCACAGCATTTATTGCCCAACTGTCTAGACATGGATTCGACTTGTGGAAAGACACAATAGACACAAAATCTGTCTGGGGTTCTAAAGATTGGCAAGTGCAGGGGATAGAAGCTTTGTTTAGAGCATGTATCATCCCTCAGCAAATAATGTTTTTGAATGACACTGTGCAACAAACGTCTTGCCTTGGTTTAGCCAAGATCAAAGACATGAAAACACCTTCTGTACCAACACCTGCCAGTAATAACAATACACAGGCAGCGGTTACAATTGACTCAATACTACAAATCAACAGAACAAATCCTGATTGGAGAAAATGGTTGATCTGGCCCACAGACACAAACATCTGTCAAGAAAGATTCCTGAATAAAACACAGGGCTTTACTATTCATAGGCCAGACCCATGATACGTCCAAAGACAACATCCGGGGGTAGTAACAACATACAGTGTAGGAAAATTATGCCTCGACTGGCTACAAAAATCTACACTTGAGGATGTGAAACAACACTTATCTTTACTTGAAGAAGACGCAGACCGTAGGGAATTCTTGCTAGACCACGAAAACCGCATCAAAAGCGTTTCATATATGCCGGCATCTATGCTGCTTATAATGAAGCATGGAAGGTTTCACAGGTAGAGGCCGCAGAACAAATACGTGAACTTGATCGTATTAACTTAGAGAAAACCTCTCTGTGGTCGACAATGGGTTAACAACTTTGTCATCCAGAATTTATTCATTGGACAACATTGTATCCTCTGCTATTGACATACTGGAACAAGACTTAGCCATGTTACAACAAGGCCAATCTCAGTTACGTTCTATTATGTTATAGGCTGGATGCTGCAATCTTTGCGTGCGGGCTATGTGCCTTGGCGTTTTATCAACACGTCGGCTCTGTTTGCAGAATACAATCTGACTGATAAACAGATCGAACTGGCACAAAGGGGAGCAAAGTATACAGTGCTGAGCATTGAAAAACTGGAGAAATTACCATTCACTGTGGCAGAAAAACCAGCTACAGAATGGCTGATTCATGGCAAAATCACTCTGCCTGCCACTACTTTTCAGTTTCAGTATTGCCTCAAACAAATGCAAGCGGGCAAATATGAAAGGTTGGGTAAAGAATACATTAAGATATCCTGGGATTTACCATACGAATACAGATGTTGGAGTGGGGATCGTGAAGTGTTTCTTAGCGGTACAAACTGTGAAAATGCACTAAGTGGTTCACACATATGTCAAGACATTTCTTTACATGGTGCTTGTAATGGTTCTGTCGCAAATTTGTCCTGCCACCAGCAAGGTACACCAGCAGCTGTGATTAATCCAACATTTGGCCAACTTTCTAATGGGAGTTTCCTCATGTTGAATGATCAGAGTTGCTGTGGCATGTTGCCAGGCATCCCATATCTAGTAACGGTAGACTCCAGGGTCACTTGCTGTATGCAAGTATTGTTCCCCCCAATAGATACAGTCAGGGAGTCGCCTTTATGGCCTTCATTGAATGTTTCTTTTATACGATTTGATACTTTAAGCAGAATGAAAGCCATGCTTTTGCAACAAACAGTGCCTTTGACCTGGGCCAAAGAAATCTATGATTTACAAATTGCAAGGACTTCGGCTGAGATACAGGCTTTAATTCGTACAAACTGCCCTATACATTTCGCAGAAATGATGGGACGTATCTTTAACATGTCTGATACGAGCGGAATTGTACATGTATTTAAGACCATCTGTTCAGGGCTATTAGCACCTTTCCAGGCAGTCCTCGGAATCATCCCAAACTTCGCACATTCGGTGTTTGGTGGTGTGCCATTAATTCTAGCACTTGTTGCAGGAATCCTATTTCTATTCCTACTATTACACTATGGCAAGCCTATCCGCCGACATCACTCTGAGCGATGTGGAGAAAGCTCTCCTAGAACGGAAGTGCCGTGAGCGCATAGCACAGCTTTTGGGCATACCTCGTCTACGGGAACTTAATACAACATGGTTCCTGTCATTCAGACCAATCTGGCAAGATTGCATATTACCTGTTCTACGCTGCCTGCTTTGCGGTGAAGAATGCGTGCTAGACACCTGTCTAACACTCCCATCAGTCATGCCAACGGATATCGATACTCTGCTGGACCCGGTAACGGCCCATGCTCTGTGTTGTCCCCAGAGGTTACCAATCCTGATGACGGCATTCATTGAGATCTCACAGACGCTTCCTGCTGCTGCTGAGGTACGAGATGGATCAACAGGCACACAGGTAACAACGGACGCAAACATTGCTGCAGCTTCTTATGCTGAGGGCGATGCTTCTCATCTCTGTGCAGTTAATCTCCTACACGAGGTGTTCCAAATGTCGCCAACATCGGTTGACGATATTTTGTCTACGGAAATAGATGATTTCATGTTTACACCAGACCCATACACTGACTTTGATTCAGCTCACAGTGTACCAGGGATGCAATGAATTTGACCTTCATATTTTCAAAAACTTGGAACTCTTCCCAAAATTGAACTTTTTTGAAACTACATGGCAAATCAATCTGCTTACAGTAGAACTATTCTTATAAAACGGACTTCTTTGAGAACTTCCAGGGACACATTGTCACCTTATTTGTCTAAAATTTCATTTACTTCCATGATATGAAATGGCTTTGATTTTTGAAATACTTATCAAACATTTCGTCATATGTATATATTACTGTTTATTCATTCATGTTGCATTTCTTTCCAATATATGCTTAGCATGAAAACATTGCTTTAAATTGTACAGTACCTATTGCATTCAGCAGTTTATTTTTAAACTTCTTTTAATATGCTTTTAGAAATGTTTTTAGCAATATGTGGTACTCAAATTTATGTTTAGCATTTAGTATTATCGTTCATTCGAAAGTGGAGTGGGTGTTGTATTCCGCTTTAGGTGTCCGTATATAGGTTTTACTGAAACATGTCCTTATATAGGCACAATTCGCATTGCCCTTATATAGGCATAGAATCCCAGTCCTTATTTAGGCATTAGCCGTGCACTCCAAATACAGGCATGGTCACCGACATCCGTCCACCCTAATGTCACAACGAGTTCTTAGAAACCAGACCCGTAAGCTCTTGGGAGTTCCCCTATCACAGGATTATTGATTTCTCCAAGAACTCATCTATTATGCATGAACCGCTATACCTTTAGGGTTCATTCCTGCGTCTTCCTCTGTCCGACTTCACGTCAATGCTAACATTCCAAGGCACCTTCCAGGTATAAATATACCTTCGCTTGCCCAAGCAAGTTAGGAGGAGACCTCGACTTCAGAGGAGCCCGTATCCCGGCCTGACGCACTGAGAAGACGCTGTCATCCCTGCTCGCAGAGAATCCAGCTTCCAGTGATCTGACTCCCTTCGCGGGGTGTTAGAGTTCGAGTCCGGAAAGAGATTCCCACCTCTCTCATTCTCAAGGTATGGAGCTGACTAGGACCTAGAGGGACTCTTGGCATACTAGACTTAACATACTCTTAGTATACCATACTAGAGAATACTTTGCCTACTTCTTACCTTTCCCTACACCTAGACTAGGTTAGGTACATTGGGGTAGAACTAGCTTAGAGACGCATCGTATGAGTACTCCCATTTTTAGCTCCTGTTATTTATGTATGTGAATATATGCTAAAAGATAATGCTAGCGCAGTATTATTTATTTCTACTGCTTACGCTGTACATTATATATCTTGCATACTGTCTTGTGATCATAACAGCGCATATCTCTTACACGAGAAACAAGACTGTTCAATAAAACCTTTTTATTGAAACGCCCGTCTATTCTTTCTGTGTAACTCTGAGGAAACTAAGCATGCACGATTAGCTGAGTGAAACTGTTATCGTTTCCACGATTCTGAGAAGTGTTCCGATTCTAAAAGGGAAACAAAGTTGTCATGTTTATGCGGTTCAATAACAACAAAAGAGTGAGTAGAAAAGGGACGATGGGGAACGTAGCACGAGGAAAAACCTCTTATTTAAAAGAACCCTCACTCACCAACCTAGTTGGTGACATGCTTCATCATTGGGTTCCCACCAGAGAGGCCGAGTGCCTCCCTGGTGTGCTACGACGCCTGAATTACAGCGGAGCGGGTATTTTGTTGGGGTAGTGTCAGTGCAACAGTGAAGGTAGTGCAAGTTAAAAGATATCTGGTTTAATCCCAAATCAATTTTATTGGTGGAAAACCAGGTAACATTAAAAACAAGTGAAATGGACACTAGGTGCCTAGCTAAATTGACCAGGCGCATCCAGATTGATTTAAAAGTGATCAATGGTCAACATGTTTCTGCTTATAATGTGTAATTTACAAAGCTTTCATCAGGACCAGGCCTCCACGGCGGTGTACACTCGCTAAGGTGTACCCTAACCAGTGGAGGTATATGGATGGTAAAACTCACGGTTTTACCATAGGGCCTTCTGGGATTCCAAAAAGCCAAAGAACTCTGTAAGAAAACACAAATACAACAGTTTTGTAAGTTCAGTGGTATTTCTTGCCAGGTATTCTGGAGGTCTAAAATGTTTAAGAAACCTTGTGCTATTAATTGCCACAGCGTGATTGTATCACGTACACCTTTCAATCAGGCAAGCGTGTCAGACATACCGCCACTCCGTGTCTATTTGTCTCCGGAGGGGTCATTATTACTAGATAAATACTAGTAACATTTAACGCTTTACTTAGTGAGCGTAATAGAAGCATTCTCAATTATGCAACAAACTTGGAATATAGTGACAAACCCGTTAAAAACGCGGATAAAGTGTGCACGCGTTTGTTAAAATCCAAAGGCAGCTTTTCAAAACATGGAGAAATTAGGGCTTACGTGAAGAAACTACTAGCTTCACGTCATGGGTCCGGGAGGGGTTAGAGATGCTGGTGGAATCTATACAAGATAAAAAGGAAGTAAGTTTCTAGAGAATCTCCGGTGAGTTACCGGTGAACCTCGTGTCAAAGTAACAATCACCACCCCGGAAACCCCCAGCCTACTTACTTCCAAAACAGCACTCTCCCGCACACAACCTATCGGTGCCAAACCTCGGACCCGAATGTTACTACGATGTTTCAGCTGGAGAAAGAAATGCCGATTCTCAATCACGTGACCCGTGCGTAAACCACCGAACGCGGTGCGTCCAGGACACGTGACTTCAAAGACTAGACTGCAAAGGTCGGGACTTAAAGCGCTTAGTAATAAAGTTGTTATTTACTTGAAACAACTCTGTACTGAAACGATATGAAGTCTAAATGACTAATTTAAGTAAACTGTGATAGAAATAGATAAAGTATGGGGTCAAATGGTACTTGTGAAACCAAATAATAATGACACACGAGTATCGGAAAATATTAAAGACACTATACTCTGAGCATAATAACCCTATTGAAATCTATATACATAGCAGATGATAATGGTATGGGCTAATCAACCCGCGACCGCTGCGGGAAAACCTCCCCTTCGGCCAATACCTCCGCCTCAGACGCAATTGTAGCGAATTGACGAATTTTAGATCCCAGGCAGAGGACCTTACAATCAAACTCCAGAAGCGGGGGTGCCCCGACAGTATTTTAAAAAGAAGCTGCAAGAGGGCCAGGAACCAACACAGGGAAGCCCTTCTGGAGGAAAATCCCAGAAGTTCAGTGGAAATACCACTTACATGCGTTACAACGTACAATGTGGCTTCTAATGCTGTCAGTAAATCAATAAGGAAGCACTGGAGAATCCTGGAGAGTAATAATCACAAGTGGGAAAAACCGCTCTTCTCTTTCAAAAGAGCAAGGAGCATTAAGGATACCGTAGTACATACGCGGCCCAGTTTACCAGAAAGGGAAGAAAATCGTTCAGTCCTGAATGCCTGGGGACTTCCTCCTGTGACAGGTCATTTCCCATGTGGGGCGTGCAGCGTGTGCCATTTGACTATCGCTACCAAGTACCTGGAACTTGAAACTGGAAAAATATGGTCACAAAAGGCCCATACCAACTGCAATTCCGCAAACGTGGTTTATTTGATTACTTGCCCGTGCGGTTCCAGGTATGTGGGTATGACTACGCGTAAGATTAAACAACGAATATGTGAGCACAGGAGCAATATCCGATGCCGAAAAAACACTACAAAACTTACTGATCATTTTTTACAGCAAAATCACACTACAAATGATTTGAGTTGGACAATTATTGAGCAATTGAGGCAAAGTCCTACTATACAGCAAGCGCTTTTCGAGAAGGAACAACGTTGGATTTATCGCCTTTCTACACATATGATAGGGCTTAACGATAATATCCCTTGGGGTTCAGTAATGAAACGTTGACATCACTCGATTATAGTCTCAGCCCTTATGCCTGACCAATGACTCAGTCCCTTGAGCATGGAGGGTTACTCCCCTTTTTCACCTTTATGCCTACCTGTGTCCTCACTGACTGATTTGGGACCACCATTGCCCTCTAGACACGCTTTTAGGAAGTTACTGACTTATAGTGTAATGAGTGTATACATAGTTAATGGTTGATTAGCCCATACCATTATCATCTGCTATGTATATAGATTTCAATAGGGTTATTATGCTCAGAGTATAGTGTCTTTAATATTTTCCGATACTCGTGTGTCATTATTATTTGGTTTCACAAGTACCATTTGACCCCATACTTTATCTATTTCTATCACAGTTTACTTAAATTAGTCATTTAGACTTCATATCGTTTCAGTACAGAGTTGTTTCAAGTAAATAACAACTTTATTACTAAGCGCTTTAAGTCCCGACCTTTGCAGTCTAGTCTTTGAAGTCACGTGTCCTGGACGCACCGCGTTCGGTGGTTTACGCACGGGTCACGTGATTGAGAATCGGCATTTCTTTCTCCAGCTGAAACATCGTAGTAACATTCGGGTCCGAGGTTTGGCACCGATAGGTTGTGTGCGGGAGAGTGCTGTTTTGGAAGTAAGTAGGCTGGGGGTTTCCGGGTGGTGATTGTTACTTTGACACGAGGTTCACCGGTAACTCACCGGAGATTCTCTAGAAACTTACTTCCTTTTTATCTTGTATAGATTCCACCAGCATCTCTAACCCCTCCCGGACCCATGACGTGAAGCTAGTAGTTTCTTCACGTAAGCCCTAATTTCTCCATGTTTTGAAAAGCTGCCTTTGGATTTTAACAAACGCGTGCACACTTTATCCGCGTTTTTAACGGGTTTGTCACTATATTCCAAGTTTGTTGCATAATTGAGAATGCTTCTATTACGCTCACTAAGTAAAGCGTTAAATGTTACTAGTATTTATCTAGTAATAATGACCCCTCCGGAGACAAATAGACACGGAGTGGCGGTATGTCTGACACGTTTGCCTGATTGAAAGGTGTACGTGATACAATCACGCTGTGGCAATTAATAGCACAAGGTTTCTTAAACATTTTAGACCTCCAGAATACCTGGCAAGAAATACCACTGAACTTACAAAACTGTTGTATTTGTGTTTTCTTACAGAGTTCTTTGGCTTTTTGAATCCCAGAAGGCCCTATGGTAAAACCGTGAGTTTTACCATCCATATACCTCCACTGGTTAGGGTACACCTTAGCGAGTGTACACCGCCGTGGAGGCCTGGTCCTGATGAAAGCTTTGTAAATTACACATTATAAGCAGAAACATGTTGACCATTGATCACTTTTAAATCAATCTGGATGCGCCTGGTCAATTTAGCTAGGCACCTAGTGTCCATTTCACTTGTTTTTAATGTTACCTGGTTTTCCACCAATAAAATTGATTTGGGATTAAACCAGATATCTTTTAACTTGCACTACCTTCACTGTTGCACTGACACTACCCCAACAAAATACCCGCTCCGCTGTAATTCAGGCGTCGTAGCACACCAGGGAGGCACTCGGCCTCTCTGGTGGGAACCCAATGATGAAGCATGTCACCAACTAGGTTGGTGAGTGAGGGTTCTTTTAAATAAGAGGTTTTTCCTCGTGCTACGTTCCCCATCGTCCCTTTTCTACTCACTCTTTTGTTGTTATTGAATTCATACGTTAGGGGGAATAAGAGTGACCCTCTCCCTCTCTCTCTTGTTGATATTATATGTTTATGCGGTTGCCAGAAACTACTCCCTTCTTGTTTTCAAGGAGTTTCTAGTGGCCTCTGAGCTAGCTGGCACAAAGTAATTAAGTTTAATATACTCGATAGGGACATACTGACCTCAGTCCTATGTCAAGCCTATAGGGTATATTATTCCAATGCGCAGAGCCTATTAGGGAAATAGGAACTACACTACAGTTTTTTCTATCTCTGTTTTGACACTTTTACAGTCCTCGACAGCAGACCACTTTTCTTGCCTGGACAATCCAACTACTGAAGCTTTGAAACACTTGCAGTGACTGTATGCATGAACAACTTTCCAATGTGCCCATTCCTGGGACACCACAGCAGGATCAGTCCAACAAGAGTCGAGATCACCCTCTCCTTCAGGATCCTCAGCGAGTCCTCCCTCCACTCCTCCTGGTAGGAAGTGAGAAAGGTGGTGTGACCAGTCCTCTAGAGAGATCACAGACTCCAGAATATATGTCAGGAATGGGTTCACCCAAAACTCCTGACAGGGGTTCATCTTCTATGCTGAACCTTCATCTTTTGTTTTGATCGTCTCAGTATTCTGAGCCTGAGCATGCACTTAGAAATGTAAGTAACATTTCTTCTCTACAACCATTGATGTCACCAAAAGGAATCAAACCAGTATCTATTGAGTAGTTCTGAAAATGGCAGCTTAATCCAACCATGAGGCACAACTCTCTCTGAGCCATTCTTCACCCACCCTGGCATTCTTGTGACCTCTCTCGCTGTTCAAGAGGAACCACTGCTGGGAAGCAGAGGCAAAATACTGGACACTTCTTTTTTCAAGTCTCGGGTTCAGCCATGCCCTGAGTTAGCAAGCAAATGTAGAATGATGGCTTTGTATATTCTGACTCCAGAGAAGTAATAAAAGGCAGCGACACTGACCCATCTATCATGTTCCAATCCAAGGTTACAGTTTAATCACAATTTAACATATAAAGTGTACAGTGAAATCACTACACTTGACACCCTTTAGGGGGGAGGAGTGGTGGGATAATGGAAACTTTTCTGGTTGATGGAGGCGTAGGGTTAACTACATTTCTTCATTTTCCTTGTGATTTTGTGAATGTTGTCAAGGTTTGTATTCATACTGTGTTTTAATTTGTGGGGCCTAACTTGCTGTAGGCCTTGATGTATTCTTTTTATATATTTTTTCACATCCTAACTTCCTCTATGCTAGAGATATTTATTATCATATTTTGTTTTTTTAAATTATTTTAAGGGCTTACGGATGGGTTTGTATTCATACCAAATTAAGTTTTTTTTGTCCATATGTGCCGGTTATTGGGTAGGGTCATGGTGATTCTGTAGTCCAGGACCATGAAGCTAGACATTTTCCTTTGTTCTTCCACATGTGCTTGCCCACTATTTTTGTGTGTTTGTGACATTTTTCTGGTTGCTGGAGGCGTGGGGTTAACAACATTTCTTCATTTTTCTTTTGATTTTGTGAATGCTGTCCAGATTTGTCTTCATACTATGTTTTAATTTGTGCGGCCTAACTTGCTGTAGGCCTTGGATGTGTTCTTTTAATATATTTTTTCACATCCTAATTGCTTTTGTGCTAGAGATATTTATTATTATTTTTTGCTTTTTAAAAATTATTTGAAGGGCTTGCGGATGGGTTTGTATGCATGCCAAATTAAGTTTTTTGTCCATATGTGCCTGTTATTCGGTAGAGTCATGGTGATCCTGTAGTCCAGGTCCATGAATCTAGATGGTTGATTAATTGTGTTTCTTCAACTTTTAAAATAAATTTGGAGAGTTAATTGAGGCCTATTGCGGTTTGTGTTTAGGGCATTTTTAAAGTTTATTTTAGGTTAGTTTATTTACTATAAAGTTTAATATATTTTTTTCATTTTTTTCTATACTTTACCATAGGGAGATCTCCACACTGACTGTAAAGCCCTCTTATGGTAAAGTATAAGGAAAAGTAAAAAAGTTTATTTAATGCCCAAAAAATGATTAAAACTATCATTATGATATAAATATTAACGCACATTAATTGATAGATGTATTTAAATGTAAAATAAAAGAAACTCTACAGCACTATTAACTTAACTTTGAATTACAAATTTAAATTTAAATATATAAAAATAAACAGAAATTATTTTCTTGAACCTTAAACTAAAAAATAAACTCCTACCTTTTTATTATGCATTAGTAATAATAAAAGTATTGTATGGAAATTAAATAAAACTATTTTAATTAAATGTTAGTAAAAAAATAATATTACATTAATTTATAAATTCAGTTTGTTAAAATAGTTTAAAATTAAATAATACATGTTTTACTTTTAGATCTTTTTAACATTAAACTATATTTGTTAATATTTTTAACTATTTTAAATAATGCAAATTTATTTTACATTTTTTTGCTATGGGTTTTCATAATTATTCCCTACCTCTATTGTTTTCTATGGGAGAATGTTGGAGTACCAGCAGTGGGCCATATGTGGTGCTATATTCACTTCAATTATGATCTAATTGTCTACTGTTTTGGGTTAATTTGTGGTTGTCGTAACTTTAGAATTGCAGTTTGTAAATAGCAATGGGCTTACTCTTTTGTGAATGGGGCCTAAAACCTCTCCATAAACCTTGCTAAACCCATATTTACTCCACCCTAAACCCCTCCCATTTAGGTCTCTTTTTCCAGCCACTCCCCTCGTTCTCTCATATGTACTACTAAGTAGTAATCTTACATGTGCAAGGATTTCTTAATAGAAAAGATAGGAAAACGGGACATGGAGATTTACACTTGTAGGTTACTGAATAGCATTTTGTAGTACTTTAGTAGTGCTATTGTAGTATTACTAAAAATACTTCAAAATGCATCTTGTGAGGAGGCTCTATATGATTATAAATCTTACTTTCATTCCCCTGCTATGAAATATCTGATACAAAAAAATAATCATGATAACATTTAAAAATGATAAACATCAGTTACCTGTGGACGCCACCTCGATTCCTAACAGGTGAAGCAAGCCATGTTCCCTGTCAACAATATCTGCTCAGTGGTGAATGACCCACACTTGCTCCCAGTAAAGTGTCCACTCCCCCATAGGGTAACTCTTGTCGGGTCTGCCTCCAAAATGACGGAGAAG
The DNA here is from genome assembly GCA_963921515.1 of Calotriton arnoldi. Lineage (NCBI taxonomy): Eukaryota > Metazoa > Chordata > Amphibia > Caudata > Salamandridae > Calotriton > Calotriton arnoldi. The sequence goes on along the minus strand of CAWUFW010003925.1, from coordinate 24,286 downwards.
TGGCGCAGCTCGTAAAATATTGGTATTGCCATCTCTTCCTCTTCAACAACGTGATGCCTGCATCACACCTTCGGGAGTGGGTGGAGGTTCTGGACATGCTGCCTGCCTCTACTATGACTCGGGGTGGGGCAGGGGTAGATGACATTCAATACAAGACAGGGAGGGAAAATAAATGGAAAGAAAGGTAAAACACAAGGGCAGGGCAACAAAACAGAAAGTAAAATAATTTTTTTTTTAAAGTGGGGCCGGTTGGTGAAAATGGATGACAAATGGGTAGGATAGACAGGAAACTTAATAGGCAGGCAGGAGCAGGTAGCAGGACTGAAGAGACACACCCAAAATGGTCGCCTGCATCCATAGCGTTAAGCAAGATTTCGGCATTTTCTTGCCATTTTGTGGTTGGAAAAACAAGTTCACAGTTTTATTGAAAACGTGACCACATACACCCCTACTCCTGACCCCAGCTATACCCAGTTGCTGACCTTGTTTTAAAAGGTTTAAATGTTTACAGCTGAAATTTGTTTTTCCAAGAGCATTGCACTAAGTGATACTTACTACATTCTGGGGTCTGGCAGTGGCCCAAGAAATAGAGCTCTCAATGCAAAAAAGGTAGATGCTTCATGGGTAGGACACACTTCATCACAAGCGCCATTTGTAAAATGTGAATTCTGGTGGCAGAGTGTATCTTTTTAGATGGAGTTAGTTCGTAAAAAACTAAATAGATAGCAGGTGCCCCCCAACAGTGGCGGCTGGTATTTGAAGGCGGTGGTGGGGTGGCGAGTCGTGGGGGCGGAATGAAATTATAAAAATATATATACACTTACCTGTCTGCCGCTGCCACGCACCATCGCCGTCCCCTCCTCTCTGTCCTCTTTCCCGCTCCCAGGGCAGGAAGCAGGATGCACCCAGCTCCCAGCCTGCCGATAGCCAATCACAATGCTGCAATGCAGCATTGTGATTGGTCTGAGCGCCGTGGTTCGGTACTCAGCCAGAGAATGAAATACTGGGCATGTTCTCCATGCATGCTATAATGCAACCTGCATGGAGAACATGCAAAGTGTGCATGAATGTTTGGCCAGCTTCAGAGGGCCGGCCAAACATTCATGCACACTTTAGGGAGTGCAAACCACTCCTCCTCTCCCCGACTGTCAGCAGAGCAGCCCCGTCCAGTCCAGCCGACAAAGCTGCTGCAACAAGGAAAAAATTAAATGATAATAACTTAGAGTTATTATCATTTTATTTTTCGTTTAGTGACACTGCTTGAAAGCAGTGGGGCGACGCTCCTCTGCCTTAGCAGAGGAGCCGCCACTGCCCCCCAATCACCTTGCTAGTGAGGTGACTGTTTAAACTGCATATTATCATGAGGATAGTGATGAGGACTTTAACGTCCAACCGGTTGTAGGATGGCTGCGCAGTCTGAATGGCTCTAAAAGAAAATGTAACTGTGAGGATGTTGAGGGAATGTTGAGTTCTTTAGGGCTTGCCCTTTACTTCAGGTTAGCAATTCATAGCAATGTTGTGTTTGCTCACCTATTGTGATTTTCCAAGTCCTGGGACTTTTTACTCAAGAAATAGAATCAAATTGTACATCAGTTCCCTTGTTTTGATTGTTCAAAGTGTCTTCAAATAGATCATATCCTTCCAGTAATTTTAACACTTGCAATATTTAACTAGAAGTCTGGGGATTCCTGGTGGAAAATAATTCTCATTATCAGATTGTAGTTTTTAACATCTTCACAAACTGTAGTATGTGCCACAGTTATACCAGTGGGAAAATGCTAAAGAAAAAAAGAATAGAATGGTGAATTACTGGACCTGGATATGAGTCATAAAAACACATAGAAATTCCTGGTCTCAGAAGATGGTAAATGTATGCTTCTACTTCAGGGTAGAGCAATGGGAATATGGGGAGAAGTGGAAGGATGGAAAAGGTAAGTTATGGCAGGGGGGAGCATTTTATGCACACCTGCCAGGAAAAAAACAGGGAATGAGCTGAATTTTAATGGTGAAATTGCAGCCCAGAAACATCTGGATCAGGTGTGGCCAAATTCCACATGGTAATTCCACTCTGTCTGACTCCCAATCTATAGAGCCAGTCTGTAGCACACAACTCCATGCACCCTATCTTTCATTGATGGCACTCTACTGGAATGTGCAAAATAAAAGGAATGCCTCTAGTTCAGACCTCAGCCAGCGATCTTTGCTAGACACCACACATTATTAAGTGGTTACAGTAAATTTAAAAACGTTTACATGTAGCAACATTTCCTTAAACTAACTTGACAGTATTTCTTTAACTTACTTTCTTGTTTGTCTAGTTATAAAATATGCTGTAATTTCAGGGCTTCTTTCGAGTTTCCACCTCTGATACTGCTTTATGTTTAAAGGCCTGCCATTTCATTATGTAAGTGAAAATCTATATATACGAAAACAAAACCAGTCCATAACATATTTTAGAAATAGGTTGGGAATTAGTTAAACAAATCGCAACACCCAGAACAATTCTGACTCTGTTGCACACATCCAGCATCGATTCAAGCCTTGAAAAAATAACAGCATTGTTAAAAGTCAAATGGTATTTTATTGAAATTGTAGATGCTTTGATGGTAAGTAAAATGGGCAGCCAGAGTTAAATAAGTCAAAGTAAAAGTTTCCAGAGCTCTGTGGGCTAAATCAACAGAGCCAGATCAAGTGCTGTGTCAAAATGACAAGATGTAGGTAATTTCACACTTACCCCAACTAAAGCACAACCTCCATAGTGTTAACAAAGTTGTGAGTTCAATGGTTGTAGACATGCTTTAAAACACCAGAGTTAATTTGACACATACGATTCTATCCCCCTAAAATGTCATCCTTAGCACACTAAATATAATGATGTCAATACCGCCTATAAGTATTCTGAAATTGAAAATATATATATAACCTACTGGCAGTCGGCAGTAGGTAGTTATAGTTAGGACCTAGTTTCCATAGGAAAAGCTTTTTTTGATTTGCCAATATCTTTAGCGCTGTTTGACGTATCTTCGCAAAATTTTCAAAACTATTGGGGCACTCCGGTCAGCTCCTGTCTTAAAAGTTTCGAGGTGATTCGTCAAGCGGGGGCTGAGAAAAAAGGGGGGTCCCAAAACGCATTTTCTCCATGTTAATTTCCATCGGAAACTTTTGTCGCAGCTACAGCCCAAACTGCTGAACGGAATTACACCAAATTTGGCAGAGAGGTAGCTCTTTGTCCAGAGTGCACTCTTCGCTTTAAATGATGTAAATCCGTTCAGTAGTTCCTGAGAAATTCAAAAATATAAAAATATAGATATTTGGTGACCGCGGTGGATCCGCGAACCCTCCCGATCACGAGCTTCATTTTGATTGGCTGTCAACACTCCAAACCAAGAAGTGTTGGCAGCCATCTTGTGACTCAGTAAAACCAAGTCACAAGAAAAAAGGGAAGAAAATGGTTAAAGAAAAGGGGGCAGGGTAGAAACACCCTGACCCCCTAGGCGTGGTCAGGGGGTCCCACAGGGATCCCCAGGGCCAAAAAAAGCATTTCATTTTTTTATTTTTTCAGCGGGAGTCGCGTACAGTACGTGAATCCCGGCGAGAAAATATTAATGAGCCCCCAGGTGGGCCAGATCCTGGGGACATTTCTGTATGTTTATGCAGGGGCCCTGCGGAGGTCCCCGCAGCCCTAGGTACGCCACCTCCCCGGGGCGATACTTATTCAAATGTGAGGGGGTCATGGCCCCCCCACAGCCCCGGGGACTGCCACCTCCCCGGGGCTTTATTATTAAAAAAATAAAGCGTGGGGGGGTCCTGCCCCTCTCATGCAGCCCCGGGGACTGCCACCTACCAGGGGCTTTAATTAACAAATGCAGGGGGGCATGTGGCCCCTGCAGCCCCAGGGACCGCCACCTCCCGGGGCTCTGCTTAAAATAAAGTAGTGTGGGGGGCTCGAGTCCCCCACACGCCCCGGGGACCACCACCCCCTGGGGCACTAATTAAAAGAAGCTGGGGGTCCGTTGCAGTCCCCCGGCCCCGGGGACCACCACCTCCCCGGGGCTTTGCATACGTTGGGAGGGGGGCTTCACAGCCCCCCTCCTGGAGCCCTCCTTGGCCCTGGGGACCGCCACCCACCAGGGCCGGCTCCAGCAATGTCCCGGGACATTGCAGTTTGCAATGGCAGGGTGGGAGCACTGCTCCCGCCCTGTCATTGCAAACTTCTGCTTTGCTTCGTGGAAGCGAGAGCAGGAAGCAAAGTAGAATTGCTTTTGGGCAAAGGGAGCTGCATGTCAGCAGCTCCCATTGCTCAAAAGCAATGCTGGCTCCCGCAGGAGACGGGGAGCCAGCAGGGACTGCGGGGGCATTGGTGCTCCCCCGTGGTTCCCAATGTGAGAGCCTGCCCCGGGGAATGGGGTCCCGGGACCAAAAGTGGCCCAGGGAAGGGGGGCCCCCTCCTGAAAAAATAAGAAATAAAAAAAGAAAAACGAGGCAATGCCCCAAGGGGCCCCCCTCTTTTAAAAAAAAATAAAATAATTATATATAAACATATGGCCATGCCCCGGGGGATGGGGTCCCCAGGGCGGAAATCGGCATCAGGAGGGGGGCCGCGCAGACCCCTTCCCGTTTAAAAAATAAATAAAAAATCATAAAATATGTCAAAGGCCCTGGGGGATGGGGTCCCCATGGCCCACAAAATATTATGAGAAGGGGGGCCACACAGCCCCCTTCTAAGGAAAAAAATAGGAGAAAAAAAACGGCATCTCGCCGGAGGCCCCACCCCCTCCCTGCACCACTCTGCAAACGCGCCTCTTGGCGCGTTCTGGGCTGGGGATTTAGTCCCCTAGAATCTTAAGGGTCCTTAGGGGCCAACTAGCCCACCAGGTACCTCCAGTAAGCCCCACACACTGGATTGCTGAGAAGTGGTCAGAGGCGGTGCCCCTTTTTACACCACTCTGCAAATGCACCTCTTGGCGCACTGCTGGTGGAGCAATGAGGTCCACATGTGTCCTGAGGACCTCAGGACTAAAGTGGACTTCATCCCCCTAGCAGCAGTGCGCCAGGAGGTGCGTTTGCAGAGTGGTGTATAAAGGGGGCATAGCCTCGGACCACTCTCAGCAATCCTGCTGTATGGGGCTTACTAGAGATAACAGGAGGGCTAGTTGGCCCCCAGGGATCCTCAGGAGGCAAGGGGACTTCATACCCCAACCAAGAGCGTGCCAGGAGGTGCGTTTGCAGAGTGGTGCAGAAAAGGGGCGTGGCCTGTGTGCAGCTCTCAGCAATCCAGCTATCTGGGGCTTACTGGAGGTGTCAGGTAGGCTGGTTGGCCCATAAGGACCCCCATCATCGAAGGGGACTTTAATCTAGGCCTGGGCAGTGAACTCTGCTCCGTTCGCGGAGTTTAAGGAGTTTTCTGCACTCCGCGGAGCTCGCGGAGTGCAGAAAACTCAACTTCGCGATGTGCAGCAGAGTTTTTTCCCCGTTCGCGATTGCGAACGGTAAGTTCGCGAGCGCAAGCTGCCGCTCGGGTAGAATTTCTACCCGAGCGGCAGGAATACCAGCACAAACTGCAGTTCGCACTGCACTCCGCCACTCGCGGAACTTCGCAGAGTTTTTTTGTAACTTCGCAGAGTTCCGCGTAGCAAAACGCCGCGAACTACGCCCAGGCCTACTTTAATCACCCTCCCAGAGCGCACCAGGGAGCGCGTTTGCAGAGTGGTGGCCAAAGGGGGCGTGGCCTAGTATGAAAACGTACCAATGCTGCTGTGTGGGACTTACTGAAGGTGATAGGAGGGGTAGTTGGCCCACAAGGTCATCCTTGGGGGGGGCAACTACCCCTCCTGTTACCTCCAGTAAGTCCCACACAGTGGTATTGCTAAGAGGTCTTTGGAGGCCATGCCCCCCTTTTTCCACCACACTGCAAAGGCACCTCTTGGCACACTACGGGTTGGGGGATGAAGTCCACTTTACTCCTGAGGGACTTTGGGAGCCAAGAAGCCCTCCTGGTACCTCCTGTAAGTCCTGCGCAGCGGAATGTTTGAGCGCTGGTCGGAGGCCCAGCCCCCTTTCTGCACCACTCTGCAAACGCAACTACTACGTTATAGTTATAAATTAGCATTTAAAAACCCTTAGAAATTCACTGAAAAAACCATAGGTTTCAGGGATGTTATAGTTAGTAATTAGCATTTAAATAACCTTAGAAATTCACTGAAAAAACCATAGGTTTCAGGGACGTTATAGTTAGAAATTAGCATTTAAAAAACGTTAGAAATTCACTGAAAAAAACACAGGTTTCAGGGACGTTATAGTTAGTTGGACATTTCACTCGTACAAAACCAGAGAAATTTGCCCGTTATAGTTAGTTGAGCTAACTATAACTCGCGCCCCCGCAATGCACTGCTGATGACGTCACATATTACATCACTCATGACATGGTCAGTGACATCACTGATGACATCACTGATGACATCTCAAATTATATCACTGATGACATCACTGATGACATCATCAACTTAATATCTGATGCACCTCCTCACACCCTAATATACATACACCCACTCTAAAATACAGACTACCATTCTCGAAACCATAGACACACCAATACCAGTTAGTACATACTCACTCACTGATTCATAGGTCTATGCACATCCACTCACTCACCCATACAGCCACTCATACACGCTGTCACTCACCAATACAGCCACTGATATATGCCCTCATATACCTATACAGATACTCACAACCCACCACTTACCCGTAGAGTTACTCACACACCTAGTCAGTCACCCAAAGACTCAATCACAGTGCCATTTACTCACCAATACAGTTATACACACACCATCTCACGTTTTTATACAGATACTAACACATACTTACTCTCTTATACAATCACTGACACAAGCATACACTCATCCATACAGCCACTCTCACAATCACTCACTCTCACATATAGTCAATTATATACTCCAACACTCACATATACTGCCTTTCACATATGTAGTTACTTACACATATACCACTGAGACACCCATTCACTCTCCAACACAGCCATACGCACACTCACTGACCCATAGAGCCCCTCGCAGACGCACTCATGAACCCATACATCCACTGAATCACCCCCTCACACATCCATGCAGGGAGTTACATCCCCCCACCCACCCACACAGACACTCAGGCACCCATACAGCTACTCAGACAACCAATCATTAACCCATATAGACACTCATGTAGATACTCACCAACCCATGCAGCCACTTACATACCAACTGACAGACTGATACAGACATTCACACTGATTAGTCATTCACCCATGCATTCACTAAGACACGTTTAATCACTCACTTATGCAGTCAGTCACGCACCCGCTAAATCATCCATTCAGAAACTCATACACCCACTCATTCTTCAATACACCTTTGCGTATCTATATATAACATTCTTAAACTTTTTTAAAACACTCAGTCACTGGATGATGTTATCAGTGATGTCATCGGTGATGTCACTGACCATGTCATGAGTGATGTAATATGTGACATCATCATCAGTGCATTGCGGGGGCACGAGTTATAGTTAGCTCAACTAATCTATAACGGCCGAATTTCTCTGGTTTTGTACAAGTGAAATGTCCAACTAACTATAACGTCCCTGAAACCTGTGGTTTTTTCAGTGAATATGTAAATATATATATATATATCTCCTACTGGGGTCACCAGTAGGTAGTTATAGTTAGAACCTAGTTTCCATAGTGTAAGAAGGTGCCCTCTTTTTGCATGGTTGCCCCCACTTTTTGCTAAACTGCTGATGTACTTTGAATGAGTGTGCCCTGGGTACCAGCCAAACAGGGACCCAGGGCCTATGTTCTTTCCCTAAATTGCATTAAAAACAAAACCCAATTGGCACTCTTTGGCCACAGGTCAGCCCCTTGTAAATGGTACCACAGGTACCAAGGGCACTGTGGCCAGGGAAGGCCTCTAATGGCTGCAGCACTTATTGTACCACCCTTGGAGGCCCTGTACCTTTATACACACACACTGCCTTTGCAGACTGCGTGTTTTGGTGCAGAAAAAGTGAAGAGTTGACATGGCACACATCCCTGTGTGCCATGCCTACAACCCACTACCCTGGCATAGGTCAGCCACCCCTCTAGCTGGGTGCACTATACCAGTGGTGAGGGTACAGGTGCATGAGCCCTGTACCCCTACAGTGTCTAAGCCAATTCTTAGACATTGCAATAATGCCATTAAGAGTATATGGTGCTGGGAGTTTGTCATTACGAACTCCACAGCATCATAATGGCTTTATTGAAAACTGGGAAGTTTGGTATCAAACTTCTCAGCACATTAAACCCACACTGATGCCAGTGTGGGATTGAATGAAAAATGCACTCAGAGGGCATCTTAGAGATGCCCCCTGAAAAACGATCTAACAATAGTGTCCAGGCTGAGTAGCTGCTCGCAAGTTGCCACCACCAGACATGTTTCTGGACCCTTGGGTCGAGAGTCTGCTGCTCTCGGGGGTCTGAAACAATGCACATCCTGGGACGAGGTGCCAAGCCTCCTCCCCCAGGATGGGCAGGGTCCACGAAGGGGAAGCTTCAAAGACTTGCCGCCTTTGTGAGCTACCCCAGGCCTTTGCTGCTTCCAACAACTGGTATCCACCAGTTCTGACCCCCACTTTGGGCGGGATAATTGGTGGGAAAACCAAGTGAGGAAGGGAGGTGTGCCCACCTTTGCCAACCCCACCCCTCAGGTGAGGGAGGCGAGGTGCAGCACAACTCTTAGTCCCCGCCATCTTACAGATGGGGGGACCCAGCCAACCAGAGTGAGTCATATGCCTCCCTCCCACAGGAGGGTGGCATAATAGTGGGTGTACCCACCCCAAGGAAGGGACCCATGTGTCCCAACCTTTACATACCTGTAACACCCCTAAATCTAGTATTTAGGGGCAGCCCTGAACCTTGCCTCCTCAGACAAGAATCAACAATAAGAAGAGAAGAAGAAGGACCGAAGAACCCGTGCTGAAACTAAGAAGAGGAGGACGCCCACTGACTTGGCCCCAGTCCTACCGGCCTGTCCCCACCTCGAACCTGCTCCAGAGAAATCCTGGTGTGTCCTGCAGCCAGCAACCTCAAGAATCCTGAGGACCTGCCCTGCCTTCCAAGTCAAAGACTTTGTTTCCTGTGAGCACCGGATTTGCTCACCAACAGACTCTGGCCCCAGCGAAAACCATGAGTCTGCACCACTCTGCACCCGACTCCTACGGCCCGAGTTCGAGTGGCCCAACACCACGAGGAGGTCTGCCTGGTGATCCTGACCTGAGATCTGATGATCTCTGACCTGCCTCAAATCTCCAAGTGAAGCCTGCAGCCTCTTTCTGGAGGATCCCCCCGACCGCGACCGGAGCTGGTAAGAAAATCCGATGCCTAAAGACACCCCTGCACCCGAAGCCCCACGGCCTTGGGTGGCCCAACCAACGGTGTCCCAGCATCCCCAGGCATCCCAACTTACCTCTCCAACTGGTGGTCACCTCCAGAAGATCTTCGTCCCCGAGCCTCCAGTCTTTGTTGAAACCGGAGAATCCCCATTGAAAACAATGGGGCACCCGAAGCCAAAACAGCACCCTGCACCCAGCCACCCCTGCACCGCTGTGGGTGCACTTTGGGTGCTAACTCGGATCCCCCTTTGCCCTGAGTTTGGCTCCCTCAACCTTTTGGCCTGCTCGTGAGCAGCCACCAACCGGAGGCCCCCTATCCCCCATTGGATAACATCGGGCCTCAGCACTCTGCACCCGGCTGCCCTAGTGCCACTGAGGGTGCTTTGAGAGAGCATCCTTGACCCTGGGGGAACCCTGGTTCTTACCCCAGAATACCAACTCCCACAACCAAGTACTTACCTGCTAACCAATAACCACATTTTCTCCATAGGAATACATTGACTGTTTTTCCTTGAAAATTGTTTTGTGTGGAGTTGGTTTTGTATGAGAACTTGAAAAACTGCAAATAACTAAAAACTGCTTTACTTACCTTTTCTATAGGAAATGTCCCAGTGTGATATCTAGGCATATCACACTGAGTAGAAAAAGTAATCCATAAAGTAATCTGAAAAGTAATCAACAGTAACCTAACAGTAACTATCACTGTATTGAAAAGATTTACAAACCTGTAACAAAGACATTTTCATTCAGCTTGGTTGTATTGTTCAATCTGCCTTCAAAAGTACCATTTACACTTACCTGTGCCAGGCTTGCTTGGTTCTAGAAAATAAACATAAATAAATAATATTTTTTATACAAACAAATTGGTCTGTGTTCAGTCCTTGAGTGTGTAACATCATTTGCTGCCTGAGTGTGTGCAACAAATGCTTAACACTACCCTCTGATAAAGCCTTACTGCTCGCCCACACTACCACAAATAGAGAGTAAGGTGCTATCTACTTTTACCTCTGCCTACCTTTGGGGTTTCACTGGACTCTGTGCACACTATACCTCATTTTGGTATAGTATATACAAAGCCAGCTTCCTACACATAGGAAAAGCATTTTTTGACTTGCCTATAACTTTGGCATCGTTTGAACAATCTCCATGAAATTTTCCGAAAAAAGTGTCAAAGTAGGTTCTGTGTGTCATGGAAAGTTTGGAGGTGATCTGTGTAGTGGGGAGCGAGAAATAGGGGCTCGAAATAAGGATGCATTTGCAAAGTTAATTCCCATAGGAACGCGTTGTCGTACCTACAGCCCAAACTGCTGGACAGAATTGCACCAAACTTGGCAGAAAAGTAGATGCTGTTACACAGATTGTGCTTTTTGTTATTTGGTGCAAATCTGTTCAGTATTTTTTGTGAAATGAAAACCAAACAATATAGTATCTCTGGTCGCGGATGTTTTGTGGTGGTTTCGCGGTGATCACCGAGAAATCGCGACATGTTCGAGGTAAATCGCAAAAGCGCGTACTAGCGGGGATGCTCTGATTGGCTGGATGCAACCTGAATAGATTGTTGCGGTGGTTTCACGGTGATCATGGTGAAATCAGGACGTGTTCAAGGTAAACCGCGAAAGCGCGCCATCAGAAATGCTGTGATTGGCTGGACGCAACATGAAAAGAAAGTTGCGTCCTCCATTTTATCGATCGGGAACAGTTCCCGGGGCTAAACATTTCTGTGAAAGCTAAGATAAGAGGTCAGGGTGGAGGTACTCTGACCCCATGTTTGAGAAATGGGGGTGTTAGTGATACCAGTTATGTGTAAGAAATAGATTTTTTTAATCAGGCGTGTTATTTGTGCCGACAACACGCCGCCAGTGTGGCCCCTCATGTACTGTCGCAGGGACATCCTGAATATCACAGTGACACCATGAATATTGGTGGAAATATAAAAAAATATATATATATTTGTACACACTCGCTGGTCACTGTCACAGACTCGTGTACACACTCACAAACTCACCGAGACACTTATAGACCCATTCACATCACTCACACACTTATGCATTCAGTCACATACCCACTCAGATACTCGTGCACCCACTCACATACTCATTCAGGTACTCATGCACCAACTTACAAACTTGCTCAGAGAGTGACGCACCCATGTGCAAACCCACTCACAGATTCATGCACCTTCTTAGAGAGTCACTTATAGACTCATGCTCACGGTCTCATACCCACTTAGAAACTCATACAGCCACTCAAAGACTTACATGGGCAGTCATGTAACCACTCACAGACACACTCAGATACTCATGCACCCACTTACAGAGGGACCCATGTAGAGACCCACTTATCTACCCACTCACACATGCACGTATGTACTCACAGACCCACTGAGACACTCACACACCCACTGAAAGACCCACTGAGACACTCATACACCCACTCATAGATCCACTCAGGCACTCATATACCGACTCACACACTTTGCCACAGATCCTGTCAGAGAGTTCTGCACTCTATCACTTAGTAATAGACTCAGAGACTCGCACACCCACTCATAGACTCACTCAGATGTACACACACCCACTCACTCACCCACTCAAAGACTTACGCATCCACTCACAGACACACCAAGACACTTGCCCTTCCAGTCACATACCCTCTCAGACACTCATGTATGTACCCATTCACTCACCCACTCAGAGACTTATACTCTTACTCACAGACCCATTGAGACACTCGTACACCCATTCACAGATTCCTCATACACCCACTCACAGACCCACTCAGCCATTCACACACCCATACAGTCACTTACACACCCACTCTCAGACCCACTCAGAGACTTCTGCACCCAGTCATTTATACACTCAGAGACTTACGCACCCTCTCACAGTTGCACTCAGAGACTCCTGCACCTATTCACAGAGCCACTCAGACACTCACGCTCCCAGTCATAGACCCACTGAGAGACTTATGCACTCAGTGACAGACCCACTCAGACACTCATGCACCCACTTACTCACCCACTGAGACATGCACTTAAATACTTATGTATCCAATCACAGATCCAGTCAGACAGTCATATACTTACTTTCAAATACACAAAGGCACTCATGCACCTACTCACAGATTGACTGTAAGACTTATGCAGCCAAATCACAGATCCATTGAGACACTAATGCACCCGGTCATAGATGCACTGACACAGTCACACAGTTCATAACAGAATCATTGATAGACTGATGCACCATCTCACGGATCCACTGAAATACTTAAACAGTGAATGAGAGACTTACTAATACAGTGATGCATGCAGTCGCAGATTCCACTGAAAGAGTTATACACTGTGTTATAGAGATATTAAGGGAGTTATACATGCAATTATAGAGTCTTTTAGATAGTAATGTGTTTAGTGTGTTGGTTATTATCTATTTTGCAGTTATAAGTTTTGTATGTGGTGCTGGCTATTGAATGTGTGCTTTTGTTTTGTCATTTTGCAACGTATTTGCGGTGATCGCAGCTACCAATAGAAGATTGTTTTTATACAAACTCCTTATAAAAAAATGACTTGAAACAGTGGACTAATTTACCACTAGTGTCAAAAATAATGTAAAATGTGTGCATATATGTGCTTTAAACTTCTTAAAAAAGGCGCATTCGTCGCGGTTACTGTCGTCATCGTGACTCTCGGAGTAATTGCAAGACGGAAAGTAGGGTTCAAACAGGTTTTAAAAAAAATTACTATGAAAATATGTGTTCAAACATGTTTAATAAGCAGTGATGTAGTTAGTAATGTGTGTATCATAATACTTATAATGAATTTTTTAAGTTAAAATGTTTGAATGTGGTTGTGGTTGTTGAATGTCTGCTTTCGTTTTGCGATTTTGCGACGTGATCGTGATGATCGCGACATTGTCGTGGATTTCCAAAATTCCTATAAAAAAATTATTTAACATGAAAATGAACAACGTTTTGGGCTCTTAGGTGGCTCTGACAAGAGCCTTTGTGTTGAGAGTGTGTATAAGACAGCTACAGATAAGACTGTATTCAGAGTTTCAGGTTGCTTAGAAACACCCTGCTCCCTTTGTCTGTAAAGTGAACTCGATCACTTCTATACATTCCATGCATGTCAAAACACAGGTTGTTTTTGTAGAAAGAGCTCATGTTATGGTCTCTGAGGAAAGCAGAAACAGTTTTATTAACATGTTTCCTGGCTTCGTCAATCTGTGGACAGAATTGATTTGACCACTTCCATTTCTGCCTTTGGCATAAATTAGGGTACACCAAGACAGTGTAAGGGAAAAGCGACATCAGTTATGCAAAGGTATTTTTCATTAGGATTTCCAGCCCTACCCCAGTTAATGTGCCTAGGTAATTGCCACCACAATGCACGATCATGAGGTGAGGTGCTCGGCAATACACAATGGCTTTAACCAATTCCAGCAACCAATGAAACTTTTACCCTCTCTGGCCAAACCAAGTAATCTCCACATTTGGCTAACCCAAGTCCCTGTCAATACCTCTCTTTTTTGCAGCCTCCTTAGCCCAATAGCCATAGCTGTGGCCAACAATCCACACTCATTTTGAAGTGAGGGAGCAATAGCAGACAGGAGAAGGCTGGAGCTGAATGAGGTAGTTTTGCAAAGATAAGCAGTTAAAATAGAGGTGTTTTCTTTCTTGAAAAAAAAATATATTTCATTGGATGCTGTCAGCATGTAAGTGAATAAAATTAGGTAGCGTGTTGGATGCAATAGCTAGAAGTTCTGTTAGTGGCTGTTGCTTAAAAAAAGAAATGTAATACAGACATGGATATGCTTTTAAATCTGTGGAGTAAACCACACCTGCTACACCTCATTTGGAAGTAGCATGTTCCTTCCAGAATGTGCTGTGAATTTGTGACTTACTGGTTCCACTGGGTTGCTAGGTACACTGAGCTGAGTGTATTGGGGGGAAGGGTGTTAAAGAGACAGAACAGTTTTTTTAAAAGTTGAGGAGTTATGACACAATTTAAGTAATGGTAAACTTTAAATTCCAAATCAGGGCTATGTAATAAACTGTTGTGCAGTATTTAGATTAAAAAAAATGAAGCCAAATATTGGGTTTGACTTGCAAAAACATCATGAACATGCAGAGACAGGAACCTCGTTTTGAAAGACAGGGAAAGGGTTAACAGCTACTAGCCATTTTCAAGTGGACAAACAGTAGTCTAAAATGAAAGACAAGATTTCATTTGCAGCCTTTCTCATGATCATAGAGTGGAAAGTTGAAGAGGATGTCATTTTATAGTTGCTTTCTATGAGAGTGGAGTACCATTCTTGTGCTTAGTTTTTGCAAATGTTAACAGTGTCAAAGCTATCCAGAAAGAGCGAAAACAACAATATAATTTATGAACTCAATTAACTGGTATGTAAATAACTTTTTAATTATTTAAAAAATTTACATTAGAAATGAAAATGTATATGGGAGTTTGATAAAAAAGAGTATCACAGTGATGTGAAAAAAAATATATCAGATGAACTGTATCTGGCAGAGGTTATGTGTTTAATAATTTCAGTGGTGCTGCACACACCTATTATGTTGCGTTTAAATCAATAATTATACATCTGAATCACCTATGCGTGCTTCCAGGAGGAGGTCGCCTGCCCCCGTAACTACTTAAACAAAAACCACAAGTGACACTTCACCTATTACCTGGCTTCACAGCAGTTAAATCATTAAACTACTAATGCAGTTAATCCAAATTTAAACCACTTTCAACCTCTGAATTTTTTCATTAGTTCATGGAT
Organism: Calotriton arnoldi; assembly: GCA_963921515.1. NCBI lineage: Eukaryota > Metazoa > Chordata > Amphibia > Caudata > Salamandridae > Calotriton > Calotriton arnoldi. The sequence continues at coordinate 9,080 of CAWUFW010003925.1, read as the reverse complement.
ATTTAATTTCAAACATGAGACACATCAACATTAAAAATAGTAAAGATTGCCTATTGTACAGCATTCAAAGGCATTTGTAAATAAATGATAATTAACACATCATGATTGTCGTCATATCCATCTTCAATATACTTCATTAGCATGATGCTCAATGCATTTCGGGTTGTATAAATCCCTTCTTCAGGGGCCGCTGTACCTGAAAACATATGATTACATCAATCTTAAATGTTCATTTCAACGTCAGGGTAAGAACAGTACCATTTGTGAATTATTTACAGCGCATGGCAGATAGAGAGAAAAAATAAGTGCAGAGAAAAGAAATTGAATACAAAGAACGTAGATGAGGAGGCCACTTCCCCATTCTGGAAATTTAGTACTCAATTAATAAAACGTAGAATCCGTTCGAGCCAATCCCACATACTCTAAACCATTACACTAGTGTGAACACCCGTGTTCCTACAAACAACCATCAGTGACAGTAGCAGCGTGTGCATGTTTGCATCAGTCATGTTGCCAAAATATTATGCACCCCACTTGTGGGTGACAAAGTTTCCCCAGTCAGAACTGCTTATGGTAGGTTATGTGTTTAACATGTTAGTACTGCTGAAAGTTTCCATGAGTAATGCCTTTAAAAATGACAATGTTTTAAATGTCTTAGCATGATGTGCAGAACAGACAGATCTATATTATTTGCTTTCTGGGAACTGTAATACTTTTAGTCACATTATTAAACAGGAGTAGTGTAGTCATGAATAAAACATAAGAAAATGTGCTGTGCCTGTAATGAATTATAAAGTAGTAATACTTTGTTAGGTATGTATTTGGAAGTGTTTGTCAAGGTCGTTTTTAACTTATATGACCGGTTTGCATATGTTTAGATGGTGAGAGATGGTTTTTCTGGTTGCAGATAGTTATTCGTAAGATGAGACTCTGGAGTTTACTTAGAGATATAGAAAACTATATATTTTTGAAAAGATGGCCTGAAGGTGTATATCTATTCTGAAATCACATATGTTTTCATGGTGATCAATGTTCTTTAACCCCTTCGCTGCTAGGGCCTTTTCCCCTCCTGTGCTAAGCCTTTTGGCTATTTGGGGTAGTGCGCGCTTAGGCCCCTGTAACTTTTTGACCACATAAGGTATCCATGCCAAATTTGCGTCCTTTTTTTCTAACATCATGGGGATTGTAAAGGTACTCAGGGTTTGTGGGTTCCCCTGGAGGGGACCCAGAAATTAGTCAAAATACAGCTAAATTTTGGTTTTTTTTGGAAAAAGGCAAAAAAGGGCTACAGATGAAAGCGTCTTGATTTTTCCCTGCAAATGGCATCAAAAAGGGGTTGTGGGGATGAAATCACCATCTTCCCAGCTTTCAGGGACAAGCAGACTTTTGTCAGAAAACCAACTTTTTTTACACAGTTTTGGCATTTTTCTGGGACATAGCCTATTTTTGCTATTTTTTGTGCTTTCAACCTCCTTCCAGTTAATGGTAGAAATGGGTATGAAACCAATAATGGATCCTGGAAAGCCATACATTTATGAAAAGTAGACAAAATTCTGAATTCAGCAAGGGGTCATTTGTGTAGATCCTTAAAGTTTTCCTTATAGAAACTAACAGTTAAATAAAGGAAAAATTGAAAATTAGTTGAAAAACAGCCATTTGTGTCAATGTTTTCACCTGTAACTTCTTCTAATTATGACAGCTATTTGAAGGCAATATACCGTTATATCCGCTGGACCTTTCTGGTTGTGGGGATATATAGGACTTGTAGGTTCACCAAGAACCCGACGAACCCAGAGCCAATAATTGAGCAACATCTTGCAATGATTTTTTTAAGTACCGGGTATATAGCAATTATTTTGGGAAAATGTATACATGGAAAAATTGTTATGAAAGACACCTATGTATTTCTGAAATGGGAACAAAATGTAGATTTTAGAAACAGTAGATATTTGCACATTTCCGAAATTGGGAGTACCCATACTAGCATGAGAATTATAGGTCATTTTTCAAAATGACTTATTTTTTACACATTGTCTTTCATTTGGAAGGCAGAAATGCATCGAAAGTCAATAGGTAATAACAGTTGCTCTACAATTCTGTGTTAGCCTAAGTCTCCCGGATAAAAATGGTACCTCACTTATGTGGGTAGCCCTTGTGCCCACAACAGGAAATGGCTCAAAATGCAACGTGGACGTACCACATTTTCACAATGAAAAATTACCCTTTTTTGCAAAGTGCCTAGGTGTAGTTTTTGAACCCTAGCTCTGCCGGCACCTAGGGAAACCTAGCAAACCTATACATTTTTGAAAACTAGACACCCAGGGGAATCCAGGATGGGGTGACTTGACTGCCTCCCACCAAGTTCTGTTACCCAGAATCCCTTGCAAACAGAAAAAATTGTCAAAAACCACATTTTCCCCACATTTCTGTGGTGGAAAGTTCTGGAATCTGCGTGGATCCACAAATTTCCACCCACCCCGCGTTCCCAAAGTCTTACGAGAAAAATGGTACCTCACTTGTGTGGGTCGGCCTAGTGCCTGCGACAGGAAACGGCGCAAAACGCAACGTGGTCACACCTCAATTTCGCAGTGAAAAATGACCCTTTTTGGCAAAGTGCCTAGCTGTAGTTTTTGAACCCTAACTCTGCCGGCACCTAGGGAAACCTAGCAAACCTATACATTTTTGAAAACTAGACACCCAGGGGAATCCAGGATGGGGTGACTTGACTGCCTCCCACCAGGTTCTCTTACCCAGAATCCCTTGCAAACATAAAACATTGTCAAAAACCACATTTTCCCCACATTTCTGTGGTGGAAAGTTCTGGAATCTGCGTGGATCCACAAATTTCCACCCACCCCGCGTTCCCCAAAGTCTTACGAGAAAAATGGTACCTCACTTGTGTGGGTCGGCCTAGTGCCTGCGACAGGAAACGGCGCAAAACGCAACGCGGTCCCACCTCAATTTCGCAGTGAAAATGACCCTTTTTGGCAAAGTGCCTAGCTGTAGTTTTTGAACCCTACCTCTGCCGGCACCTAGGGAAACCTAGCAAACCTATACATTTTTGAAAACTAGACACCCAGGGGAATCCAGGATGGGGTGACTTGACTGCCTCCCACCAGGTTCTGTTACCCAGAATCCCTTGCAAACATAAAAATTGTCAAAAACCACATTTTCCCCAATTTCTGTGGTGGAAAGTTCTGGAATCTGCGTGGATACACAAATTTCCACCCACCCCGCGTTCCCCAAAGTCTTACGAGAAAAATGGTACCTCACTTGTGTGGGTCGGCCTAGTGCCTGCGACAGGAAACGGCGCAAAACGCAACGGGGTCCCACCTCAATTTCGCAGTGAAAAATGACCCTTTTTTGGCAAAGTGCCTAGCTGTAGTTTTTGAACCCTACCTCTGCCGGCACCTAGGGAAACCTAGCAAGCCTATACATTTTTGAAAACTAGACACCCAGGGGAATCCAGGATGGGGTGACTTGACTGCCTCCCACCAGGTTCTGTTACTCCAGAATCCCTTGCAAACATAAAAAATTGTCAAAAAACACATTTTCCCCACATTTCTGTGGTGGAAAGTTCTGGAATCTGCGTGGATCCACAAATTTCCACCCACCCCGCGTTCCCCAAAGTCTTACGAGAAAATGGTACCTCACTTGTGTGGGTCGGCCTAGTGCCTGCGACAGGAAATGGCGCAGAACGCAACGCGGTCCCACCTCAATTTCGCAGTGAAAAATGACCCTTTTTGGCAAAGTGCCTAGCTGTAGTTTTTGAACCCTACCTCTGCCGGCACCTAGGGAAACCTAGCAAACCTATACATTTTTGAAAACTAGACACCCAGGGGAATCCAGGATGGGGTGACTTGACTGCCTCCCACCAGGTTCTGTTACCCAGAATCCCTTGCAAACATAAAAAATTGTCAAAAAACACATTTTCCCCACATTTCTGTGGTGGAAAGTTCTGGAATCTGTGTGGATCCACAAATTTCCACCCACCCCGCGCTCCCCAAAGTCTTACGAGAAAAATGGTACCTCACTTGTGTGGGTTGGCCTAGTGCCTGCGACAGGAAACGGCGCAAAACGCAACGCGGTCACACCTCAATTTCGCAGTGAAAATGACCTTTTTTTTGCAAAGTGCCTAGCTGTAGTTTTTGAACCCTACTCTCTGCCGGCACCTAGGGAAACCTAGCAAACCTATAAATTTTTGAAAACTAGACACCCAGGGGAATCCAGGATGGGGTGACTTGATCTGCCTCCCACCAGGTTCTGTTACCCAGAATCCCTTGCAAACATAAAAAATTGTCCAAAAAACACATTTTCCCCACATTTCTGTGGTGGAAAGTTCTGGAATCTGCGTGGATCCACAAATTTCCACCCACCCCGCGTTCCCCAAAGTCTAACGAGAAAAATGGTACCTCACTTGTGTGGGTCGGCCTAGTGCCTGCGACAGGAAACGGCGCAAAACGCAACGTGGTCACACCTCAATTTCGCAGTGAAAAATGACCCTTTTTGGCAAAATGCCTAGCTGTAGTTTGTAGAACCCTAGCTCTGCCGGCACCTAGGAAACCTACCAAACACACACATTTCTGAAAAGTAGACACCCGGGGGCTTCCAGGGAGGTATGGCTTGCGTGGATCCCCCAACGTTTCCTTACCCAGAATCCCTTGCAAACCTCAATTTTAGCTGAAAAATCACTTTTTCACACATTTGTGTGTGGAAAGTGTGGCATCACTGGCCTCACACAAATTTCCTACCACCCAGCGTTCCCCCAGGTCTCCCGATAAAAATGGTGCCTCACTTGTGTGGGAGGCCCAAGTACCCGCGAAGGCAAGGGCCCACAACGTAGTGAGGCGACCTCTAAATTGCCTATCTCAAAACCACCTGGTTTTGCAAGGGGGGTCACCTGGGTTTTTGGCCCAGTGCTCGGCGGCCATCTAGGGAAACCTACCAAACCCACACATTTCTGAAAAGTAGACACCCGGGGGCTTCCAGGGAGGTATGGCTTGCGTGGATCCCCAACGTTTCCTTACCCAGAATCCTTGCAAACCTCAATTTTAGCTGAAAAATCACTTTTTTCACACATTTGTGTGTGGGAAAGTGTGGCATCACTGGCCTCACACAAATTTCCTACCACCCAGCGTTCCCCCAGGTCTCCCGATAAAATGGTGCCTCACTTGTGTGGGAGGCCCAAGTACTCGCGACAGGCAAGGGCCCACAACGTAGTGAGGCGACCTCAAAATTGCCTATCTCAAAACCACCTGGTTTTGCAAGGGGGTCACCTGGGTTTTGGCCCCGTGCTCGGCGGCCATCTAGGGAAACCTACCAAACCCACACATTTCTGAAAAGTAGACACCCGGGGGCTTCCAGGGAGGTATGGCTTGCGTGGATCCCCCAACGTTTCCTTACCCAGAATCCCTTGCAAACCTCAATTTTAGCTGAAAAATCACTTTTTTCACACATTTGTGTGTGGGAAAGTGTGGCATCACTGGCCTCACACAAATTTCCTACCACCCAGCGTTCCCCAGGTCTCCCGATAAAAATGGTGCCTCACTTGTGTGGGAGGCCCAAGTACTGCGACAGGCAAGGGCCCACAACGTAGTGAGGCGACCTCAAAATTGCTCTATCTCAAAACCACCTGGTTTTGCAAGGGGGGTCACCTGGGCTTTTGGCCCCGTGCTCGGCGGCCATCTAGGAAACCTACGAAACCCACACATTTCTGAAAAGTAGACACCCGGGGCTTCCAGGGAGGTATGGCTTGCGTGGATCCCCCAACGTTTCCTTACCCAGAATCCCTTACAAAACCTCAATTTTAGCTGAAAAATCACTTTTTCACACATTTGTGTGTGGGAAAGTGTGGCATCACTGGCCTCACACAAATTTCCTACCACCCAGCGTTCCCCAGGTCTCCCGATAAAAATGGTGCCTCACTTGTGTGGGAGGCCCAAGTACCGCGACAGGCAAGGGCCCACAACGTAGTGAGGCGACCTCAAATTGCCTATCTCAAAACCACCTGCTTTTGCAAGGGGGTCACCTGGGTTTTGGCCCCGTGCTCGGCGGCCATCTAGGGAAACCTACCAAACCCACACATTTCTGAAAGTAGACACCCGGAGGCTTCCAGGGAGGTATGGCTTGCGTGGATCCCCAACGTTTCCTTACCCAGAATCCCTTGCAAACCTCAATTTTAGCTGAAAAAATCACTTTTTTCACACATTTGTGTGTGGGAAAGTGTGGCATCACTGGCCTCACACAAATTTCCTACCACCCCGCGTCTCCCAAAGTCTAACGAGAAAAATGGTACCTCACTTGTGTGGGTCGGCCTAGTGCCTGCGACAGGAAACGGCGCAAAACGCAACGTGGTCACACCTCACTTCGCAGTGAAAAATGACCCTTTTTGGCAAAAATGCCTAGCTGTAGTTTGTGAACCCTAGCTCTGCCGGCACCTAGGGAAACCTACCAAACACAACATTTCTGAAAGTAGACACTCGGAGCTTCCAGGAGGTATGGCGTGGATCCCCAACGCTTTCACCCAGAATCCCTTGCAAACCTCAATTTTAGCTGAAAATCACTTTTTCACACATTTGTGTGTGAAAGTGGCATCACTGGCCTCACACAGATTTCTACCACTAGCGTCCAGGCTCTGACAATGGTGCCTCACGTGGGAGGCCCACTCACGATAGGCAAGAGCCACAACGTAGTGAGCGACCTCAAAATTGCCTATCTCAAAACCACCTGGTTTTCAAGTCACCTGGGTTTGGCCCAGTACTCGGCGGCCATCCAGGAGTCCACAAGCCACACATTTCTGAAAAGTAGACACCGGCTCCAGGAGGGTATGGCTTGCTGATCCCCAACGTTTCTTACTCCAGAATCTCCAGAACCTCATTTTAGCTGAAAATCACTTTTCACACATTGTGTGTGGAGTGTGGCACACTGGCCTCACACAAATTCCTACACCCAGCGCTCTCAGGTCTCCCGAGCAAATGGTGCCTCACTTGTGTGGGAGGCCCAGTATCGCGACAGGCAAGGGCTCACAACGCAGTGAGGCGACTCAAAATTGCCTATTCAAACCACCTGGCTTGCAGGTCACCTGGTTTTGCCTAGCTCGGCGGCCATCTAGGGAGTCCTATCAAACCCACACATTTCGAAAAGTAGACACCGAGGCTTCCAGGAGTGGCATGCGTGATCCCAACGCTCTTCACGCAGATCTCTGCAAACCTCACTTTAGCTGAAAAATCACTTTTTCACACATTTGTGTGGAGTGTGGCATCACTGACCTCACACAAATCTCTACCACCCAGCGCTCAGGTCTCCCGATGAAAATGGTGCCTCACTTGTGGGAGGCCCTGGTACCCGCGACAGGCAAGGGCCCAAAACATTTTTTGATAGGCAATGTTGATGTTGCCTCAAAACGTTTTGTGTCCTTGCCTGTCGCTGGTACTTGGGCCTCCCACACAAGTGAGGCACCATTTTTATCGGGAGACCTGGGGAACGCTGGGTGGTAGGAAATTTGTGTGAGGCCAGTGATGCCACACTTTCCCACACACAAAGTGTGTGAAAAAAGTGATTTTTTCAGCTAAAATTGAGGTTTGCAAGGGATTCTGGGTAAGGAAACGTTGGGGGATCCACGCAAGCCATACCTCCCTGGAAGCCCCCCGGGTGTCTACTTTTCAGAAATGTGTGGTTTGGTAGGTTTCCCAGATGGCCGCCGAGCACGGGGCCAAAACCCAGGTGACTCCCTTGCAAAACCAGGTGGTTTTGAGATAGGCAATTTTGAGGTCGCTCACTACGTTGTGGGCCCTTGCCTGTCGCGGGTACTTGGGCCTCCCACACAAGTGAGGCACCATTTTTATCGGGAGACCTGGAGGAACGCTGGGTGGTAGGAAATTTGTGTGAGGCCAGTGATGCCACACTTTCCCCACACACAAATGTGTAAAAAAGTGATTTTTTTCAGCTAAAAATTGAGGTTTGCAAGGGATTCTGGGTAAGGAAACGTTGGGGATCCACGCAAGCCATACCTCCCTGGAAGCCCCCGGGTGTCTACTTTTCAGAAATGTGTGGGTTTGGTAGGTTTTCCTAGATGGCCGCCGAGCACGGGGCCAAAACCCAGGTGACTCCCCTTGCAAAACCAGGTGGTTTTGTGAAAGGCCATTTTGAGGTCGCCTCAACACGTTGTGGGCCCTTGCTCTGTCGCTGGTACTTGGGCCTCCCACACAAGTGAGGCACCATTTTTATCGGGAGACCTGGGGGAACGCTGGGTGGTAGGAAATTTGTGTGAGGCCAGTGATGCCACACTTTCCCACACAAAAATGTGTGAAAAAAGTGATTTTTTCAGCTAAAAGTGAGGTTTGCAGGGGATTCTGGGTAAGGAAACGTTGGGGGATCCACGCAAGCTTCATACCTCCCTGGAAGCCCCCGGGTGTCTACTTTTCAGAAATGTGTGGGTTTGGTAGGTTTCCTAGATGGCCGCCGAGCACGGGGCCAAAAACCCAGGTGACTCCCCTGCAAAACCAGGTGGTTTTGTGAAAGGCCACTTTGAGGTCGCCTCAATACGTTGTGGGCCCTTGCCTGTCGCGGGTACTTGGGCCTCCCACACCAAGTGAGGCACCATTTTTATCGGGAGACCTGGGGGAACGCTGGGTGGTAGGAAATTTGTGTGAGGCCAGTGATGCCACACTTTCCCACACACAAAATGTGTGAAAAAAGTGATTTTTTCAGCTAAAAGTGAGGTTTGCAAGGGATTCTGGTAAGGAAACGTTGGGGATCCACGCAAGCCATACCTCCCTGGAAGCCCTCGGGTGTCTACTTTTCAGAAATGTGTGGGTTTGGTAGGTTTCCCTAGATGGCCGCCGAGCACGGGGCCAAAAACCCAGGTGACTCCCTTGCAAAACCAGGTGGTTTTGAGATAGGCAATTTTGAGGTCGCCCACCACGCTAGGGCCCTTGCCTGTCGCGAGTACTTGGGCCTCCCACACAAGTGAGGCACCATTTTTATCGGGAGACCTGGGGGAACGCTGGGTGGTAGGAATTTTGTGTGAGGCCAGTGATGCCACACTTTCCCACACACAAATGTGTGAAAAAAGTGATTTT